>OY720214.1:2491699-3716299 GCA_963082605.1 Rhodophaea formosa
TTACATATATTTTGTTCTATCCCTGTACTAAATATTTCCTGTTTCATACTTAATTCAGTTTCGCATCGTATAGATTGTTTTGTACTGTGTAAATATGCTTTATCTAAATAAATTTAACGTATTGCTCAAATGCATATTTTGTGAAATCGTTTATTGCGCACTTTTTGCTATTTTGTAAATAGATAAAAAGATATCTAGTAAGTAAATAATTGTAAATACCGGGATACGAGAGAAAATTTCGTTTTCGTGGCTATGTCCTATACTAAGTACTAAAATGTACATGTTTAAAATATAAGATTTAAAACGTAAACAAAATGAAAGGCCCAAAAAAATCGGTATACCAAATGCACAATTAATACTTATATACAAGTGTATGTATGAGTATAAGCACGCGTATACATAAGATAAATATAGATACCTTAACAATATTATCTAACCTGCCGCACCAATAGAATAGTTTCTGCAATATTATATATAGTTAATCCATACTTATACTAATCCTTATAGCATTAATCAGGGTTATCTGTTATTTGTACACATGTTAACTTTTTCACATTTTATCACTAACTTCCTCGACACTGAAACATACATATAAATAACACCCTTCTTTTCATACTACCCAACTTTGTCACAAAATTTCTGACTCTAATTCAGTATCATTCTTCAAAGTAAGTAACATATTTAGTACCAATATTATCCCATAGAAAACCTAGATATCGTAGTTAGTTAACATAAAACGAGTAATCTACCACCCTATACCATAAACATTTAGTTTATAGACGGAGAAATTCAAGTAATAACTAGGACCATAATTTAATAGTTTAAAAAGAAAAACAATACACATTGTAGTCCCAAATCATCGTAACATTAGTCTCCACTCGACTTGCCTTATTTAGCGTGTCCCATACGTAGTTTCTTAGCTAGAAGCTTAATGGTAACAGTTTCAGCAATAATTTTATGTGATTGACTGTTCAAAGACTGACGTTAACTTTGTGTGCACGAACCAATTTAGCTTCTGTGTCTCTTTCGTGCTATGTGTAAGTCAATGTTTTGGTGTCTAAATGTTTCGTTGTCGTGCGTAAGTAATTGTCAGTACCTACATTGTCACTTTCCGAAATCAATAATTTTGTATAGTGACTGCAACATTTCATTAATTAATCATTACAATCATGTGTTCTAGAATATATATGATATTTATGCTATTTCAACTATTGTATTATTACTTGACAAATCTATATTTTTTTTACGAATTGAAGATTTATATTTTAAAGCATATCTCATGACACTGAACAACTTTCTGAACCTTTTGCTACACCCGATCGGCTCGTAGAAATGAGGTATCGAATTTAAATCATTTTGGGCAATGATGTTTAGTGTCATAGAGAGGACCTGCCTCCGTTGCATGGCACGCGCGACGAAGTTTATCAACTATCGCCATCTTGTTTTAAATATGGAAGAACGAGATGGGGATAGTTAATCACACTATGTACCTAAACAGCGTCGCGGGCGCCATGCTACATTTTCACAAGCAAATAGCCAAGCCAAGCCGTAGCCAGAGCTTGAGCCAGTTATATCCATTGGTTGTTACTTACACATGTAGCTCACAGCCGCGAATGCGAAACAGAAGCGTTCAGGAACGAAACATTGGTCGCTGTTGTACGATTCCGTTCCGGTTTCGTTCCACTTGCGGTGTGAGACGCACCAAACAAAATTAAACTAGACAGCGCTTAGATCATATTTTTTTAAAAACCGCGTTTTGTGGTTTTGCCAATGTTTCGTTCCGGAACGCTTTCGTTTCGCATTCGCGGCTGTGTGCAACAGGCGTCAATAACCTCTCCATACAAGAAGCAAATCGACTGGTATTATTAATAAGTACTGGCTAACTGGCCTGGCTCAGCCACTGGCTTCTGTAACAGGCACAATAAGGAATGTCAGGTGACAGTCAACCTGTATTTAACGTGTTTATCTCCTGCTCTATTATTATCTCGTATTCATTGCTAAGAGGCGTCGGTGTAAAATAGTGTAACTTGGTAAAATTAAAAATAATGGCCTGTTCATTGAGACTGATTTTCTAAAACTTAACTCTTAAAATGTTGCTGTTCTGTTTCTCGCTCGATCGATGTACTTGTCACAATTATTGTCAAATATTTTCTGTTATATTATTAGTTTATTACTTCATGTCTGTAAGAAAGGGTAGGTTTATATATAATATAACAGTCGCACTTTTTTCCATGTGTGTATGTAACTCCCAAAGAAGTCTAGTTATGTACTTATTCAATCAACTTTTAGTTAAGATTAAATACTTGTTTTTTTCTTCCTTATATTTTTTGGTATTGATTGATTTTTTGCGTCTAACATTGTATTTATCCATTACAAATAATGAGAGAAAAAATATTTCTGATTTTGTCAATATTTTATTAGTACAGGGGCCAAAAAACTTGTACTACATTGTTCGACTGAAAATAATGGTTGCATGCATATATTTAAATCATAGTATCTAAAGGTAAAGTATGACGATAGAAAATGGTTGTTTATAAATTCTTATTTAAAGTCATGGATCTAAGAATAACCAGGATAAGCCCTTGGAAAATGTAACAGTGACGCACATAAAAATCCCTACACTCGTGTCGCGACACTAGCGCACGCACACATCGGCACAAAAATCCCTACACTTTTCCCCGGTCGAACGAAATGTCAAATTTCCCAAATGTCAAATACATGCTGCACACATGTGACTTGATGTGACGTAAGTTATGCTTCACTTTTGATGTGTCTAATGCCAGGTCCATATTATTCCTAGGTCAATGTTTAAAGTAAAGAATATAAAAAAATAAACATTAATAAAGATGCTTTTCGCCCCTGTATTTAAGGAACTATAGGTACCTACTTTTGTTTAAATAAAACATAATTATTTAAATTAAATAAAAAAGTGCACACAATCTAAAGATAAGCAATATAAGTACACTGTAATATTATGGAGTGAAAATTAACGAGATACCTACATGCAAAACAACTATAAAATGATTGATAGAAACGTCAACTAGTTACAGCCCAACTACATTTTCCCTAATCGTCCGTATACCGACCGACCACGTGGATATTTTAATTATTAACTTATCTTCTTTTTAGGTAACTACATCTTACATGCTCCAAATTCTTACAAATGATATTTAAGGCCGCACACTAGGCACAGTAGCGACGCCAATCATTTTATTCCTAATACTTTACAAATAGAAAGAAATTCAAGAATTAATTCATATAAGCACTAGGTAGTAAATAACCTGAAGTATTTTTGGAGTCATGTTTAATGTTATCAGAATCAGTGAGATTTATGAGAATCAGATTGCAGAGCGGTAATCACGTTTTCTCTTAGTGACTGATTCTCATAATATTAAAACATGATTCCAAAAATACTTCAAGTTATTTACTAGTGCTTATATGATTTACATTCTTGAATTTCTTTCTATTTGTAAAGAATTAGGAATAAAATGATTGGCGTCGCTACTGTGCCTAATGTGCCCCCTAAACTATATCATAGATATATTCAGGTTGTTTCATGAAGCATCTTCATAGGCAATTCAATTAAAGGGATTGCAAGTGTCTAACTAAGTAAATATCTGAACTAGTCGACGTTTCTAGCTAAAAAGTCAGTGTTACTTTTTTTAGTAGTTATTGTTTTTCGCGTAAGATTTAATTAAATATATACCTAATACTTCTGTGATCGAAGTGCGCAGCTCAATAATGTTCACAGATATTCATGATCTTCAGATGCATAGATTTAAAAAAAAAAATTTTCGTCACTCTGAATAGATGTCGCATAAAGCCATTTTTGTATGAAAACCTAGAATGTCGAGCCGGGGGGGTGTGAAAAAGAGGAAAGGGGGCCGGGTTGATAGGGGTGCTATTTTTGAACGGGTGATATCATGAAGACGTACAAAAATTTACATAGAAATCGTTCGTTTGATTTTTCAAACAACCGAAATTCAAACCAGCGTATTTAGTCGCCAGTTTGAAAATAGCACTCATGACTTTTGACACTGCTGTCACAAGTGATGTATTAAGACCGCGTAATATCGATATCGAAAACACAAAACAAACCATTTTGTTGCAATCACAGATTTAATGTAGGTTTACAGATCAGCGGTTGCAATTTATAAAACAAAGGTTTTTGAATGTGAAATTATGTTTTTATTATCATTGCGTAGCTACCTAAGAGTGCAAATATCATCAAAATTAGTTTATTAGTCATCATTGTCTGAGCTATTTCCTAATAGCATAATAAGCTTTGTTGTTCCGCTATTATGACCGTATTTATGCGGTAATATAAGAATTGGCAAAGTTTTTACGGCTGTTATGGGAGAAATGAAAAAGATGTAGAATGTGCAAAGAAAGTAAAAGCCGGCAAAGGGAAAGGGCGAAAATATATTAAACAATATCAAAAGATGATGCGGCTTGCAACTTATCACTTTTTTAATTCCATTTTCCACCTATATACAAACATGCTAAACGTAGCATTTGGGTCCGACCTTGAGCTCTGGCTGCTTGTAAGGGAAACAGACGTGATTATATGATTGTATGTATGTATGTTGTGGGTTGTATCTCCGTGGGTAGCTTCAGAACGGCGGACATACACATGTGAAATTTAAGTTGAAATATTTAGCCGCGCCAGACATCGAATCTGGTACCCTCTCTTGCTTGTCTGCTACACGACAAAACTTCACTAGGCTGAGTAGTTTGAGGTCATTATTTTAACCGCGTTAGTTATAAAGTGAAGGAGAATTCACACTGTGAAACGATGTTCATTTTTGTCTAAGCTCTTTCAGTATCTGTGCTTATTATTAAAGGTGAGGCTGAGAAAGATTAGTCACAAGTTTTTTTATATCTGCGATCTATACCTCAAAACACCTCTAAAACTACACCCCTATCGAATTTTCATAGGCGGTGCCCGCAATCTTGGATCCCAAAATTGAAGTTATTTGTAAATCACACCCCTTAAACCATCCAAACATTAGAAACAAACTATTTTATCTTGACACTTTAAGGACAAACAAGTGTAACTGGTAACATGTTGTATAGGTATATCATCATAATCTGAGCGTATTAAGGCATTCATGCCAATATATAATTTGGCAAAAATATGAAGAAGAAGTACTGTCTATAAAGAAGTTTACTAAAAGGCCGGTTAGGATTTTAAAAATAAAATTACTTTTACTTTGATTATTTGACATTGTCAAAAAAAGGAGAAATACGAAAAATTAAATATATGTTTCTAAGAAAAAAGAATAATGAAAACTAGCAAAAATAAAAGGCATTGCATTAGAAATATTTTGAAATCAAGGATTGACAGGATATACAGGTAAGACATGGTCTGTTATATGAGTTAGTAGAATCGGGTCACAATTATACTTCTGGTACGCTCCTTTGTACTCATGTCGTATTCATGTACTTACATTGTTTATCGATATATTGTAAGAGTAAGTAGGGGCATCACTATTCGTACTATCTTCTCTTACTTACTAAGGATTTTGACATTTAAAATGGCGTATAAATACATTTAATTTTTTTAAATAAAACATACATTGCCTTACTTACATGTGAAAAGTAACAGGTCGGGATAACATTTTAACCATTTTAATATTTCTGTCAGTATTTTTGCAGGATTTCACTGCACAACTAGGCATGTTTACGGCTATAAACAATTAATTTCGTTCTGATATTTGCACTTCGACAGACGTCAGATGACTGGGGTCGCGAGAAAGCCGCGTGTATGTTTTACGAGTATAAGTCGTAGGACAGATCAAGCAATATTCACATTCTAGAGAGTATTCATACTTCTATGTTCAGATGACTACTTTGTTACATTAGGCGCGCGAAAAGAAATAAATTTACTCTCTTAGGTCTATAAGTCTGTAATTGTATCAAAATTACCAGTGATATGACAAAAGTGTCTCCGTAGTGTGGCTTGCTGATAAGTAGCTAGCGGCTACTTACACTGCAAACCTCCCTATCTCATCTCAGGATAAAAGGGGTGACACTGAATATTCCAAGAAAATCAAAACGGCAAGTTATTAGATATCTTTTTAAAATAGTGTTCATTCTGTGGTTCATTCAAAATTTTGTAAAACAAATGACAAATTAATTAAATAGTACCTACATGATATTTGCAAAGACTTCCATTTTCAAATTTGAACTTATTTTTTTATTATATCGTTTTCAGTAGCCAGTTCTAAAGAGTTTCAGTGTCACCTCGTAATCCTTGCATGCATTACAGAAGTGGTCCGCTAATTTACCCAATTTTTAAAACTCGAGCGCCTACTTTTACTTACACTCTTTGTTCAATATTTTGATTTTATTTAAGTATAATATTTCATTTATAGCAACCTATTCATTTCTCTCACGTTTCTTCGTACTTTTTCATTATAAAACATAACCTGTACTCAGTTATATATTTCCAAATACAAATCGGTTGATTAGTCTCAAAACTTTTAACTCAATCATAGGACCATCGACGTAGTTCTAGTGATCACGTATATGTAAGTGCACCTTTATATTAGGCTAACGAGACATGTCTTATGACTCTTGACTTAATGGTGTTCAGTGGTTCTCTGTTTTGTCTGTTTTGTTGTAAGTTGTACGTGACGATTAATTGATACTTCAGAATAGAGGTATATTTGTACAAAACTTTGTGTTATTTTACTACTAAAAAAACCGGCCAAGTGCGTGTCCGGCCACGCGAAGTGTAGGGTTCCGTAGTTGCGAATGACAACTTTGAGTTCACACTATTCACACTCGCACCTTACAGTTTAACGACCCAAAACATCTAACAATGAAAATAGTATGAAATTTTACAGTTTATAAGTTGGTTGCCTATAACTTTTTAGTTTGTACTTAGAACTCAGCTCTGATAGTTTTCCTTTAAACTTCAGTATATATACTACTGTTGTAATTTTTTTTACGTATCTTTATATAACCGTTTAGCAGATAGAGGGGGGGACACTTACCTCTAACAAAAATTCGCACTTTAAAACCAAATATTTGAAACGGATCCCTAAATCGAAAAATGGTGTTCTCAACCTCACAATATTTTTGAAAGACCTATTTAACGATACCACACACGATGGGTAAATAGAGAAAAAATAAATACTCTCCCACTTTACTAGTATGGGAGCTACCCTAAAAAAATTTTTTTTCAACTTTTTATTCTACCACTTTTTTGCCATGATTAATATACATACCCATACCAAATTACAGCTTTCTAGTACTTATAGTCTCTGCGTATAACCGCGGACGGACAGACAGACAGACAGACAGACAGACAGACAGACAGACATGGCGAAACTATAAGGGTTCCTTGTTTACTACGGAACCCTAAAAATGGCCGGGGATATAGAGTTGCTACTATACATAATTATTTTCATCTCACTTACCCTTAAACAGTGTCATTAAATGTAAGCAAAGTGTGCTGGATGGTCGCTATTACGACCACGGGCTATAAGATTTCATACAAATTCCATAAAGCCCGAGAGCGCATAAAGTATTTTTTAAATTTAATAGGGCACTATACCATGCACAAGCGTCAAATCTTCTACATCCAAAAAGTTTTCTAGTCGAATATTCAAATTTGGAATTGCCAGTGAAACCGATGAAAAAAACATTTGAACTATTCTGCGAGATTTTTGTCATTAATTCAAATTTGGAATTGTTAATGGCCGTGCGTGGCTGGCTGTTTGTATTCATCGATCTTTGACTTCCACTTTTTGGATAAAACATTTTCGTTATCTGTGCATTTTCTGTTCACTGTTTGCCGCTATTTATTTTTAGGCATAATATTTATAAGTAATTGTAATTTTCATTAATTTGCATGAAATACATTCCCTATGATAAATGAATACATGGTCAATAATGTTAATACAGATAATATAATCAGCCAGCTTGCAGACGCATAAATATTAATTTTCAAGGTAAACTATATAGAATATTCATACTATAGAATTTCAACCAATATATTATGAAAAATATTTTTTTTTACTCTACTATTTACTCGGTGAGATGAAAAACATTGTGTGTATCACGGCCGGTATTAGACATTACAAACTCGGACTACTAAAAGCACTCGGCTTCGCCTCGTGCTTGTTAGTAGTCGCTCGTTTGACGTAATGTCTTCTATCCCGCCCTTGCTACACAATGTACTATTAAATTATGAAATGCCGGGAAAAAGGCCTGTAAAGATTTTCTGAATCTTTGTCACTATAATTTTTCAAATAAATGTTAGCTTAGCCTAGCTGTCCAAAAATTATACCTAAGATCGCTTGATAAATCAGGCGGCTATCAAGTTATCTGTTGGGAAGTCAAGGGGTGCAGTTGGGGTCTACCTTGGACGATTTTGCAAATTTATTTTGGTGGACTTTATAATATGGAATTGGTGTAGTTTGGTGTTATAAATGCTCGTGCTCATGGAACAATTTGTGAAATAGTTAAAGTGGACTGTTATATGGACTCGTATAGACTTGTCGCCATAAGCTCCCGACCACGAGGCATCAAAGGACATACGCCATCTTTGATGCTATCTATTTGTTACAACTTTACCGTACAACACCGATATTTAGTATCTCAATTTACTGGACATTGGCAGAATCACTGAAAGCTCGGTGGGAGCCATTTTATAAAACAGAAGAAGCTGTTTTCTGTGACAGATACATAGATATAATAGGTCTAGAGGATTTTTAGAAACTTCTTTATATTTCTAGACCATAGGGAACCTTCCCTATGGCCTTGAAAATAATACAAATTTATAACCCAGGGAAGGGTATCACAAAATAATACAAATTACGTAAAATTAAACAACTATGTACCTAGTTATTCTTAGAAGTAAAAATAAGTTTTGTGCAAATATACTTTTCTAAGAGCGTCAACTTATGTCGAGACCATTTCTTATAACTTTCGTTCGTGGCGTATAGATGAATGTGTAAATATGTTTTACACTATACGCGTATTGTTAAGGTGTATATGCATTATGATTAACATCTTATTCACAAACAATGTAAAGAATAAAATAATAAAATTTTGCTTGTTACAATCTCTTTTATTCAACGCATGGCGATATAATTCCCCACTCTTGTTTTAAAACGATTGTCGAATTAAACATTATATTCCAAACCAATCCTAACTATCCCAATCGCAATAATATTATTAATGCGAAAATGAGTTTGTTTGTTACGCTTTCACGCCCTATCTACTGAACCGATCATCATGAAATTTTGCACACACACTGAGAAGGACATATGCTATAAATCACGCGAGCGGGCCGTGGGTAACAGCTAGATATATATATTTTAAACTAGCAGTTACCCGCGACTTCGTCCGCGGTGACTTCAGGTTTGAAATGCGGGGATTATAAAATATGACGCTACAAAGCGGTAAACTAAACATATACCTCGATTTACCCCCTTAGAGGTTTAATTTCGGGAAACTATCAAAAATGTTACTCATTATTTTTGCCGCTCTCAATTCACACGAAATTTCATACAAATATGTCCAAGGAATAAAAAGTGTCATATAAACTTTAATCCTCTATTTCACCCCCTTAGAGGATGATTTTTGAAAAATCCTTTTTTAGTGGATGCTTACGTCATAAGAGGAATACGTAAGGAAAATTTCAAATTTCTAGCTCTAAGGGTTTAGCCTGCGCATGATCTTTGATAATTGCCCATTTTTAGGGTTCCGTAGTAAACAAGGAACCCTTATAGTTTCGGCATGTCTGTCTGTCTGTCTGTCTGTCTGTCTGTCTGTCTGTCTGTCTGTCTGTCTGTCTGTCTGTCTGTCCGTCCGCGGTTTTACGCAGAGACTATAAGTACTAGAAAGCTGTAATTTGGTATAGGTATGTATAATAATCATGGCAAAAAAGTGGTAGAATAAAAAATTGAAAAAAATTTTTTTTTAGTATAGCTCCCATACAAGTAAAGTGGGGGAGTAATTTTTTTTTCTCTATTTACCCATCGTGTGGGGTATCGTTAAATAGGTCTTTAAAAAATATTGTGAGGTTGACAACACCATTTTTCGATTTAGGGATCCGTTTCCGAAATATTCGGTTTTAAAGTGCGAATTTTTGTTAGAGGTAAGTGTCCCCCCCCCCCCTCTATCTGCTAAACGGTTATATATAGATGCGTGAAAAAAAATTACAGCAGTAGTATATATACTGAAGTTTAAAGGAAAACTATCAGCTGAGTACTAAGTACAAACTAAAAAGTTATAGGCAACCAACTTATAAACTGTAAAATTTCGTATTATTTTCATTGTTAGATGTTTTTGGTCGTTAAACTGAAGGTGCGAGTGTGAATAGTGTGAACTCAAAGTTGTCATTCGCAACTACGGAACCCTACACTGCGCGTGGCCCGACACGCACTTGGCCGGTTTTTTAAAGTATTAAAATGATTATATTATGTTATCCTTAATATATAGACATATGCCATCTTTTCTGTAGACCTAAATAAGATACACAATTCCACCATACAGGGTTTTGTTATATCTCAAAGGGTTTAGACAGCGTTTTCGTTGAAAGCTCCCAAACGGCTCATTTTTTTACGACACCTCCAACAAATCGTTGGTATATACAAAAATGTATACAAAAACTTAACAAACTATATACTAAAACCTTCCTCGAGAACCACGCTATCCGTTGGAGAAAACCGAATGAAATCGGTTCGGTAGTTTTGGAGTTTATCGCAACAGACAGACAGACAGACGCGGCGGGGGACTTTGTTTTATAATATGTAGTGATATATGTATTTAATTGGTTTGGATAAATCGGTTAAAACGATTAATATTTCACCGTGTTATATTACACAATTAAACTACAAAAAATCATAATAAGATGTAATTTATTTAGATCATAAGAAAGATATGCACTTCGCAACATTATAAAAAATAATAAAATCACAGTGTATTCATATGAGATTGTGTACCTATTTTATTTACAATTTTTTTTTTTTTTATTTAAAAGATCATCAATAACATTTAATCAATGTATAGCTAGAACGCTTGACTGTGAGTATATCCAAGGTGTGAAAGTAACCTTGCCATATTCTCAAACGTACCTATTATATTACTTATCATACTGAAACAAATTGGAGCGAAGGTCGAAAAAAAAATGGGTTCCAAATACAAAACTGCTCATCAGCTGATCGGTTTACTATGTGCAGTCATTTGTTTTTTATACTTCGACCTGTTTTTTCGGAAATGTTGTTTAGTATGATCGATTAGTATAGGAACGTTCGCCATATGGAAAAGTTAGAGATTTACACATGTGTAACGTAACATAGTGATGTATGTAAATGGGTCTTTGCTAGCTCTCCGGCTAAATTATTCATTTTTTCGATTTATCACTGTAAGTTTTGATAGTAAAAATAGATTTTTGTAGGTATTTAAATTTATTTTATTAATTACCTGATAAAACCTATAATATCACTAATTGCGATTAAATTCTTTATCTCCAAATGAACTCCGAATTAGCTAATTAACACGTTTTTTGTACGAGTACAGTCGACAGTAAAATATGCATTGTTATAAAAATTACGGCAGCTAACGTGTACTTACGAAACATATGTTTTATTTTTCAATTGTGACCATGATTGTCAAATAAATTAAGCAATAGTGATTTCAATAAATACGTCGGTATAGTAATAATCTTAAAATCCAACAAAATCATCTAATATTATTTGCAAAATATACAATTAGAATAAAAGAATTGGAAAACTATGTATTCGGTAAGTTACATACACCGTTCAAACATCTAAGAAGAAATAAAATATAAAAAGGATGACCAATAATAAAGTTATTTATTATGTATTCACACATTGTAATTAGTAATTACTTATCCGAAATATGGCAGTTAAATTATTTACACAATGTCTTTCTAAACAGCGATAAACTATTTTTCATCACACTAATCAATCACATCTACTTTAAACAGTGTCATTAAATGCAAGCAAAGTGGGCTGGATGGTCCCTATTATGACCCCGGGTTAATAGATACAAATTCTATTGCGCCCGAGACGCGCTCTCGGGCATAATGGAATTTTTAAGGGTGATGAAAAACATTTGTCTTTCACGGGCAGTATAGACATTCTTCTTTACCTACACAATGTACAGTCGGGGGAAAACAAAACTACCTCTCTACGAATAGATTTTTAATTGTAGGGGGAGGGGGGGAGGTTTATATAACCTCGACTGTACTACTAAGTTAGGCTGGAACTAATCGAGCCATTTGTCGAGGTAATGTTAGGCAAAGACTTCTATATAAACTGAGATAGACGAGCCGTACGTTCCAAATTCTGAAGCGTTCAAATGGAGCTAATTAACACCGTAGCGCTTAGATCACACCCACACTCTGTACCGTGAAGACGTCGTCCACGTCACGTGACACGATTGCTTTTAAATGTCTGTTTCTTGGAGTAGGGCACATCTACCTCAGTTTATATAGATATCTTTGATGTTAGGGTATGGCTGCATTTTATGAGATAACACGTAGGCCCCATTCGCACTGTGTCTATGGCCATGCATAACAAACCAGTTGGTCGACTGAACCATCTTTTTGGGAATTTGACAAAACTTTTTGGAAAACCACTTGCGATTTTTTTTAGGCTCTGTCACTTAGTCAGTCCATTAGTGTCTTCAATAAGTTGCAACGTATTGCTATACTACATAAAGAGATCACACTTTTAAGTAAACTATCCAAAATATTCGAGTAACTACACATCCTAACCTACACTAACTGTACAAAACGCTACGGATCAATAAATACAGCATGAAATTCGTACAAAATGATTATACAAATTACTAGAACAGTAGTTTTCTTATTATATGCGTGACGCACAATTTTTACCCGACTTCAAAAAAAGGAGGAGGTTCTCAATTCGTCTGTATGTTTTGTTGTTGTTTTTTTATATGGCGAATAGGCGCAAACCTAATTGTAGATGTCGCTGCAAACCAATTTCTCACTTTACAGTTACCCATTTCATTTTTTTTTACTCCGATAGAACACCCAATGTTTATTATTTAACAAGTAGAAATACTTCCATCTTAAAAAAACAATGTTTTATAATGTTTTCGCGACTGTTACACATTTGAATAAAATTAATTTAATACGGGTTTTATCGCGTTTATTGCATTATTTATACACCTAACGTTTCGAACGATTTTCAGTGTTCGTGGTCGCAGGTAAAGTCTACCTGCGACCAAGAACACTGTATAAATAATGTAATAATGCGATAAAAAATTAAAGACCGTATTAAATTAATTTTATTTAATGAACAATGTTTTATTTATAAAATAAATTTGCTGTTTTGTTGGTAAAAATATTAAATAAGTTTATTATTCAGAGTAATTCAGCTTCTGTAGCATGGCACGCGCGAAAACGTCCATCGACTATCGCCATTTTGTTTTCCGTAATATAGAAGAGCGAGATATATGTAAGAGTTGTACCTAATATTAGGTATTGGGTAATATTGGCTAATTTGATTTTTATTTTACTAAATTAAAATTACGTTCTAAATTAAACTTTATACAAAACACACAGCCACACCGTAAATTGACCAGCAATATAATACTTTAAACCTTCAAAAATACGAAACGTCATATACAAGTTGCCACTTTGCTGTCAGAAGCGGCCATTGACCTCTATCTGTGTCCATATCGCTCACGTACATTTTATAGTGCATTGACGCTCTAAGATTTTAAAATCTCTTTCTGATACAATTTTTTTTTCAGTCGCACAAACGAGACATCATCTCTTTTGCTGTGTTATATTATAGCATTTATTTTTTTATCTAATTTCAAATATGGCTGTGTTTTTTTCGGGCATACACACTGTTTCATATAAGAGCATCTGCAAAGCGACCGCACGATGCACCCGCGTAACACACGTTTATACAAGTCATTGCCCGCTTTTAACACGTCAAAAGGCAACTAGTATAATGACATAAGTTACGGGTTCCACACATTTTAATAAATTTAAATTAACAAAAAACATACAATTGCAACGTTTTCGTATTATTTTATAATCACAGAAAATCCACATTAATACTAAAACAATAATCATTACATTTTGAGGTTGTGGACCCACAAAAAATAAACAAAACAAATTAAATCACATAACATATTTACATACAGATCACTAATATTCGACTTTTAAGATTCCTTAGTCTTACGGCTTTGCCTACGACGCGATTCAGTACAAAAAAATACCAATTATAGTAATTAACAAATTCAGTATAATATTTTGATTAAAACTAATGTGAGATATTTATATTATTAATATGTAAAATACGGGTCACTCACGTATGAAGTCAGCTACAGGCCGACACAAAGTCGTCCCAGTAGCTACTCAAAACCCAGTGCGGACTGGGACGACTTCGTGCGCGCGTCTCGGTTCACATTCGCCCTGAGGAAGACCTCCGGTTGAGGTCGAAACATGTCGGCCTGGAGCTGACTTCATACGTGAGTGATCCGTATTTCACATATTAATGAAATTAAATACAAATTTCCATCCCTAAAACATACCATCATGACTACCAATCAGCACTAAAATCGCCAAGAAAATGCCGATATTTCTCAAAACCAACCTCCAATCATCCGGCACAGCACACGGCAATATCACGCCAGTCAACATACGTATCTCATGCGCAGCGCAGATAAAAATATACGAAGTCAATATCAAGTTTAATATCGGCGCACTAGATATTAATACTAACACGCCATGCGTGTCCGCCGCCAACCGTATATGTGACTGACTCGCGAATAGTTCTAAAGTAATCGTTCCGAACCACGCGAACATAGTCGAATGTCGCATGCGTAGCGCGCCGGAGACGTACCTTAAGATAACGTAGCTGATTATGCGCACACACATTTCGTCTCTGTTCACATTCCCCAAGACCGAAATGAGGTCGAAACATGTCGGCCCGTAGCTCATTTCATAAATGAGTGACCCGTATTCAACATATTTATAAAATTTTATACAAATTAAAACATACCATCGTGAATACCAATCGGCACTAGAATCGCCAAGAAAATGGCGAAATTCCTCAAAACCAGCCTCCAATCGTCCGGCACCGCATACGGCAGAATCACGCCCGTCAACTTGTGAATCTCATGCGCAGCGCAGATGAAAATATACGACGTTAAAATCAAATTTAATATCGGCGCACTCGGTATTAATACTAACACGCCATGCGTGTCCGCCGCCAACCATATATGAGACTGACTCGCGAACAACTCTAAAGTGATCGTTCCAAACCACGCAAACATAGTCGAATGTCGCATGCGTAACGCACCGGAGACGTTTCTTAAAATAATATAGCTTACAATAGGTAAGAAAGCGACGTAGCTGTGTATCTCGTTGCAGTCGAAGATGTTGGTGCAGAGGAAGGTGAAGGTGACGTAGCTGCCGACGCCGATGAACGCGAGCAGCGTAGCGCTGAGAGACACGCCCGGCGTGAACAGGTTGCTGTGGTTGTTGTCGTCGAGCAGGTTGTAGCGCTGGGCGAGGAGGTACGCCGCTGCGAAGATTATGCCGTATATTATGGAGTACCTGGAAAGAAATTATCGATTTTCGATTTTATCTGATGAAATCCTACCCTAGAATTTCTACTAGTCCATCGAGATAAATTAATTTACTTAATAAAATAAGATATACTCTACTTTAAATATTAGTTAAAAAATGAATGAATGTAACTTTCGACGAGCTCCGTGGCGCAGCGGTCAACACGCCGGCCTGTGACACGGATGGTCCCGGGTTCGATCCCCGGTCAGGTCAAGATGGAAAATGATCTTTTTCAGATTGACCTGGGTCTTGGATGTTTATCTATATATGTATTTGTTATAAAATATAGTATCGTTGCGTTAATATCCCATAATACAAGTCTTTCTTAAGAACTTACTTTGGGGCTAGCTCAATCTGTGTGATTTGTCCGTATATATTTATTTATTTATAACCTTTTTTTTTTTTTGTTTGCCCTAATTAGGAACAAGAAAAAGAGTAGATAACAAAAATTTACTCTATTTACTTGATCAAATTCAAAAGAAATGGTAAAAATTTTGCTCTGCGAGGCCCTTAATAGCCCTTCAAACTATTTTATAAACTACTGTTTACAGTTAAAACAGTGAACGTAAAGGTTTACTCATAACTGCTGCCAAAAGTGACCGTTGTTGAAAAAAAAAACGCTAATAAAACCTTCATATTGTCACTTTAATTCTAGGTGTAATTGTTTTTTTTTTGTTTTTCAGTGTTAAGTCCAAAAAAGTACTGTAACGCCTGAAATACTATACATATACATCCTAGCTCAGGAACCGTTCTTTCATATTTCCTTTTATTTATTTACAATGTATTGTAAAATGTTTAGCTCTTAATTATTTGAATAACGATTTATTATTATATTATTATTATTAAATTATAAACAGCAGTTCAAGAAATAGTTTTAGGCTTCGCAGAACTAAATTTTAATGAATATCCCCGTAAAATTCATGCTTTCCTTAATCAGAGCGGCGAAAGTGAGTTTGTTTATTTGTTTGTTTGTTTATTAGCTTTCACGCCCAATCTACTGAACCGATCATCATGAAATTGTGCATACACATAGGTTAGGGTACTGAGAAGGACATAGGCTATATATCACGCGGGCAAAGCCGCGGGTAACAGCTAGTCCAATATTCTACTAGTCCAAACTTCTACCTTCCAATTGTAGTTAATTTTATCCTTTGTCAAATTGGTTGACTGATAGAGATCCCTCTTGGGATAAGTCCACCGTTTGTACGGCTTCTAAATGTAGTTTTGTTATGATTATTTTATGTTTTGTACAATAAAGATTTTAAACAAACAAACAAACAAATAAATACTAAGAAAAATAGCTACCTGTCTTGCTTCCACCTCAGCCACCACTGATGGATATCATCATCGGAGTTCACAAACAGCGCCTTCCACGGCCGTGTCACGAAGATCTTCTGGAAGAAAACCTCGCTCATATACAGCACCGTCACGATGGTGAACAGGCCTATGACCTTCAGGGCTATGTAGAGGTACTGGTACGGCTTGGATTCTAGTGTGTGCGTCGACGATTGAGTGATGTGGGGCGGCAGGGCAAAGATCACGAACATCTGAAAAGAATAGTAAAATTAAAACATTTATAAATGTCATAAAGTGTCTATTATGCATTGAGAAACCGGTCTTAATAACCATCATAATTAGTACGTACAATAGGTTATTTTTAGTCTCCACTGCAGGAGCATGCCTCTCTATCCTACCAGAGACATATATTAGCCAGAGCAGTCAGAGGATTTGGCCTTCACTCTCCACGCTGACCAGACGGGTGGAAAGGTTCTTTGTTGTTTATAAGCTCTGTTTAGCTTGTATTTCCTAAGTCACCTCTATGACATCCACGGAAAGATGAGAGTAGTCCTATTTTACTCTACCGGGAACCACACGGAACCACACAGAAACTGGTCATAATAACCATCATTACTAGTACATACAATATTACCTACTTGGTCATTACGATATTGTTTCTTTATCCTCTACACTGTATGTGAGAAGAAACAATGAAGTTACTACAGACTTACCAGCGTATACCAGATGGATACGAGCGGAATGAAGCTGTAGAACTGGTACGGCCTGTTCATGGTGAGACACAGCAGCACACATCATAAAGTGTCTATTATGCATTCAGAAACTGGTCATAATAACCATCATTACTAGTTCATACAATATAACATCTTATCACCTAGAAGTTTTAAGCACCAAACTAATTTTGATAAGCAATAAAGTGACAAAATACTCACCAGAGTATACCAGAAGGAGACGAGCGGTATGAAGCTGTAGAACTGGTACGGCCTGTTCATGGTGAGACACAGCACTGCGGTCAGGAAGTTCAGTCTGAAGATCACGCGGAAGTACCGCACCAGGCCCGTGTCTCCCGTCTTCCAGGTGTAGTAGAAATGCCCGTACCCCGTCAGGAACAGGTACGCGGATACTAGCGCCCGTACTAGCATGTATATGGGCAGCACTTTACTAGCTCCGGTCACTTGGTATACGAGTATTACTAGCTGCATCCAGCCCTTCCATTCGTCTGTCTGTTGGCGGTGGAGGACTCTGAAAAATGGATTTATTGATTAATTTTCCTTGTATTTTTTTATAAATAAATAAATAATTATATACGGACAAATCACACAGATTGAGCTAGCCCCAAAGTAAGTTCTTAAATAAGACTTGTGTTATGGGATACTAACTCAACGATTCTATATTTTATAACAAATACATATAAAGATAAACATCCAAGACCCAGGTCAATCTGAAAAAGATCATTTTTCATCTTGACCTGACCGGGGATCGAACCAAGGACCATCCGTGTCACAGGCCGGCGTGATGACCGCTGCGCCACGGAGCTCGTCGAAACGATTGCTACTCAGAGTTTTTAAACTCTTTGCACATTTGATACAAAAATAATTTCCTCGTGCCATTTGTTTTTCACGTTACACCAAAATACGATTCACAAACTACGAAGAAGATAGGTATTATTATACTATTTATACTAGTATAAGACGACCGACTGTCTTGTGTTTTCTCTAGGCAATAGAAATCATAGACAAATAGTAGAAAATGTTATGAAATGTGATAAAATTACGTTTGCATTTCTATTGAGGGCGATAAATTCAAATTCAATTGACGCTTTTCTATGCTCTTATATCGATTAAGTAACTTTTTGGTAGTGATATGATTTTATTTAATCCATACGTAATACCATGTGTGTAAACTTAGCTTTAAGACTAATTATTGACGTCAACAATAACATAACATTGTAAACCAATTGTAAATGTAAATTGAAGTTCACCAAATGATATCGAAAATATCTTAAGATGAATAAAATTTTTGACTATTGACATGAAACAAAGGAAAATGAACCAACACATAATACATACATAAAATATTTGAATAACGTGACCCTGTTTTGTTTATTCTATTCAAACATGAAACTAAATTGCAATCAAAAAGGATATTATTCTTTTCAAATATGGAATTTAAATGCTGTCAAAAAAGACCTTATTCTATTCAAATGTGGAATTTGAAGAGAATAATGGCTGTCTCAGGCTTTTCTTGCATTTGTAAGTGCGTGCCGTCTTGGCCCGCTCAGTGCAGTACATGTCCTTTACTTGAAAAATTTATAGAAATCACTCACTTGCTCGACCTCGAGTCATCCGTGAAGAACAATCCCAGCGCGAACACATATCCCACAGGCAGCCAGAAACTCCACTCCGAATAGTATTTATTCTCCTTCATAAAGAAGTTGGTGCGGTCGCAAAGATAGAAGTACGTCATGATCATGCCGAGTCGCGCTAGCGCCGACACGGGCGAGTTGGTACCGCCGGCCGCTGAGGCCATGGCGGCGGTACCAGGCGACACTAGCGTGTAGCCCATAGCACGCTGTTGGAATGTCTTGGACCACTGCCAGACGCGCTTGATGATAGCCAGCACTGCGCTACAACAAACATACGGCTCTTTAGAATTGGTAACCATATGTCGCTACATGGCGACCCTGGGTGGTAACGAAGGACCTTATACGCCGTGTAAATTGACTCTAGATATTACCTTTGACTCAGACCGTTAATATGAATAATTTTACCTATGGACCAATGCTGGGAACTCCAAAATATTTTTAACTTTCCCTTACTATTGCCCGGGCGGCTGAACACTTCTATATGAAAATTTTTCAGCTCCCAGCATTGATCCCATAGGAAAAGTATTTATATTGATGGGCTGAGTCACCCCTTTAAGCGTATGTCGAGGGTCTAATTACACGCTGTACATTAGTAGAAGGAATTCGACCGATTTAAAAAATTCTTTCACCGTTGGATAGTAACGTTCTCCTTGAGTGACATAGGCTATTAATTTACCACGAGCGAAGCCAGAGCGGACTGCTAGTATTAGTAATAGATAAAGAGATTCACTTCACGCTTACAATCAAATCTTTCCCCTTTTTACCCGACTACGGCGAAGCCAAAAGGAGGGTTATTAATTTATACTAATATTATAAAGCTCAAGAGTTTGTTTGGTTGAACGCGCTAATCTCAGAAACTACTGTTCCGATCTCAAAGTTCTTTGGATAGTAACGTTATCATTGAGTACCATAGGCTAAGTATGTACCACAGACGAAGCCAGGGTGGACTGCTAGTCATTAGATAAAGAGACTCACCACACTAGAAACAGCGCGAAGGTCACAATCTGCAACTGAGTGTACGGCTCGGGCTGAGCACAACACGAGCCGTCGTTAAAGTTCATGTGATCGTTGCAGAACATGTTGAGCAGGATCTGAGCAGAGTGCCTGAGTGCCGTGTCGCTCAGACTGAGTCCGTCAGTGGATGCGGCGCCGCTGGAGACCAGGCGAGGGGAACTCCAGATTTTGGCTGCACTGTGTGTGAGAATCTGAAAATAAAAACATTTGTACTATGTGTGTGTTGTGTTATCTATATTAGAGTACTTGGGAGCATAACTTAAGGGTACGCTAGTCAGGTGTTTCGCCATACAAATTCTGTAGGGTGATGACTCCGTTGTTCGGTATCGTCTGTTTAAAGTTTTTAATTCTATCGATTTGTCTTGTCGTTATCTATGCTTGTATGGAATCATAATTGTAAAATTATAAGTACTTTAAAAGTTATGAGCCTCAAAACATTCCGTTTCAGCACGTAATTTTAACGCAACTTTGGGGACAATTAAATACCGGAAGGAGTATAAAATCTCTAAAACAAAATTCATAAAAGCATAGTTTGGTTATTAAAAAAATTAAATAACTTTACTTTTAATTAAAACATTCAGCTGTTTTATCACAAGAACACTTCGCGAATTTTTAGACGACGAAGATTTAGATTTTCAACAATATTTGTGTTTGCACACACTAGACTGTAGTTCAGATGTGCTTATACATCGGTGTAAATAGTTCCGCACTGTTCAAAACCGAGTCTATCAATTTCTCAGCGAAATAGCACGCAAATTAGCCACGTGCGCCCACGAGTTCGAGTTCCGGTGTAGCGCATCCTTAATGAAGACAAGTAAAGGACTTTCTTTCTAAAAGGCAAACCTTCCTATATTGTATTCATTATAAATTGTAGGTCAAGGTAGTGTAAACGTATCTGAACAAAAAAAACGTGATAGTCACTATGAAACTAAACAACAAGATAAAACTTGTGCGAAGTATACTCAGTTAATCAAAAAGTTTTCTTCACCAGTTGATTTGTATCTATAGGCATTTTGATATAAGTTAGTAATTCACTGCGGTTCAGGTTGTAACCTGAACTTGCGTGATTCTGGCTGCGAGCGAATCTGTGACTTGTGCCCAGTGCGTAAGGTTCCTTTTACCTATACACTTCTAGATTATCTCAATGTACTGGCCTCAACGGCTGCTCTGTTGTAGTGGTCAATATCGGCATTACTGATCCTCGAGTTGTCGTTCTTGAAATATATATATAAATAACTATATACGGACAAACACACAGATTGAGCTAGCCCCAAAGTAAGTTCGAGACTTGTGTTATGGGGATACTAACTCAACGATACTATATTTTATAATAGATACTTATATAGATAAACATCCAAGGCCCAGGTCAATCTCGAAAAGATCATTTTTCATCTTGACCTGACCGGGGATCGAACCCGGGACCATCCGTGTCGCAGGCAGGCGTGTTGACCGCTGCGCCACGGAGCTCGTCATCTTTAACTTGCTCGCCTGCATTGAGTCGATTAGCATCAACAATATTTGCGTGTTTCGGCTGCAAACAAATCTATGGCTTGCGCCGAGTGCGTAAAATATTTAATTCAATCATTTTACCAGTAGACTTTGTCGTACTGGCCTCGTTTCCACAGCTTCCACGGCACCTGCGTGTTTCTGGGCGCAAGCGAATCTGTGACTTGCGCCCAGTGACTAAGGTTCTTTTTACCTGTTGTTTATGTGGATATCGTTACAGCCGTATGGTTACCGGCAGAGTAGAATAGGACCACTCCAAGTCTTCCTGTTGATGTCGTAGAAGGTTACTTAGGAAACACAAGCTAAACAAAGTTTATAAAGATCAAAAAGACCTCTCCAACCCGTGTGGTCAGCGTGGAGAGTGTAGACAGCTCTGGCTAATATATGGCTCTGGTAGTACAGAGTTTCATGACCCTCTCTGTACACCAGGTATACTCTCTCCACTTCAGAAGCATGCTCCTGAAGTGGAGACTTAAAAGGATCTGATGATGATGATGTAAATATACTGACCTCAACGGCCGCTCTGTTGTAGTGGTCAATATCGGCATTACTGATCCTCGAGTAGTCATTTTTCAGCTTGCTCGTGTCTACCGACTCAATCAACTTCCATAGCACTTGGGTATTTCTGGCTGCAAGCGAATCTATGGCTTGCACCAAGTGCGTAAGGTTCCTTTTGTATTCTTCGATGACTAGGTCGGTGGTGTTGCGAGTTTTTAGGAGTTGTAGCCCTGTGGTCGCTACGATTACTGATGGCGGTTTGTCTGTGCGCTGCCTGGAAGAAATCGTGTGTAGCGTTAGGGAAATCATACGGATTTGTATGTTTGCAAGTTTGCAAGTCAAACCTAACATTATTTAAAATTTTGAATGTTAAGCTACTTTACTAAAACGCTGCTCAAACTTAACAGTTGACTGAATAGCTGCGTGGCCTTAGCGTTGGCCACATTACCGAGCTATTGCCGTTTCACCCATGAAACGGGCGCGCCACGCAAGCGAGCGAGACGACAAGACGATTATACCTAAATTCGAAGCTTATACAACGCGCCTTCCGTCCGTCCTTTAGCAAATAAGATATTTTGAGAAAACTATTCTATATACTTATAAAAACAAACGTACGCAAGTGACAAAAATCATATTTATAATGGAGTGTATTAGGCGCTCTTATAGTAACACTAGCGCCACCCAGCAATTAAATTCCTTAAATCATAAATTGTATCGAATTTTAAAAATCTAACAAGTACAAAACTACAAAATTACTCATAGTATTTTTTGTATATTACAAGTAATTTACTAGTGCCATATTTAAAGAGAAAATCTGTTAACGCCAAAAGTGGCCACTTTTGGCGTTAACCTATTTTTCTCTTATTTTATCAAACGAATATTAGTGAAAATGAATACAAAAAAACTACAAGTAATTTACTAGTTATGTACTTGTTAGATTTTTAAAATTCGATATAATTTAGGATTAAAAGAATTAATTGCTGGGTGGCGCTAGTGTTACTATAGGAGCGCCTTAACTTATAAATTTAAAACAAATACCGGCCAAGTGCGTGTCGGGCCAGGCGCAGTGTAGGGTTCCGTAGTTGCGAGTGATAACTTTGAGTTTACACTGTTCACACTCGCACCTCACAGTTTAACGACAAAAAACATCTAACAATGAAAATTGTATGAAATTCTACATTTTCGAGTACATTTTATAAGTTGGTTGCCTATAACTATTTAGTTTGTACTTAGTACTCAGCTCCGATAGTTTTTCTTTCAACTTCAGTATATACTACTGCTGTAATTTTTTTCACGTATCTATATATAACCGTTTAGCAGATAGAGGGGGGGACACTTACCTCTAGCAAAAATTCGCATTTTAAAACCGAATATTTCGGAAACGGACCCTAAATCGAAAAATGGTGTTCTCAACCTCACAATATTTTTTAAAGACCTATTTAACGATATCCCACACGATGGGTAACTAGAGAAAAAAAATACTCCCCCACTTTACTTGTATAGGAGCTACCCTAAAAAAAAGTTTTTTCAAGATTTTTTTCTACCACTTTTTTGGCATGATTAATGTACATACCCATACTAAATTGCAGCTTTCTAGTACTTATAGTCTCTGCGTAAAACCGCGGACGGACAGACAGACAGACAGGCAGACATGGTGAAACTATAAGGGTTCCTTGTTTACTACGGAACCCTAAAAATGGTACTAAAATACCGATATTTAGAGGTTTATTATTTTCAAACCACTTTATATTTCCGATTTACGTCGAGCTCCGTGGCGCAGCGGTCAACACGCCAGCCTGCGACACGGGGGTCCCGGGTTCGATCCCCGGTCAGGTCATGATGGAAAACGATCTTTTTCAGAGTGACCTGGGTCTTGGATGTTTATCTATAATAAGTATATATTATAAAATATAGTATCGTTGAGTTAGTATCCTGCGACACAAGTTCACAACTTACTGTGGGGCTAGCTCAATTTGTGTGATATGTCCCTATATATTTATTTATTATTATTTATTTATTATATTTCAACTTTTTCAACCAAACTGTTTAAGAACGTACATTTGTTTATTAATGATGACACAAATGTTTTATACCAAAATTATCAAATATTGTCACAATTCCCTTTCGTCGTTCAAATGGATTATGGGCATCCAGGGCCTTCTTAAGCCTAAAATACAGCTCACACAATTAAAAGAGTTAAATCTATGGGCTCAGGCAAAGCCCTTATGAGTAAAAATTAGAATTTTTGGAAACTTATTTAACGATAATCGACTACTAACCATTTTCTGAACTGATCCACCATAGTCCGCGACACGTCGTTGCTCCATATGAACGTGACGGAGAGCTTTAGTTTCGAGTCCACATACGTGTAGTTCGGGAGTCGGTGGTCCATTGTCGAGTAGGAAGAGTCCAGGTCTACTCGGGTTTTCAGGACGCCTATAACAGAGTATAGGCATATTTTTTATATTTTTCAAACCAGACTTACCTAACCATCTTTAAAGGCTCATTAAGCGTACTTAATGTCGAAATTTATTGAGAGGCTTACATCAGCAAAACGAGCGACACCCGTAATTTAACTCGTGTACTCCTAAATAAGATCAAATTGAAAATATCTACGTTAGTACTACTGTAGTAAATTACTACTCATTATCACCGCTTTTGACGGTGTGATTCTCTTAATTTATCAAAATGCAAAATAATGAAAAGTAATACCAAAAATACTACAAGTAATTTATTACCAAAGTAGGAAGAAGGTTTTTTTTAATTTGCTCTGATTTAGCAGAAGAAAGATTTAAATGGCGGGTGGCGCTAGGTTCGCTGAGCTAAACGTCTTATATTCTTCGTTTACTACATATATGTACATATTCTGTTATATTATATTACACAGTTTTACGCAAAATAAAGGAATTCCCCCAGTATTTCTAGAAACTGGAATAGGCAACGCAGATAAGTTCATGCAATGTATTATCAATCACAAGATTGCAGCAATTTTTTTTTAGCAAATAACGACTTGTGTATGACATAGTTTTTTTTTATAATTAACTAGCTGTTACCCGCGGCTCCGCCCGCGTGATATATAGCCTATGTCCTTCTCAGTACCCTAACCTATGTGTATGCAAAATTTCATGATGATCGGTTCAGTAGATACGGCGTAACAAACAAGTAAAATCACTTCCGCAATTTATAATATTAGTTAGGAAGTTAGAATAGTTATAGGATAAGGATGATGTCACCTTAGGACCTCACACTATGTTAATATAATAAACTAGTAATTTTCCCTCAACTTTGGCTTCGTAAATTATAGCCTAATGTTGGATGACATAGGCTATAATTTACGCACATAAATTTGCTTTTTATCGGTTTGAAAATCAGACCAGTTGTTTCGGAGCGTATTCAGTGCAAACTGTAGTGTATGACCATAGTACTATTATTAATTCTGTGGTATGACGACACGCAACTATCACAGCTGCCATCACTTCGATCCTCCTACATAGTGCATGACGTAGCATGTGACGTCACGCGTCACTGGCTCGTCAAGATGACTCCAATAAACCCTTTGATCTATGTAATCTTCTAAAATATGTACTAGACTAAGTAAAGGTCATGTGACGTATCTATTTACGTAAACACATACCCCCTTATTCATAAAAAATAGCAAACGCTTATTAAAACTATTTTAGTTCAAATATGTTTTGTCTTTATCCCACTCTCTAATGTTTGACATTGAAAGAATGAGACGAAACATATTTTAACTAAAATATATTTAATAAGCGATTGTTAATTTTTATGAATATGGGGGATAGTATATAAGCATCTGTAAAATTCACAATAAAGGAGTTCAGTTCAGAGTACTGTTGGGAAACCAGCACACACCAAATAGTGGTTTTACAATCCAACCACCCCGCGTCCCGTCGTTTTCACCACAACGATAAAATCTTTTCTTTTATAATGTTACCACCTTTTACCCGCGGCTTCACACGCGTATAATTTTGCCGAGTCATTTTGGGATAGAATAGAATAAGATAAATAAAAATAAAATTCACACTAATTGAGCTAGCCTCACAGTAAGTTGTGAACTTATGTCGTGGAATACTAGTTTAACAATAGTATATCTTATAATAGATACATATACATGGCGAAATTTTGATCGTTCCGGACCATTAAAGGGGTGATTCAGCCTGTCAATATAAACAACTTTTCCTATGGGACAATTGCTGTAAACTCGAAAAAAAATTCGACATTCCTATACAAATTGCCCGGGCGGCTGAACACTTTTGTATGAAAATGTCGAAATAAAATTTGAGTTTCCAGCATTTGACCCATAGGAAAAATGGTTCATATCGACGGGCTGAATCACCCCTTTATGGGTCCAGAACGATCAAAATTTCGCCATGTATAGGTAAACATCCAAGACCAAGCTTTGAGCTGACTGGGACGGGGATCGAACCCGGGACCGTGCTCTCCTCTGACACTTTCAGAACCATAGAGCCACAGAGCCACAAAGTTAATCGAAATTAAAAAATTCAGAGTAAATCATATATTGCTCTTAACCGAATCAATTTAATAACAACGGATGTTTCAATCATATAAAATAAATCAAGGAAAGTTTGGCAAAGTACTTAACTATTAATAAATAACTGGAACCTTATCACGTTTACTTAAGGTCGAAGTTTGAACAACCGAGGGCAGACAACCTAACCTCATGAGATAACACTTGACACATCAAGAGTGTGAATTAAACATCTTTAGGTGGAGTACACAAAGACTGGTTTTACACGAGTGCCTATAAAAAGGAGTGTTATGTTTTTGATTTAGAATTCATGTATGTATGAAGGTATTTTTTCTTATTTGTTTTTAATGGAAATGTTTCTTAGAATATTGTTTTATTATCCTTTTATATCTGTTTTATTTAATGTTGTATGTAATATCTTGATCTCGTTCGTCACGGGGAAGCCAAACTGTTGCTCGATTTGGGGTAACACTGGCTGATCTGTAGCCTTTTTGCCGTAATCGGCCATGTATTTTGTTTCTTGCTAGCGCTAGATGGGTTATAGTAAACATTTAACCGTGCCGTGTGGTTCCTGGCTGAATAGAATAGGACCACTCCAAGTCTTCCCGTGGATGTCGTAGAAGGCGACTTAGGGAACACAAGCTAAACAAAGCTTATCAACATCGAAGAGACCTCTCCAACCCGTCTGGCCAGCGTGGAGAGTGTAGGCCAAATCCTCTGACTGTTCTGGCTAATAAATGGCTCTGGTAGTACAGAGAGGGTCGTGCTCCAGCAGTGGAGACTTAAAAAGACCTGATGATGATGATGATGAAACATTTAACGCGCCATTAGAGATGATAGTAATGTAAAAAACCGGCCAAGTGCGTGTCGGACCACGCGCAGTGTAGGGTTCCGTAGTTGCGAATGACAACTTTGAGTTCACACTATTCACACTCGCACCTTACAGTTTAACGACCAAAAACATCTAACAATGAAAATAGTATAAAATTTTACAGTTTATAAGTTGGTTGCCTATAACTTTTTAGTTTGTACTTAGTACTCAGCTTTGATAGTTTTCCTTTCAACTTCAGTATATATACTACTGCTGTAATTTTTTTCACTTATCTATATATAACCGTTTAGCAGATATAGGGGTGGACACTTACCTCTAACAAAATTCGCACTTTAAAACCAAATATTTCGGAAACGGATCCCTAAATCGAAAAATTGTGTTCTCAACCTCACAATATTTTTGAAAGACCTATTTAACGATACCCCACACGATGGGTAAACAGAGAAAAAAAAATTACTCCCTTACTTTACTTGTATGAGAGCAACACTAAAAAATTTTTTTTGTCAAGATTTTATTCTACCACTTTTACCACCAACCATACCAAATTACAGCTTTCTAGTACTTATAGTCTCTGCGTAAAACCTCGGACGGACAGACAGACAGACAGACATGGCCAAACTATAAGGGTTCCTTGTTTACTACGGAACCCTAAAAAGGTATATAATGTACTATGGATCTAAGAATAATCAGGATAAGCCCCTAACAACGTAACAATGATGCAAATATCAATGCATGCAATGCAAACACGTCGCGACACAAGCTCACGCACACATCCATATTTAAACTGAATGCAATTTTCCCCACAGATTTTCCCTACATTTTCCCCTGTTCGAAATCCAAACTCTTCCAAATTTTACATTACTGCTTCTTCCAAATGTAAAATTACTACCTATATAAATATTTAAACAATTAACTTTGAACGATACCGGACACATGTCGTGTAACGTGAAATGTTGTCGTCACTTGTGTGTGACGCGTCAGTAATATGGACCGGGCCATATTATTCTAGGGATATGATACTATACTTATTGTTTAATATACATAAAAATCCCGTACCAGCCGTTCTTGTTCACCTTGACTTTGTAAATCTTATAAAAAGCCTACACTAGTTGTGCTTTTAATTTATATTATTACGGTAGAATATAAATAAAATATACAAAAAAGACGATGTGTTCTCCACCTATTTATAATTATGTTACAAACATTTGACCCCAGTTCGGACCTCTACAAGCCAGTCTGTGATAATCTCTTCAACATGTCGTACACAATCCTAATACTCTGCGCTTTACTATCTTTAGTCCACTGTAAAAGTGTTATGGTCGGACAAGTATACGAAAATGGCGGCGTGGTGAAAGTTCACGAGAGAACTGTCGAAGCTTCGTCTATCCCACTGTTTAAAAGGGAAGAAGAAATCTACTTCGAGTACCCATCCAATGATAGAAAGATAAAGGGTATCGCTATAAAGGATCTGGAGAATGGACTGGCTGAACCTTCGATCAACAGAGGCGGCATTGGCTTCCACTTCGTTAACATCAAGCTGAAGAGCGAAAGGGGGTCGGGGTACAAGTTTTTAATCGAAATCTTCGCGTGATTTTTTCTTTTTTATGGTTTGAATAAATGTGTTATGTGAGTGTAGTTCTTTTTTTTTATGGACACGAAATTCTTTATGGGGTTTACGGTAGTGCAAATTATGGCTAACGTCAGTGCGTGAAAACAAATACCGGACCTAAACGACTACGCAATATAGATTCTAATAAGGGTTAGAGTTCGAATGCCATTGTAATTTTAGTCCCATTATTTTCCACTTTCTTTTTATTATTTTTGCTTGCTTCTTTTTTAACCGACTTCAAAAAAAGGAGGAGGTTCTCAATTCGTAGGATTTCTTTTTTTTATGTATGTTCCCCGTTTTCTCGAAGACGCCTGGACCAAGTTAAGAAATTCTTTTTTTGTTCGACAGGACTTTACAGATGGTCCCATAAAATTTTCATCGAAATGTGTCGCGCGCTTATTGAAAAACTACACAAAAACCAAAAAAAAATACAAGGATGCCGTCCGGATTACACTTATTTCATTTTATTTTTATGCTTATTTGAACAAATTGATAGGGTTGACCTCGGTGTTTTGTTTTTTGTTAAAAACATCCTAAATTATTTCATTTGATTAGTTAAATATGAAAATAGTTATGAGTAAGGATTTTATATCAAATAAAATTCGGAGTTTAAGATAAGCGTTCCAGACATTGAAAAGAGCCACGTTGTACACTGGCGGTGTATCAAAAAGGCAGAAAGATGCTTTTTACTCTTATTATGTTGGGTGGTAAAAAAATATCGATATAAACTACCTAGTAAGTACGTGATAATGATATCACGAGAAAATTGCCATGTCAACTTATTATAAATGTGAAAGAAACTCTGCATGTTGTTGCCTCTTCACGCTGCAAATATTAAACCGCTGTAGATAAAATTTGGGAAGCAGTTAATTTTATACTCGATATAGTTTTACCGAGATACTTACCGAGATTTTATCCCGGAAAAACGTACTTAGATCGCTGAGGGGAAGGCCTTAAACGTACCTTATATCCCGAAACAGCGTGCTATGTTCGCTAAAGGGAAGTTCATAATCCCGGAAAAGGGTAGGTACTTTGCTCGCAGAGGGGAAGATCATAGGGTACGAGCTCCGTGGCGCAGCGGTCAACACGCCTGCCTGCGACACGGATGGTCCCGGGTTCGATCCCCGGTCAGGTCATGATGAAAAATGAACTTTTTCAGATTGACCTGGGTCTTGGATGTTTATCTATATAAGTATATCTATTATAAAATATAGTATCGTTGAGTTAGTATCCCATAACACAAGTCTCGAACTTACCTTGGGGCTAGCTCAATCTGTGTGATTTGTCCGTATATATTTATTATTTTATTTATTTTCATCCTGGTAAAGGGTACTTTGCTCGCAGAGGGGAAGATCATAGGGTACTTTTCATCCTGGAAAAGGGTACTTTGCTCGCTGAAGGGTAGATCGTAGGGTACTTTTCATCCTGGAAAAGGGTACTTTGCTCGCAGAGGGGAAGATCATAGGGTACTTTTCATCCTGGAAAAGAGTACTTTGCTCGCTGAGGGGAAGATCATAGGGTACTTTTCATCCTGGTAAAGGGTACTTTGCTCGCTGAGGGGAAGATCATAGGGTACTTTTCATCCTGGTAAAGGGTACTTTGCTCGCTGAGGCGAAAATCATATAGGGTACTTTTCCTCCTGGAAAAGAGTACTTTGCTCGCTGAGGGGAAGATCATAGGGTACTTTTCATCCTGGTAAAGGGTACTTTGCTCGCTGAGGCGAAGATCATAGGGTACTTTTCATCCTGGAAAAGGGTACTTTGCTCGCAGAGGGGAAGATCATAGGGTACTTTTCATCCTGGTAAAGGGTACTTTGCTCGCTGAGGCGAAGATCATAGGGTACTTTTCATCCTGGAAAAGGGTACTTTGCTCGCAGAGGGGAAGATCATAGGGTACTTTTTTTCATCCTGGAAAAGGGTACGAAGCTACATTTATGCGAGCGGAGTCGCAGACGAAAGATAAATCCAATACAAAGACGGCCTTGGCTTTACAAAGTAAATCAAACGTGTATTTTCTTTATAAACAAAAAATAAGAATAAAAATAGTGTAGTAGCGTAGTAGTACCTACGACGTAAGTTGTTTACCTTGTGCTTATTACTAACCTTATGCAATACATCTTTTTAACCTCAGAACATGGTTTAACTGCTTGAACTTATATATTGAGACCTATAATAATGTACATTAAGGATGCAAATAAAATATTGAGTATATAAAAATTAATAAATGTTCATGTCTAACGTGTAATATCCGCTTTACAAGGAAAGAAACACTATGACTTTTACATAAAATCCCGACTCGAATTTACCAAGTTATTTTGAATCCCTAAGTAAGTTACTGTGATTTTGTTTTTTCTCATTGAAACTGCGAAACAACAGCACACTAAAATTCTACGACTTATTTCTTTCCGCTACCTAGATGCCATACATACTTACATAAAAATAATAAGGAAAATCAGTAGTTATACAAAAATGCACACCGCACCTTAACGAGACGGTAAACCAACACTTGACCTCACATCTAGGGTTGCCATCTATTCAATTTAGCAACCAGGACAAGACGCGTGAAAACCTCGGATTTTAGAGCTCAGAACCCGCACAGTCAACAGGTTTTTATTAACAATGTGTAATAAAAACAGGCCAAGTGCGTGTCCGGCCACGCGCAGTGTAGGGTTCCGTAGTTGCGAATGACAACTTTGAGTTGAGAACAACGACCAAAAACATCTAACAATGAAAACTGTATGAAATTTTACATTTTCGAGTACATTTTATAAGTTGGTTGCCTTGCCTATAACTTTTTAGTTTGTACTTGGTACTCAGCTCTGATAGTTTTCCTTTAAACTTCAATATACATACTACTGCTGTAATTTTTTTCACGTATCCATATATAACCGTTTAGCAGATCGAGGGGGGGACTCTTACCTCTAACGAAAATTTGCACTTTAAAATCAAATATTTCGGAACCGGATCCCTAGATCGAAAAATGGTGTTCTCAACCTCACAATATTTTTTTAAGACCTATTTAACAACACCCAACTCGATGGGTTTGTATAGAAAAAAAAATATTACTCCCTCTTTACATGAATGGGAGCTACCCAAAAAAAAAATTTTTAATTTTTCTGCCAGCACTTTTTTGGCATGATTAATATACATACCCATACCAAATTACAGCTTTCTAGTACTTATAGTCTCTGAGTAAAACCGCGGACGGACAGACAGACAAACAGACAGACAGACATGGCGAAACTATAAGGGTTCCTAGTTTACTACGGAACCCTAAAAACAGTTTAAATTAAACATCATACATCAGCGTTTTATTTCTTTGCAGGCCTTAAAATTAAATTAAGTCATAAGTCACCATCATCATTTAAGATTATTACATATTGTTTCAATAATAAATTAGAATTTTTACTACTTCATGGCAACTCCGAGTAGGGGTAATGGTGAATTTAGCGAGTCGGTACGACGGTTGATCGCGGCGTGCGGGCAAAGTGTGCGTGTCGCGGGCAATATAAGATTTTCCATTTCTTAATGAACATGAAGAAGAAGAATGAACATGAAGAATGAACCATGACTACAAATGAAGCCCCGCCCGGACGCGCCCCAGATGCCTTCTAAACTAGAACAAATCCGGAGAAACCCGGACGGGTGACAACCCTACATCGGACCGCTGTCGTGACAATTCACTGCGCTCGCATTTCCTCGCCTCAGTCAGTGAGTCACACGCAAACATGACGCTCAAAAGCTTGATATTCCTTGCTGCAATAACCCTAGTTCATTGCAAAAGTGTTATAGTCGGGCAGGTGTACGAAAATGCCGGCGTAACAAGAGTGTATCAGCAGACTTACGAAGCAACTGGGATACCTTTGCTCAAACGGGAGCAAGAAGTGGACTTTCAATATCCAACGAGCGACAGGAAGATAAAGGGCATCGCTATTAAGGATTTGGAGAATGGGCTCGCTGAACCTTCTATAACTAGAGGCGGACTCGGGTTCGATCACGTCAAGATTAAGTTGAAGAGCGAGCGAGGCTCGGGCTACAAGTTCTTAGTGGAAATTTACGCGTGATTGTGTTTTGTTTATTATGGAGTTAAATTATAAATAAAGTTTTTTTATTTGTAGTTTTTGATTCACTTACATAAAGTTTAACTTCAAGATAAGGGTAATTTTAAAAGTACGGGGAATATTTTTGATGGATAAAGTGGTACAGACTTAATGTTGCAATAACAAATTGTGCATTCCCGTTTAAACTACATTCTATGTTCCAAAAAACCTCAACCTGAACTTTTATTTATTAAAACTGACGTTAGATACTAACATTATTGTGGTTCCCGGCAGAGTAGAAAAGGACCACTCCAAGTCATCCTGTGGATGTCGTAAAAGGCGACTAAGGAAATTCAAGCTAAACAAAGCTTATTAACATGAAAGAGACCTCTCCAACCCGTCTGGCCAGCGTGGAGAGTGTAGGCCAAATCCTCTGACTACTCAGGCTAGTGTCTAGTTTGGCTCTGGTAGTACAGAGAGGGTCGTGCTCCTGCAGTGGAGACTAGAAAGACATGATGATGATGATGATGATTATTGTGGTTAAAGAACTTTATTTCTCAAAGAAATTTACATTTCACTTTTATCGTAGGTGTGATTAAAAAAATAAAACATTTGATAAAAAAGTTAAGTCGGTATTTAGTAGTTTTTTTAATAGTTAGTTACATTAATATGTAAAATACGGACCACTTGGTTCACAGGAAGATATGGATGAGGTCGAATCATGTCGGCCTATAGCCGACTTAATACGTAAGTGCGGGTCACTTATATTTTACATATTAATAAATTTTAACGTTTTTCATAATAGTTTATGGGAAATATTCAGTGAAATCAATCAAAACCCGTGTAAATAAATAAAATGCGTCTTGTTAGATAACAAATGCGCGAAGATTTATTAAGAACGGTGAAAAGTTTTGAATGTGATTTTTATCTATTGTCACAAAGTTTACATTGGCAATGTATTTCTGCCGTCTCGAAATGCTTTTATACTTTGGCGCTATTTAAAAGAGTAGAATAAGCAGTAAAAATATACTAGCTATTATTTTTAAATTAATAATAATTAATAAAAAAAATTCCTTACCTATAAAATATTCGTAGAGCTGTTCCAGCCTAGAGTCCCCTATGAAGGCGAAGCTGTTGTACTTCCCCCAAAAGGCCAAGTACCGCAGGCAACGCCTTGCATCTCTAGTATAAAAAATTAAGCAATAAAAAAAAGGAATTAGGTTGCAGTCATTAAGTGATGCAGCACACTTTTAGCACGCTAGTCATGTATTGTCATCAGAACTCAGAGCGTATGCAAAATTTCATTCTAATCAAAGACCGGGAAGTGGGTCAAATTAAGATTCCAAGATTTTCTTACATACAAGTGAAGCTAATAAAAGCATGTTAAAAAGAACCTAACTCTGTGCTGTGCTCACAGATTCGCTCCATTAAATGAGGGTGATTTGGAATAAATGGTGGCAGCACTGAAGCGTTGCGTCTGGTAAGCTGTGATTGGGCCACAATGTGTAAGTTATTGCTGCTTGTCAAATTTTATCCAATGACAGTGAATTGTCTAACGCAATGCCTTAGTGCTGGTATCACGTGGTGAGCATTATAAAAACCCTCATTATAGCCTATAGTATTGGTTGCTTATCTAGCTTTCCATTAGTAAAAGTCTGCTAAAGTAATTTTTAAATTCTATGACTAGCTGTGGAGTTTTAGATTCCCTCCTACAACCAAACTTATAAACTCAAACTACAGCTCTACATATATCACTGTGCATTGTGTACAGACTTTAAGACTATAATGTGCCTTTGATTTCCCCTTGCTCTGTTAATATGTCAAAAGTTTTTAACTTACGTTTTGGAGTACCTATGCAACATACATCCATAGGGCTGCCACTCATGGTCCCCTTTGTATCGTCCAGAGGACAGTAACCAGGTGCATGAATCAGGTCCTATAAAAAATATAAAAACAAATATAGACACAAATATTTATTCTTTAATTAATTCTTTATTTAATTCTGGGCTTTTGCCCAGCAGTGGGACCTAAATAGCTAGTTAAAAAAAAATTATTCTTATTAAATAAAAGAAAGAGACAAAAAATATTCTTATAAGTTATTTTTAAACTTTTTATTTAAAACTTACGTATAGTTTATATCTTCTATAATTTATGGTTTAATTGTTAATAAGTCCTAAAACTAATGATGAGTCCTGGTGATCCGTAATACAGGTTTTGCAGAAACCTAGCATGGACACCAGTTCTCCACATGTAATCTTATCCTCTTAGTAATATTTTTTACCAATGTTCATGTTGTAGTTATAAGACTTTTGGAGACAATAAATATATTTTATTTATTTATTTATTTAATGAGAAACAAAGGAAGGGCTCTGTGGTTGGCCATGGGATGGTAAGGTGTAACTTAGTCTTCAATTCAATTCTTTTATTGAGTTTAAACAAACAACTCTTGCAAGATGTTAACATTACAGAATAATTTATACATGGTCTTTTAGACTATATATATCTTCTTCATCTCATCTAAAATATCTCGAGCACCTCAAGTGCTTCGGAAGGCACGTTAAGCCGTTGGTCCCGCCCGTCATCGTTGGTGGCAGTCATAAGCTATATCAGATGCCTTTAGGAAGCTTGAATCTGACACCAGTGTTGGCCACTTACACACACGAAACACAAACAAACAATCTCATCTAAGGGTTAAGTGCTTTGGTGGGTGAAGAAAGCTTTCTTGTTTTTAATAAATTTGTTAATGGCACATATTTTGGGCACGTCTTACCGTATCTCAGATGGAGAATACCATGATAGCCGATAAATCCGATGACCAAAACAAACGCCAGTAACTTCGCATTTTCCACATTCAGCTGGTCGATGATCCACTCCGCTGACGACTTCTTGACATAGGACACCATCCTAGTTACTAATTAGTCAATTAAAGGAGTAACAACACCAATTTCTTCTAGGCTAGATCAACAGATCAAGTTGAAACACTTCATTCAATACATTTTGACGCCAAGGACCTTATGCACACCAATTATTTAATGGCTTTCAAGGCATTGCTTTATTAAGCACGTTATCAATAAATTTTAGTTATATCCGGCGTTAAATTATTATAAATCCTGAAAAACCGATATTGCAAAAGTTTCACAATACATACAATCAATCAATGTCACAGTCAGTCAACCAACTTGTAAATGTCAAAGTCAGTAGTGAGTGAACCACAGATAAATTGCTGCTGAAACTTCTCGATTATGATTTTCACTCCAAAAATCACGTGTTTTAGTGTGTATCCGAACGTTTTTGACAGTTTCAATCCAAGTGTTGCTATCAAATTAAATGCAATAACAGCACTGTCGTAAAAATAATATTTTCATTCATTAGTTTTGTTTTCACTAGGTTTTCACCATTACTCAAAAACTGTGCCAAAGATATGTCCATATGGTAATTGATACAAAACAAAGCACTAATATTTTGAAAACAATCAACAGTAAATCAAAATATGACATCATAGTAGTATTTTCTTCCTAGTAACACTAAACGTCTAAATTGGATTACAATGGCGGCTATGTCCCCGTCTCAGGTAAGTAAAAATAATTATTTTAACTAGTTTCTATCCCCTCTGAACGAAAGATTAGTACATAATTAAGTGCACAAAGATATGCTTTATCGTAAAAGCACAGATTTAAAAACACTGTAAAGCACAAAATAGTGAAATAAAATGACAGTTGTGTCGAAGGATTTTTTGTCAGAATTCATTGTTGTGTTGTCGAAATACTTTCGATATTTGTTTATTCTCCTAGTAACTTATGCTTTTGTGTTGTTACAGCGGAGATTACAGAAAGAACTAATGTCCTTGATGAAAGAACCTCCTCCAGGAGTCACCGTAGACGGAGACCAGGCCAGCCAAAATCTGACACTGTAAGTTCCAGTTATGTAGTTTCTTACTCGAAAATATTTGTCTTGCATATCAAAAACCCGATTTACTTAATGTGGATCACATAAATATAGGGTATTAAATTAGACATCTAGAAAAAATTGTTAATCTATTGAAATTGCCAGGTTTATTATAATGAGGATATTTACATGCCTAAAGTAATTTATTTTGAGTTATGTAAAACAGAATTTATAAAAGATCAATATTTACATGTTATTGCATATTATGAGCATAAACTTGTCATTCATTTGATAAGGTATAATAAACTCCTAGTACCTGTGTTTTTATTTATTACAGAGAATATAAAAGAGAAATACATGAAAAACACCCATGTGTATGTCCATATCAAGGGAGAAACATCTTAATTTCCCATTTGTATATGTTTATATTTAGAGCAGTGGACTGATTTTTACGAAAAAGGGTTTTATACGTAGTAGAGGCAGATCGAATTGAAAGAAGCTTACCTTTGCTGGACTGCTGGTGATCGTGCAGAAGTCGGTCTATAGCACCTGGGGACGGCTTCCAAGATGTAACGGCTCATTCAAACTCACCCCACACCTGGTTACCTTCCAGTACTATACCGATATGCGGCAAACGGTGCTCCTCTCAATCAGTCGGCCTCAAGATGTTCAGGTTACGCAATGTGATGAATTTATAGTATATCGAGAACAACGCGATATGAAATTACGAGAACAATACAAACGAAAAAAGGTGTGCTTATTGCACCGACACGACAACGAACGAGACTCTACGAAGTTAACTTGTGTAGTGAAAAAGTGACTTGCGTTTTTTTTACTAAAACCGATAGTGTTGCCAGGCGAAATATTAGTTTTATTTTTCTTAAAGTTTGGCAAACGAGTTTCTTTAACATTTCCGCCCACCAAAATACAATGTATTTTAACAAGTTTAGGAATTAAAATTGAAGTTTTGAGCGAAACGAAGCAAAACTATCAATGGCTATGATTTATTTCCCATAAAAATCGATACGAAGTTATACGAAACGATAATAAATTACACGAAACAATACGAAACGAAAATAAATTACACGAAACAATACGAAACGAAAACCTATTGTATATACGATAATATATATGAAATTTAATTACTATTAGATACGTCGAGAAACTTTAATTTTGTAAAGGAAGTGGACATAATTTTACAACTGGCCGTTTAAGTTCACCAGATTCGGTACGAACTGTAACAACGCGACAAACCCCGTCAGTCCCAGGATGAAGCTTTACTACTCGACCAATTTTCCATTTCATTGGACTACTACATTGTTCATTAACAATGAGAACGAGAGTCCCGACAACTATTTCCTTGGACTTGTCAAACCACTTGTGGCGCTGTTGCAAAGTGTGTAAGTATTCTACGTGCCACTTACGCCAAAAATCTTGATGAATCTTTTGCAACAACTTCCACCTCTGAAGAGGGCCTAACTTTGCATCAACTAAATTACTTTCTGGTAAAATAGTGAGCGGTTCCATTGTAAGAAAATGGCCTGGTGTTAATACCGAAAAATCATTCGGGTCTGAACTAATGGGAGAGAGAGGCCTCGAGTTCAACATGGCTTCAATCTGAGTCAAAACTGTGTAAAACTCCTCGAAAGTAAGACGCTGCGAACCTACGACACGCGATAGATGAGTTTTAACAGATTTAACACCAGCCTCAGCTAAACCAGAAAAATGAGGACCACCCGGCGGGTTGAAAACAAAATCAATACGTTCAGCGCGTGAAGCCTTAGCCATTAAGTCATGTAACATATTGTAGGCACCGATAAAATTCCTACCCTGATCGGAGACAAGTCTCGAACAACGACCACGTCGAGCGATAAAACGGCGAAGAGCTGCTAAATAAGCTTCCGTGGTAAGCTCGGAAACGAGCTCAAAGTGCACTGCCTTCGTGGCAGTACACACGAATACACAAATATACGACTTAAATGTGCGCAAAGAGCGCCCACGACCCAGACAAGTATCGAAAGGGCCTGCGTAGTCCACGGCCACTGATGAAAAGGTTTTGATTTGATTTATACGATAGGCTGGCAAATCGCCCATAACAGGAGGTGCAGCCAACTTAGGACGAGCACGAAAACATTTGATGCAAGACGTAACTATTGAATTTATAGCCCTCTTCGACGACAAAATCCAAAATTCTTGGGCTAGTAAATTTTGTAAAGTTTGCAGACCAGGATGCATGAACCGATTGTGATAATCCTCAATGATCAGCGTTGTCAACCTATGATCTCGAGGCAATAAGAGCGGATGTTTAACATTAAACGACAAATTTCCTTTTGAGAGGCGACCGCCCACCCTCAAACACCCCTGCTCATCCAAAAATGGCGACAATTTACGCAAAGATTTAGGTAGAGAGGAAATCGACTTCTCATTCAAACAACGAAGCTCTGTAGCGAATACACGTTCCTGGACATGCTTAACGAGAAAATGAAAAACGAAATTTATTTCTTCACACGACAAGTTACGATTTAAATTTTTCGATAGAGGATTTTTCAAATTATGCATGTACCTAAAGCAAAATGCCAAAATATTTAATATACGTTGTAAAGATGAGTTTTTATTTAAAATCTCATCAATGAACGACATATTGGAAGCGGTGAAAAGGCTGTAAATTTTCTGTTCACCGGAAGCAGCTAGATCTGTGAACACCTCCGACTGCGGCCAGGACTCTTGAGGATTGGAAAGCCAGGTAGGCCCCGCCCACCATAACGCATTCTGAATTAAATCAGCGGGCAACAAACCGCGTGAGCCGCAATCCGCTGGATTTTCTGAGCCAGAAACGTGATGCCAATTCTGAGGGGAAACCTTTTCCTGTATGTCCGCAACCCTATTTGCCACAAAGGTTTTCCACTTTGATGGACACGAACGAATCCAAGTCAGAGCGACACTAGAGTCCGACCAAGCATAGATGTGCTCGAAAATATAAAAATCCTTTAAAGCTTCAGTGAACGATACAACCAAATCAGATAATAAAACAGCCGCCAATAACTCCAACCGCGGGACCGAACGTTTACGAAGAGGAGCCACCTTCGACTTTGCGCAACAAAGACGCACGACAACAGAGCCGTCATTTGAAACGACACGACAATAAATGACAGCACAGTAGCCCTTTTCGGAAGCATCACAGAACGCGTGAATTTGCAACGAAACGAAATTTACAATCATTCTACGAGGTATAGACAATGAGCTCAAATCCGACAATTGTGATTTGAACTTACGCCACTCTTGGGCGATACTAATAGGAACGTCATCATCCCAATCGATACCAGACAACCATAAAAGTTGTATTAAATACTTTGCAAAAAATACAACTGGCGACAATAAACCCAAAGGGTCGAAAATACGAGCAATGTCTGAAAGGATCGACCTTTTCGTACAACGAGAATCAATATTAGTAGTTTTGAATGTAAAACTATCCTCTTTTGGAAACCACGAAAGGCCCAAAATTTTCAACGACAAATCATGAACATCTTCAAAGTTATGAAGTTGCTCCGAATAGAGATCCGAACTGGACACATTTTTTAAGAGCTCAGGGCTGTTAGAGGCCCATTTACGCAAGTGTAGGTGGGCTGACGACAATATTTCCACCAATTCCTTACACAATAAGGCAGCACTAGCAGCCGATCCTGAACCTGACGCGACATCATCAACGTACACATCCCTAGCTAATACTGCAGCACCAGACGGAGCACGAGAAGAAAACTCCTTCGCCAACTTGGAGATACACCAGAGGGCCTGATATGGAGCACACGACACACCATATGTCACGGTGAGCAAACGATAATCTCTCACGGGTTCACTCGGAGACGAACGCCACAATATGCGCTGAAAATCACAGTCTTGTGGGTCAACGAGGAACTGACGGTACATCTTTTTAATATCTCCTGTGAAGACAACTGCATGCCAACGAAATCTAAGAAGCAAATCGAAAATATTATTTTGCAGCTTAGGACCTGGCAACAATATATCATTCAAGGATATTCCATTAGCATCCTTGGCACTTGCATCGAAAACTGTACGCAAGGGAGTAGTGATGGAGTCAGGGCGTAGAATTCCGTGATGGGGTATATAATAGAAGTGACCTTCGAACGACATAGGGGGATCAACTTCAATCATGTGACCACAGTTGAGGTACTCTTCCATAAAATTGACATAAGCTGTCCGAAATAGAGGATTCAATTTGAATTTCCTCTCTAAATTTAAGAGACGCTTGAGAGCAATCTCGCGAGAATTAGAAAACCTAGGCTTGTCCTGAGGATCAACGAAAGTTAATGGTACAACCATTCGACCATCAGGATTACGACGATATAAAGTTTCCATTTGGTTTTCACACGACATTTCTAACTTTGACAAAACGACAGGTTTAGGAGGATCCACATTCTCCAACTCCCAGAACCGCCTGATATTGTTCTCTAATGAGAGTGTCGACACGAGAAGGCAGTCCTTGGTTTCAACACTGGAACCATGACAATTACAAGAACGAGAACGAGAACGATAAGAGATAGCATCAACGGTACACTCACCCATAACTATCCAGCCGAAAACAGTGCAGATAGCAACAGGCTGACCTGCATCACCCTTGACGAGACCAGGTTTGAGCGCAGAAGCGAGAATGTTGACACTAACCAACATGTCAATAGGTCCAGGTGTTTGGAAGTTTGGATCAGCAAGATCTAAATCATTTATATGCCTCCAAAATGAAGCATGAATTTTTTCTGATGGCATATCAGAGCAAATCCTCGACAAAACTAAAGCTTCTAATGAAAATTTACATGAGGAGTCACCCTTCGAGGGGACTATTTCACAATTGACAGAACCAAGAGTATCAGCAGATGTTTGACCGATGCCATTAACCGAGTGACCAATTTCATTTATCCAAATCTTCTCCAGAGTCCAAGCCTTTGAGCACATTCCAAAGTTATAAAATTACAAGCACTAGCGCTATCCAATAGAATTCTAATTGGTACCAATTTATTGAATTTATTTTTAATTAAAACTACTGCAGTTGAAAATAGAACATGTGTGTTCGAATTTTGCACAGCCAAAGTCACGTGAGATGGTTGAGGGGAAGGCTTAGTATCCCTGCTCGTACCAAAATGCAGAAGTGTATGATGTTTGAAATTACAATTCTTACAAGTCACAGATGATTTGCAGTTTTTCACTGTATGAGATGGATGGATACAAAGGATACAAAGTCTTCTCTCTTTAACTAGATTGAACCTCTCTTGTGGGGACAACTTTAAGAATTCAGAACAATTTTCGAATTTGTGGCTGGACGATGAACACACAGTACAGTTGTTAACAGACGAAACGATAAGTGATGGTTTTGATTTAACAACTAGTTTACTACAGCCGACAATTGATCTAACTGCAGAGTTTTCTAACGCCTGGCTGCGCTTCTCAATGAAATAAATTAAATCCTCATAGCTAGGTATGTCATTTATTGAATCAAGCTGTAACTCAAAGGCTTCTTTAGTAACAGCATCTAATTTAGACCACAATAAATAAAATAGCATGAAATTTTCATCTGGCAACTGATACTTTGACAAAATTTCTAAATTTTCTTTGAACACCCTACAAATTCTGTTCAATTCACCATTAACTTTTGTTTTCACTGATTCACAATACAAGAGCTTCTCATAAAATAAGGTAGCAATAACTCTTTTCTTGTCATAATGATGCTTTAAAGTATTGTATGCCGTCAAGTAATTATCATCAGATATCGGATAATTCTTTATTAAATTTAAAGCTTGACCTTGTACACTTGACAACAAGTAATGAAGTTTTTCTACTGCCGGGATATCCTTCTTGTGAATCAGTGAATCAAAAAGCTGAATAAATGAAATCCAATTTTCTATTTTGCCATCGAAAGGTGTTATGTTTATTCTTGGCAGTTTAACGTTTGAACTGGCACCATTAAACGACACATTAGGTTTTTGTTCCGTACATTCTTGTAAACGACATTTAATTGATTTAACCTTACTTTCGAACTGTGACGAAATCTTCAGCTCACTTGATCTATCACCATGGGGAAGTGTTGACAATAATTCAATTTGGAAACTATGAAACTCACTCTCTATACGATTAACATCATTTAAGCTATACCCGCTTAAATCCGACGAGTGCATGAATTCTATACGTGCAAACGCGTAATCCCGGCCTATGCGGTGTTTATCTGGCGTATCTGAAAAAACATTACTGTTTTCCATTGTGATTTAACCAAAGAATAAGTTGTCTGTCTCACAACAAACCAAATCAGACAATTAGAAACCAAATAGGAACGACTGACAGAATTGACACTGAAAGATCAAGCGAGTGACAGTTCAAGGGGTGCTATTCCCATATACGAATACTTTATGGGTGCTATTCTCGAAATTAAAAGGTTGAAACGGAACGTTTTCGTACCATAGATATTAACCTACCAAGGAAAACAAACCCAAGCCAAAGTTAGTTTCACATTACCCCCAATATTTTTAATAACGAAAATTGTATGTGAAATTACAACGAAATATACGCACAATCAAACGTAAATTGCGAAATATGATAAATCCCGATCGCCTTACAACTATATCCGGCTCGAAGGACCAAAAAATGTTTATATTTAGAGCAGTGGACTGATTTTTACGAAAAAGGGTTTTATACGTAGTAGAGGCAGATCGAATTGAAAGAAGCTTACCTTTGCTGGACTGCTGGTGATCGTGCAGAAGTCGGTCTATAGCACCTGGGGACGGCTTCCAAGATGTAACGGCTCATTCAAACTCACCCCACACCTGGTTACCTTCCAGTACTATACCGATATGCGGCAAACGGTGCTCCTCTCAATCAGTCGGCCTCAAGATGTTCAGGTTACGCAATGTGATGAATTTATAGTATATCGAGAACAACGCGATATGAAATTACGAGAACAATACAAACGAAAAAAGGTGTGCTTATTGCACCGACACGACAACGAACGAGACTCTACGAAGTTAACTTGTGTAGTGAAAAAGTGACTTGCGTTTTTTTTACTAAAACCGATAGTGTTGCCAGGCGAAATATTAGTTTTATTTTTCTTAAAGTTTGGCAAACGAGTTTCTTTAACAGTATAATAAAGCTACTCAAAGAAATCATTAATTCAATCAATTTGTGTGATTGGCCTAATTCTGCTTGAAAACATTGAGTGACTCAAGAAAGTCATGATTCTGGTATACTGATGCACATGCTAGTTTTAAGCATGCTCTTGTGCATGCTCACTATTAGCATGCTAATAATCATCCTAGTGACTAGGAGCTTTATTTTTGAACTGGTAGAATCAATTCCCCACTTGTTGTTACGACAGAGCATTTGATTTGTATTTACATGTTAATAAAATCAATGATTAGTGGTCTAGTTGAAATGTTCTAATGCTTAGAGTTGATAGATGGTACTCTATGGTACTTAATTGGAAGACAATGATACCTGATGAGAAAAAAAGACATAGGCTATATATCACGCGGGTGAAGCCGCAGGTAACAACTAGTTTGAAATAAATATACCAATTTGCTCAATGAATACCCTTACTCTTTCAATTGTCAGTCGGCAGTGTAAGAACTTTTATTTCGGTTCAAAGTGACAGGAGATGGGCGGCTATTGCCCTACATTGGGATACAATAGGATAATATCTAACATTGTAACCATCATTAATGTATACTGATATAGCTTGGACAAAATCATATATTTATTTTATTTATTTATCCAATGGTGGAAGATTGAAATTTGTCCATTAGATCATGAGATTAGCGCATTCAAACAAACTTCAGCTTTATAATATTAGTATAGAAGTATAAATAAGTAAGCCCAGCGGATTAGCTCTTTGAAGTAACAGTGGACGGGGCACATAGCGCGAAGACGCGATGGCCGATGGGGCAGAAAGGTTCTTGAATGGCGACCACGTACCGGCAAGCGCAGCGTCGGACACCCACCGACAAGGTGGTCAGATGACCTGATAAAGGTCGCAGAAAGGCCCTAGATGCAGGCCTCTTTCACTGGTCGTATTGGAAATCCTTAGGGGAGGCTTATGTCCAGCAGTGGACACGATGTGGCTGAGAGATATGTGATAAGTAACAACCTTCTGCAAATATCATAACAATTTGTCTTTTGACAGGTGGACAGTTCACATGGAAGGGGTCCCCGGCACACTGTATGAAGGAGAGAAATTTGTACTGCAATTTAAATTTACAAACAAGTATCCGTTTGACTCACCGGAGGTAAGTCTATTTTAAAAAAATTTCCCAAAATCAGTGATCCTTTTAATAGTTTTTAAGATCCCACCTGAATAAGAATATCTCCTTTCTCTTTCCAACCAGTTCTGAGCTCTCAAAACGGATTTGTAGTTGTTTTAATTAATCTAACATTTTTACAAAGTTTTATTTCACTTTCTGTGTATCTCTGATCTATGTATTTATATGTACAGTAAGCGTTTTGTCCTGAAACATTCATAGAACTCTTATCAATGTTTGATATGCGATATTAACTCTTTATAATGCTTGTATTAGAGAGCATAATTATCTGCAAAAATTCATGGTTTACCTTGAGACAGAAAAACTATAGTTTTTGTACAATTGAATATGTGCGAGCGGGAACCAATAGTTATTTCGTTAATTTTTATGCCATAAGTTGCACAAGGGCGTACCGCCCCAGGACGCTAGGCAACTTAGTCACAAAATTTTACAGTAGGGATAAATGACCTCGTTTTCAAAAAAAAACTATTTCAAATTTACTAATTTATTCGCATTACGAATTTCTTCCTTTTTAGGGTTCCGTAGTAAACTAGGAACCCTTATAGTTTCGCCATGTATGTCTGTCTGTCCGTCTGCGGTTTAACTCAGAGACTATAAGTACTAGAAAGCTGTAATTTGGTATTGGTATGTATATTAATCATGCCAAAGTGGTAGAAAAAATCTTTAAAAAAAATTTTTTTAGGGTAGCTCCCATACAAGTAAATTGGGGGAGTATTTTTTAGGGTTCCGTAGTAAACAAGGAACCCTTATAGTTTCGCCATGTCTGTCTGTCCGTCCGCGGTTTTACGCAGAGACTATAAGTACTAGAAAGCTGTAATTTGGTATGGGTATGTATATTAATCATGGCAAAAAAGTGGAAGAATAAAATCTTGAAAAAAAATTTTTTTTACGGTAGCTCCCATACAAGTAATGTGGGGGAGTATTTTTTTTTCTCTATTTACCCATCGTGTGGGGTATCGGTAATAGGTCTTTCAAAAATATTGTGAGGTTGTGACACCATTTTTCGATTTAGGGATCCGTTTCTAAAATATTTGGTTTTAAAGTGCGAATATTTGTTAGAGGTAAGTGTCGTCCCCCCCCCTCTATCTGCTAAACGGTTATAAATATAATTGGATACGTGAAAAAAATTACAGCAGTAGTATATATACTGAAATTGAAAGGAAAACTATCAGAGCTGAGTACTAAGTGCAAACTAAAAAGTTATAGGCAACCAACTTGTAAAATGTACTGGAGAAAGTAAAATTTCATACTATTTTCATTGTTAGATGTTTTTGGTCGTTAAACTATGAGGTGCGAGTGTGAACACTACGGAACCCTACACTGCGCGTGGCCGGACACGCACTTGGTTGGTTTTCTTCCGTGTCATTATCGGTTTTTTACTGACCCACCCTGAAGAAGGGTATGTTTTTCGCGCGTATATATGTATATAATATGTGTGTGTATACTTCTGTTCCATTGTTGGTCCCTGTAGCCTAGACGGCTGGACTGAGATTAGATTCGTATTTTGCCGCGGTATACAACGTGTTAATGAATAAGCGCAAAACCTCTTAAGTGGTGATTGTGCTTATGCATATGAACAAATTTTACTATGGGGCCGACTCTGCAACTCGACAAAAAAAATCTGCTGTTTCATACAAATTGTCAATACCTACTCGACCAGAATATATGGAATAGCTGTTTTTTTTGTCGAGTTGTAAAGTCGGCCCCATAGTAAAAATTGTTCATATTCACAAGCACAAACAACCTAAGAGGTTTGGCGCTTATTCATTAACACGTTGTATATGGCGGACGTCAACTGCCAAAAAAGGCAGTCGGGTTTTTGTTTGTAGCGTTGTGTAAAGGCGTAGATTTATTTAAAATTTAATTTCACTACCTGTGGAGTTCATTGCACCTACTATCATTCAGTGATAAATGGATGTTTACATATTTATTCGTGTTTAAACATACTTTAATGAAGATAGCTACAACATACATGGCGATTTGCAGTCTGATTCTGAATCCCGCCCCCGGGAAACAAGATCGCTAATAATTCAACACAAAATCTAAATAAAATTAATTTAAATACAGTTTTATTGCGTTGGAACCGTATTAAAATTAATTTTATTTAAATGTCTAACAATTGCGAAAACATTAGAAAACATAAACACAAATATTTAGAATAAGAAACAAAAATATTATAAGTACTGTAAATTCAGCGATCAGCTGGCCGCATGTCTATGAGTTATAATTTTTTCTTTGTTTTATGGTTCCGTACCGTAAAAACGGGGCCCTATTGCATCCATCCATTTGTCAGTCACCAGGCTGCATCTCAAGAATCCTGACAGATAGTTGAAATTTTCACAGCTGATGTATTTCTGTTGTCGTTATAATAAAAAATACTAGCTGAAACGTGATTATTTTGCTGCTTTTTGCTCGTTGTAAATAACGGCAACAGGCAAACGCTTCAAATATTCACAGACTGTTACATATAATCCCTTTAAAAAGTAATAATTGAAACAAAATAAAATAAATCCTTTACAAGAAAAGTGATTATTGCCCTTTTTTATCTCGATAGTCGTATAGATAATCGTATGGCAGAAACCCTTCGTGCACAAGACTGATTCGCACTTGGTCTATTTTCATTTTATTTGTTTTTCCTTTCTGCATATTAGCGACCCTGATTCCGAGATTCAAAAATTGCCAGAATATATTCTTATCTCGGAATTTATTAAAACGTGTTGAAATTACAACAACAAAGAAAAGTCATAATGCCTGATTAACATGGACATGAGATCATGTTATTGACATTGACACTTATTTGCTAAGACATGTCACTCGCGTGTTGGCTAGGATTAGTGGTAGACTACAATAGCTAGTATTTTTTTAAAACAACGATATTTTTGATTAAAATTTCAAGAAAATTGTCTTTACGAGACGTAGACGGAGCCCAGGTTTATAAAACCTAAAGGCCACGGAGATAGGGAGTGAAAGCGTAACAAACAAACTTACTTGCGCGTTTATAATATTAGTCGGGATTGGGATTTCATTTATGTAACAAGTTTTGTGAGATCTTTCTTTGTGAACTAAAATGATAACTTTGCAATCCTATATAAAAACGCTTTGTCTAGATAAATCACGGTAAAGATGGTGATCAACCCCATGTACAGTCGGGGGCAAATAAACCTGACCCCCTTCAATTATAATCATGTTAGTTCATGGCAGGGTCGCACTGAACTGTCGGGAGCCGAAAAGGAGACAAGTGAAACAGCCGAGTTGCGATAATACACTCATTTATTAGAACGTATCTTAGAATAATTATATAGTTGTACATATAGAAGGTGTATAACATATGTGAGGTCTGTTCCTATACTAGGTACAATAGGGAGACACGTGTATCTGCTGCTGACTGTACCTACTTTCAGTGATTGCTAAGCTCTATTGTATGTGGGTGACCCCGACAATGATTTTCTGAAATGTTTTGTCTTATTATTTCAAAAGTTATTGACATTAGCCCTTCATTCACCTTTTCTTGACGTTCTTGAATGTTTCTGTTTTGAAAATTTTGAATATTTGGATTTTTAAGTACCTATACATATATATCTAATTAATAATCTTAAGAATCATATTATGTTATCAGGCGATGCAGCTGTCAATCTAATCACTATTGTACTCTGATTGCCACTTACGCCCTTAGTTCTGTTTACCCCGTAAACGAGAAAGACGTGATAAGAATATCTAACTGATTCTTGTTTGAGTTTTTTTGTTGTATTTTTCTCACCAATGGTTGTTTTGAAATGCTTGTAGAATTTCGATTTTATATATATAATAACTATAAAATATTTTTTAACAAGAATTAAAACCGACTTCAACCCTATCAATTCGTTTTAATATACATAAGAATAAAGTAGAAAGTGTATCGGCATTCGTGTAAACATATTTTTGGTTTTTGTGTATTTTTTCAAAAAGCGCTCGACAAATTTCGATAAAAATTTTATGGGACCATCTGTAAAGTATTACTTATCGAACAAAAAAAGAATTTGTTAAATCGGTCCAGGCGTTTTAGTGAAATTGGGGAACATAATTAAAAAAATACACGTTCAAAAAGAAGTACATGTACATATACTTAGTTATTCGTAGATACAATTTTGAATAAAAATATTTCGGGCCTTCCCTACGTCCGGCCATGATTACGCCGATTCGATGTACATTGCTGCATTGGATGAAAACTTACAAGCGCTACTGTAAGTTAAACAACAATGTACCTAAAGCGAATCGGCGCGAGGATGGGTGAACGTGCAGCTAGTTTGAAACGTTATCAACTAAGTATTATTATAGTCATAACATAACACGAGAATACGAGGCGTGTCAAAGAACCGTAAAAACTGATAAGCTAATTAGTTTATATTAACACGTCATTTAGCCATTACTATACAGACAGCATACAAAGATAACTGTGTTTTGGCCTCAGAATAGTATGAGGTTTTGGTTTCGGCTTAACTCGATTTGATATAAAATCCTTAGGGATTTAATCCCTTCGCTTAGGCCACAGAATTAATAATAGTACAACACGCGGCGTATAAGTTGAACTAAGTGTGAGCGAGACACACCTATATTAATCAGTGGCAATGTATTGCGGTGTCCTACTCACACTTAGTTCAACTTATTTGCCGGGCACTATACTTAGGCGTAGGATATTTGCTTAAGAGTCGCCTGGAAGCGCATGTGTATATGCGCAAGCGCATTGGTATTTTAACCAAGCTGTAAAGGAACGTATCCTTTACAGCTTGGTTAAAATACCAATGGTTTGAGAATTACAAGCCTTTTCAAATTTGTATGTAAATCTTGAGTGGCGTATAATTCTCAACGTTTGATAATTTAACCAAACTGTATAAGAACGTACGTAGATTATAATGAGATTAATTAATTGGATGCTTAATTTTGCCCTAAAATTATCAAATATTGCCACAATTCCCTTTTTTCGTTTGTATGAAGACATGCGCTTCCAGGCGACTCTTAAGTATCCGCAAAGCACTATTTCTCTGTTCCCTCTGAGCGTTTTTCCGTTATTTTGTAAGAAAATGGTTACTGCAGGTTTGTTTGAAGACCCAACCTCGTAAGCATAAAAATGCTTACGAGGTTGGGTCGGAACAGATTTAAAAAAAAACCAGAAGCAGGTATTGAATGAAAATGACAGTAGGTACTTGAGTTAGATTGGACTATTTAAGAAGTATGTGTTAGGCCAGGCGGGATTTGAACCCAGCACCTTTTACGGGTCACCCTCTTAGTCCGCTGAACCACTACCGCTTCTTTTCCTGTTTTTAGTTAGCCACTAACACACACGTAAAGGTTCTTTTATCGCACATTGTACCAATAACGTCATTCACGTGATATAATGCATCTTTTAGATAAGCGATGATAAGCTGATAGCCTATATTTTGATTATGAATATTTGTGTGCATGATGTTTGTAAGTCGTTCACATAATAAGAGGAAATGACGATTTAGCCGTGTGGTTACAGCAGGGTAACTTAGGACCACACAAGTCTTCTCGTGGATGTCGTAGAAGGCGACTTAAAAAACACAAGCTAAACAAAGCTTATAAAATCAAAGAGACCTCTCCAACCCAGACGGCCAGCGTGGAGAGTGTAGGCCTAATCCTCTGACTGCTCTAGCTAATATATGGCTCTGGTAGTACAGTCCTGTGCGGGGATTAAAAAACCTGATGATGATGACCTCATATAGCATTGCGACCCCCATCATCATTTCAGCCCTTCTACCGCCCACTGCTGAGCATAAGCCTCTCTTCGTTTCTGTCATTTGTCTCGATCCTGTGCTGACCTTAGCGACCCGCAACTTTGCTTCTACATGCACTTTAGAAGATCGAACGATCAACATCTTAGGTTCATTGCCTGATGTAGAGGCGAAACTCGTGTCGCGAGCACGACGGCCGATGCTGCTGCAGCCTCAAATGATGCAGCAACATCGGCAAGGTTCGCATGCATTAACTATTGGTAGCGGGCATGACGGGACTAACAGTATAGTGGGTTGGCGCTGGCCAGCAATAGTTTGCGTGAACTAACTGGTGGCGGAAGTACACAAAATAATTTAACTCAAAGTGCATGTGACTTTGACTTCCGCAAAGTAACGCCTGAATCAATTCAATATATCTTCTACCCATTCATAGGAGGACGTCCAACACTTCTTGTATCGCGACTACGTTCTAACTTAACTGCCTGCCCCTCAAGACCCCCCTTTTCGCACGTTGGAACATAATCTTCCTTGACCTGGAATCATGAATTTAGAAATAGCAAGATCTTATTGCAACAGCGTAAGCCAGTTCACCTTAAGGACATTATTTTGTCGAGTTTTGTTTGTTATTACATTGTCGAGCTCCGTGGCGCAGCGGTCAACACGCTAGCCTGCGACACGGGGGTCCCGGGTTCGATCCCCGGTCAGGTCAGGATGGAAAAAGATCTTTTTCATATTGACCTGGGTCTTGGATGTTTATCTATATAAGTATATATTATAAAATATAGTATCGTTGAGTTAGTATCCTGCGACACAAGTTCACAACTTACTGTGGGGCTAGCTCAATTTGTGTGATATGTCCCTATATATTTATTTATTTTATTTATTATGGAAGTGATATAATGGGTTTTTCACTATCATAAAATTTAAGAGCTGAGCTCAGTAGGTATGAGGACCATTTTTGGGATCCTTTTCATTATATTTTCTTAGATTTTTACTTTATCTTTTCACAAACACCCCCGACGCAAAAAAAGGTTCAAAGCTTGACCGCTCTGTGTGTTTCCATCTGAGGCACCGTAGCTCTAAAACGGGTAAACTTGGACGCGGTCTTTTTATTTGCAGGCGTTTGCGTTCTTGGCGATAGTTCTTAGAAATGTATTATCAAAACGATTTTTCCTTTCTTTACTTTCAAAGATATTGGCTATTCATTTCAGACTTATACTCCATTGAGTATTTAGTTTAAACGACCGACCTGAGTAATTAAAATGACTCATGCGCTACATTAAATATGTGACACAAAGTTCATAGGTCGCCACTCTCGTTTAGCATACTGTATTGCTCCTTGGGGACGCTGTAATGCCCGACACATGTAAGTGGTTCCCTGAATGCCTGAGTAACACAGTATACTTGGGTTGTTACTTAAACTAAACATCCCTAGGGATTGCAATCGTAAGTACGTACTAATTTCTTTTTTTTTAGTGAAATCAATATAAAATGTATTTTAAAGGTCCTGAAAAACTTCTTTATAGTACCTATATACTTAATTGTTAGAATAGAGCGGATTTTTTACCCGACTGACCTACAGAAGTTGCCTCCTGTAGCACTTTCGATAAATATTATTTTGGGGATAAAGAAATTTCGTATTTTGTATGAAGATTTTATATCCGTCCATACAAAAGAGGAGGTACAATCCATACTTTGACATCAAACGAATTGACCGATTTGGAAGTGTGAGGTGTCATTAGATTCGTATTCTTCCCCGGAGTGTCATAAGCTATATGACGTTGGCAAAAAATAAGTATGCCAGAACTGTCAGTTATTTTAACTAAAATCTCATCATTCAACCTTTTTCAATCAAACTTTTAGAAGACTAGAATATGAGCAATTACATAAATCACACATTACATAAATTCATAAGTCGATTAACCAAATATTAGGTAGATGACTAGTATTTGTACACACGGGTGCTGCTCGCCAGTTCTTGGGACACTTTGACACGTTCCTTTATTCAATATCTAGATGTAATATTTATCTAGATAGACGTAATAATATCACGCCTATCAAGATTACATATATTACATACCATACATATACATATGTACGCTTGAAACCAAAGATCACATGATCAAAATCACTTCCACGAACATAAACAGATTCAACTAGAGTATTGTGTTGGGCCGCAGAGAAATTCCGTGTTCCAAAAATTCCTTCTCTCGGACTTTTGCAGTAAATTACTAATACTTCGCGAGAATTTCCCAATATTTTTCGGACGTGAGAGATAGAATGAGAAATTCTCGGGAAGAAATTCCGAACCGTTCTCTCGACAATCAAGAGAAATCTCAAGCTGACATTCATTCACGTAAATAAAAAGTGAAAACAGATTACCCTATTATTTAAAAGCCTCCGGGTGCATTGCTGACCCTGTCGTGGTTCGATTCCCACGGGAAGCATACTTTATTAAGTTGTTTCCAGTTTGGTTAGGACATTGCAGGCATGATTTACCTGATTGTCTGATAAGAAAAATGATTCCTTGTTCGGAAAGCACGTTAAGCCGTTAGTCCCGGCTGCCATCTGGTAGTCGTTAAAGCAACCACGCCAGAGGCCGAGAGGCGGTTCCGAAGAACTCCTACACCAGGGTGCGCAAGGTCGACTGACTGTGTCACCTACACGAAATGATGATGACCTACTCTGTTACGTCTCAAATCAAAATGTCCCCGTGACATAAGGCACCGGTATGCATGTAGTAATGCAAATGTAACCAAAAATAGATAAGTCGCGATAAGCGTTATCGAATATTGCGAATTTTAACTTGTATTCTCTAGTCCTGGTAGAGGAAAGTTACATCATAAATTATAACATACTTCCGCCCGCAAACTGTAAACCCCTTTGATATTTAATTATATTTAAAAACGGGTCACTCACGTGCTACTTTGTCGGGATTGCCGACTATAGTTTCGGACTCATCAGGAGTCCATTTTCAAGGCGATTTCGGGATGCGCGACGCCGATGTATCCCGGGCCCTTACTGCGTTTTCGCGGCGCGCCGCGCGCAGCGCTGCTCGCTGGCTCCTTGTGGTGGGGATAGGGCCCTTTGATATTTTTTTTCAGGATCAAAGTTAGTCTATAGTTCAACCTGAATCAAACTTACTTCACTTAACTATAGTCGGCAATCCCGACAAATAGCACGTGAGTGACCCGTTGTTATATCATGGATCTAGGAATAATCAGGATATGCCCTTGGAAAATGTAACAGTGACGCACATAAAAATCCCTACACTCGTGTCGCGACACTAGCGCACGCACACATCGGCACAAAAATCCCTACACTTTTCCCCGGTCAAACGAAATGTCAAATTTCCCAAATGTCAAATACATGCTGCACACATGTGACTTGATGTGACGTAAGTTATGCTTCACTTTTGATGTGTCTAATGCCGGGTCCATATTATTCCTAGGTCCATGTGTTATATATAATGAATTTTGGCGGCTCGGAACATCGCGTGAGGCGATGCGCAGAACACAATATTAGGTGTGCGCGGGGCGCGCGCGGGGAGGCGGGGCGCGTACTACTCGCAGCTAATATCCGAGCCGCCATAAAGTTTGATTCAGACTGTACACGCGTAAAGTCATCATCATCATTTCGAGTAGGTGACATGGTCAGTCGACCATGCACACCCTGGTGTCAGAGTTCTTCGGAACCGCCTCTCGGCCTCTGACGTGGTTCCTTTAACGACTACCAGATGGCAGCCGGGACCACCGGCTTAACGTGCCTTCCGAAGCACGGAATCACCTTTATTATCAGACAATCAGGTGATTCATGCCTGCAATGTCCTAACCAAACTGGAAACAACTTAACAAAGTATGCTTCCCGTGGGAATCGAACCCACAACCCCCGGGTCAACAAGGCTAACGCCTTAACCACTGGACCACGGAGGCAGTAGGCAGCAGCAGACGCGTAAAGTACTGTAGAGCTAACTATGCTTATAATTCGGTGAACTCAAATGCCAAATACTTGTAGCAAAGTTTTTTATTACAGAGGCAAAGTAATAAAGACAGAGACAATTTAAAACCGGGAAATGTTTGACCCTTTTATTGTATGACTTGATATGTCCATATTGATCACTATCACTACAAATTATTATTTATTATTTTATATTATAAAACAAAGTCCTCCGCCGCGTCTGTCTGTCTGTCTGTTCGCGATAAACTCAAAAACTACTCAACGGATTTTCATACGGTTTTCACCAATAGATAGAGTGATTCACGAGGAAGGTTTTAAGGTATAATACATGCCCGGGCGCAGCCGGGTAGGGCTGCTAGTAGATAATAAGCTTTATGTCTAATGTTCACATGACCACTACAAATAAGTAAATAAATTTATGTTTTCCTATAACATTTAACGTATATTTTATTTCGATTTCACGTACAAAATCGTCACACATACCTATTACACATTACATTATTTGCTCTTGCAACTTAAATACTGCTATGAACATAGCATTTAGTATGTACATATGTATGTGTGAGTGTGACCGCCTAATGCATAAATAACCATACAATTACGAGTAACGTGTTCAGGGGTGTCCTCAACTGTTACCCTGTCCGGTGGTTGCGAGCATGCGGATACGCGCACCCGGCCTCTCGAGCTGCTACTTTCTCATCCCTAAACCGTCCGTCCATAGGTCGCTGGTTCATATCCGGCTCGAAGGACCACTTATTCGGTCGTTTTACGTGAAAAAAAGACACTACGATGCAAGAAACTATTAATTTATTTAAATAAAATGAACGGAGCACTTTACACGCCATTAAAGGTTGACGGAAGAGAGGGCGAAGTTGCCCTTACATAAAATTATTACATACAACGTTAGTGTTGCCAAAACAAATAAGCATCCTAAATACTTTTATCCCGTTCCTCCAGTTAAACAAGCTCCTACCCTTACCTCGCTTAAAAAACAGTTTCGATAGGCAGCGCCGTCGTCGGAACCGATATAAGTCCCAACAAACTGCTCTTACCAATCCGTTTGCCAAGCATGGTGTGTATAACTCAGTCATGGCCCCGGCTTTGCGCCCCTTTCATATCTATCCCGATCCCGAGGAGCCCGATGGTCCAGTGGGTGTGAGCTCTGTGAGCGCTTACGTATGTTAAGCAACCCCTGGTGCAGTCCCTGCTTGGATGGGTGACCGCAAGTGGCATAAAAATATCTCGAGCTCCTCCGTGCTTCGGAAGGCACGTTAAGCCGTTGGTCCCGGCTGTCATCGTTGATGGCAGTCGTTAAGCTATGTCAGATGCCTTAAGGCAGCTTGAAAAATCTGACACCAGTGTTGGCCACTTACACATACGAAAAACAAAAACAATATCTATCCCGGAGCTGAAGCCCTGCCCACCCCGCGCTACATCAATTACAATCAGAAAAATGCATGCAGCATTACGTACGTACTTACGCCTTTTGCATATTTAAAATGTCATCAGTTTGTTGCCCACTGAATGACAAGTAGCGGTGCTATTCATTAATTACAATGATAGTAACCTAATGACAATTGTATTCAACAATCTTGTACGCGTGCCTATTCAAATAAGGCACATGTAAAAATGAAAGTTGTACGAAATGATTTAATTTTAGCAATTTCAAAGTCCAGCAGGCCGATTTGCTGACTCGGTGTACAACGATTTGATTGACACTAAAATAAAAATATATTTATTTAAAATATATTTATTTTTCACTTTAGCATCCATTACGGTTTTCACATCTTAAATAAAAATAGTCATTCATACCGGAAGCTGTAATGAATATTGAAGTTACCATGAAAATGATGTACACCGTAGCTGTCAAAAGTTAGCAAATTTATAGGCCTGCATGTCATTATTCCGCCACTATTTGGCCGTAAAATCTCGTAAGGTCTTTTTGCCGATGACAAATTCTCCGAATATTTGTTTCACTGTTAGTTGCAAAAGCGAATGGTCATGATACGCAAATTGGTAACAGAAAAAAGGTAAGGTTATGGTTACATTTGACCTTCACAAGCAAGGGAAGACCTAGGGACGAAGTAAAACAAATATTTACCCTCCTTGGATAGCTCTATAACCACAGACAGACAAAGCGATACTTAACCGTTATATACAGAATACATGTTGAAGAAGCTCTGGAGTTGTGTGCTACCGACAAAAGCTCATTTTGAATCTCGTAAATAATAGTCAGTGAACACGGAGTTTCCCTCTGCACATAAATTCATGTCTTCCAACTTGCCTTGCAGTTTCCATCTTGTGCCCGTTGGGATCTGCATTTATAGGAGATATATGCTAGGTATATGTATAAAAATCTTCGAGCAACACGGCTTGAAAACCGATAAAATACTATGAGATATATCTATCATACAACCAAACCACATTATCTTTATCCTCTAAAGGGTGGACAGAGCCTAAGGCTGTAAGAGCGTATCGGTGGGCTAATAGATGGAAATCGGAATCAATAATGATGGATGGACATACTGGATTGATGTTCGGACACGCTCGATGTTGTGATCTTTCTATTTTACCTTGCAATATATTATGTAGTATAGTCCGAATCAAACTTTATGGCGGTTCGTATATTAGCTGCGAGCTACGCAGTACGCGCCCCGCCTCCCCGCGCGTGCCCCGCTGGTCCTAATATTGTGTACTACGCATCGACTCGCGCGAAGTTCAGAATTCGCAATAAAGTTTGGCGCGACCAATCAATGCGCTTTAAATTGATACTGATTGATGAACTTTGTTTAATATCGGGCACGGTCGATGTTGTGTTCTCTCTGTTTCAACTTACAATATAATATATATTCACACATATTATCACGTCTTTTTAGGGTTCCGTAGTAAACTAGGAACCCTTATAGTTTCGCCATGTCTGTCTGTCCGTCTGCGGTTTTACTCAGAGACTATAAGTACTAGAAAGCTGCAATTTGGTATGGGTATGATGTATATTAATCATGCCAAAAAAGTGGTAGAAAAAAATCTTAAAAAAATTTTTTTTGGGTAGCTCTTGTATGGGAGCTATCCTAAAAAAATTTTTAAAAAGGGAGATTTTTTTTTTCTCTACAAACCCATTATGTTTGGTAATGTTAAATAGATCTTTAAAAAATATTGTGAGGTGGAGAACACCATTTTTCGATTTAGGGATCCGTTATTATATGGATCCGGATATTTGGTTTTAAAGTGCAAATTTTTGTTAGAGGTAAGTGTGTCCCCCGCCCCCCACCCCCTCTATCTGCTAAACGGTTATATAAACTATCAAAACTGAGTACTAAGTACAAACTAAAAAGTTATAGGCAACCAACTTATAAAATGTACTCGAAAATGTAAAATTTCATACAATTTTCATTGTTAGATGTTTTTGGTCGGTAAACTGTGAGGTGCGAGTTTGAACAGTGTGAACTCAAAGTTGTCATTCGCAACTACGGAACCCTACACTGCGCGTGGCCCGACACGCACTCGGCCGGTTTTATTATGCTTAAATATGCTCCAATCAACTACAGAGCTAATCTTAGAACTTGATATTTTATTATTATATTATTCTTCTTCTTCCTTATTTACTTTATCCCGAATTTTATGTGGGTTTGGCACTTTTAGTACTCTCCATTTAATTTTTATTTTTATTATTTCTTACAGTAGACAGACATAGCCTACGGCCATAGGATCTATAAGCCACGTTTAGCGCGTCGTATAGGCGGAAAACTGATCTAAATAGTAATAGCTGTAGATTTCCATCCATTCCCCGGGTGGCTCCTACGGTCTATGCGGAAACAGAAGCAGCTGATACATTCTACGTTTTCTTTCCTTTCTCCCAGACCAGCAAGGAATACATACAATGTAACATTGAAACAGCAATTTCTACAATGAATCAAAGCATCACGTCCAAAGGTTGGACTTCTTCATCAGGTCTTATTTAGTCTCCACTGCAGGAGCACGACCCTCTCTGTACTACCAGAGCCATTTATTAGCCAGGGCAGTCTGAGGATTTGGCCTACACTCTCCACGCTGGCCAGGCGGGTTGGAGAGGTCTCATTGATGTTTGTAAGCTTTGTTAAGCTTGTGTGGATCCCGGCAGAGTAGAATAGGACCACTCCAAGTCTTCCCGTGGATGTCGTTGAAGGCGACTTAGAGAATATTATTCTTCTTATTCCTTTACCATGGTGATGTGGATTTGGCTCATTATGTTAGTACGCTCCATTGTATTATTATTACTGTATACCTTACACGTACGATAGACAAAGCCTAAGGCCATACGGTCTACGCGGAAAGAGAAGAAGCTGGTACATCGTACCTTTTTTTCCTTTCCCCCAGATACAATGTAACATTGAAACAGCAATTTCTACAATGAATCAAAGCATCGCATCACGTCCAAAGGTTGGAATTAATTGAGGAAAATTAATAACAAGTCGGTCACGATCTCGTTATATTGGTCGCGTCAAGGATCTCCGTTTCCTCAAGCGATTCCTCAATCAAAAAGGCCATTCATAAAACTGAACGAATATTTCACTATATTGCTTTCTTTGGTGCGTCGATTCATCTTTGTAAGCGTACATTACACGTAGAAGCAATCTCTTTATGAAGTGAAGTATTATAATATGTCTAGGTTCCTTTTTAAAATTTATTCCAACTTGATACCAAGATCAGGACAAAAAATCGTGATAGACAGACGGAAGATGAACAGTTCCGGATTAGAGCAAAATCGCTCAGCACGTAATGCCCTGCGAACGTGCTGTTTCAAACTCTGTCCGTGTGGATTTTTTTAAACATATCATTTAAAATCATTGCATTGTTCATGCCTAAAAATCCTTTATCATATATAGCCACTTAAAGTAAACGTGATTGCGCAACAATTATCTTTTAGATATTTACAGTCATCGTAAGAGAAACATTACATTAAATAATACTCAGCTTTACACACATTTGGACCCCACCCAACGAACAATACGGCGTTAATTATGAATTGTGTACATATTTCGTATCAACTAAGGTAATTAATTATAAGCTTGGCAAAACAAATGTGGGACGAATTAGCAATTATGTTTGCGTTTTGTTTCGCAATGTAGGGACAACTGAGAGTTATTGTTATGTGTCTGAGTGGTTTACGGAACTCAAACCTTTTTCGTCTTACAAGAGTCTGGAAATGTTTTGTGTTCTGTCGTTGTGGTAGAGCCTCGCTACCGGCGTAAATCAATTTTAGTAGCATGAATGGGCCGGCTCGTCCGGGGAAGTACCACACTCTCACAGAAAATCGACGTTTGAGTAGTAGCTTTACCGCTGCTATGCTTCGTTCGGTGAGTGAGAGAGCCGGAGGCCCATCTCCCTCTCACCTCTGGGGAGGGAAAAATAAAAATAAATGGCCAACGCTCCTGTGACACCCTTGGTGTTGCGGTTGTCCATGGGCAGCGGTGATCACTTACCATAGGTGACCCGCTTGCTCGTTTGCCGTCCTATGACATAAAATGAAATAAGCTATTCAACGCGTTTAGTTCTCTTTGTGGGTGTATTATAATTTATAATTATACATGACTTTTTACGGAAACATTATTACGGAATGATACCTACTATATGACACGAGCGGGTGGTGGTGTTAAGCATTCAACGATTTTTATTTTACTTAATCTTATGTCTTATCGTGTATTGTTATTTTATTTATTTACAAAATAAAAATAATACATACCAATTTGTATTTACCATGCCATCATAATCTCTTTCGAGATTTACTGTGCATCGGAAATTGCCATTTTAATTTGTATTTATGTGCCTAGAATTGACTACGCAAACAACTGGTTATAAAGAACAAGACGTATTAAACACTTGAAAAACTCAACAATATATTGACACTTCAAAAATATTATCGATAAGGTCTACTGTCGCCACATAGTCCTCTGATGTTAAGTAACAACGCAATTCCTTCCTTCAGACACCGTGAGCCAATACGGCGTTCATCCCGAACATTATCAATAAATATTTTAGGCGGTAGTTTAAAGTACTAGACAACTGTCATACTTAGTCTGCGACCACGGACACTGTAAAGTGTTCGAAAAGTTAGGTGTATAATTATTGTAATAAACGCGATTAAACTGTATATGAAATAATTTTATTGAAACAAAGCAATTATTTTGTCCAACAGGTAACATTCGTAGGCAACAACATACCGGTACATCCTCACGTGTACTCCAATGGCCACATCTGCCTGTCCATACTCACAGACGACTGGTCGCCCGCGTTGTCGGTGCAATCAGTCTGTCTGTCCATCGTCTCCATGCTCAGTAGCTGTAAGGAGAAGGTATGTACAAACACAAACATCACCATACGCTCCCGCGAGTAATGGTCACGTTGAAATGCTCAGGAAACTACTAGGAGATTCTGCAATATTTTTTCCTTTTATTTCGTTTTTTAGTTGAGACAAGAAATAACGTATACTGAAATAAGATAGGCAACATAACCTATATTATAAAGCTGAAGAGTTTGTTGGTTGAACGCGCTTATGTCAGGAACTACTTGACCTATTTCAAAAATTCTTTCAGCGTTGCATACATATATGTTAGCTCAGACTGACGGCTAGGCTAGGGCGAAACCGGGGCGGATATCTGATATTTTCAATTTTCGTCAAATAGGCAAGGACTCAAACAACTTTGAGTTTTTAGTTCACCTGCGTCATCCAACTAATGAAATCATAATGATGAAGGGAATCAAAAGAAAAAGGGAGAATGTATTGATTGATGATTTCTAAAATTAACTGTTTCAGAAGCGGCCACCAGACAATTCCTTTTACGTTAAGACCTGCAACAAAAACCCTAAGAAAACAAAATGGTGGTATCACGGTAAGACTATACCTTCTTTATGTTTATGCGCAATATACACTGTAAGACACAAATTAATTCAATCGAAATAGATATTATTTTCACCGTGCAGTATCGTGCTGTTTAGTATGACTTGCCCGCCTATTTACTAACTCGGATGACAGGTGTCGATGCCAATCAATCTATGATTTGCTGTTACAATGCGGTTTTTATATTTCAAATAAAAATTCGAGCAAGCAAAACCCGCATTGTAAAAGTAAATTCTAGATTTATAGGCATCGACACCTGTCATCCGAGTTAGTAAATAAGGGGGCAGGCCATAATTAAATTACTTTTTCATTTTGTACAGATGTGGTGATGATAATGATGATGTTCCTAGCCTTGGTCCCATAGGAAAAGTTGTTCAAATCGACGGGCAGGTTACGCTAGTCAGGTGTTTCGCCGTACAAATTCTGTAGTGTGATGACTCCGTTGTTCGGTATCGTCTGTTTAAAGTTTTTGATTCTATCGATTTGTCTTGTCGTTATCAACGCTTGTATGAAATCATAATTGTAAAATTATAAGTACTTTAAAAGTTATGAGTCTCAAAACATTCAGTTTCCACACGTAATTTTAACGCAACTTTGGGCACAATTAAATACCGGAAAGAGTATAAAATCTCTAAAACAAAATTCGTACAAGCATAGTTTGGTTACTAAAAAATTTAAATAACTTTACTTTTAATTACAACATTCAGCTGTTTTATCACAAGAACACTTCTCCCAAACGCATACTCGTGAATTTTTAGACGCCCGTTTCAACAATATTTGTTTATTGCACACTTATACATACATATATATTATTTATTTGCACACACTAGACTGTACTTCCGATGTGCGTAAAAATCGGTGTAAATAGTTCCGCACTGTTCATAACCGATTTTATCCCTTTCTCAGCGAAATAGCACGCAAATTAGCCATGTGCGCCGACGAGTTCGAGTTCCGAACTAGCTCATCCTTAAAGGATCCAAAACGGACATTATTGCAACGTGTATACTATTTGTACCTACTAATATTTGCTTTGGTGTTGATTACAATGTATTATAATCTGCGTACAAGACCTAGTCTGTTTGCCTGACAAATATCACTTCTTATTCAAACAGTTTTACCGAGTACAACAGTTTAAATATTTACTTTCGCCTTGTCGCCGACCTCCATTTTGACGAGCTGCCTACTTTTCGTATTCTAACTCTTTGACGTCTAGTACTATAATCATCAGGTCTTCTTTCGTCTTCACTGCAGGATCACAACTAGTATAGAGTACTACCAGAGCCATATATTAGCTAGAACAGTAGGAGGATTTGGCCTACACTATCCACGCTGGCCAGACGGGTTGGAGAAGTCTCATTGATGTTTACAAGCTTTGTTTAGCTTGTGTTTCCTAAGTTGCCTTCTACGTCAGGCACGGCAAGGCAGGCAAGGCTGCGGGAAGGCTTGGAGTGGTCCTATTCTACTCGACCGGGAACCACACGGCAAATTATTATTATATATTTATTTTTAGCTCTTGTTATAAATTCTACTACTTTTATTAACCCAATATTCATACACAGCACTAAATAACATATTTAATTTAATTTCCAGACGACTCCGTGTAACAAAACGTCGCGGCGCTTTATCGAGCATGGACGATAAAATCTCAGTATGTGATAAGTGTTATATATCGACAAGGTATATGTGTACATAGCGAGAGGCCCGCGAGCCAAGGGCGCGGGCAGCCTTACGGCACCAAATTGCGAGTGTCCTAGCGTCGGACGCTACCCGTGGCGCCACCTAGCGCCCGCTACACGTGGCGCCATCTAGTGTCCACAAAGTGACTGTCAACGCCGTCCCGCGGCGAAATGGCGCGAAATTCGGATTTGATTTGTATGTACGAGCAATTTGAACGGCTGAATTTACAAATTTAAGTGTAAAATTGTTAACTTTGAGTACATTTAATCGCGTAATGAGGGTTTTCAAAGTGACATTAAAAATTCAAAAACTATTTTTCTCACTAGATGGCGTTTATGCAAGTTAGGTGTCAAATAAAGCCCTAGTCGGCCGTAGTTAATAGTCGCTATAAACTTTGCCATCCATGAATTGACACTAGCCTTATTTATTAACGTCATCACTACCATCTCTATCAACATAGAATGTGTCTCTGGCCAAGGTCTTGTTTTAATTATTATAATTATATTATTTGGCCCTTTTGACTCGTAAAGAAGAAGAAACAACGCCATCGGACTTAAACTTTTTATGTCACTTTGAAAACCCCCTATTGATTTTTATTAGAGGACATTATGCAATAATGATAGCTATGTTCGGTTTCATGTGTAAATTTGCGGACTGCTGAGATTACATCAGTGTTGAGTATTTGTATGTTAGGAGGTCGGTCCATTCATTGTTCCTACTTCACGTAACAATTGTATATGCATAATAACGTTAATGTTTATTTTAAAGAATTTGAAGGTAAATCTGCACGTCTGAATTGCAGTCACGATAACTCCAAGGCCACGAGGCGAAGCGTTAACATTGACTATTTCTTTTTAGTCGCATACCAATACGTACCTGCAAGCAATGGATGCGTAGAACGCTTTAACCGATCGCTCTTACTCGTGGCTAAGCAAAGTATACTTTTGTTTATCGTTAAAAATGTGTAAAAATTTTAAGTAATCAGTTATATCATTTTATTTAGATCAGTTATTAGAGAGTCTCGAGTAATTATTAAATTTTTAAAACTGTACATGTATAAACCGGAACATTGGAAATCTTTTAAATAATTACAGTGTGTATTGGGATAGAGCTAGAGTCAATTTAAAATTTTCAACATCCCTCCAAATATGAAATGTGTATAGAAATAGTTTTTTCGCTTTTTCGGTGTTGGTACCATTACAAAAGTTTTTAGTATTGATCATAACATGGCTATAATTATCGTCAACTCTATCTAAAGACACACTGTGTATGTAAGAAGATTCAAGCTCCGATAAAACTGGTTATTGTATAATCAGTGTACAAGAGTTGTCTGTCTCCACTTGCATAAAGGATATTTAGTCTGTGAGGTAAGGTCTTGAAGGAGGGGCTGTTGTAGCAGTACTTAGGCGCTAATTCGAAATAACGGCGTGGGTTTGATATTTTTCCTCTATTTCCCGTAGGTATTGGTTTTAAGATGCGTCATTGCTCATGAGGTAATTACTTTTTTGCCATAACGTATGAAGTGGTTGGTCGACTTGTCAGCAGTGTCTATTTGTTTATTTTTCAAATTAAAAGAAAATACATATAAATGGTACCGGTATTATTGACTATAATTTGCCTATAATTAGTCTATAATAATTTAAATTAAACATAAATATGACATTCAAAAAGGTATAGATAGGATCAATAGTTTGATTTTTCTCAATCTCTGTAATATATTTGTTTTGAGACTTCTAAATAATGTCACAAAAATCCTAAAAGTCGTAAACAAACAAAGTTTAATATGAAAATAGTCGCTTTTCGAAATATTAAACGGTTACTATAAGGGGAGAGTCATAGAAAATTACTAACTGATAGTAATTTTATATAATATCTCCATATAGTAAAGTAACCATTTAACTGGACATTTTTATAGGTTAGACAAAAGTCTTGTAAATCATAATTTTATGTTATAATGGGTGTTTAGAAACTGTTATTTCGGGTTGAGCGCAGGCCAGAATAGAATGTTAGCGTTGGCGGTACGTCGCATAGAAATGAGATTGCTTAAGCTCTTCAGTCATCCCCTTAGTTGTAAATATTTTTTAATTCATTTAAATAGTCTATCGAAGTAATCGCAACGTTTTGTAAACGACTTGTTTCATCACTCGTTTATGGCTGATTTGTTAACGGGTTTCTCAGAGGTTTTATCAAATATAGCGAGATGGCTTGACTTAGAGCTTGTCTGAAGGATTTCGTGGGGAATCATAGCTGTTGATGAAAGTTAGGTAAACTTAGAATGCGATTTTCCAAAATACACAGCGATATGTGTCGCTTGGAGTTTCATTTGCGCCAGTTAACATCATTTTCCGAGAGCCTACAGCTTGGGGTTCTACAAAAACACTCGAGACATTCGTGGTGACTTCACTCTAAGCACCCAAAATTCTTCCGCAGGGTCTAAGTCAATCGTTCTGGCTTTATTTCGTGGTGAAATAAGTCTCGAATCACTAGATCCTGCCCACAAATATTGAAGCAGCATTGAGAAGGTCTATTTTTAATGAATATATAAAGCAATTTAAATATAAAACTAGTCTCTTATACGCAAGGCATTATATTTTCTAATATTCCCTCTTTTGGCACGGATCTAGGGATACCTTTCTGTGGTTCTGTGATCTAAGACTAATGTTTTGTTGATCTTATGAAATAATACGTGGAATCTAGTTTTGTCATTATAAAAGGCAGGATTATTATGTGACAGAACCAAAGAGCTAGTTTAAATATTTTGTGACGGCTTAAATTTATTTATATTGCCTGGTGCGCTGATATCTTTTTGCTATATATGTTTTTTTTTCTTGTATTAAAAAGAAAGCCCGGTCAAAAAGTTTTCAATAAAAAAGCGCTGTCAGTTCTTCGAAAGATTCATTCATTTTATTTATATACAATATAATTTTTGAATTGTGAAATTATCAATCTTTTTATTTATTATTCCAAACATACGTATATTACGTTACATTCGAAAAACTGATTGCAGCAACAATATATTTATGGTACATACAACATAAGTGATATCAATTAATATAATAGTAATAAATGTATTGAGGAACAAAATTCCATTCAATATTTTCAATATGTTCCAAATATTGAGGGTTTTTTAAAAGGCTTCACATTAGGTGGCTGCACTAAAGCACCAATTGTAGGACTTGTTTTTTTTTTGGTGTTAGATCATCATTCATCATCATCATTTCGTGTAGGTGACACGGTCAGTCATGCAAACCCTGGTGTCAGAGTTCTTCGCAACCGCCTCTCGGCCTCTGACGTGGTTCCTTTAACGACTACCAGATGGCAGCCGGGACCACCGGCTTAATGTGCCTTCCGAAGCACGGAATCATCTTTCTTATCGGTCAATTAGGTGATTCATGCCTGCAATGTCCTAACCAAACTGGAAACAACTTAACAAAGTATGCTTCCCGTGGGAATCGAACCCACGACCCCCGGGTCAACAAGGCAAACGCCTTAGCCACTGGACCACGGAGGCAGTTTCAAACCTTTCCGGAGCTGTACACATTAGAGAAAACCCCCATCAAAAAGGGCTCAGTTGTTTCCAATATAATCCTTTACAGATAGACAAACATAATCGACATATGTAAAGCCTTTATACTTTAAATTGATTCGTAGCCTGTGTACAGATTTTTCGTATCTGCCATCTTTTGCCAAGCATTTTAAAAACCCTCATGAAAATGATAAGCATCGATTATGTTTGTCTATCTGTAAAGGTAATCCTTTACAGATAGACAAACATAATCGACAGATGTAAAGCCTTTATACTTTAAATTGATTCGTAGCCTGTGTACAGATTTTTCGAATCTGCCATCTTTTGCCAAGCATTTAAAAAACCCTCATGAAAATGATAAGCAATATGACTGGACCTATTTCAGAATAGTCAACCAATTTTAATATTATATAATTTTCGTCACAATTGGTCTGGGTGCTATGTAAATGTCTAGAAATTCTGTCCTACTTCTTACCGATTACGTTTACTGTTTTAGGCAATATACAGATAAGCTATATTTATTGCCTTGTATGTCCCCCACTACGATGGTGCTGTTGATAAAGTTTATGTCGCTAGATAAGGTATCGAGGTTTTATCTAGCGACATAAACTTTATCGGCGCTAGATAAACATTGTCGCTGATGGCATGTCGTAGGCTGACAGCATACTGCGATGTGCATCTTTATCTCCTACGAGGAAGACAAAGTTTCAGACCATACTCCATTAAATAAAATATTTATACATTATAGAATCGAAGAAAAAATGATAAATAAAAATGCACTGCCAGTAGGTATCCTATTTATATAAACCATAACTTATATTATTTTGATTAGGCATGAGTATGTACGTGAGCTCATAGAACTTTAAAATAGTTGACTAGATATGTGGGAATATAATATAATATATCTAGCTATATAATAGATTGGAAGCTAGCATTGAGTACATTCTAATATATAATTACTAGTCTACGTTAGGAGAAAAGAAAGTAAAAACATACAACGACACGGCGGTAAATATAGCTTATAAAGAAAGTGCAATTCACGGAGACCCCAATCCCTAGAGTAAGAGCTGTATTCGATTTCAGTCTCTGACGAGAAGGACACCGCTATACGTTAGACACGTAAAGAGATATCGTAAGTGTCTAACGTATTGCAGCGTCCCTCTCGTCAGAGACTGAATATCGTGTCGTGTAATAGCCACTTTAGGAAGAAGAGTACGGTTTCCGTTAATAGCACTATAAAAGCCTTGTTAGCAACACATTCCTCATATCGTTAGAAATTGTTGGTGGCGCGCCGATCTAATACTGTGAATGCATTATTATTGTGTATTATGAACCGGAACCCGCTTAATTTATTGAAATAAAAATATAGTTAAACATACTTTTGGTTTTCATTTCGCTTTATTTATGAGATGAGTTACTTATTATAAATAGTATAGTATCGTTGAGGGAGTATTCCATAATACATGTGTGGCAGGCACTTACTTGTATGTGATTTAACCTGATAGGTATATTTATGTATCTCTGTAGGGTAATCTCGAAAACTATGTAAGTTCTGATACACTTCTCAAAAAGAGGTCATGTTTTATTCATGCCCGGAATTTACGGAAAATGTAAAATGCTTTTTGTACGAAGATATCCGTATAATTCTGAATTCTTAGCTGAGCGGACATTGCTAAATATTCTGATATCTATGGGATATTGACATTCGTTTTATATAATTACTACCTATAATGGATCTAATTCCATGATTTGCTATATCTAGGCATAGGCTTCGATGGCAAGATAAAACAAATGAGTATAAATAACCAGAGTATATTAAGTTAAAACTTAATCAATATTTACAGCACCCTTTCATGGTGTTAGCAGCGACCATCACAATAAAATTTTAGTAATATTGAAAAGGTGTATATAAATTTATTGCTAGAATTCCAGGTGTCCTACTCTAGGTACTTAGGTATAAGAACTTCTATATACAGGTGTAGGTACACAACAATGGGACTACGAGAAACAGTTCTCCATCACCCGGTGGTGGTGGAGAACTGTGGAGAACCACAATCAGCCTATACTCGTCCACTGCTGGATATAGGCCTACCTAGTTCTACCTCGTGGTCCCATTGATGGGACAAAATTTTGGGACCACGAGAAAACAGCGATCTACATTAGACGGGCAATTAAAAATGCAACAAAGGAAATCGGTCTTTCTTTTACAGCTTTTACAGTCTATATTTGAATGAAACAAAACCGAGTCGGTTGACGGATGTCATTTGCTGCCACTAAAGAAGCCAAATATGAAATTTATCTCTGATACATACAGTGGCGGATTTACCAATAGGCTAAGTAGGCTGAAGCCTGGGGCGGCAGATTTAGAGGGGCGGCAAATCTAGCCCAAATAATAAAAAAAAACTTATAATTATATATATATACACATTACGTTCGTAATCCGTATATAAAAGACTAGCTGTTACCCGCGGCTTCGCCCGCGTGATGTATAGCCTATGTCCTTCCCGGTACCCTAACCTATGTGTATGCAAAATTTCTTGACGATCCGTTTAGTAGGTTGGGCGTAAAAGCGTAACAAACAAACAAACTCACTTTCGCATTTATAATATTAGTTAGGATTACTAAACGCACTGTAAAATATAGGTACTTATGCGATCATGAATTTTAAAAATATTCCAGTCCAATAACGTTTCAATATTAATTTCAATTTAGTAACCTAGTAACTGACAGAAATATCACCTACTTCACAATCATACTAATAACGGGAAAAAGCCGATGTAATGAGGACGATAGAACACAAATCATAAAGTAGCAATTTCTGAATAACTAAATGTAATTAATATGATTGTGAACTAAACTAACGTATTAAATTTCAAAACTCAGTAGGGGCGGCAAGTTTGAATAGACTACTAGCGGCAAATTTGTAAATCCGCCGCTGGATACATAAGATTTAACACTTACTTTGCTGCATGTATCATGCGCTTCGCCGCACCGTCTGTATTATAGGACCACCTTTGAAGTTCAATCAAAACAGGAGTAACGATCTCATCGATTTGTTTTGATTCACATAAGAATAAAATAGAAATAAATATAAACCAAATGGCATCAATCTACCATAACAGAGAGCAGTTTCATTACATTTCAATTTTATACTGAGTCCATTCTTATGGATGCAGAATGGCCGATGCCAAAAATCTATTTTTTACACTCCTTAGTTTGCATACGGGTAACGGACAACTTGATAGAAAGCGGTTACTGTCCTATACATTATATTGCCCATATACAAGACTGTGTGATACTGTCAGTGGCGGATTTACCAATAGGCTTAGTAGGCTGAAGCCTAGGGCGGCATATTTAGAGGGGCGGCAAATTTAGCCCAAATAATAAAAAAAATATAATTATATTTATACACATTACGTTCGTAATCCGTATATAAAAGACTAGCTGTTACCCGCGGCTACTTCACTATATCACCTACTTCACAATCATACTAGTAACGGGAAAAAGTCGATGTAATAAGGACGATAGAACACATCATAAAGTAGCAATTTCTGAATAACTAAATGTAATTAATATGATTGTGAACTAAACTAACGTATTGAATTTCAATACTCAGTAGGGGCGGCAAGTTTGAATAGACTACTAGCGGCAAATTTGTAAATCCGCCGCTGGATACTGTTATCATCATGGTTCAGTAGTTAAGGTTTTTACCTCATAACCCGGACCCGGAGTGTGTTCAAATCCCTACCCTTTGAAAGCATACTTTGTGAAAGTTGTTTCCAGTCTGGTCAGGAAGGAATATTGCAGGTTTAAATTACCTAATTATCCCAAAAGATGATTCCGTGCTCCGGCACTCACGTTATGCTGTGGATCCCAAACGCCGTGTAGCGTTTAAATCTATCCTAGGATTGGTTCTGGTCTTTGGGTTGCGGATTGCGGAGGTCAAACGGCCGGCAGTCGCTCTGTGTAGCCGGTGACCTTGTCATCCTACGTGATTTGACAAGGTCACCGGCTACCCGGACCCCTGGCTCTGAAGAGTTACCGCTAAGGATGCAAGTAGGAAATACGGTCGGCTCGGCTCTGAAGAGTTACCGCTGAGGATGCAAGTAGCAAATACGGTCGGCTCGAATAATGATGATGATCATCATCATCAGGTCACTGCAGGAGCACATACACATTATCACGCCTCTTTCCCATGGGGGTAGGCAGAGACTATCCATCTCCACTTGCTACGATCCTTACAAACCTCTTTTGCTTCATCCACATTCATTACTCTTTTCATGCATGCTCGCCGGTTTCGGGTACTCCTTACTTCGTGCAGGAGCACGACCCTCTCTTTACTACCAGAGCCATATATTGGCCAGAGCAGTCAGAGGATTTGGCATATACCCTCCACGCTGGCCAGAATGACCGATTAGACCTTTAAACAAAACTTTTGATGAACGTTCATTTGGTCAATTATTTATCTCTACAAAATGTCCAATTAGATCTTTGAACATAATTTTTGGTGACGGTCATTGCTCAATTTATTTCTCTTAAGGCGCTCCTATAGTAACACTAGCGCCACCCAGTAATTAATTCTTTTTATCCTAAACTATATCGAATTTAAAAAAAATACATGTACATAACTAGTAAATTATTTGAAATATTTTTTCATTCATTTTCACTAATATTCGTTTGATAAAATAAGAGAAAAACAGGTTAACGCCAAAAGTGGCCACTTTTGGCGTTGTTTTTCTGTCAATTTATCTAACGAATATTAGTGAAAATGAATACCAAAATACTGCAAGTCATTTACTAGTTATGTACCTACTTGTTAGACATTCGATATAATTTAGGATTAAAAGAATTAATTGCTGGGTGGCGCTAGTGTTACTACAAGAGCGCCTTAAGAGCGAGATGAAGATAGCTACTCGAGCGATATAAACGGCGTCGCGGGAGCCGTGCTACAGGGGCTGGAGGTGAAGGTGCACAGAAAACATTGCAAAACATTTTAGGAATTTTATTTTGCGCATCGTGCATACCACAGCTGTTTTTTTTTTCATTTTTATAACTATATATGCACAATGCTATTGGATTTTTGAAATTTTAAACAATTACTGATAAATAAACTGTAATTCTTTATTCCACAAAAGTCTTTAAAATCATTGAACATCTTGAACATTTTAATTTAATAAATTACAAGTCAATTATTAAAATAAATAATCCAAAATTGTAGACAAAAATAAAGAAAAATACAAAAAGGCTCCTTGTTTCAAAACATTTCAAGCTAGAAAAGTCTACTTTATTACGTTTTAAAATATATAACATTGCTTCAATGTCACAGCCTACATCATATGTTATTTTCATCATATCTTTAGATCAATGTACTTACATGTTTTATCTGATTGTATAAATAGAAACAGTGAATAAACGATATAGGAATGGCGCTTCATTCAAGTGGAGTAATATTTACGGTTAATAGTACTATAAACGAACATTACCGTGCACACGTCAATATGTGAGTTGACAATCAGGGTCGCCACTGTAGAATGCATTCAAGTCTTAACATACGTATAAAAGACGTGACGCGAATGTGCGACTAGCAACAGTAGCAGCTTACTTGTTTTAAATGTATCAAACACAACACACCCTATAACGGGGGAGAGGTGCGGGGACTTTTTGCGAAGGACGCTAAGAGTTTCCGTTCTATGGTTGTCTGTATTCATTACGATACTATATTTTGACGCGTCTACACTAGACATAACAGCACTAGTAATTTTCCCATACGATGACGCCATCTTGTAATTAGCACTAAGCATTTAAAAATACCCACATTAAAATGTTTCTGAGGCTCATTTTTACTATTTCAAGTCTGCCAAAAAATACTTATTGAGATCATAAAGTGACTTGGAGCCTGTGCTTGGAACCAATAAAGTCGTACGTCATTATTTTATTATTTGTGACTACACTGTGCAATCCAGCAGGGTTGAAATAGTAGAAACCTACAGAATGTGACAGCGAGGACAACACAGATTTTAGGAAGAAACATACAGATTTGTGGTAGACAACCATGTAAGCCGTTGGTCCCGGCTGTTTTCAGTGATGGCAGTCGTTAAGCTATGTCAGATGTTTCTAGGCAGCATGAAAAGTCTGACGCTAGTGTTGGCTTACACTCACGAAAAAGGTATATCGCACTACAAGTGAAACGGGGTCTTTAGTGTGATAACTTGGCCACATGTATTGTAAGTGGTAGATCAAAGACCATGCATGCATTTGGAGTCTATCGGTTTCCGTGTGATTTGTCCGTATATATTTATTTATAGTTTTCGGCCTTCAGAACCAATGAAATGTAAGAACTTACTACTACCGTAATAAGAGCTTACTGAAATGCTCACCACGAGATGGCAGCACTGATGCATCGACCTCGAAAAGCCGCTGTCATTAGCTGATATTTAACAAGGAGTTTGTGGTGGGAAGTCAAGGGCTGCAGTTGAGGTTTGCCTTAGACGATTTTGCAAATTGATTTTAGTGGACTTTATAATATGAAATTGGTGTAGTTTGGTGTTATAAACGCTTACAATTTGTGAAATAGTTAAAGTAGACTGTTAAATGGACTTGTATAGTTTTGTCACAGAAGCTCCCTCGAAGCATCAAAGAACATACGCTATCTTTGATGCTACTTGTTAAAACTTTACCGTACAACACCGATACTTAGTATCTCAATTGACTGGACATTGGCAGAATCACAGAAATCTCGGTGGAAGCCATATTAAAAAACAGAAGAAGAATATTTTACAAGCAGCAACAGTTAACACATTGTGGCCCAATCACAGCTTACCAGACCCGACGTCTCAGTGCAGCCGCCGCTTATTTCAGAACAACCTTATTCATTTCCACAACAGTTCTTTCTTTCTTCTTTTAAATTATGGCTTCCACCGAGATTTCAGTAATTCTGCCAATGTCCAGTATAATGAGATACTAAGTATCGGTGTTGTACAGTATGTGGCATCAAAGATGGGGTAAGTTCTTTGGTAGCCTCGTGGGAGCTTCTGATGACAAATCAATACGAGTCCATTTAACAGTCTACTTTAACTATTTTACAAATTGTTCTCAAACTACACCAATTTCATATTATAAAGTCCACTAAATCAATTTGCAAAATCGTCTTAGGCAAACGACAACGTACCCCTTGACTTCCCACCAAAAACTCCGGATTGTATTTAACAAGGAGCAACAGTTGAAACATTGTGGCCCAATCACAGCTTACCAGACCCGACGACTCAGTGCAGCCGCGACTTATTTCAGAACAACCTCATTCATTTATTATGTAAATATATACATTCAATAACAACAGTTATCAGTTAATTACGAAAGCCTTTTCGCGAAAATTTGTCAATATCCTAAGTTAATTAAGTCTGATGACACAAGAGTTACACTCACACAATCATGGCTTCATCATAACTGCTTATTCTTAGTCACAATAGGGGATGGCAACGCAAACCTAATTGTAGATGTCGCTGCATACGATTGTTCCTAACAGAAATATAAATATCTTTAATTTTAGCTTCATGTATATAGCAAGAACGAATTCAAAAATAATATATATAATAATAAATTCATAAAAATCATTTGATTTTTCGATAGTAAATGTATACCTAAGTATATTTCAAACATAACCTATGAAAATGTTTATTCATAATTTTAATTTTTTTTTACAAAAAATATCTCTCTGAACAGTTTATGGAAAAAATATTTATAAAATTAAAAGTCCATACACTTGATAGTTTGTTTCGGAACAATCGCAAACAACGGCACTTTTATCAGTTGCACTCCCCATTAATTTTGTCCCTTCCCTCCACACACTCCACATTTTGGCACATTCAGGGTATCGCAGACAGTATCTTCGGCATCTTACTCAAATAATACTCATGATCAAATAGCGATACTAGGAGTCCGTCAGTGACCTTCACATTACTTTCTTGATCATACTTAATTAGGTCTCCTCTAGCAGTAGTCATTTGACCGTTAGCTGCCCTTATTATGGCATCTCCCGCGCACAAATCCCACTTTTTAATGGCTGTCGCGTGGAAATAAATGTCATAAGTGCCGTTGACGACGCCCATGACTTTGTTGCCGGCGCCCGCTGCGGGGGTGACGGTGGTTTTGGCGCCGAAAGCTTCCTTCGCCAGTTCAGCCACTTTGCCAGGGTGAGAGCGAGAAACAACCACTCTTGGTTGGTCTTTGTTTTCTTCTTTCTGAAATATAAAAGAAATAATTTAAGTAATATTTAAAAAAAAAACAGGCCTCACGCAATGAGGGATCTGTACATTTCTTTATCATTTCTAATTGCTGATTTTCAATTTTTCTCGGCAAAAACTTCACAGCATGCTATTACTATTTCACAATTCTAGGGCAAAGGGAAGTACCCTTGCGATAAAATGAACTTCGTGCAGTGGCTAATAACAAACACTGTTCTAGCGCTGAAGACAAGACTATCATTTTTATGGCGTGATTTATAGCCACTTCACATATCAGCATTAACATTGTAAAGTTCATCAAATCATAGTTTTTAGGATGTAATAAAAAAAACAATAACACCCAGACCAACATCATGACTTTACTTACATGGATTTCATACATAAAGCACATACTCACATGTACCACAGGTGGTATATTAGACGAAGTTTTCTTTAGCACCCACCCCCAATACGTCCGAGGCGGGAAGGGGTAGTGGACCACTCCTATTACTGGGTTGCCATTTACGGCTATGCAAACCATTGTAGTCACATACTGATATAGCGCCTCTGAAAAAATTGATTATAAATAATGAAGTTTTCCAACCACCTAGTTGCAGGAAGGCACTGGATGCAGGCCGCTTCCAACCAGTTGTATTGGAAATCCTTGGGGGAGGCCTATGTCCAGCAGTGGACTTCTTGTGGCTGAGATGATGATGATGATGATGATGATGATGATAAAAAAGTCCTCTGCTGGCCATAGGCCTCCCCTGAGGATTTCCAATACAATCTGTTGGAAGTTGACTGCGCCCAATGTCTTCCTGTGACCTTGTAAGTGAAGTTTATAAATAGTACAAATCTGATGACCTCTGTGCGGTGGTGTTGCAAGTGCCTTTAAATCTCAGGGTACTGGGTTCGATTCCCGGTCAAGTCAAGATAGAAAACAATCTTTTTCAGATAGGGTTGGGTCTTGGGGTGTTTATACAAAATAGAGGTATGTATTTATTAAAAAATATATAGTATTATTTGAGTCAGTATCCCACGACACGAGTTTACAACTTACTTAATGAGGGGCCAGCTTTAATCTGTGTCATTTGTTCTTATTTTATTATTTATTTATAAGAATGCTATGCTATAAGGGTGAGAGGAACAGAATAACAACAAGTCAGTTTGGTGAACAGAAACCCCACAACAGAGGGCTTCACACACCACCAGAGTTTGTCCATACAACAAATTACATAAAAAGAGATCGACTCTTTTAGCACCTATTTTTTAGTGGCTTCAGAGCATGTTAAACATAATGAGTGGTGTAAATGTGTGCTTAAATGAATGATTCTACTAAAACAAATGAGAGGTTGCGAAAAATTTTATAAGTGGTCATAAAGTAATTATTGATGTGCTTACCAGTATATTCCATTGTGGCATCTAAAGGATCAATCCAAATGGTAACATCTTTCGTGTATATGTGTTCATCATACAAATACTCGATTATTTTGTGCTCAGGCGGCGCCTCGTCGATATCTAGTGCCTTTTGAAGCTCGCACGCCTCATCACCGGTCGTTTTATGTTCCTCCGACACTATAGCCACCTTCGGGAACGTCTTTTTCAGCCCATAGTACATCGCACAATGGGACGCGTAATCTGCATCTGTCACTGGATCATTCGCTCCTTCTAACGTCTTCCCTTTACTCTTTACGTTTAATGCATGCTTCTTACCCTCTATTATCTTCAGCCCGCCCCGCTCAGCCGCATAAATAGCAGCTTTTAGTAAACTTTTCAAATTCACCAGATCATTTTTGTCAGCCGGATAGTTTGAGCCGCCAGAACGCCAGTAAATTATCAAAAATAATATAAATATTAATGTGAAACAAGCAAACTTGTTTACTCTTAACGTACCACCAAAATTCATTGTAAACTATTCGTAATTTAATTTAATTTAATAAAATTTCATAATAGATTTGCACCACAACACAGGTGACGAATGTGACAGTGACAGTAACATTTTTCTTTTATTTTTTATAAAGTTGACTTTTTACTTTTTTAGACGTTCGGATTTTCTGTATTTTTTACCGACGTAAAAGAAAAATCGAGAATCGATGTGTGAAAAAGGTCATTCACATTCATTACTAGCATAGACAAATCATCATCATCATCATGTCGTCCAAGCCGTATCCGGCGATGGCGACTCCTATGTGTCTGTATCCCGGGGTCGTTGTTGTGACTAGCATAGACAAATAGACACGGATTGACTGACTGACAGAGGATTGACATGCATGACATTGACAGATCGGATGATCAGTGAACTCAGTCAGTGAAGGAAGTGGGAAGGGAGGAACGAGTTTTCAAATTATTCCTAATTTAATAAATATAGTGCAAAAAGTTGTATTTTTAGATAAAGAAAAACGTATGTTTTATACTTAAAGTGGTTTATAGCTCGAACGTAAACAACCATGATGTTAATTAATATATCTGATATGGTAAGTGCAAACCTTGTTTTATCGCATTTATGGCACATGTTACTCGATTTATGATGAATTTATCGTTTTAGGCCAGTTGGTGGACCTTGATAATAGCTGTGCAAGTCATAGTTTTATCGACATACTTCTTTTGGGCAAAGAAAAAGTCGAAGAAAACTTACGATCCTCTCTGTAACGGAAAGCCTGTACAATGGAAGCCGAAACCACTCGTGGAGCACGACGTGGTTATAGAGGAGCCACCGGTGATGGGGAAAATGGATGAGAATGTGCTGAACGTGGGAGCTACCAGTTTTTTGTGCCTTGAAAAAGAAGATTCCATATTAGAAAGTTCCTTAAAATCTTTAGAGAAATACGGAGTAGGCTCATGTGGTCCGCGAGGATTTTTCGGCACCATCGACGTGCATTTGGAGCTGGAAGAACGACTTGCTAGGTTTCTAGAAGTGGAAGAGACATGCGTCTACTCATATGGATTTTCTACGATATCAAGTGCTATACCAGCCTATGCTAAGCGTGGTGATATTATTTTTGTGTAAGTATACCTAGGTTACTATAAGATTAAACATACAAGATAAACATCATTTGTTACCTTATAAAAATACACATCATTAGTTACCTTATAAAAATGTTGAGCTCCGTGGCGCAGCGGTCAACACGCTAGCCTGCGACACGGGGGTCCCGGGTTCGATCCCCGGTCAGGTCACTATGGAAAAAGATCTTTTTCATATTGACCTGGGTCTTGGATGTTTATCTATATAAGTATATATTATAAAATATAGTATCGTTGAGTTAGTATCCTGCGACACAAGTTCACAACTTACTGTGGGGCTAGCTCAATTTGTGTGATATGTCCCTATATATTTATTTATTTATTTATTAGGATCACACCTTTTTAGTTGTCATGCCTCAATGAACATGTCATGTGACTTTGAATTTACTATTTAATAGTCAACAGAATGGCAGAAGACATCCTGTAAATTTTGCTTATTCTTATTGATATCTCATCTTTTACTCAGTGCAAATATCTAGTTTTTAAGGTTGTAAATAATAATTGTAAGTTGATGCAGATTGGAGAATGCACTGTGCAGTTTGTTGCCGCTTCTTCTGCACTCCGCTTCCGCTAGTAGTCTGTAGCTTTTGAACAATAATTAGTAAATGCATAATACTTAATAAGATAATTTTAAATGTGATTTGACGTGAAAAAGTGCCTGCAAGGGCCTATTTTCTGAATAAACGTTTAGAATCTTTGAATCTTTGGAAGCAGCGTTAAACTTAGCCATAAGTAATCACTGACGTCAACAAATTTCCAGTTGTAAATAATTATATGTATGACAATTAATAGGTGTTCTGAGCAACCTATATTAAATAAATATTTGAAATTTATTTAAAGCCATTTTATGCTATAGTAAACTAGACATAAATGTATACACAATAATCTTTATTGCACATATACAGAATACTATATAGATAATTAGAATTTGCCAATTGTGCAAAAAGTCGCCAATTCGCGAAGCAATCACTTCTACTTTGCAGAAAAGTATACAATATCTCAGGAATAAAATAAAACAATATGTAAACAGTTTGAAACTATTATAGAATAGAATAGAAAAATCTTTATTCAGTATTTACAAACGGTACAGTACAATAACAATAGTATATATATAAATATTACTCACTAGGTTCCTACCATACATATCAATTTTATATCACAACTTTACAAGTTGCTTGTAAATTTTCAACTATCAAAATATTTATCATTTTAAAACATGCATTTTACAACTTAATGAATGTTGTCATTGGTTTACAGAGATGAAAAGGTGTGGTTTGCTATCCAAAAAGGCTTAGATGCCACCCGTAGTACCATTCGGTACTTTAGACATAATGACATGGACCACCTTGAGGAGTTGCTCTCCGAAGCTGCCAAGAAGAAAGAGCTGAATTCCAAGAGAAGAGCGTTCCTTGTTGCCGAGGCAATATATTTTAATACGGGAGAAATGTGCCCGTTGAAGAGATTAGTAGAATTAGCACGGAAGTTCAAGTTGAGGGTTATGTTGGATGAGAGTTTAACTATTGGGGTAAGATATTTATCTTCTTCTTACTTTAAAGCTTTGTAGCTCTTGCCGATGGAGTATGCACTAAATTTACCATCAGGTGAGATGGGAGACAAATGCCTAATTCAATAATTTATGACAAAAAAAAACTTCTCTATCCTCTGCTTTAGACTTTAGTTCTTGATACGACATGACATCAAACGTTTTCTTTTAAAAAATTTATGAAATGTTAAGTTTTATAAAGACCTAGATAAGTACAAATTAACAATCACATTTACACTTAATATTATAAGGGTTATATAGTTATTGTTATTTTTTTTCATGTAAGTGGCCAACACAGAATTCAGATTTTTCAAGCACACAACACACAACACAGAATTCAGATTTTCTGAGATAGCTTGATATACATTATATAGTTATTTTTAAAAGCATCATCAGCGTCTTTTTAAGTCTCCACTGCAGGAGCATGAGCCAGAACATTCAGAGGATTTGGCCTATTGCATGTCAAGCAACCCCTGGTGCAGTCCCTACTTGGATGGGTGACTGCAAGTGGCATAAAAATATCTCGAGCTCCTCCGTGCTTCGGAAGGCACTGCCACTTGTCGAGCTCCGTGGCGCAGCGGTCAACACGCTAGCCTGCGACACGGGGGTCCCGGGTTCGATCCCCGGTCAGGTCAGGATGGAAAAAGATCTTTTTCATATTGACCTGGGTCTTGGATGTTTATCTATATAAGTATATATTATAAAATATAGTATCGTTGAGTTAGTATCCTGCGACACAAGTTCACAACTTACTGTGGGGCTAGCTCAATTTGTGTGATATGTCCCTTATATATTTATACCTTTTCGGATCTAAATACCCTTGTGTTTTTTAGAAAAACTTAACAATACCTTAACTGTTGAAATATATTTAGTCATTAAGGTAATAAACAAACATACAAGATACGGGTGTATCAAAAACCTTCTAGGCAGTTAGATTAAAAAGCATAACCCTGTTTTAGAAGCAGTTGGTTAAAAATCTAGGGCAACCTCTCTCAAGGCGATGCAAACACAATATCTTTTATGGTCGTCAATTAACAATAGCATATGAACACAATTGGCGGGCTTGTTTCGTAAATGGCACTACATTAGTGTTGTATTAATGACTTGTGGTATTTTTGTTTGTATAACTGATTCGTTGCTATTACTAATCATGTTTGTTTTGTTTTTCGTATGTGTAAGTTGCCAACACTGGTGTCAGATTTTTCAAGCTGATTACTAATCATTATCAGGCCTCAACAAGAAGTATTTAAAAAATACGGTTTTAATTTTTTTCCTACAGACTGATACTATAGAGATACATATATATCGCCAAGGATAGAGAGCTGTGGCGGACTAGAGGGGAGGCCTTTGCCCAGCATTGAGACACTATATGCTAATAAAAAAAAAAGACTGATACACATTTACTTTATCTCAGACAAACTACTGAACCGATTTTGATGAAACTTGCTCTGTTCCCTAAGTTGGATAATACCTAATCAAACAAAAGGAGCCTGTTCAATGCAAAAACAGACAACCAAATCTTACCTATATATTCTTCATAATTTTAATCATCATTATCATAATCAGGTCTATTTTAGTCGCCATTGCAGGAGCACGACCCTCCTTGTACTACAGCCATATATTAGCCAGAGCAGCCAGAAGATTTGGCCTCACTCTCTCCACGGTGGCAAGACGGGTTGGAGAGGTCTTTTTGGTCTTTATATAATTTAAGTCGCCTTCTACGACATCCACGGGAAGACTTGGAGTGGTTCTTTTCTACTGTGCCGGGAACCACACGGCACGATAACTTTTATAAAAGATTTTTACTTTTAGGTGATAGGAAGGCACGGCAGAGGCCTGACAGAGCACTTGGACATCCCACGGGACGAGATTGACTTAATCATGGGCTCTCTGGAGCATTCGTTCGGGACTATTGGAGGATTCTGCGCCGGTACGCATTACATTGTGGAGCATCAGAGGCTGTCTGGCTTAGGTAAAGTATTTTTTAAATTATTAACCCCAACTCCCCAGTTATCCTACTATAATAAATGCGTAAGTGACTTTGTATCTTTGTTTGTTACTCGTACCTCTTCACGGTTTATCTGCTGAAACAATCTTTTTGAAATTTGGCATACACGTTGGTAATGCTACGGAGAAGGACAAAGGCTATTTATCCCGCGGGTGAAGCCGCGGGCAACAGCTAGTCTAATATTATAAAGGCGATAGTGAGTTTTTTTGTTACGCTTTAACGCCCTATCTACTGAACCGAACATGATGAAATTTGGCATACATGTTGTCTGAAGTACGGAGTAGGATATCAGGCTACCTTACATCCTGGAGAAAAGTACTCTTCCCGAGGGATCGACACAAACTCGAGCGGAGCCGCGTGTAAAACCTAGAGAGATATATTTTGGGAATAATGCTTTCATATTTTTTTCATAATATAGTAGATACAAAGCTGTGACGCTACCAGTAGTGACATCAACCTGCAACTGTCAGAAAAAAATCGTACGTTTTATAGGCTTCTAGGGTTCCGTAGTAAACAAGGAACTAGGAACCCCTATAGTTTCGCCATGTCTGTCTGTCCGTCAGTCCGTCCGCGGTTTTACTCAATGAGTATAATTACTAGAAAGCGGCAATTGTGTGTGTGTGCGTGTGTGTGTGTTAAAAAAAATTACAGCAGTAGTATATATGTATAACAAAGTTGAAAGGAAAATTATCAGAGCTGAGTACTAAGTACAAACTAAAAGTTATAACACTTTTTTCATAATACGCAAAAATAACTTTGTCATTCATACAAACACTATGAAAAACAAAGTTATCTTTGCTGGCGAAAAATTATAGAGCTTTTTGGCTAATCTAAGCTTGCTTCTACGGAACCCTTAATGGGCGAGCTCAACTGGCACTTGGCCAATATTTTATAACATAGGTTATATAAGGTTTTAACAATATAAATATAGATTTATAATAATAATAATGTATTTTGTGTCACTGAAAACAGTTTTTTTACGCAATTAATTATATATATACTTTTATGTATTTATTGGCGCATGTACATTTATATGTGTATGTGTACATGCGTAAATATGCGTAGATATGTATTGCATATACTTTATTTCTATTATTTAGTTAGTAAGCTTGTGATGTAGTTAGTTGCCCAGAAAACTACTTGTTATTTTGTGAATAACGTTGTGGGCTACGTTATTATTAATTCTTTTTTTTTTGTATAAATTGTGTATTGTACTTATAATGTAGCTGTTTGTTGTTATCATTAAATAAAATAAAAATAAAAAAAACATAGGACGGCAAACGAGCAAGCAAAAACTGCAACACTAGGGATGTTACAGGAGCGTTGCCGGCCTTTATTTTTCCGGCCTAGGCCCTAGACGGAAGGGGGTATGGGCCTCCGGCTCTCTCACTCACCTAACGAAGCATAGAAGCGGTAAAGCTACTACTCGGACATCGATTTTCTGTGTGAATGTGGTACTTCCCCGGAGCAGCCGGCCCATTCATGCTAGTAGCAAAAGTGAATTTGCTATTAGCGTGGGCTACCACATGATTTTTTAATTTTTGTATGAGGCAGGCAGGCCTAGGCAGTCTTACGTTAGATTTATGTTGTCTTTGTAAGCGTGTCACTTTTTGTTTGCTGACGTCACGTTGCTTTGCGAGTCGGTCGTCGGAGAAGGGAATGTCATCGGCAAACTTGTTGCGCGCGAGTCAAAAGTTCAAGTTTACCGCTGATGGCAAAAAATGTGCATTATTAATTTGGAAACATCATTTGCGAATTTGAATACATGTATATTGACTGCTGCGTATTTATTTCAACATTTTTTTTATGGTGGAGTCCGTTGGCCCACTAGGCGTTGATTCGGCATGTTAAGCAACCTCGGGCGCAGTCCCTACTTGGATGGGTAATTAGCTTAGATAAAAATATCTCGAGCTCCTCCGTGCTTCGAAAGGCACGTTAAGTGGTTGATGTGCATGCTTGCTTTTCTTAAATGTGAAGAATGTGCAATTTAACTTACTTCGAATCTTGTTATTATTTTTTTGAAGATTGCCAATGAGCTTAAAGCACCCTTTCAAATAGAATAATATTTTTTAGAATTGGTTCATAAATAAAGTTCGTCCTTCTTTTTATGAAGTCAGTTAGAAAAGATCATTAATGATCGTCAAATCAAAAAATCAAAACGTCTATTCAGAAAATAGGCCTTTGCAGGCACTTTTTCACGTCATATCATATTTAAAATTATCTTATTAGATAATATGTATTTATTAATTGTTCAAAAGCTACAGACTACTAGCGTTTCGGAACCGACCACTGCAGAGAAGAAACGCCGAAAGAAACTCTTACCAACAGTTTTGGTCGCCTACTCGCCTGAAGGGCATTATATGATTACGAATATTTATTCCTTATGGTCTCTTTCTTTCTTTTCTTTTTTCTTTCTTTTTTCTGTTTTCATGCACTACTAAGCAGTTTATAATCATCATCATCATCAAGTCTTTAGTCTCCACTGCAAGAGCATGACGCTTTTGTACTACCAGATCCATATATCAGCCAGAGCAGTCAGAAGATTAGGCCTACAATCTCCACGCTGGCCAGACGGGTTGGAGACGTCTCTTCGGTGTTTATGAGCATTGTTTAGCTTGTGTTTCCTAAGTCGCCTTCTACGACATCCACGGGAGGACTTGGAGTGGTCCTATTCTACTCTACCGGGAACCACACGGCTTCACTGCCATTCGTAAAAGTTGATAATAGGGGCTACTAGCTGTTACCCGCGGCTTTGCCCGCGTGATATAGCCTATGTCCTTCTCAGTGCCCCAATCTATGTGTATGCAAAATTTCATGATGATCGGTTCCATAGATAGGGTGTGAAATTGTTACAAACAAACAAACTCACTTTCGCATTCATAATGTAGTAGTAGTACTTAGTAAGTATAGTGTAGTCATGTGGTCTCAACGCCTTAATCGTACGATTTGTTCTCAGAGACTCGCATAGATGGCGCCACTCGAAACTAGACAACATTGTATCTACCGTATTATGAGAATATAAAAACATGATTCACAAAATATATCTTATTAAAAATCAAAACAATATTTTAAGCATAATATTTTAAAATGACACCGTATATTCAGTAAGTTAAAGGCTAACGCAGATTACCGCCATCTAGTATCGAGTAGCAAGCAACTCTTCTGCGCCATACATTCGCTTGCTTTTCGCAACCTTAATTTGGTCCATTTTTTTGTATGAGGTGGGCAGTCTATTACGTTAGTATTATATTGTCTTTGGTGTAGTATAGTATGGGCTACATATCAATACTTTTGTTTCAGGTTACTGTTTTAGTGCCTCCCTGCCTCCGATGCTGACTCAGGCCGCCATTTCAGCGCTGGACGTCATGGAAGACCGACCAGCCATCTTTGGGGAACTTCAGGATATCTCCGTTAAGCTGAACAAGTAAGTGATATACCTATAAATATATAGGTATATACGGACAAATTACACAGATTGAGCTAGCCCCAAAGTAAGTTCTTAAGTAAGACTTGTGTTATGGGATACTCACTCAACGATACTATATTTTATAACAATATATACCTATATTGAAGAATTTAAAATCTCGTTACTCGATGGCGTGTGTATTGCGTGTGTTTGACGATCTCCGTGGCGCAGGTCAGGTCAACATGGAAAATGATCTTTTTCAGATTGACCTGGACCGTGTGGTTTCCGGCAGAGTAGAATAGGACCACTCCAAGTCATCCCGTGGATGTCGTAAAAGGCGACTAAGGAAACACAAGCTAAACAAAGCTTATTAACATCAACGAGACCTCTCCAACCCGTCTGGCCAGCGTGGAGAGTGTAGGCCAAATCCTCTGACTACTCAGGCTAGTATATGGCTCTGGTAGTACAGAGAGGGTCGTGCTCCTGCAGTGGAGACTAGAAAGACCTGATGATGAGATTGACCTGGGTCTGGGATGTTTATCCATAAAAGTATCTGTTATCGTTGAGTTAGTATCCCATTATACAAGTCTCGAACTTACTTTGGGGCTAACTTAATTTGTGTGTGTTTATTTATGTTCTTGAAAAGTCCTTGATAAATACATAATATTGGAATATAATAATCTTGTAACATTGAATCCTATTGTTTTACGATACAGCTAAATGTCAAGTGACGTGTACCTATCTATCAGTATGGAAAGTCTGTCCGTTCAAATGGTTTGCGCGCTTTGACTAGGCGACGCCGACAGCCGACAAAAGAAGAGTCAGCGCCCGCCAAAGGCGCTATTGGCAGCTTCAAATATACATAAGATCGCATGAACGTGTACTGCGTCTGTACGGCGCGTGCCGTACAGACGCAGTACACGTTTTGACATGGCGTAACAAATTAAACAGTCATTCCACGCGACGCAGTACACGTTTATGCGTTGCGTAGAAAGACTTTAGTTTTGTTATGCAGTGAAAGTTCACGAAGAAAAATATTTTTTAGGTTTATATGTATTGTACTAATAAAAAGATGGTTATGTTTTGTACACGTAATAAATTTTTTTTTACATATTAAATAAACTCTCCAACACGTCTGGCCAGCGTGGAGAGTAGACCAAATCCTCGAACTGCTCTGGCTAATATATGACTCTGGTAGTACCGAGATGGATAAGCTCCAGCAGTGGAGACGAACAAAGACCTGTACCTAGTGATGATGATGATTATTTTCATTTACTTTACAAAATCTGTTGTACCTGTACTAAAAACCATTTTCCCGGGCAAACTATAGGCAAAGCCAGGGGTCATAAGACCTAAAAGCCACGACAGAGATATGAAGAAAAACAGTGGCAATGTGTGTTACCGATACATGAAGTCTCGTGTTTGCTCTATTGTTTTATTGCTCTAGGTGTCGGCCAAATGTGTGTCTATACAAATTATTAGTCTGTGAACCCGGCCACGCCTTTTTAGCGTAAATTCGCTACCATAAAAGGTAATGTTTTGTGTTCTTTGCGCTGATTGGCTGGCTGGCTGTGAAGCGGGGCCAAATATTTTGCCGGCACATAGAGAGTACTTCTTGTCAGTCGTCACCCGCCTTTATCAACTCGAGTGTGTTTTCCATGTCTTTGTCAAACGCGTTTTGTACTAGTGAAAGTTTCAGATTAATAAACTATTTTAATAAACCAGCCTATCATTAACAATGTGCGAGTTGGCCTCTTACATGAAGGGTTCCGTAGTAGCAAGCTTAGAGTAGCCAAAATATGAGTATCATTTTTCGCCAGCAAAAATGACTTTCTTTCTCATAGTGTTTTCTCAGAATACATCTACTTACCAAGCTACGGTGTAGTCTTAATAGTTTCAGAACTAAATGATTGTTACATACGGACAGACAACACGACGAATCTCCTTGTCAAAGCGCGCAAAATTTATTAAGATACACATAACAAGTTGTTACCAAAATAGATAATATATATACAACTAAGTATTATAGCTAGACAACAACTCAACACATGTGTATACAGCAAGTTTAAATTTAAAACAGTTATTTGAGGGCTTAGAAGAAAGAAATAAAACATATTAGTAAAGTACAATAGCTGCTAATCAGTCCAAAGTAGTTAGTAAACAAATCATACTAATTTAGTGATACGTTAATGAAATATTGGAATGGAGTGAAAACAACAACATGTTGTAATTTTAATTCATTACACAATTTTTAAGAGGTGACTCAGCCCATCAACATGAACAACTTGCGGTGGGACCAATGGTGAAAATTCTATATTATTTTCACCTTTTCACATAAATTTGGTCCGATTGGCTGGACACTTTTGTATGGGTATGTCAACTTTTTTATTAGTTCCCAGCATTGTTCGCATATCAAAAGTTGTTCATGTTGATGGGCCGAGTCACCCCTTAAAGTCTGTGTACCGATTAGAAAACAAGGGTGTATAAGCCTAAATACCGACTGTATTAAGGATTTTTTTAATGACTGGTTTTACTTTAACCAACATTATCTACAGGGCGCTATCGACCCTGAAGCACTTCAGATTCAGCGCACACGAGCTGTCACCCGTCAAGCATGTATACCTGAAGAAGGAAGGTCTGACAGACCGCTTGAAGCAGAGCTACCTGCGCGACATCGCACAGTACTGCTTCGGGAAGGGAGTCGCCGTCACCCCCGCCGCTTATTTAGTCGATGTTGAGGTAAAATTACATAAGAGAAAAGAAAAAACGTAGAATATACGCCTTGTGACTCCCGGCAGGGTAGAATAGGACTACTCCAAGCGCCAAATTTCAGTATTTTAAGGATTTTATACTTGCCCACGTGAGTTTCGGTTTCGGCTGGAACTGAAGCCACGGCCGAATATTCGGTTACGGTTGCGGCTGGAAAACTAGTTTCGGTCAGACTCTAGTTTTATCTTTACTACCAGACCAGCATGGAAGCGTTATAGACGATTCCATTGTGGAAGCCTAGAGACATTTGGTAAAATTTCATTTATTTTTAAATTTTCAGGTAAACTGTCCTGAACCTAGCATAAGACTGGCGGCGAGTAGGAAACTGAATGATGACAATATAGCCCTGGTGTGCTCGCTTTTGGACGAGGCGTACGAACAGGTAGGGCCCAAACCCGACTTGAGACCCCTTTAAAAGTTATTCCAGGAATTCTATTACATAGTTCTATGGAACTTATGTACCTTCACGGAAAAAATGATGAATATCTACTTATGAAATTATATCCAGGTTTCGTATTAGTTCTATGAAAGTTACGGAAAAATGATTATCGAATATAAACCTTATTGCATTGTCACAAAGTTGAGAATATTATAACAGTCAAATATTATTTCGCTGACAGAAATATTTGCAGGAATTTTATTAGTTCTGTGAAATTTACGTACCTTCTGCCTTAGCGGGAAGTGTTAATCGAATATCAACCTTATCGTATTGTAACAAAGTTGAGAATATTATGATAACAGTAAAATATCGATGACAGAACTTACGAATTCTCAAATATATTTCTGTCTTGACGCATCTTAACCTTAATACAACCTTTCTGAGTACAATAGTTCTATATTAGATCTACTAGGATAAATAAATTATCAGTTACTATATCTCTACAATTCTATAAAACTAATGGAAGCTACTGATGACTTTGATATTGTTGTAAACAAAATGGTTACGAATACAGAACAGAGTATTTTATGCCGGTGGTCAAATTTGGAACTAAGTACATTAGAGGCGAGGAGAGGAAAAGAGGTCTTTCCATTATGGCATTTAAATTCCATATTTGAATGAAGCAAACAAAACAGAACTCGTTCGCGGCACCGCCACACAAATATGAACTATGTTTACAGTATATAACGTACAGTTTTCATTGTTACATTCATAATCCGGTCTGGCTACTCAGTAAAAAATCCAATACTTTAACATTAATCCGTCCATCGGCAGAGAATACTTGAAATTTGTAAATAAAAACATTCTGTATTATACATTGAATTTGTACATTTGTGTACATTTATTTTATTAACTTTGTAAGATAATTTTCTTAATTTGTGTTGTTGTGAGTGTATCAAAGTGTGTGCAAGCATAGATATTATAATTATACATAAACTAGCAGCCCTCTTCGGCTGTGCCCGGGCATGTATTATACCTATAAACCTTCATCCTAAATCACTATGTCTATTGGTGAAAACCACATGAAAATTCGCGCGCAGTAGTTTTTGAATTTATCGCGAACATACAGACAGACGCGGAAACTTTGTTTTATAATATATAATGATAAATGTCTCATCCGGCCGGAGGCCCCCTCGATGTCGAGAGGTCTGCTGAGCTTTCCTTGAAGTTACTCGCGGTATTATGCCCTTTGACATTTCCGCCCCTGGAGCAGCTCAGCAACAGCTCTAACGACTCCTCTCTGGATGGCCAACGAAGGCAAGCCACAGCCGAGAGTCCTCCGAACCCTCTTGGGTTTCCACCCCGACCAATGAGGACACGTCGGGGGCGGGGACTCTGACCGACTCTCTGGAGCACTCGTTGTCGTGTCGTTACTCACCAACAGCTCGCCAGAAGCTGAATAGCGACTTTATTGTTATGTAGCGGCTTTGGAGTCATGGGTGTTACCCTGGTTCTTGGAAGGCTTGCGTATGGATATAGATCCAACACGTAGAGGCCCTTTGGAGAAGTTGATGTAATGTGGGTCTCCAGCCAGAATCCGTTTCTGGAAATAATGTATGACATATCATACATTGGTATTTTGATAAAGACCTGTCCAAGGGCATACCCTTGGACAGGTCTTGACCGGAGAGGGAACTATTGCTATTATTATTACTGCGCCTTATACGCCATGCACACTTTCTGCTACACTCTGACTATAATTTTAGCTTTTTATGTTTTATTCACTTTACTTGCTCTTAATCTTTTTAATTTCTAGTATTTTATCTATTATCAGTATTTTAAAGGATCTTATCTGTATTAAAGATTTACTGTCGCAAGGAAATTATATTTTTAATAATAAAATAAATTAGTTATGATTTATGCATATGGTATTAAATGTAAAGGCTCTTGGTACATGGTCGAAGCGTTTATCAAATAAACAAGAACTTTGAAAATACTGCAAACAAGATTGTAACATCTTTGTTTTTATAACTTTTTAAAGTTAAGAGTCCCACGTAAAGCCGCAAAATTACAGCGAGTTGAAGTTTCGTATTGAAAACTTGTTCTCGCTGTAATTTTGTAAAGGTATTGTTTTTAAAATTGAAATCTGATTAGAAACATCAATATGCCTTATCCGGTCGTATGTACGAAATTTGGTTGAGATTGGCTTAACTGTTGTAAAACTAAAACGAAACTACGTTTGTATGGGATTGCGGCTTTACGTGGGACTCTTAAGAGATTATATTAAATTCACATATTTCAGCAAGTTTCGGTTCCGGCAGAATGTTTTCGGTCGGTCTCTTTTCATACCTTTCTATCCCACACCCAAAGCAACAGGCCAAAGTAGGTAACATTTGAATAGTACTTTCATATCTTATTTTTATTTTATTTATTATATTATAAGGCACACCAACAATATAAACACATAACATCGTTATAAGACATGAACAAAGCTATGTACTGGTGTTTACATCAATTACAGATGTGCACAGCATTCAATTTATAGCTTGTTTATAGTAGTAACTAATCTTAAAACATTCAAAAGTTTAAACAAACATGATATTCAGATCAATAAATACCCTGAATATAATACGGACTATTAGAGTAGGAGTTTATGTATACTTAAAGTAAAGAATTTTTTTTTGTTGTAGTAATTTATTTGCTAGTAAAAACAACAATCCAAAGAGTACAAAAACCTGCGGTCAAAGCTATAAACCTACTTATGTAATAAATAAACTATCAAATAAGGTGTAGAAAAATATCGAGGTAGTAGAATATTCATAGTAAAAGTCAGAATACTGCATTTCAATTTGCATTTGGCATGTAATGCATACACTAGTATAGATAAAGGGAAATATTTATTTTTCCTATCACCTTTTATATAGTATAGGCTTTCCTGTTCTCAATTTGTCGGAACTTTTTATATATTATCACATATATCACTAATTTATGAATCGATTTGAAACGGTATTTCTATACTTTCCAAATTATTCCATTTACATGTTATCAAAATCGGTTCAGTAGTATGGTTGAAATCGGGTGTTTTTTTTCTGAAATATTAACAATTATTTCGCGCCATTTTCCACGGGCCTGTGTCAGTTGCATCCATTATTATTTACATACAAAGAAGACTTAACTGTTGCTAGATAACAATATTGTTAATAAAATAGAATTATAACTGTCCTGCGATGTTCAAATAATATAAAAATCTGGCATTTACTCGTATGTCTGAAGAGTACACTTAATTTCATACAGTTGTTGTTAATGAACAAGAGCAAAATATGTGCATTTAATTTTATTTTTGTGTTGTCTCAATTTAATCATTCCATCATTTTCAAAGATTAATTTATTTTTCATGGAACAATCATATGTGTTATTTATTTTTTTATTTACATAGCTATTTTTACTTGTATCTAGACTCTTATTTTGGGCTAACGAAACGAACTATAGCTACTGTCCAACAACCATTTTTGGTTTTGACATTCTCGAAACGTCATTATGTATTATTTAAAGTATTTCTACTTATTTATATTTCTTTGATCTAAAACCAAAGGGATATATGATTATGTTTTAATACAGTCCGATGCAAACTTTATGGCAGCTCGGATATTAGCTGCTCACTGCTTGTACGCGCCCCGCCTACCCGCGCGCGCCCCTGGCTACCTAATATGTGTACTGCGCTAAGACTCGCGCGATATTTCGAGCCCCCTTAAAGTTCGGATCGGACTGTACTACGCCTGTTTAAATAGGTCTTTATCTATATTTCTTGTATAACTCTAATGCCTCCTTTTCACAATCGGCAATGATTGGCTATCATCGCGAAGAATCACTGTACATTGCTGTTTAACTCACAAAACCTGTTGGGAGTTTTCTATCCCACGCAGTAATGAACACTGAATCGTCGCGATGATAGCCGATCATCGGCGATTGTGTAGAGGAGGCGTAAGTTAAGCAACGGTGGTTTAGATTGTAATTAATTACAATAATATTTAGCATGTAAATATATTGATATTGCACGAGTTGTTTATAAATATCTAGTTCGTTGTTTCACGTTGAACTGGGATGGGGTTTTCTGAAATGGTTATAGCACGATGGCAGCACTGAAACTATGGTTCCATTGAATCGGTCTATAAGGAGGAATAATGTCACAATGCTGGAATACTCAAAGGCATGTTAACTGAAATCGTTCTTAAGTCTCGTTCTGTCTGTCACTGTCTAGATAACCTTACAAGACAAAGACAGACTGAGATTTAAGATTGTCATTAGTTGCTAGATTAGGGCCTTGCCTTGCGGCTGAAATGATGACGATGATTTTTAATATTCGGGGGTAAGCGACGTGGTTAACCAATCGGTCACTATTTTGATTTCACTTTTCCACCAACAAACTCAACGTAAGTAGCCTTTGCGCCCCACAGACCCCTAGGAACCGCCTACCCCGTCAGGTATTAAAACTTGAACTTGACGTTTCAGCACTGCCATCTGTGTTTCATGATAGCCTTATAGACCGTCGTCCCAACCAAAGCGATTTTCGGATGTATAAAATAGTGTTTACAAAACAAAACATCCGAATTGGATGCGTATATAGATAAGGATTTTAAAAAATATATGTATTGTTACTTGTGTTTAGATTCTTAATAAGCACGTTCGTCAGTATTGATCACAGAAAGACCCATTATTGTCACGATCATCAGAAAGTCGAGGACGACGGTCTATTATTGATAAAAATGATATATCGAATATTATCGTAGTTAGGCAAATGTCACAAATCAATAAATAATGTGTTCATTCAAAGTTAGTTTGGGGTGCTATTTGAAATGTCTACAGATGTTGCCAGTTATTAAGTTTGGCAACATGATTCAATAGGCCGGTTCACGAATGAAATGGTGTGAGTAAAGGTCGACCAGTATACGTAAATTTACCTTCAAAGTAATATCTTCCTATGAGATCAAAACTGGGAACTACAAAATTTTTACGGTCTAGTTAATATACAGTACTACCACTTTTATAAGTTACACCGATGTACCTGCACAGAAGTAAAATTTTTGCATGGCGCGAAAATATCCGGCCGCTATTGGCTGATGTGTACGCGCCATGCGGCGTCTCGACCACTCACGGCAGTCGTACGAGTATTGCGAGCGAGATAGCACGAGTCCTGTTGTTTTTAGATTTCAAATCTTATTTTGTAGCAATAAGTTCGTTATTTGATTAATGTTTTCATTCGGCTTGAGTCGGCAGTAGGTTGCGCTATTCTGCGCCATCGAACAATGCCGATGTAACTTATTTAAGTGGTGGTACTGTAATTGGTTTCGTCCCACAGGATGAGTCGTTCCCATGCTGGTTTGGGATAAAAAAAAACATAGAATATGTCAACTGTTTTTCTTCCCGCGCAGACCGTAAAAGCCGATCAAGGGATTGGGCGAAAATCAGAGGAATCACATTGATAGGCGATGCGGCTAGCAACCCATCACTATTTTGATTCCGCTTTCCACCTTTACGCCCACTACGATGCTAAACGTAGCCTGTAGGTTTTATGACCTTGGGCTCTGTCTGCTCCGCAAGAGATAGAGACGTGATAGTATTTATGTATGTATGTAGGAAAAGTCGTGGGTCAATGGTTAAATTTACATCCGGTATAAAGAAACCTATCGTTTTCGAAAAACCGAGGTTTTAATTTATGGTCGGCCTTTTTATACATGGCGAAATTTTGATCGTTCTGGACCCTTAACGGGGTGATTCAGCCCGTCGATATGAACCATTTTTCCTATGGGACCAATGCTGGAAACTCAAATTTTATTTCGACATTTTCATACAAAAGTGTTTAGCCGCCCGGGCAATTTGTATAGGAATGTCGAATTTTTTTTCGAGTTTACAGCCTTTGTCCCATAGGAAAAGTTGTTTATATTGACAGGCTGAATCACCCCTTTAATGGTCCGGAACGATCAAAATTTCGCCATGTATAAGTAGGTACATACGAAATATGTCCTAAGAGGCTGATATGAGTGAAACTAAAGCCCAATTTTTTTTTCTTTTACTCAAAAATTAAATTACTTTCAGTATTTTTGGTAAAGCTTTTCATAATTTGCATTCGATAAACCAAGATAATTGTAATTGTAATCACATCGTCGTTATACCAAAAATACTAGGAGTAACTTACTAGCGAAGTATAGATTTAGGATATTTTAAATCTAATTTAAGAGTCAAAGAATAACATGATGAGTGGCGCTAGTCTCGCTTATGTTAGCCTCTTAAATGTTGTTAGGAATTGAAACGAGAAGTATTATTATTCTTTATTAAGTGTGGCATCCGGCTAATTCAAATGTTTTTATTAAATAATAATACATGTTATATAGTAAAAGTACATAGCACTTTAAATATATTTTCATTGCGTATTGCAGACAATTGATGATTCGTTATCAATGTTATCATGCTGTATTTAAATAAAAATAGTTTATTTTATAAACAGTTCTTTTATTTATCCCAACTAATATTATAAATGCGAAAGTGAGTTTGTTTGTTTATTTGTTTGTTTGTTACGCTTTCACGCCGTATCTATTGAACCGATCATCATTAAATTTTGAATACACATAGGTTAGGATACCGAGAAGGACATAGGCTATATATTACGCGGGCGTAGCCGCGGGTAACAGGTAGTTTACAATAAATGGGGATACCGACTTTACTTTTCGAAAACTACTGTACGAGAAGGTACTTTATAAGGGTTTGTTTTGCGCGTATCATTATACATCCGACCTTTGGAAGGCACGATAAGCCGTTGGTTCTGGCTGTCATTCATCATTGATTTAGTCATTAAGCTATGTCAAATGTCGTCATCTTCCAAACGGCTGGATGGAAAAAGGAAGTTCTAAGTTTGATCCGCATGTTTGTGTCCGCGATTATCTCGCGTTTGGCCGAACCGACTTTGCGGTTTTAAGAAAAGTATTTGTCAAGTACATTCTCTAGAGGGTTTTGGTATAAGTTGGTGTTTGAAGGCGGTACCTTTTGAAAAAAAAAAGAAATTATAAACAAAGTGTTTATTCCTTTATCGAGTAAGTGATATAGGTACCTACATAAGTGCACTTAAATTACTTACAAGCTATTGAACACATATAACTTTGCTAACCTATAATTAATATAAGGTAGGAGTCATATCTATGTTTGTATTACTTCTAACGGTGCCATAAGAGTCGCCTGGACGCGCAGTTCTCCATACAAACGGAAAAAGGGAATTGTGGCAATATTTGATAATTTCAGGGCAAAATTAAGCATCTAATCAATTAATCTCATTATAATCTACGTACGTTCCTAAGCAGTTTGGTTAAATTATCAAATGTTTGAGAATTATACGCCTCTCAAGATTTCCATACAAATTTGAAAAGGCTTGTAATTCTCAAACCATTGGTATTTTAACCAAGCTGTATAGGAACGTACGTAGATTATAATGAGATTAATTGATTAAATGCTTAATTTTACTCCAAAATTATCAAATATTGCCACAAGTCCCTTTTTCCGTTTGTATGGAGACATGTGCTTCCAGGCGACTCTTAATAAAAAGCGAATTGTCCTTAACATAGTAATATATAAAGGTAATTAAAACTAAAATAATCAAAATTCGTCATTGAAAAGTATGAAGATTCTGAAATTTTGCATCAGACATGCAGAAATAGGTAGGTACGTCGAATTGTTCTAGCACGGGACAAACTCATTAATTACCTAGCTCCCTTTGAGCGCTCAAATTCAGAATATATACGTACGGCTCGTCTTGCTTAATTTATATAGAAGTCTTTGGTCATGGTAAGTAACTTTTACTTATTTATACGACCGGGTGATTTGCAAGTTGAATAATTAGTAAAAAGTCTAAGGTTCGCTCATTAGAGCAGCGCAATAGCCCAGTGAGCGTAGTATGTTAGATCAAGCAACCTGGGCCTTGGACTCGATAGGAATGGGTGGCAAGTGCAGCTAACATCGATGGAATTGGTTGGAGTCATTGGTCTAGTACAGAACCAGCTCATCTGTCTATAATACCCTTAATTTGATAGCTGGGTCTGCCTTTAAGATTATGAAGTTTTGCAATAGACATGCAGAAATTGGAATATCAGTGGTTCTAGTACGGCACAAGCTCATCAGCCATGTGGCAGTAGCCCACGTTCCTCGCGAACTCCGTCTCGTCGGGTTCGTGCAGAGGCTTGCGGCTTACTCCAAGAAACAGACATTTAAGAGTCGCCTGGAAGCGCATGTCTTCATACAAACGGAAAAAGGGAATTGTGGCAATATTTGATAATTTTGGAGTAAAATTAAGCATTTAATCAATTAATCTCATTATACAATTACAAGCCTTTTCAAATTTCTATGGAAATCTTGAGAGGCGTATAATTCTCAAACATTTGATAATTTAACCAAACTGTATAGGAACGTACGTAGACTATAATGAGATTAATTGATTGGATACTTAATTTTGCCCTAAACTTATCAAATATTGCCACAATTCCCCTTTTTCGTTTGTATGGAGACATGCGATTCCAGGCGACTCTTAAGAGCAATCGTGTCACGTGACATGGACGGCGTGTAAGGTTCGCTCATTAGCAGACCTATAGGAGCACAAAGCCCAGTGAGCGTAGTATGTTAGGTCAAACAACCTGGACCATGGACTCAACTAGAAGGGGTGGCAATGGGCTAGTAGAGGACCAGCTCATCAGCCATGTGGCAGTAGCCCACGTTCCTCGCGAACTCGGTCTCTTCGGGTCCGTGTAGAGGCTTGCGGATCTCCGCGAGCCGCCGGTCTGTCTCCAGCGCCTGGTTCTTGTGTTGGAGGTCCTTGGTTACGCGCTGGTGGTGGTTGTACATGCCATGGTAGGTTTTCCTGTAAAAGGGTAGGAACAATATCTATTTCTGAGAATTTTGTGTAGGTATATAAGTAGTGTGGTTCCCGGCAGAGTAGAATAGGAGCACTCGAAGTCCTCCTGTGGACGTCGTAGAAGGCGACTTAGGAAACACGAGCTAAACAAAGCTTATAAACATCAAAGAGACCTCTTCAACACGTCTGGCCAGCGTGGAAGGCCAAATCCTCTGACTGCTCTGGCTATATACCTACGTCTGGTAGTACAGAGAGGTTCATGCTCCTGCAGTGGAGACTAACAAAGACCTGATGATGAAGTCTACTTACCAAGGTACAAAACATTTTTCCGCCATTTATCAATTATATTTATAATAATTTTCTATAAATCAAATTAACGAAGAAATCTGAAAATTTTTTAAAAGGAAATGCTGCAAATTAGGCCAACAGTGAATTTTGGTGTTGATGAACATACTGGAGTCGCAGTAAGAGTAGAAAAAGGTAGTTGCAACGTTTTTCATCGTAAGAATTTGTATGTCAAAGTTAGAGCTATTTTGTATGTACTAATAAAATTTTCATACAAAATACGAAAACACTTTTGCCCTGACGTACCTAATACGTCACAATAGCGAGAGAACAAGGCACGACCTCACCGGGAGAATGAGTTGAACTCAGCCGGGCTACTCGCAAAGTAATGAGTACATGCTACATCAACTGCGCTAACATAAGCTATAAGAAACGTAATCTTCAAAGATTACCTGACACGTAAACCCACCATACTTTCATACTTACAAGGCATCTTCCAATTTTTTCTCCAGAAGATTGGTGCTAGTGTGAACTCTCTCGTACTCCTCGATCAAGCCACGCATCGGCTTGTCCTGAAAGGAAAGGATCATACTACAATCTTTGCTATGCTATGAGCAATGAGCTTCAAGGTACTTGCCGGCTTGGAATAAGCCCCCTGATGATAAAAGGCTCCCTGTTAACTAATCGACTGCTCTTGCTGCCTTTGTCGCCCTCTATTGTGTCGACATGGAGGGGGAGACGAGCAAATGGCAAGGTATCATTCCGAAGCATGTCCTTATACACTAGCTTACACATAGATATAGTGTGTAGATAGAGACTTTCAAGATATTCTCCTGATCGACAAGCCTACACACATTGACCCTCTTTAACACGGATCTCCGTGTCTATTAGCCAGGCCGCGAACCACAAGGTCTTCACCAGTTTGATTATGTTGAATTCGCGTCAGGAATCGACGCGCATGTGTCTGTTACCTTTCCGGAGCATGACTTACACAATAGTGAATAGGTATTACTTAGTTATATAGTGCGCAGGTGATCAATCAAAAGTCCTACTCACATTGACTATCACACTACGAGTCTGCACGTCCTGGTCTCTAGCCGCGTCTCCATCAGTTTGGTCGGGTTGCAAATCAATCATTCCGGAGCATATCATACTCAACAATAACCACTAATAAAATAGTGCGCAGGTTGTGGTAGAGCCACGCTACCAGCAAAATTCACTTTTGCTAGCACTTTGGCTCGTCCGGGAAGTACCACACTCTCACAGAAAATCGACGTTCGAGTAGTAGCTTTACCGCTTTTATGCTTCGTTCGGTGAGTGAGAGTGCCGGAGGCCCATCCCTTCCCTCCGGCCATAATAAAGGCCGCGGCAACGCTCTTGTAACACCCCTGGAGTTGCAGTTGTCCATGAGCAGCGGTGGTCACTTACCATCAGGTGACCCACTTGCTCGATAATTGCCGTCCTATGACATAAAAAAAATCTACTCACATTGATTCTCTCCAGCACTGGTCTCCTCGTCCTGGTTTACAGACACGTACTACCACCAGGTCTTCACCAGTGTGGTGGGGTTAATTTCGACAGTCATCGATGCGCAACTGTCTGTATCCTTCCGGAGCTTGACTTACACATTAGTGCATACTAGTAATATGTAATCTTGTGCACAGGTATTTTCCTAATCAATAGTCCTAATACACGGACTTTCCAGCACCGGCTTCCGCATCCTGGTCACCTGATCAACGACGCGCAAATCTACCATAACGGCGTGTATCTAACCCACAAGTGAACATTATTAATATAGTGCGCAACGCAGGTGATTACCTACCTAATCAATAATCCTACTTACATTGACTCTTTCCAGCACGGGTCTCCGCGTCCTGGTCTCCAGCCGCGTCTCCACCAGTTTGGTGGGGTTGATCTTGTCCGCGACGGCCGCACGTAGTGTCTCTATCTCCATGTCCAGTTTCTGCATGCCGGATTCCAGCTGGCAGACATAATTTTAGTTATCGGAAAATATATCGAGATAAACTCTACAACTCTGATTTTGGTAACATCCGACCAACACTCACCACTCACCCACCTTAATGTTCGCCAATACTTGTTGGTCATAGATAGTAATGGGCTGCTGGCCCAACGTGTAAAGGTAGGAGCTTAGGGGAGACCGAGGGGAGTCTCTGACATCACAAAAAAAAGTTTGCTAAGTTGTGGGACCAAGAGTAAGAAGCGGACAAGATGTGTGGGACCACGAGTCCCTGCTGGTGTCCTCTAGAACTTGAAAAAAAAGACATGAGTTTCCCGGTTTATTCTGAAGGCGAAACATTATCCGTTTTGCATAGATAGGTAAAGCCTTTATTATATTACACTGACTCGCCTAACCCTATTTCTATTTACAAACTTCCGAAGCTTGCGAATCTTCTTAAAAACCAAATACTTCGCGAATTTTTTCAATAAAATATCTTTACCTTGTACTTCTGCCACTCCATCTCATTCCTCGCCCGCTGGATGTCGTAGACCCTCCTCCTCATGATCATCTCAACGGCCTGGCTCTGCGCGTACATCTGGTTGCGCGCCTGTTCCCGCGCCTTGAACATGGTCTCCCGGAGAGCCTTGGAATCCGCCATGAGTTGCTGGGCGATTTTGATGGTGTTCTCTATGCATTGCACGTAGTTTTCTTCAGACATCGTACTAAAATAATAGGGTTTTCTAGAATAAGTAGGCAGCTAAAATAAGTAATTGACAAAACTCATTATACATGGGCATAAAAATAAGAATACAAAAAAGAAAAAAACATTTAAATTCCGTAATTGAATGGAATAATAAAAAGAGAGTCTGCATAAAGGGGACTGGGTAGCTGCAACATGCAAATGTGATATTATATGAATTTGCCCTATCAAAGAACGCATTAAATCTACTTTTCGTAGCGTTGAGTCAAGCCAAAGCGGCTCAAGCCTAAGTCACTTCAACATCATCAACTATTTTTTTAGTCTCCAGTTCAGCATCATAAAGCTGTATAGTAAAAAGAGGGTTCTCTTTACTACCCGAGCTATATATTAGCCAGAGCACTCAGATATGGCCTAAACTCCCCACGCTGGCCAGACGGGTTGAAGTCTCTTTGATGTTTATAAGCTTTGTTTACCTTGTATTTCCTAAGTCACCTTCTACGACATCCACGGGAAAACTGACTTACTCTGGAGGAATCCTCGTAGGGTCCAGCTTGTACGAGATCTCCGCGCTGTTCCTGTCCAAATCCTTCACGTGGTACTCCAAGTCCAAGGTATCATCTTTATTTTGGATCTCCCGCTCCAGGCGGCAGAGCACGTTGGTCAGCTCCTTGATCTTCTCCCAGCCCATGTGGCAGACATCGGTGAGGGTGCGTTTGCTGTTCTCTATTATATGGAGCTCCTGAAACAGAAATTATTTGTTGTCCCGAATACCTTCAGTTGTTTATTTATTATTAGCTTTTAGCAGCATTGAGGAATACGACATGACAACCTATCGGTGGAAAGCTGATGGGATTATATTATTGTCGCCCATGAGTAATTTTTGGCTTACCGTATAGGTAGTTTATTTGTAAGGATAGGGTTGAAAGTTGGAGACAGCCGTCACATACCCTTGACACAACGGGGAACAATACGAATCACCGCTCATACTGCTAAATCTAAGCTGTTTAAGTAGGTAGGATTGAGGAATACGAGTTGATATAACCCATGGGGGAAAGCATGGGGAAACCATTGGTGGGTTTATACATTTGCCGACCCTAGACTATTTATTAGATATTGTCGCCCATGTGTACCTTTTGACTGAGCTGATGGTGGTTATTTGTAAGGACAGGGGTAAAAGTATATAGACCCACTGTCAATGTTTCTTCCCCTAGCTGATCCCTGGTCAGCTCGGGCGGCACTCTCTGGTCCCTGTTGGAGAGGCACTGCGAGGACATCATGAGCGGCACCTGGACTCCAGATGTAGCTCGGTGGCGTTTTTTTCCTCTTTTAGCGCTCTGATCTCATCTATGAGGCATTCGCGCATTCCTTAGTTGGTACCTTGTCGAAACATTGAGGAATACCAAAGCCCCCGACTATTTAATTGTTGTCGCCCATGAGTACCTTTTGGCTAACCTTATGGCGGTTTGTTTGGTTGTAAAAGTTAAAGACAGCCGTGAAATAGCCTATGACACTCCGGGAAAGAATACGAATCTAATGACACCTCTCACTGCAAAATCGTCCGAGCCGTTTAGGCTTCAGTAAGCGACAATGAAAAAGACATACTTATAGCATATGCGCAAAAATCATGACATCCTTCTGGATTGTTCAGACCAGATTGAGAGTGGGGCCAGGTTTTTACCTGGGCCCACTCTCAATGTTACCTTATTAAGCTCTTCCCCAAGCTGGTCCCTGGTCAACTCGGGCGGCACTCTCTGGTCCCTGTTGGAGAAGCACTGCGAGGACACCATGAGCGGCACCTGGAGAGACTCCAGATGCAGCTCGGTGGCGTTTTTCTCCTCTTTCAGGGCACGGATCTCGTCTCTGACGCATTCCCGTGTGAATCTCTGCTTCTCGCGCCAAGACTGGACTTCATGAATCCTGAAAAAAAAATGTAACAGCATACACGCATATTATTAGGTCTTTATCCCTTGCGGAGTAGACAGAAGACTGGCATAACACCCAAAGGCCACGTTTAGCGTGTTAGTGGGCGTGAATGTGGAGAGCGGGATCAAAATAATGATGGGTTGCTAGCAGCATTCGCCTATCGACGTGATTCCTTAGATTTTCACCCAATCCCTTGACCGGCTTTCACGGTCTGCCCGGAAAGAAAAGCAGCTGGTATATTGTATTTTTTTCAAATTCTCCCAAACCAGCATTGAATGTAACAAAGTCCCTTTTTTATTTCTAATTCCTCCTACGTCCAGTTCTAGTGTTCCAGCTGGCGCTGGATCTACGGAATTCAATTTGGAATTCCTTTGTCTAAGTAAATATTCTGATATCTATGGTCTCTTTTATATTATATTAAAATATTTTTGTTTTATTTGTTCTGTTGACTCATATTCATAGTATTTTTCATTCCGTATCAAAATTTGTAGCTGTTTGTTTACTTTTTATTCTCTTGTCCGTATTCTCCGAAATGAATAAAAAATATGTTAGAAAAATAATAATATTATATGTATTGCAAATTGTATAAAAAGTAATTTAATTAATATGATAATAATTTAGTCACCTAACCCACGTCTTCATGGCACCAGCTGAAAATCAGCGCTGTAGCACCCCGCTAGTAGCATAAAGCTGAGCTGGCCACCTTTTCGACAATTTTAATTTTAGTTTGCTAAAAATTGCTTATGATTCATTTGTTGTTAGATATGTATTTTGTCGAATAAAGATTTTCTTTCTTTCTTTCTTTCTTTATACCGATCATTTGAACCAAAATTAATGTTCTAGATGCATTTCATCAGTTAACTACCTACCCCCTGAGGCCGCCACTGGTAGCTAATACTCCGACCTGCCGGCCTATTTACTAACTCGGATGTTGATGCCTATCAATCTAGGATTTGCTGTTACAATGCGGTTTTTGTATTTCTATTAAAAAGTTCGAGCAAGCAAAACCCGCATTGTAATTAAAAATTCTAGATTGATAGGCATCGACACCTGTCATCCGAGTTAGTAAATACGGGCTGACCACAAACTACGAAGAAGATTCTACTTATTACTTTATTAAACTTTTCTCGAGGCAATTATAGAGACATACGAGACAAATATTGGAGTAATGCTAAGATGGTTAAAAATAAGACGTAATGTTTGGTAAGTATTATAAATAATAATTATAATAATTTGTATTGGGAGTTTTTTTTTTATACAACTAAGTTGGCAAACAGGCATATACAGCCCACCTGATGGATACATAATACAGATACAAATTCAAACTCAATTTCCGCAGTTTTTCGGCAGTGACCTACTTTTTTTTCGTATTGCATGCAAGTGCTTAGGGGCGCCGAGTTTTTATTATTGTGGGTGCTCCAGCTTTTTTAATGCTTTTTGAGATCAAATATCTCGCAAATAAAATTAAAAGGTTACTAAAATATTCCTTAATGTATGAGAAAAAAAATATATTATTTCGGTACTTACCTACCTCCTACATTATTTAGATTTAGTTAAAACATGAGAAAGAGGGTTATAATTTTAGATATTCCTAATCGTTAATTCCACTATTTACCTCTCGTGGGTGCTGGAGCTCCCGAGCACCCACGGAGTCGGCACCTCTGCATGTGCTAAAACTACCTACATTTAAACGACCGACTGCTTTTTGTTTTCTCCAGGCAATAGAGACATAGACAAATATTTGATTGATGTTATGATGGTTAAAAATAAGACAACATAATGTTTGGTATTATAGGTATACCAAATAATTTGTATTGGGGGATTACAAATTCAAACTTAATTTATGCAGTTTTTCGGCAGTGACTTACTTTTGACCAGTGACCCACTTTTTTCGTATTGCATGCATGTGCTAAAAGTACATAACTTGGCTTGGATTTAGAATCGTGCGCCCCGATTGCGACTGAGGGCAGAAAAGATGATAGGTTCAGGTTATTTTTTTTTATGACCACCCGGAACGACTTAGGGCAGAAAAGAAGTTAGGTTCAGGTTATTTTTTTATGACCACCGGGAACGACTGAGGGCAGAAAAAAACACGGGCGCACGATTCTAAATTGCAACCCATAACTTTATTAAATACTTACCTGTTAATAATACCAAATAAGTCTTAAGTACTAAATAATTTGCAAATGCTACTGACCTGTCTCGCAACAACTCGTTGTTAACGTAAATATCCCACCGTGTAGTGACAGCGGTCTCATTCCGGAGCTGGTTCGCCTTCTGCCTCAACTCATAAGACTCGAACCTACGCAGCCTCGCTTCACTCTGGAGCCTTTGGATGTTCCTCGTCCAGTCCAACACGGTTAAACGAGGAAGTGGCTTCTCAAATACTGGTATAGAGGCATCCATTCTTTTTTCGATGAATAATGTTGGAGCAAACGCAAAATGGATCGCAATAAAGGTTGGCACTGTCGCGGTTTGATTAGAATATTTGATCAATAATCGGACTACTGATCAGAAGAGGGACAAATGTAGCGCAATTTAGATATAACTTATATTTAATTTATTTAGGTTTGGGTGATGACGATTCCTTATAACATAAAAAGCTTTTAATTACCTACTTAATTGACAATTCGTCAACCGTTTCGAACGTACAATCATGTACAACACCTGTTTATTAGTTTAAAAAATATGTATATGTTTAAGGCTACCCATTTTTTCAAACTTTATTAGGACTCGTAGCATATATCGTCGAGTTGCCTTTCGTTTTTGTATGAAATGAAATAGGTGGTAGGTACCTACCTACCTATTTAAAGTTTGGCGCTTATTTGAATCTTGGCGGAAACGGAAACTTGTCTTGGTGGTGTTACCAGTTTAACATAAAAAAAACATTCAAAATCTCTGAGGCAGTTTTTAATGCATTGCTCTTACGAATAATAAGCTTCTCTACTCTTATGAATAAAAACCTTGTTTGCTAGAAATATTGAATTTTAATAGGAATATATAGAAAATAGGAAATAAAAAACCTGCAATCGAGTCGATCGATTGTTTCGTTGATGCGTCAATAGCATAGCATTTTGACAGCCAAAAAAATTAAAATGGCGCCGGTTAGCTTTTACTTTGGGTGAAGCAACGCCAGTTTTGCCAAAAATTAGATAAAGTATCAGAATACATAAAGAAAACAGTATTAAAGATTAATGTGTAACATATTATCAAGTTATTTGTGAAAAGAAAATATTTAAAACTTCGCTAGTAAAATGTAAGTTGATATATTCAGTAGCGATTTGATGTGGCTTCGTTTCGTGTTTTCTAATCTAGGTCTATGCGTAGGTATGACGATAGACGCGGTGGACGTGGTTCAAGCCGCGGTGGCGGGCGGGGTGGTGGTCGCGGCGGCGGACGAGGAGGTCCTAGAGGAGGTTCGCGATCGGCGGACAGGTCTGAAGATCGAGGCGGTAGTCGCTTCGGTAGCAGCCGCGGACGCGATAACGGGCGCGGCGGCAGAGACAGCGGCGGTCGCGGCTTCGGAGGTCGGGGAGGCCGAGATGACTTCCGCGGCGGGAAATTCAAGAACGACCAACCTGGTGGCGCCCTTCGAAAGATCCGCTGGGACACGATCACACTCACGCCATTCCAGAAAAATTTCTATGTTCCTCACCCAAACGTTCAGAGGCGCCCACCGGCCGAAGTTGAAGCTTACCGCAGCCAGAATCAGATTACCGTGAAAGGTCGCGACGTTCCTTCGCCTAGCATGTACTTTGAGGAGGGAGGCTTCCCTGACTATGCTATGAAGGAAATTTTAAAGCAGGGCTTTCCTAATCCCACTCCAATTCAAGCCCAAGGCTGGCCTATAGCTTTATCAGGACGAGATATGGTGGGAATTGCTCAAACAGGTTCAGGGAAGACATTGGCGTACATTCTGCCGGCAATTGTTCACATTATCAACCAGCCCAGGCTGTTAAGAGATGAGGGGCCTATAGTATTGGTATTGGCTCCAACTAGAGAGTTGGCTCAACAGATACAGCAGGTAATTTTTTTTTATTGCTTTTGTAATTGAAATTGATTGTGTAGGTGGCCTGCCATTTTTAAGGGGAAGATTGGGTTTCTGTTAATCAATATTCTATGTTTCATGTAACTTTAATGACAAATGAATAAGATTAGTTTTTGTTTTGTGCGTTCCACATCAGGCGTTGATCTCAATGAATGGGATCGCGGCGGAGATGATGGACGGCGATCAGACCAACTTGGATATAGTAAATTTATTCAATTAATAATATGTAGATGTTAGCTTATTATGGCAGGCTATGTTCGAAAACCTAATGTTTGGGACTTTTCTGAATTCTATTGATTAAATTTTCGAAATTTATATTGTTGGCTGTTAGGTAAGGTTTCTGAACGTAACCTTTATTTTAGTTTTTGTTTAGTTAGCACTGTTAGTTTCTATTCTTTTTTTTACTTATTTCTATTTCTTATGAGAATTATTTCTTTGTAACCTCTTGCTTTTCCTACTCAACTAGGGTTAGAACTTATCACAGATTTTTATTTGTTTTCTGTCCAGACCTATATATTATTTGCCACTGCAAGGGAAAATGTTTTTTACTATACAGTGAACCATTTTCCTCCATACACATTTTAATTTTAGCATAATATCACTACTTTATGTATCTGATCATAGTTGTTTTACCTTGGGAATGTAAGCGAGGCTCCTAAAATTTTCCATCATTCAAAAATATTAGATTATCTGATGAACATTTCTACTTTCCTGGACACTACAGTCTATAGATGTTTACTTAGTATCTTTATAGAACTTAACCCCTCAGTTGTGTTTAGTGCTGAAAAACTATACCCGTTAACTGCTGATAGTTGGCAGAAATTTGCAACAATTGGAATATTCTTTAATACATTTTAGACTTTCAATGTTTTTTTTTATATTTTTTGAAAAAATTCTGCCTTTTCTGTTGGCTATTTCAGTGAGTAGTTGTGTTAGCAATGCAGTCAACGGGGCACCGGTGAGCACTGATCAGTGCTTCCGCAACTGAGGGTTAAATAAGTTTTCTTATCATGGTATTAAAGTAAATTTTAGATTAAAGACTTTGTCTTATCATAGGTAAAATAACTTTGAATCACTTTTTTCTTTGGAACACTTTCTTCTTTATATTCATTTGCAAAGACATGATACAATATACCACTGTCATGTTTCTTTTTTTAGGTGGCCACAGATTTTGGCCAGAATGTGCAAGTGCGTAACACTTGCATCTTCGGAGGAGCCCCTAAAGGCCCCCAGGGTCGGTGCTTGGAGCGTGGAGTGGAAATCGTCATTGCAACTCCTGGCCGGCTTATTGACTTTTTGGAAAAAGGTAAAACTATAATTATTTTTATCAGTACGGGCTTTCAATACCTTCTTCCATAGGGTCAGCGGAGATGGGGAGCAAAGCAGCGGAGAGCATATTTTTAAGACACTCGAAAATAAACTTTTATATTATTGTGATGAAGTGCATACATGTTATAGCTTGCATCGTCTTGAGGTAGCATTTTTTGCCTTGTTCAGCATGGGTGCACTTTTTTGGAATAGTTTTAAAGTCTATTTTCTAGTGTGCTTAGAAAATGCTCTTCGGTTACGCTGCTCTCGTCTGTGCTGCTATTTGCTTCCCCAACATGCAAATGTCAATAAAATATATTTTTTAAAGGTACTACCAATCTCCGACGCTGCACCTACTTGGTGCTGGATGAAGCTGACAGGATGTTGGACATGGGCTTTGAGCCTCAGATCAGGAAGATCATTGAACAGATAAGACCAGACAGACAGGTATGTTTTATTTGACTACTTTTGAGGCAATAGCTACATCAGACTGTTGTACAAACTAACAAAGCGGCTAGGTTCAGATGTAACCACAGATCTGTATATTCTAAAATCTGTGGAGGTAAAAATGAGCACACAAAATTTATTGCGAATGTTTTTATATGTATTAGAAAATCCCATGTCAACTATATCCTAACTAATATTATAAATGCGAAAGTGAGTTCGTTTGTTACACTTTCCCACCCTGTCTACTTAAACGATCATCATGAAATGTATACATTGTTTATGGAGTATGAAGAGGGACATAGTCTTTCTCTATCTTCACTTTTATATCTTTCATTTCATCCCAGAGAAAAGTACTGTTTCCGAGGGAACACTAACGCGAGCGCAAAGACATATTACTGACATTTTGAACTGCTAGCTGACTACTATTTTATCTGAAGGCAGAAGAATATAAAGACAATATTTTCAGGTTCTCATGTGGTCAGCCACCTGGCCTAAAGAGGTTCAGAACCTAGCTGAAGAGTTCTTGGATGATTACATCCAGATCAACATTGGTTCCCTCTCGCTGTCCGCAAACCACAACATCCTGCAGATTGTTGACGTCTGTGAGGAATGGGAGAAGAATGAGAAGTTGATCACACTGCTCAATGAGATCTCTTCGGAGGAAGAAACTAAAACTATCATATTTGCTGAGACTAAGAGAAAGGTATGATTTACATAACATATAGGCTTTTATGATAAACTTGTATTTTATTTGCTCGATGTAATGGGGCATGCCAACTGATAGGTTTGAATTGAAGTTAACACTAACGGACACTGAAGTTTGCCAATAGAAAATTATTGAGGATAATACCTCTTTTTTAGGGTTCCGTAGTAAACAAGGAACCCTTATAGTTTCGCCATGTCTGTCTATCTGTCTGTCTGTCCGTCCGCGGTTTTACGCAGAGACTATAAGTACTAGAAAGCTGTAATTTGGTATGGATATGTATATTAATCATACCAAAAAAGTGGTAGAAAAAAACATGAAAAAAAATTTTTTTTAGGGTAGCTCCCATACAAGTAAATTGGGGGAGTAATTTTTTTTTCTCTATTTACCCATCGTGTGGGGTATCGTTAAATAGGTCTTTCAAAAATATTATGAGGTTGAGAACACCATTTTCCGATTTAGGGATCCGTTTCCGAAATATTTGGTTTTAAAGTGCGAATTTTTGTTAGAGGTAAGTGTCCCCCCCCTCTATCTGCTAAACGGTTATATATAGATACGTGAAAAAAATTACAGCAGTAGTATATATACTGAAGTTTAAAGGAAAACTATCAGAGCTGAGTACTAAGTACAAACTAAAAAGTTATAGGCAACCAACTTATAAACTGTAAAATTTCATACTATTTTCATTGTTAGATGTTTTTGGTCGCTAAACTGTAAGGTGCGAGTGTGAATAGTGTGAACTCAAAGTTGTCATTCGCAACTACGGAACCCTACACTGCGCGTGGCCCGACACGCACTTGGCCGGTTTTATTTTTTATATATTATAGAATTAGGCATTTGTCTCCCATCTCATCTGATGGTAAGTGACGATGAAGACGAGGATGTTACATGCCTATATTCGCGACCTCGCGACGGTGAAGACTTATTTACAGCTTTGAACATTTAGTTGTAGTAATCTATCAGTTGGTATGACTTAATGAACATTTTTCTTATTAATAATAGCAACAATTTTAGGTCGACGATATAACTAAAGCTATAAATCGCGCTGGCTATCGCGCGCTCGCCATCCATGGTGATAAAAACCAACAGGACAGGGACTACGTGCTTAATCAGTTCAGACAAAGCCACGGTGGTATTCTAGTAGCCACTGACGTCGCAGCTCGAGGACTTGGTAAGTTCAATCAAGAATTCTACCCACGGGAGGCCTAGTCCATGTCGAAATCGGTGTAAATACTCCTGGGTTAGGACGCCGTAATTCGGGCAACTACGTCTAAGCTTAAAGTAGATCAAAATTACTGTTGAATTGCCCAGAAGTTGTATCTTATGTTTGTGCCACCTTTCTTGATACATTTGATGAGTAAACTTAAAATGGTGGTGAGATAGTTCCCGCCAGAAACAGAGGGCATCAAACAAAAGATTATGAGAAAAACAGCCGCGATTTTCTAGTCGGACGTTAAATCTCGCGCTGTTTCACCGGGGTGTTTCAAAGGTCTAAGAGATGTCAGGAGCGTAGAGGAGGTTTTGGTGCCATTGCTTAATGAAATGTATTGAAAATTGGTTCCAGTATTCACGAACTTTCCATCACATATTGATTCACTGCACTTAATTTATTGTTCTTGTGTTGCATGACTGATAAAGGTTCGAGTCCTTTAATATTGAAAATTATCTGTTGTGTTTGTGGATGTTGATGAACTCATAAGGAATAAATAGGTTTATTTTACGAAGCCAAAAGTGAATATTGGAACATGGGCCACCAAACAATTTGCAAATTGTACAGGCAATGGGACGACAGTACCGTTTAGAATTCTCGGGCCACGATGCGAATCTTATGATGACTACGACCTCCGTTGTTTCAATAGTATCAAGAAACAATCGTAACGATATGGAATAAATCCTTTGTTATCACTTATCAGTCGGGCTATGCAAGTTATAGTGTGGCGAATTGTGTTCTACAAAGTAGTCGTGAAAGTCATTCGTATGGTTCTCCTGATCCTAGCCCGATGATAACATAAATTTCCATGACTGACTTGGCATTATTCTCGATTGTTTTCATTTCAGAGGCGCATGCGTGCAGAGATAAAGGCTAGCCTAGGGTGTGTAGCTGACTTACTAACTCAATCACATGATATCAATCATTAATGACTGCGTTTTGTGTCCGTCAGCGCACACTGTTTGAATTTTGATGAGCATGCTGCCTCTATAAAATATAATGTTGAGGGGATTCATTGGGAAGGAGAGTGGTCTTTTGTTTGTCCTTTGTTTTGTTTGCTCCTAACTGTGTAAATTGTTCAAAAAGGAAAGGTTTGATTATCTTATAAGAAAAAATAAAACTACAGTTTAAGACCACAAAGGTTTATTCAAATGAGCAATATATGCTTGGTTACCTGTCATGAGAGATTTGAAAACTAAAAGGTCCTGCCCTACGCCACCTGACAATATCTAAGTAATACGACATGAAGGCGTATAAGTCAGCTCACATTCGACTCTTGGCCTACAACACTCCGGGCCACTGACGGGCATAATACAGTTATTTCCAGCAGTCACCCAGCCGCCGACGCGACACAGCTAAGGTAAATACATGTCAGATTACAGTTTGAGGGAATAGTACTTATTTAGTGTTTTGTTAATGCTTTTGAGTCTGTTGATATTGATTTTCGTATTAATTATGTTTATATTGACTTGAATTTTATGCCAATATTGCCTTTCTAATCTTATAAATAAAGAAATAATATTTAAAATGTTTATAAAGCTTCATTATTTTGCAAAGTTTTAAATAAAAGCGTATGATTAATTTTTGGCGTACCACAAGGGTCAATCTTGGGACCACCGCTAAGATTCTTCCCTCAAGCATAAATTTATGTGAAAATTTAGTGAATGATACATTCTTTACAATATTTATTTACTGCAGTGTATAAACTGGCTAATGTGTGTTTATTTCTCGTGTAGATGTGGAAGACGTGAAGTTTGTTATAAACTATGACTATCCCAATAATTCTGAAGATTACGTACATCGTATTGGGCGTACAGGACGCTCGCAAAAAACGGGTACAGCATACACGCTCTTCACACCGAATAATTCGGCCAAGGTATTAATTACTCAATCATTTCTTAAGTTATTTAAAAAAGACATTATAATGTAAATACTTTTTATAATATAAAAGAAGTAATGCAAAATGCTCAAAGAAACTCATTCAATGTTATAATTTTAGGCCAAAGATTTGATGGCTGTTCTGCAAGAGGCTAACCAAGTGGTTAACCCTAAACTGTTGGAATTGGCACAGTGCGGAATGGGATTCAAAGGAAAATATGGTAAGTTTTATATATCATGTCTTCATTTCTTTTATTATTGAGACATGTGTAGTGCGTGTGTTGCATCCACTTTTTCTTTAGGAAATGTTAATTTACTCTAATATTACTGTCATTTAAATGCAATAATGTTTCGTCGTCTTTGTTATTTGCTATAGTTATAGTGATTTTCATGTTTTTGTTCATATATTTTCAAGTGCGTGTGGGTTAAGGCTATGCATTAATTTTTTGGTTTTCAGTGCTGCCCTATTTGAAATAAATTATTTGATAGTAAATAGTAGTTCATAAAATAGTTTGAAAGATTATCTAAAGGCTCGTAAAACAAAATTTTAAATGTTTTTCAATTTCTAATAATTTTATTTCAATCGAGGACAGCACTGGACCTTGAAAAAAATGTCTTGCTAAACTAGCACCAGCCGTCATTTAATTCGGGTACTCCTAAATCAGATGGAATTGACAAAATCTACTTCAGTATTTGGGTAGTAAATTATATACTTGTAGTATTTTGGGTATTACTTAAAATTCTTTTGCAATTGGTAAAAGAGAATTGCTTATAACCGGCAAAAGTGGCCGTTTTTGGCAATAATAAGTATTCTCTTAATTTGAAATAATGATATTCAAGAAAAGTGTTACCAAAAATACTACAAGTACTTTACTACTGAAGTACTAAATTGAGATTCTTTTTAATTTGATTTCATTTAGTAAAAGAAATAAAATGAGGGGTTTTTGCTACTTGGCTGATCTAAGCCCCTTAAGACGTTGGTAGTGAATGGATTTGAAGTATTAATTAATATGTATTGCAGGGCGAGGGCGATACCGCGACCGCGACGATGACCGCGGGGGCCGCGGGCGCGGGGGCTCGCGCGGGGGGCGAGGCGGCTCCCGCTTCGGCGGCGGCGATAGAGGTGCGTTTCTCACTTACATTTTCTCGTCTATATAGTAAGCGCATTTCTACTTAGTACCTTGATATAACAGTTTCTATTTTTTACCCGACTGACCCACCCAGAAGGAGGGTAATGTTTTTCGAGCGTATGTATGTAAATATGTCTGTTTCATTGTTGCATCCTGTAGCCCAAACGGCTGCACCGATTTTGAATTGTGAGGTGTCATAATAGAGAGCATATTTCTTTGCAGTTTTTGGCATAGAAAGTAAATAAATATATACGGACAAATCACACAGATTGAGCTTACCCTAAAGTAAGTTCTTAAGTAAGACTTACAAATACATTATATTGATATACATCCAAGACCATGGTCAATCTGAAAAGTTCATTTTTCATCTTGACATGAACGGGGATCGAATCCGGGACCATCCGTGTCACATGTCGTGTGACCGCTGCGCCACGAAGCTCGTCAATACGAGACGGAAATACTTCTACGCCTTTCTATGCCAAAAGATACTATTGGTACTTGGTACTTCTACCATCATACAAGGTCCTTGCATTTTCTGTACTTATGTCTATCACGTTTCGGGGTATTATTGTTTCTCGAATTTTCCCCACTAGGAGGTTCTCGCTGGGACAACTCCGGAGACAGCTACGGTGACAACCAAAACTCCTCATACAATACCAGGAGCAATGACAGTTTCGGCAGCCGCGGTGGCGGCTACAACCGCGACAACAACAGCTTCGGAGGCCGCGGACAGGGCGACAGCTTCCGCGGCCGCGGGGGGCGGGGCTCCACGCGCGGGGGGGCGCAGGCCGCCGGCCGCGGGGGCTTCCAGGCACAGACCGGCTACCAGCAGCCGCAGTACGGCCAGGCTACTACAGGCTACGACGCCACCCCAGCGCAAAACTTCAACGTGCCGCCCCCCACTAGCTACTACAACATGTACGCGCAACCGCCCCCGCCACCCGCCACTAAGTTCGGCGCTAAGTAGGCTAATGGTTGGTCATGGCATCTTGGATACTTCTGTTGGGAAAATGACGATGCCTTATACGGACGCGGACTTTAACTGTATGATTCTCAAGATACAATAGTCCTTTTATTACTGAATCTAGCTTGTAAAATCTTCAGTCATCATCATAAAAGTAACCCAGCTGCCATGACCGTAATAGAAATGCGTGTAGATCATCACGGTTGATCATTTGATCCGAAACCAGATCCATGCAATTTAAGTCTCTTTTAAATTGAAATAGTTGCTTGGCTATCTAAACAATTTATAGAGTAATAGTTCTTAGCTAGAATTGAACTAGGGTTATTTTATATTTTAAAATCTATGGAAATATTTTTATAAGTGATAAGCTCGAATTTGTGTTTTTCTCTTCTAAGCTGCACATACGTAGTGTTGCATACATATCGAGATTTTATCAGCCCTAGCAAAGCTGCCAAGTTTCAAATTAGCCCCCACAGAACCCCAACATTCCTTCCTACTGTAACGAAATGTAAAATATTTGAGAATGTGCAATTCGAATAAAATATGTGATTATGTAATATGTTTTTGTTTTATTTCACAATACCCCTTAATCCATCGTGCCAGTTTCTTGGCACCAAGTTTTTGATAAACTTTTCACCATCAGATGCCTTTGGGCAGCTTGGAAAATCTGACGTCAATGTTTCACAAAAGGAAGAAAAAGGCTGGTTTGTTTATAAATTTACAGTAGGTACCTAAAAGATGGAGGATGTGTTATATATTATTTTAGTGATTATGTTTAGTGTTAAGATTATGATGGAGGAATCTGAGGTGCCAAAAGGATAAAAAAAGTCTTAATACGTAGTACATATATCGCCATGGTCTTAATCTAAGGCAAAGACAATATAATACTAACGTATCTAAGGTCTCGTGGGTATACACGTCCGATTTTTCCGACAATGGGACAGTGTTGCCATTTTAGGGATAGCCAGATCTAGGGTAATTTGATTGTATTAGGGGCTTCCCTTTCGTAATCTTCGCAGAAAAAATCAGTTACATATGAAGATGATGCTACAGACGATTATCTTTTCCAGTCAATAGCATGAAGATTAAATTGCTAATGTGTGTAAAAAGTTTTTACTCAAACCATACGAAAAACTAGACGTAATGATCCTATAGACGTTATGATACTATGGACGAAATTATACTGTAGTAAACATTATGATACTATGGACCTTATGCACTGGAAGGATTTTACTCATAATTTCCTAGTTCTTAGATTTTAATTAAATAAAAAATTTCATGTCTTACTCAAAATGATTATGGGTGGATATCTAGGGACATTTTAATGCAATTTAAAAAAATGGACCTTTTTTATAAAGTTTTAAGTAGTTTCAAATTTTTTTTAAAGGAAAAATTGCAATTGGATCATTACCGAATCGGTCATTTCCACCTTAATTCACTGCATATAACAGGTTTTTTTCTAATTTGTTAAAAACTAATTGCACCAATTGCTATTCCTCTGTGGTGCAGTGGAGCTAATCTGTTACACAAGAAGCTCTGGCTTATCATACATACCCCACACCTAACCTAATTTTCACAGGAATAAAGCTACCTAAGGAGGGTAACAAGACCTACGGCTCTGATGCATCACAAGTGATAATCATGAGAACATTGATGAATAAGGAACAACTAGTCTTTCCCTTTTAAGGCGCTCCTATAGTAACACTAGCGCCACCCAGCAATTAATTCTTTAAATCCTAAATAATATCGAATTTTAAAAATCTAACAAGTACATAACTAGTAAAAATTACTTGTAGTATTTTTGTATTCATTTACACTACATAATATTCGTTTGATAAAATAAGAAAAAAACAGGTTAACGCCAAAAGTGGCCACTTTTTTTCTTTTAATATGGCACTAGTAAATTACTTGTAATATACAAAAAATACTATATGTAATTAAGTAGTTTAGTACTTGTTAGATTTTTAAAATTCGATGCAGTTTATGATTTAAGGAATTTAATAGCTGGGTGGCGCTAGTGTCAGTATAAAAGCGCCTTAACCAGCAAGCCATTGAGAATTTTTTAAGGGTATCAAGCATTCACCATACTAAAGTCACAATGGGATGATTGAAAAATCATAGAATATTTATTTCACTTTACTCCTAAATATTAACAGAACATTTCATCTACTCCTTGACACAACTTCAGTAATCAACTATCACAATAAATAGTTAGTGTTGTTCAATAAAGTGATTAAATCATATCAAGGATCAATGCGCACATGGCTTAGTGAGCAGCAGGTGCGTTGGGGTCCTCTTTCCAGTTCTCAGGCTGCTCTTCGGGATTGTGTGGCCAGAAGGTAGGCTTGTTGAGCGAGTCCAGAGCGTCCTCAGGATAAGCATCGCGGTAGTCCTCCATGGTCATCTGGCTGTACGGTAGAAGAGCCTTGGTCTCATTGATTTCCTTTTGGTACCTGAAATATAAGATCAGAAATCCAATAAGATATTGAGAGTAATTAATGAACAGGGTGGATTGATGAATCACTAAGGATTCCTTCATGTAAATAGTCAATACTCTGCAGTAAAAAGGGACTATTATTCACTGTGGTAAGGCCATATTATGTGTAATAGCAATCTTTAATTTCATTATGTCATGAAAGACAAGGTAATATTTTGTAGACTGATGTTATGGTAACATACCTGGCAATATTAGCATTAGATGCCTGGACGAAAGCGTCAACCTGCTTCTTGACTTCGTTCCATTGGGCCTCAACCTGCGCGGTCTGGGTGTCGGCCGGGTAGGGAATCTTTAGAGCTTCGTATTGTTTCTGGAAAGAGTCTACCATGCCAGGGATGGGCACAATTTGCTTGTACTGGGCCCAGTTAATCTTTGGGGCATCAGCAGGGTTCGCCAAAACCCTAGAAACCGAAAATGTTTTACCAAAACGCACCAACAAAAATTATGTAACCAATTTTTATGTCAAAACTAACCTTCGTAGGTAAGAGTCGGAACGTGTTTTGAAAGTTGTGAGGTTGACCCTCTGCTCAGCGGGGACCCTTTCAGCCAAAGCAGCCCAGTTTACAGAACTTGAAGCGATTCTTTTCGCCATTTTTCAATATTTTTACTTTTATTTCAGGACCAGCGACTGTCACTCAGTTCGTCAAGTGCGCATAGACAATATAGACTAGAGGTGTTACTGATATATCAGAACCGATACCGCGAACATAATATGAGCGCTGCAGAACATAATACAAATATATTAGGTTATGTGATATCCGAAGAACGCGTTCCTGAAGAACCGTCAAGAACAGTTAATATCCAAAGTATCGTATCGGTGAACCGGCTGCGTTACTGCGTTCCGCGCCCGTTCGCGTTCCGCATCCGTTCGCGTCCTAACTACGACGAAAATAATCGCCTAAAAATTCTTATGTTCTTAATGCATTTTATATTGATAGGTAGATGTAAAATGCCCCAAAAAATAATATCGCCTGCAAAATCCCAGCCTGTTCTTCACCGTTCTTGGAGAACGTTTAACGGAACATAATATCGGTAAACTAATATATTCGATAACATGGTTCTCGATATCTGACCCTAATATAACACCTCTAATATAGACAGATGGATGACATTTGTCTAATCTGTGGATGACATTGAACATCATTAATGTTGCTATTATAAAAAAAAACCGGCCAAGTGCGTGTCGGGCCACGCGCAGTGTAGGGTTCCGTAGTTGCGAATGACAACTTTGAGTTCACACTGTTTACACTCACACCTCACAGTCTAACGACCAAAAACATCTAACAATGAAGATTGTATGAAATTTTACATTTTCCAGTACATTTTATAAGTTGGTTGCCTATAACTTTTTAGTTTGCACTTAGTACCCAGCTCTGATAGTTTTCCTTTCAACTTCAGTATATATACTACTGCTGTAATTTTTTTCACGTATCCATATATAACCGTTTAGCAGATAGAGGGGGGGGACACGTACCTCTAACAAAATTTTGCACTTTGAAACCAAATATTTCGGAAACGGATCCCTAAATCGAAAAATGGTGTTCTTAACCTCACAATATTTTTGAAAGACCTTTTTAACGATACCCCACACGATGGGTAAATAGAGAAAAAAAAATTACTCCCCCACTTTATTTGTATGGGAGCTACCCAAAAAAAAAATTTTTTTCAAGGTTTTTTTCTACGACTTTTTTGCCATGATTAATATACACACTCATACCAAATTACAGCTTTCTAGTACTTATAGTCTCTGAGTAAAACCGCGGACGGACAGACAGACAGACAGACAGACAGACAGACAGACAGACAGACATGGCGAAACTATAAGGGTTCCTAGTTTACTACGGAACCCTAAAAAATGTGTTGTCAGTGATATTTTCAAAGGATATTTTCGATTACTCGATTCTGTTTTAACTGGTTTTTACCTACTTTGATAATTGGAGGTGTTGTTGTTTGCTATTTAATAACTTATAGTGCCCGGCAAATAAGTTGAACTAAGTGTGAGTAGGACACCGCAATACATTGCCACTGATTAATATAGGTGTGTCTCGCTCACACTTAGTTCAACTTATACGCCGCGTGTTACACAATACGTATGTTAGGGAGCTTGAGAAATACTTGGCACTATTTTATAATTTCTGAGGATTGGAGCGGATAGAAGAAAGTTTCTTCACTTTGGTCTTCTCTACAGCGGGCTCTTCACTCGCGCCGCGAACACCCGCGAACGCCGCGAACCGTGAATGTGGATGGCTTTCGCGGCCGTTCGCGGGCTTCGCGCTTGTTCGCGCCGTGTTCCCCGATCGGTGTCGGTATTTGCGCCCGCGACAAAGGGATTTCGCGGAGCGAAACTCCCGTGAATACGAACGTATCTACATTCGCGCGTGAAAACAGAATAACGTGAGTCTCGGTGCCGTGAGGTTGTATTTTGCAGATTTCGCAAGTATTTTACTGTCAAACGGACGGTGTGTCAAAATAATTGTTAGTTGGACAAACGAGCAGGAACTAATTTTAATTGAATGCTACCATGCCGAACCCCTCTTATGGGATGCAAGACACAAAAGATCATAAAAATAAAATGAAAATACCTACATGACGCTTGGATGCGAATAAAAGACATAAGTACCTAATGAACATTGAAGTGACCGAGTCAAAAAAAGAGAAAAAGGTCAAGGATTCTGAAAACAAATCATTTCTTTTTAATTTTTTTTATCTTTTATACATAATCACGTAATTATAGTGAGCGCAGAGCATCACGCGGCCATATAGCAGTGCATGTTTCGGCGTCCATCCTAGATGACCGCGCGAACTAGACTGTGAACGAACGTGAATGTGGAGAGACACGTTTTTGGCGCCGAGTTCGCGGCAAAATTACGCCGCGAATTCACGCTGTGAATCACGCATGAGTGTGGAGCTCGCTTACAAAATGATGTCAAAAGCGCGGATAAATAGGTAATTTAAATTTTTAATACAAAATATCACTAAAACCCTTTTTCTAAGTAATGAACGATCCTGACCTACCTTTTAGGACCAACTTGTTTTTGTTATGGCACCTTCATTCACCCGGCCTTTTTAAGTTTCCATATCCAAGGGTTAATCACGGGCCCTTACTAAGCCTCTGCTGCTCGTCCGTCCGTCACAGTGCTGTATTTTCTTTATTGACCCATAATAGGTACAGGCTTGAAATTTTCACAAAATGTGTACGATTAATTTTGTATTATTACTAAGTACCTACGTAATTTCGTTAGTTTTGTATCTGATACAAAAACTATTTTTACTATTTAATGGTAACTATACAAATTAGAGATTTTGGTTTGTATTTATTATGCAGTGTAAGGGCGGTCGCTGCGTTAAGCGGGTGCACGGCACGTACGTCCGCTCCGCGTGCTTGTTTCATGTCATCTCATAGAGCAGCGCTGCGTGAGACGGGTCAACCGTCGCACGCGAGCGGAGCTGTGTCTACAAATTTATTGAGCCCCGCTCCGTTATCCGTGTCGCGGGCGCACGGCGCGGACTACCGCGTCGGGCGCCCGCTTAACGCAGCGAAGGCCCTAAGTACTTCACTCTCATATCTTTATCTAAATGAAATCCCTAGGTTGTCCTAAATCCCAATCCTATCCCAACTAAAATAAAAACGGAAGTGAGTTTGTTTGTTTATTGGTTACGATTTCACGCCCTATCTACTGAACCGACCATCATGAAAATTTGCATACACATAGCTTATGGTACTGCGAAGGACTTAGGCTATATATCACGGGGGCGGAGCCGCGGGTAACAGCTAGTGTTAAATTTTAATGATTTCTGACTGTAAATATTATACATTTCTCTTATAAACTTTATACTGAAATCATTTGGCCATATGTTCTGTTCATGCATATGTTTAAGAGCTGAGCGAAATTTTGTCAAGTAATCGTGTAAATATACTCTTATGTTTGTAATTCTGACGATATTACAAACATAAGGGTAGAATTATAACCTGTTTGTTGAAGACGGTTGAAAATAAAGTAATTAGAACTAAATGTGTTGCATACCTAAATTTTTATAATGGGGACCAGGAATAAAAAACACCAGTGCACTATCAAACATTTAATTAACCTTTGGTTTGCGTAAGCTTAGGTTAAACAATTACAAAAGTTACAAAAATGTAGCAAATATAAAATTAATCTAACGTACATTTTGCTTCCTATTTTCAACTGTGAGTTCTAGACTAGATAGTTCTAAGCGGGTAAGTAGATCCAACATTATATTTAGATTTATTAATCTGTTTATCGAAATATTTGTAATGAAAAAATCATATTTATTTATTTTCAACAAAAAAATTATAATATCTTGACAGCTCTGCTGAAGAGAGCCCATATATTACCAACTAAAAATGATTTAAAGATTCTTATGATAATCAAGTAAGAACCTACAATAGAAGTTGGTGGAATTGGAATATGTAACTTGTAGATAGATATATTCTAGATTTCTGAAAACACTCCTTTTTGGTAAGCTAATTAACCGCCGTTCAAAGGTGGCTGGGTGGTTGAATCTCATCATTCATTGATATCTCTTGTTTATGTATACCTATCCGGTAATCCGACGGAAATTTTGCAATTAACTATGACAAAATCGATGATTATATATTTTTTTATCGTATTTCGTAGCTTTGTAGTAGATTCAATGGTTTAATTAACTACTAATTGACTTTTCAAATCAGTCTTCAATTATGATAAAATATCTTTGCCCAAAATTGATATGGACGGAAATTGTAATTGAAAATAAATTAAAATCGTTAAAATCATACATAAAATTAACATTGCGCCAAAGGAAATAAAGATAAAGATATAGATACATCTACTCTAGTAGGTATACGAAAACAAAGCTTAGATGATATTTTAATAACAGTAATTTATGTCACTGTTTCAAATATTATGATGAGTGTGCAAAGATGTAGACAAAAAACCCAATTTTTACAATCTAAAGGAATGATGTTTTAAAAATAAATTACTTAACGTATACTTACTTACTAAGCTCAATTACTTACTAGTAATATTCAGCAATAAGTTTTATATAAATTAGCATTACATTCTAACTTTGGTTATGTAAATGGTATACAGACTTAAGATCTATTTAATATCTAGTACATAAACTTATTTATTTACATATACACAATATTATATTTACAAGATATTTTCTGAGTATCATTTATAGAGGGAGATCTTTGCGATCGAGCTAGATACACACGATACACATTACCTTTTGGGTTTCGCATAAAGTCGTTAAGTACCTATGAAGCCTTATTGGGCATTCTGATTGGCCTTTGAGGAATCACTGGTAATTCTTTAACCTAATTTATATCTCTTGCAAATTTACTGAGAAGCGTGACAGTTTTATTAGCGTTGTCCGGAAATCGAAGTTTGAAATCGAATCGTTCATCATCAAAATAATAAAAAGAAATACTTTTGAAAAGTGAAAATGAGACAATTATAAATGCAATGCAATTAACATAGGCCTAATGAATTAATAGAATGAGGTAGAAATGTGCTACAAAACGACAATTTTACAGTGAACAATGGCAATGGAATGTTAATATTTTTTTCAGAAAAGATTCAATTACAATGGGCTCTTTGGCTGTATCCTTACGTGATCAACACCCTTAAAAATAACGTAACCATAGACAATTGTATGAAAATTGACAGATTCATAATTTGGCGGGCTCTTTCCTCTTCTCTGCTGGCGCATAGTGTGGGGAATTCGACGATTGTCCCACAGTTCTGCTTCCCCACGTTGTTCTCTTAGTTACTGGATTATTTTTGCAAAATTTTAATAGGTTAGCATAGGCGGCTCTGTATTGTCGGTTTGTGGCGGCGTATATTAGTGGGTTTATGACGCTGGACGCCCACGCAAGGATGGAAGCTATGATGTGGAGCCACGGGTAAGAGATTTGGTCGTCGGCGACGTTCATGATCATCAGTGGGAGGAAGCACGCCAGAAAGCAGAGGAATATTGTCAGCATCAGCGTAGTCAGCCTCGAGTCTTCTTCCTTTTCTCTAGCTGTTTGTCCACTTAGCTTACTGCAAAATGAAAAAAAAACCTGCGTTAGGTAGGTAGATATAATTATATCTTATGAAATCTACTGCGGTGTGCTGAGATGTGACGATTAATTACAAGCTTTCTAGATAGAGTAGATAGAACTGATTGAATGCTCGTCCAATTATATTTTAAGAATCATGAGAGCACGATTAAGAAATACCTAATAAGTATATATTTTTTAGTATCCCATCATTGATTAACTAGATTGCTATTTAGCTTGCTTTGCTGTTGGCCCGTTTTAACCTTTTACAAACTGTTGTTTAATCCAATAATTATAAATGCTATGTAATAGATAATATACCTAAATACGAAAGTGAAATAAGATTCTCTTTGTTCGTTACACATTCATGCTGTCCTCATGTCCCGAAGTGTTGCATAGAAATTGCCAGGGAGGAGAAGGTTTCTGCTTTGGTTTACTGGTAAGGACCTGCCATCCAGCAATAAAGACAGATTCCATGGGACTTACATAACGCAATAGTCTATTAGACCCGACAAAGACAAGAAACTATGGATTTTTTTCTTAGATTTTAAAATTCGACATTAAAAACTAGTACACCTAACTAACTGCTTCGATCACCTTCTTATTTTTTAATATTCACCTAACTAACACCTTCTTAAAATAATACCTATATACATTGACAGACGGGCGGACATCGGAGGCTTAATATTTTATATTCCATTTTTACTCTTACGGAACCCTAAAAAGCAGAATATACCGAGACATAAAGTATCAATTTTTTCTATGCCGGTGGACACGACAAAGAACCAGTTATATATTCTATGACAATGTCAAACTGGAAACTAAATACAATACCTAAGTAGGTACTTATATAGAATAGATATGAAAAAGCCTGAAGTTGCTAATTTGTACTGTGAGAAGCTGGTGCAAAATGAAATGAAACTGTGCATGTGCAACCTTCCCCTTAGCACAGAAAACGAAGTCGACTCTCACCCACATACACACCTGCGGCCCTCCAGCTTCTTTTTACTCTCCCGCACCCGCCAGTATATGCAGGAGTAGGACACGATAATGACCACGCAGGGCAGCGCGAACCCGAACACGAAGAGGTACTTCTTCGGCGATTTGCAGTCTTTGGGCAGGATGGTACAGGAAAACGTCTTCGGGTCGAAGCCTAGTTGGCCCCACACGCCCAGCAGCGGAGGGACCTGGTGGCAAAGGGAAAAATATACTTAATGTCCAAAATCTTAGAACGTTATGTATCATGAGACATCAACCAGTAATATGTAGTTGCTTCTAGGCACTGAAAGAAAAACCTTTTTGCTTGTTGTCTTTATTCTGTAGGTAGCATATTTAAATTAATGTGGATGAAGCGAAAGAGGTTTGTAAGGATCGTAGCAAGTGGAAATCCATAGTCTCTGCATACCCCTATGGGAAAGAGGCGTGATAATATGTATATTTAAACGTTTACAAAAAGATTGTATAGTTATCTAATTGATCTAAAAATGCAGGTAGGATCTCTATCAGTTATTGTTATTTCATTAATACACAAGATTTTCAACATACCATATGTTCGGAATCTTTAGGTACCTACACGTTGTTTACACGTCTATTCGAAATACCAATACCTATTTGGAGTCGACGAATAATACCTACCTTTATGAATTTCGTACATTGTAGATTAATCATTAATCTAGTTATTTAGTAATAAGCGTAAATGACTCTGTGAATAATCGTACTGAATAATGGTAGTGCGTTCAATTTTAAATGATACAATCATTCTAATGAAAAGTGTATTGAGTTGTTAGATAAATTTATTCTTGCAAACAAAAGAAACGCCTTATATCCGTTGGCGGACCACACAGGCCCGTTGCATTACGCAGCCATATCCGATGCGGTACGAACTTACGATGCATTTAATGCGGCACAATTGGATGTAATGTCTTCTGCATTTAAATTACCTACGCCCGTAGTTAGTGAGAGTGAGAATGAGTAACGCTAGATTAAGGTTAAGTACGGTCTTATCAAAGTGAATTGCTACTGTAATTATGACTACTTAGCAGTTTGAACTACACTAGGCACAGTAGCGACGCCAATAATTTTATTCCTAATACTTTACAAATAGAACGAAATTCAAGAATGTAAATCATATAAGCCTTAGTAAATAACCTGAAGTACTTTTGGAATCATGTTTTAATATTATGAGAATCAGTCATTAAGAGAAATAGTGATTACCGCCAAAAACGGCCGTTTTTGGCGGTAATCTGATTCTCATAATTCTCACTGATTCTGATAATATTAAACATGATTCCAAAAATACTTCAGGTTATTTACTAAGGCCTATATGATTATGATTTACATTCTTGAATTTCTTTTCTATTTGTAAAGTATTAGGAATAAAATGATTGGCGTCGCTACTGTGCCTAGTGTGCGGCCTTAATCAGAACTTAGTACCTAACTACTAAGATGTAATTTAATAATACATTATACTATATAATTATTTTGATTAAAAAAAATATGTGACATAAAATATAGCCTCTTTTAAAAAGAGCTCTCTTTTTATCGTATTCATTTATTGCTAGCTTTTGGCTTTGCTCGCGTTCAACACAAACTTTGGACTTCCGTTTCTCCACCTTAGGAGGTGAATTTTGGAAAATCCTTGAATACTTACGTAATAATAACTATCTGCGTGCCAATGTTCAGCACAATCCATTAAGTGGTATGAACTGTGTGTTGATAGATCAATCATTCAGTCAGTCAGTAACAGTTGCCATAAATATACAGATGTCGCGTTGGAAGTGGGAACGTCAGTCTAGTCCACTATATCTTGTACCACAAATTGTTGTAAATGGAATAAATCTATTGGCAGTAATCTACGAATTATCCTTATGCTCACACTTCGAAGGTCGTAAGATCTGTAATAAGTCATTTTGGTTAATTCGAAGCCTCCATGCAAGTCCTGCAGTAGCAGTGCCTATGCGCGGACTTAGTAGGTGTACCTACATACTATGCAATGACATGTCTTAGGTAGATACTTTACAGATAATATTTGTCTAGATTCATCATAGCCTATACTCGTCCACTGCTGGACATATGCCTCCCCAATTGCACGCCACCGAGATCTATCTTCGGCTGCTCGCATCCAGCTCCTGCCAGCCATCTTGCGCAAATCATCACTCCACCGTGCCTGAGGACATCCTACACTACGTTTGCCGACACGCGGTCTCCACTCAAGCACTCGTTTGCCCCAACGGTTACCGGTTCTGCGGCTATTGGCCAGCCCACTGCCACTTCAGTTTGCTAAGCCGGTGGGCTATGTCGATGACCTTGTCTAGATAATTAGATAATAATGTAGACAAATATTCTCAGTAAAGTAAAGCAAAACACATCCAGGTTAACCCCTGAGCTTGAGCAGATATAGATACAAACATGGTAGGGTGAGCGATATGCTGCACCCAAAATAAAACGAATAATAGACCCACCTAATAAAAACCAAGTACGGAAATAAAAGTTAATTTTCATAACTCATAAACCTACACAGGATACGCCATAATTCGGGACAATTAAACAGGAATTTAAATATGGAAGTGCAACGAACTAATTCAGGCTTCCTGCGTTGCGTTTATTTGTGTAATACTCTGGATGCAGCTACCTTAATCTGGGTTACTTTGGAATGCATTGAAAATCACCACTGAATTACGATTATGAGCTGTTAGACTTAAATTAATTAATGATTTAAAGCTATTTTATGGCAGAGCCAGTGGCGGATTTCAGACTTAGATCCACCGATAGATATATCTGTTTGTCAGGGCCTGTGGTCCGGGCGAATGGTTTGCAGTACACCCACAAGAGATAATGGAAAAAAAATGAAAATATTAAAAAAAAAATGGGGGAATATTTTTTTAATGGCCTTTTTATCGTTATTGTGTAATTATTGTTATTTTTTATTCAATATTTTTTTATTAGTCAAAACAGACTTATACTTATACGAAACTATTTTATGGCAGTGTTAGTAAGTGACAGATTTGCCAAAAGGCTGAAGTCTAACGCGGCAAATTTGGAGGCGCGGCATAATAATAGTTTTGGGTTAGCACGTGGTTAAAACCCATCTTTTAATATTACAAGAATTTGGCAACTGCATTGAAGAAGTGAGCCTCAATCTCTCTTGTGTTGATTGTCCGATGATTGACGATTCAATAGTTTCTGGACGCTGAATAGCTTAACAAATGTTACAGTGAGTACAGAGTATAATAAAAATAATTTTAGTTATTAATTAATTATAGTTTTGTAGGTACCTATATCGCTTTTTTTCGGGTAATCGCATTTTATATTCACGGTAATTAACACAAACACTATCCCGCATCTAAACATATAATTCCACATTCCGCATAAGATGCAACCTCAGTTATTTACACTATCGTTCTGGCGGATAGCTAACAGACTATTAATTGAGATCATAATAAACAGCACACAAAACATGGCGCGAATTACGCACGCACGGGTAAATAATTACAAACGGTTGAACTGACAACATGCACTGAACAACTTTCAGCTTCTCACGTTCAGACAATTTGAAGACAAGAAGAGAGTGATCGGAATCTATGCGCGAATCAAAGGTAAGGACCCTTTCAATCACATAGGGTCAGATCAAGAGTATGACGGGCTAAACTATTATATTTGGGGGGCTGCCATAATTATAAATAAATAAATAAATATATACGGACAAATCACACAGATTGAGCTAGCCCCAAAGTAAGTTCTAACGAAAGACTTGTGTTATGGGATACTAACTCAACGATACTATATTTTATAACAAATACATATATAGATAAACATCCAAGACCCAGGTCAATCTGAAAAAGATCGTTTTCCATCTTGACCTGACCGGGGATCGAACCCGGGACCATCCGTGTCGCAGGCAGGCGTGATGACCGCTGCGCCACGGAGCTCGTTTCTGCTAATCTTGCCGACTCTAGGCTCTAGTCAGGGTAGAAGGCGGCCCTGCTACCGTGGCTAGAATTAAGTCGTAATATCGTGGATGGATAGTCTGTCCCGCACCCTCCACGGCCGCCCTGAAATCTTTTATTTAACATTGATTAGACCAAGCACTTTATTGAAATACTTATTATCCAGAACACTATGCCCAATGACTAGAATCCATTTTCATGACATGAAATATCAGCTAGCAATAGAATCATAACATTGTATGATGTAAACCGTTTCCCCGGCAGCGCCTGAATGAGAAACCTATGAAGCGCGCTTTTTTAGGGTTCCGTAGTAAACAAGGAACCCTTATAGTTTCGCCATGTCTGTCTGTCTGTCCGTCCGCGGTTTTACTCAGATACTATAAGTACTAGAAAGCTGTAATTTGACATGGGTATGTATATTAATCGAGGCAAAAAAGTGGTAGATAAAATCTTAAAAAAAAATTTTTTTTTTAGGGTAGCTCCCATACAAGTAAAGTGGGGGAGTAATTTTTTTTCTCTACTTTTAGATAGGTCTTTATAAAATATTGTGAGGTTGAGACCACCATTTTTCGATTTAGGGATCCGTTTCCGAAATATTTGGTTTTAAAGTGAAAATTTTTGTAAGAGGTAAGTGTCCCCCTCCCCCCTCTATCTGCTAAACGGTTATATACTGATACGTGAAAAAAGTTACAGCAGTAGTATACTTATATACTGAAGTTGAAAGGAAAACTATCAGAGCTGAGTACTAAGTGCAAACTAAAAAGTTATAGGCAACCAACTTATAAAACGTACTGGAAAATGTAAAATTTCATAAAATTTTCATTGTTAGATGTTTTTGGTCGTTAAACTGTGAGGTGCGAGTGTGAACAGTGTTAACTTAAAGTTGTCATTCGTAACTACGGAACCCTACACTGCGCGTGGCCCGACACGCACTTGGCCGGTTTTTGCCGTCTAGTTTCGCGACATGAACATAATATTTATTTTTCAAGATATTATGTTCATGTCGCGAGATGAGGGCTCTTTACGACTATTGGGTGCTCCTCTTTTGGATCAATCAGTCTCGAGCTATGTAGATGAACAAATGGACAAATTTAACAACTCGTCAGACCTACTTTTTAAAATTACAAGCAACATGGCATGGTTTATAATCAAATCTTGTCTATTCGTTCCCAAATTTACATATGCTCTTCGGTGTTCCCTGATGTGGAAACATCATAATCATTTAAAAGTGTTGGATGATTTGATTGTCGCGTCACTTGTTAAGGTTTTAAATTGTCAAATTAGTAACGAGTCTTGGCAATTTGCGTCCCTTCCTGTTCGATTTGGGGGCATAGGTGTACGTCGGGTATCTACTGTGGCTCTTCCGGACTTCTTATCTTCTGCTCACGCTTCATCCTCATTGTGCGGTAGGATTCTTTCCCCAGTTATGGGTTCCGTTGAGGTATGTGGCGTGACCGAGGCTAAGGAGGCATGGTTGTCAATCAGTTCGGTAGACTTGCCCTTAAACTTATGTTCCCAAAGGCAATGGGACAATCCTTTATGTAGGGACGTCCAGCAAAGGGCGATTTCTCTTTGTGATCGCCTGGAAGATCGTTCCCGTCTTCGTGCTTTAGCTGAGAAGGAATCTGGGTTCTGGTTGCAGGCGCTTCCTTCGGCCCTCATCGGTACGTTGCTTGATAATTGCACCTTTACTTTAGCTATGGGCCTTCGTTTGGGTGCAAAAATCAATCAACCGCATGTATGCCATTGTGGAGCTGCCGTGGATGGATTGGGGCATCATGGACTTTCTTGTGCTAGAAGTGCAGGGCGGATTCCTAGGCACGCATTATTAAATGACACTATCCGCAGAACATTGGCTACTGTCGGTGTTCCGTCAATTTTAGAGCCAAATGGAATCGTCCGCACAGACGGTAAGCGTCCAGATGGCCTTACTTTGGTCCCGTGGAGAATGGGAAAGTGTCTTGTGTGGGACGCCACTTGTGTAGATACGTTAGCACCCTCGCACCTGTCCTCCACTTCTAATCATGGTGGAGCGGCTGCTCTTGCTGCTGAGTCGGGGAAAAAAAGGAAATATATGGGCCTGGCAGCCAATCATATATTCTTACCTTTCGCGGTGGAAACGCTGGGCCCTTGGGGCCCTGAGGCTAAATTATTTTTAACGGACGTCACAACGCGGCTCATCGAGGCAACGGGAGATCCAAGAGCTGGCAATTATTTTGCTCAGCGGATAAGTCTCGCAATCCAACGAGGGAACGCGGCCAGTATTTTGGGCACGTTGCCTCGATGTGAAGCGTTGGAAGATTTTTTCTATATTTAAATAATCGAATTATTTATATTGTCAACTGAATTTTTTCAATAAATAGGTATATATTCTTTTTCAAATTTTAGGTTATAGCTAGTACTATATATAGCTACTCTATAGATATTCTTACATTTGTTGTTTTTATTCTTGTTAGTTGCAACTTTTCCTGGCGCATTGTAGAACGCAGGTCATTTTTAAAAATCCTTCCCAATTTTTTTAAAAAAGCAGACGTATCATTATTTTTTTTGTAAAAAAATTGTTATAAGAAAGCTAGTATGAATTCTGGAATGAATTCTTATGAAAATAAGAATATGAACTGTACCATGAAGCCAAAGGAGACGATCCAGATGAGCAGCAGCTGTATCCAGATCTTGGCGGTGGTGTAGATCTGCGAGTACAGCTCGTAGTACGCGATCAGGGTGTACCTGCAACAACGTACAAAATATTTTAATTTGCGTCTTTAAAAAAAAGGAGGAGGTCTCAATTCGACGGAGTCTTTTTTTATGTTTGTGCCCCGATTTCTCGAAAACTTCTGGACCGATTTAACAAATTCTTTTTTTGTGCGATAGGTTATACTTAACAGATGGTCCCATAGAATTTTTATCGAAATATGCCGAGCGCTTTTTGAAAAAATACACAAAAACAAAAAAAAAATTGTTTACACGAATGCCGTTCGGATTACACTTATTTCCATTTTATTCTTATGCTTATTCAAACAAATTGATAGGGTTGAAGTCGGGTTTTGTTTTTTGGTAAAAATATTTTGAATTAGATAACTACGGTGTACAATATTTTGCTAGTCACTTCAACATTCCGTTTCCTCAGTGTGGGGGAACGGGATAAAGGTATTTGGGATGCTACTTTCTCGGTGAGATCGTCTCATCCTTCCTTTGCTTATAAAAAACGGTTTGATAGCCCAGCAGCGTCGGAACAGAGATAAGCCAAAACAAACTGCGCTTACCAACCCGTCTGCTCAGCGTGGTGAGTACTTCGTCAGATATTTGAAATACCTTATACAGTGGCGGATTTACCAATGGGCTAAGTTGCCTGAAGCCTAGGGCGGCAGATTTAGAGAGGCGGCAAATTTAGCCCAAATAATAAAAAAAAAACTTATATGTATACACATTACGTTCGTAATCCGTATATAAAAGACTAGCTGTTACCCGCGGCTTCGCCCGCGTGATATATAGCCTGTCCTTCTCAGTACCCTAACCTATGTGTATGCAAAATTTCTTGACGATCCGTTCAGTAGGTTGGGCGTGAAAGCGTAACAAACAAACAAACAAACAAACTCACTTTCGCATTTATAATATTAGTTAGGATTACTAAACGCACTGTAAAATATAGGTACTTATGCGATCATGAATTTTAAAAATATTCCAGTCCAATAACGTTTCAATATTAATTTCAATTTAGTAACCTAGTAACTGACAGAAATATCACCTACTTCACAATCATACTAATAACGGGAAAAAGCCGATGTAATGAGGACGATAGAACACAAATCATAAAGTAGCAATTTCTGAATAAATGTAATTAATATGATTGTGAACTAAACTAACGTATTGAATTTCAAAACTCAGTAGGGGCGGCAAGTTTGAATAGACTACTAGCGGCAAATTTGTAAATCCGCCGCTGACCTTATACCTACGAATTGAATTTTTAGGAAGTAATTAAAAGACCAAATAAGTACCTATTAAAGAAGCGAGTATGGGAACCGAAACAGGCATTTCGTCAAGTGGCTATGGGGCTTAGTATCACCTCATAAAATACAATATTTATGACTTGCATAGTTAGAATGACAAGAACTAGTGTGTTGAAATGGAACGGGAATATAATTTATTTTTGCTATACTCCAACATATTTGTATTTCAAATTACGTACCTAGTCTAATTATTACATTAATTAACAAACGATGCAGTGCATGACTCACTGTTTGCGAGCAACGAGACTTACAATATTTTCGCTTTTAAGGTAGACGAATTACGAGGGTTGAAGCCGGAGGGCGCAAAAAAATATAAGATTTGGAAAACTAATTTAATTACTGAATAAAAATTATTACATTATCTTATAAAATATTGGACGTGACAATTGATCGATGTGAGATACAAAAGTGACGAATACGTTTCCGAAGATCGGGCGGTGGCCAGGTGCATCGAGGCGGGGCTGCTGCGTCAGCGACTCCGCAGGTGGTCCGCGATCGGGCGATGTTCCGATAAGTTGACTAATCCTCATGCTCGTGACGTATCAGCAAAAGTAAGGGTGGTACTACATGTAACACCTCCCCCCATAGATGAGCAACTATTCTCGAACGTTTTTGGGGATAGTTGCGGGGATATTCTTGAAGTCTACCCTTATCTCATTAGGGTTGGTTGCTCTGGGCGTTATAATTGCTTCGTTCTTATTATGTAGATAGCGTCTTCGTAGGCGGTAGCTTGCTGCGGCGGTAGACAGCGCAAGACCAATCAGAAGTACCACGTATAATGGGATTGTGGTATGATATAGTGATTGTTCGGCGACTTTTTTAAGATGTACTGGAGCCTGGATAGATATCTTCCTATTTGCAGAATGTAGGTTTTCTAGGTTTATAGAGTCTAACACGATGGATGGATGATCCAGTTGCCTGTGCTCATCATACAGAGGCATTTCCATAATCTTCACGACGTGTCCTTTGATATGCTCGTTCATATTAGCAATAGTGAAACCTGGTGCTTTCAGCTGGCAGTGCAACGGGATAATGGCTAGGAAACTTCCATGAAGAGTCTTGTACTGTTCTTGTTCACAGGAAATTTTGACTTTAGTAGGCGTAGGGAAGTACATAGTGTAGTGCTTGTCGTCTAGCTGCTCAAGGGCTTCTTTCATCATGATGACTGGGGTCTGCTTACAGGATTTATGGAGTTCCTGCTTAACGATGAGGTGTTGGATGCAGTCAGGTTCATCTAGGAGTCTATCATTGGGCTTCGCTTGGCAGAGATATGACGAGTTAACTTTCAGACATTCTGTCGCAATGTACATGTAATCTGTTCCAGATATTGCTATATAGGGTAAGGTAGGTATTAGGACATTTTTATTTTTATTAGGGACTATGGAAAGTCTATAAAGGATGTAGGAAAGAGGATAGGCAATCGGCATCTTAATAACTACAACTACTCGCCTATCGGTATAAAAATATCCTAACTTAATGATATCATAGAAATCTCTGTACTCGATGTCAGGGATTTCATCTTTAGCATATAAGGCCTTAATTTTAGAGATTATATTCTTAAGATTATCTAAACTAACCACAGAGTGTGGAGTGCTCGATGCACGGATAAAGGCTAGAGTATTCTCTAGTTTAAATAGTTCTTGAGATAAATATTCGATATTATCTCCTAGTATTAAGAAGTATTGCGCCAGATGGGCATACTTAAGTAGCACTGATTCATTTGAACTATCATTTTCCAAAACCGTATTAAGTATTTTATTAAGTTTTTCTTGGTTTTGCACTATGCTGTCTAGAATTTTTGAATTGTAAGATATCCATTCCTTATTTAGAGTAACGTGATTATTAAATTCTTTTTCAAGTTTCAGTTCATTATCCTGGAGGTCCTGAATGGCTCTATCATATTTAATTGCATCTAAGTTTCCAGAGATGCTCTTAATTATAGATCCTAAACCGTCGATGAGGCCTCTCTTAGCACGGTGTGGCTCAAAGGTAAGTAATTTATCAGATATATCATTAATTTTAAGGTTGAGATGCTCAATGTGCGGGTCGAATAGATGTAAAGTTCTATTATTAAATTTAGTCTTAATTTCAGATAGTTGTAGCCTAACCCTATCAACTTGGGTGCGAATATTATCGAGGTCTACGTAATTTAGGAAGGAATGATAGTGAGCTATAATTTTCGTAGGTCCTAGTTTAAACGGGAGTAAACCTGGTCCGTCGTCCAAGGAGTCAATCGTTACTTCTTGTCCTCTCGTCAGCTGGAGTAGTGTCGTTAGTAGCAGTAGCCTGTAACAATGTCGGGTCTTTAGGACTACGTTTCAGCCGAGATTTTGCAACGGGCCCACGTTTCTTTTTAGTATAAATGTGGATAGGAAGATCAGCGAGTACTGTATCCTGAGTATATCTAGGTGCCAGTTTTTGTCTATTTGCCATAGGGTTACGTACAAAAACTTGCTGATCAGGGCTATACTCTTTTTCAGGTTCACGGTCTTTGTTCCTGTTCTCAGTCAGTTGAGTCCTGTCATGTAGTGAGGTCTGATTTATAAGGTCATATACATGAGTCATTCTATTCTTATGTTCTTGTGAATATTGTTGTAAAAGATGTTCAGTGATGTTTATATCTAAAGGATCACGTGGATCAAAATGACCTGTGATCAGATCAAGGGGTCTACATTTAGTAAAGCTATGGATAGAGCTATTGTAAGCTAATACTGCGTATGGCATGAGGTTAACTACAGGTTCATTGCGTTTTTCTAGTTGTAATATTCTAAGATGTTCAAGGATAGTAGAGTGGAAGCGCTCGACCATGCCATTGTCGTTAGGAGTATGTGCAAGAATTTTGTGGTGTTGAATTTTATGGAGTCTTGTGAACTCAGAAAATAGTTGGTTGGTAAATTCGGGGCCTTGGTCTGTTATGATTGTAAGGGGAACACCATGGTGGGTAGAAAATTTTAGGAGGGCTTGAACTACGCTTAGAGCTGTTCCATCTCTAAGGTGATATGCTTGAGAGTATTTGGAGAAAGCATCGACAAGTGTCAGATATTTCTCGTTTTGAGCTGTGAACAGGTCTAGGTGTACTATTTCGAAGGGTTTTGATGGTGGAGGAACTATGCAAAATCTTTGCCTAATAGGGTTCCTATCATATTTAGCTTGGCCGCAAATGCTGCACTCATTAATATATTTAGTTATATGTTCCCTCATTTTAGGCCAGTAATATTTAGAAGATAAAGCTAGGTAAGTTTCATTGATACCACGGTGGTTTGTCTTACCCACGTGATATTTTTGAATTATTTCCTGCTGTCTCAGGTACTCTTTGACATTCTCTAATTCTACTTTGGTAAGTACTAGGTTCATAGCAGAGCTTTTGAACTTTTCCTGAATAATAGGGATTATTTGGTACATAGCAAGAGGAGGGTGGATTGTAAGACCTGTTTTAACCTTGGGATTCACAAATTCTTTGATTGAGTTAATGACGTCCTCTTCCATATTGGACTCAGATATTTGAATAACTGTCCTTGTGTGCGTCTCGAAAGGTTTGGTCACTGAAGGTTTTTTCTTAATGTCACCTACAACTACTAGACAAATTTGGCGATTGAACTTATTAAGAGGTTCATCTGAGATAGGAATCTCTAAGATGGGATTTTCGGCATTAGTGTGGGCTGTAACTGTGGTTGAACCGTTAGCAGGAGCCGTTACAGTGGTGGAACCAGTTTCTGAAGGAGGTTTCTCCGAGACATTAACTGCAATAGAGCTGGTTTCCTCATTATTAATCTCTATTCGGGAAAGAGCATCGGCGTTGGTATTATGTTTGCCTTGCTTATACACTGTAGTAAAGTTATATTCGCTTAGCTTAAGGCGCCAACGGGTCAGTCTAGAATTGGGTTCCTTAAGATTCATAACCCACTGCAAGGGTTTATGATCTGTAACTATCTTGAATTTTCTGCCAAATAGGTAAGGGCGAAAGTACTTGGTTGCCCATACAATTGCCAAGAGCTCCTTTTCTATGGTGCTGTAATTTATTTCACTTGAATTTAGAGTTCTTGATGCATAGGCTATCGGCTTATCGCTACCAATCGTTCCTTGTGACAAAATAGCACCAATTGCATAATTTGATGCATCAGTCGTAAGTATGAAATCTTTGCTAAAGTCAGGATACTGTAAAATCGGGTCATTTGTGAGTAGGGTCTTACAAGTCTCAAAGCTGTTAATATAGTTAGTGTCGTTGTAAGTAATTTTAGATCCCTTTTTTAAGCATTGTGTCATGGGTTTAGTTATACGGGCAAAGTCCGGAATGAATTTTCGGTAGTAGCCTAATAATCCTAGAAACCGTTTAATTTCTGTAGCTGTTTTGGGCAAAGGAAACTTTTGAATCGCTTTAATTTTGTCTGGGTTAGGTTTTATACCGTCTTTACTAATTATGTGTCCTAGATATGCTGTCTCTAATTTTAAGAATTCTGATTTATCCATCTGAATTTTGAAGTTGGATTCTCTTAATCTTTTAAATACCTTTTCTAAATTTACCATGTGCTCTTGTAAGGAAACGCTAAAGACTATAATGTCGTCTAGGTAGACTAGACAAATCGTGTTCTGTAGATCTCTGAGGACATTATCCATCACACGTTGAAACGTGGACGGGGAATTTTTCAAGCCCATAGGCATACGCAAAAATTCATATTTCCCATGTTCTACATTAAACCCTGTCTTTTCTATATCTTCAGGATTCATTTCCACTTGATAGAAACCACTCGCTAGGTCTAGGGTAGTAAAATAGTGACAGTTACCTAATTTATCAAGTACGTCAGCTATGTTCGGTATTGGGTATTTGTCATCTATCGTTTTCTCATTTAATTTCCTGAAGTCTACAACTATGCGCCATTTAGTTTTTCCAGACGCATCGGCTTTCTTTGGAACAACCCAGATGGGAGAGCTCCATGCTGATTGGGAAGGCCGAATGATACCCTGAGATAACATTTTAGAGATTTGCTCTTGGACTTCTTGTCTATGAATAAATGGGTATCGATAGGATTTAGTGTAGACTGGTAGCTCGTCAGTTGTTCTGATACTGTGTTTAATTTTATTTGTGAAGGTAAGAGGTTCTCCATCAATGTAGAAAATGTCAGCGTATTGAGCACAAAGGTTTTCTAAGTTAGCTCGCTCTTCAGGATTCAAATGGTCTGTACGTAATCGAGAAAGGACTTCAGCTACGCGATCAGGTAAGGTTTCAGAACAATTGGATTGAATGTTAAATAGTTCTGCACTAGCTGGTCTATCCATAGAAAAAACTATGTCATGTCTAGTCGGGTTAGTCACTTCTACTATACCGCGATTATTTTTTACAGTCGTTATACAGTCTTTAATAAAACAATTAGATATCACTTGCTCAGATATCATAGCTTCACCATCATGAAAGTTAACTGGGATTCTAGCCAATTTAGAGGAATTAGCTGGGATAATGTCTTCATAGAGATTGCAATTCCTAGAATCATACATTAATAAGGGAGTAGAGGAATGCCGTGTAACTAGGATCTTATTCTTTAAATCAATAGTAGATTCAAATTTTTCTAGTAAATCTAAGCCAATAACTCCGTCAAAGTAATTATGAAATTTATAGATAAGTAATGTAATGTCTTCTTTTTCGTTAAATTCGTTAAAACATGGTATAGTTATTGAGTGATCACTACGCGTCGTTGCATGTATATTCGTAATTTCAAAAGGATCGTAGTTACATGGTACATCCGAGTAAAAGGTGCCTACAGCTTGAGGGCTGATAAAAGACTGATTAGCTCCCGTGTCTATTAATAGTTTAAGAGGTGGGTCTAGTATCTGTACGTAGGGTAATTGCCGTTGCGTTTGTAGGTTAATTTCTATTTTAGTTTTTCTAATTTCGGACCTTTCTGAAAATCCTGATCTGGATTGGAAGAGTGAGGGACTTCCTCATGAGCTTCTTCAACTGTAGCTGGTAAGTAATCTGGAGAATATGAGGACTGCTCATATGTAGGGTCATATGTATAGTCAGAGTAATCGTAATAGTCTTGGCAGTCACCATAGTAGTCACCATAATATTCATTATAATAGTCGTAGTCATAGAATTCGTTAAAGTTAAGTTCTCTAGTCTTGAAATTGTTCGAGGGTGGCGGATTCCCTGATTTGGTCCAGTCATGGGGCGTGCGAGGCGAAAAAGGCTTAGATACATAGTGACTGACGCCACTCATCGGTTGTGGGGCATTTGCATTACTACGGGATTGAAAATGAGGCATTTTAAAAACGTTACTTTGGGGTCTATAATTAGGTGGGGGAGCCGCAAACATCTGTTGAGTACGGGTAGGACCGTTATGGAATGACGTTTGGGGTCTCCAGAGAGGCATAGGCCTCTGCGCAGGGAATGGCCTGGAAGGGCCAGGTACACCAGGCATATTAAAGGGTTTCAATTGACCGGGCATATTTAAATTAAATGGCTTAGGCGGGATAAAATTAAAATCTTTTGGGGTTGTAAACGCGTTAGTGGTGCTGAAAGGAAATTTAGGCTGGTTAAATGAAGACGTAGACTGCAACTTTCGGTGAGGCAGGTGTTCATTGCGCTGCTGCATATATAGGGTGTTCATCTCGTTGTGAACATATTCAAGGGCCTTTTCCATTGTGTCAGGCCGCATGCACCGAATCCGAGAGCCTAGTGGGTCACGAAGCCCACGTAAGTATGACTGAAGGGTTAACTTCTTATATAAGGCACGTTTAGCTTCAATGGTGCTCGGTATCGTTTCATGCAAACTGACATACGTCATAATTACGCTAAATAGGTTTTGACACTGTTCATAGAATTCCTGTGGGGTCCCTGAACCTTGCGTAAGAAGGGAAAGATCATTGTACAGTGAGGTCTCATCGCGTTGATCGGCAAATGTATTTATAAGAGTACTACGTATAGCCTCCCAGGTCTCGGGGATACCATTGGAATTTATAGTGCGGGCCGCGGGCCCAGTAATCTTATTAAGGATACCGTTTATAAGTGAAAGATTACTTAACTCGCGTCCAGCCTCCTTTGAAATATACTGTGAAACTAACTGATCACATAGGTGCACAAATCGGGTTAACACGTTTGAGTTCCCATCAAACTCCGGAACTAGCCTAAGGGCCTTATAGATATGATCTACGAGAGGTTGTGCCATCTCGTTAGATTCTAACTCTTCTACTTCCTGAATACTACCCAGATCTCTGTTTGAGTCTAGCGCTAAAGATCTATTACTAACACTAAAACTAGAAAACCGAGATTGCCGCGGGTGGAAAATCTTGGAAAATTTAAAGGAAATCTTAAAAGGAAAGGAGAGCAACACTAGAGAGATTCTGATGTACTCACATATGCATCTTATATCCTTCTGCCGTATCGATGTCTGGATACACCCTCTGGACTGCAACACGTAGATTCTGGACCGTCGCACACGTCACTAGTCACTGACACTATGTCTATGATTTATGAGTCCCGACGATCCTCCAAGACTGCGCCAATTACGAGGGTTGAAGCCGGAGGGCGCAAAAAAATATAAGATTTGGAAAACTAATTTAATTACTGAATAAAAATTATTACATTATCTTATAAAATATTGGACGTGACAATTGATCGATGTGAGATACAAAAGTGACGAATACGTTTCCGAAGATCGGGCGGTGGCCAGGTGCATCGAGGCGGGGCTGCTGCGTCAGCGACTCCGCAGGTGGTCCGCGATCGGGCGATGTTCCGATAAGTTGACTAATCCTCATGCTCGTGACGTATCAGCAAAAGTAAGGGTGGTACTACATGTAACAGACGTCAAAAAATCTTTGTCAACATATTATTATGTTAATTTTGTTTAAACAGATTACTGCTTATTTGTTTTTATAGTTTCTTTGTTTTGATGTGATCTATTATTTTATAATGTGTTAGAAGTGCTTATATTCTTGTTGCATATTGGAAGGCTGGTGTCTATGATACAGGCTCGGCCTAGTATAGACACTAGTGTGCCGGAATAAACTTATTTATATAATTTTGTTCTGTAAGTACCTATATGTTTACAATAACAGTCAGCCCTAGTTAATAAGTAGGTTTAAGTCCAACATGTACTTTAAAAATGAAATAAATAAATTTACTACTTACTACTAACTGTAGAAAAATAGTATTTTTTTTGGTCGCGTTATAAACATGCAATTTTTCACCCTCCATAGGCGGGCGGTAAGCCTAGTCTTTTTATAGAAATGTGTAATGGAATGATATCTAAGCGTTAATCATCTAATGAATCAAGTGGGTGTGTCAAGTAGCGGAACTCCTTGAATTTCTCTATATCACTACCTATATCACGTTTACTAACGTAAGTCATAATGTTGACAAATATTCTTCATCGTCGTTTCCTTTCCTTTCGATATCGTGACTGATAAATCTAACAGTAGCCGAGACGACGCCTCTAATAGGGTGTCCAATAATACTAAAAATATTCTCTTATGTTTTCGCGATTGTTACACATTTAAATAAAATTATTTTAATACGGTTTTTATCGCGTTTATTACATTATTTATACACTTAACGTTTCGAGCACTTTACAGTGTTCGTGGTCGCAGGTAGTCTAAGTTGACATTTGTCTAGTATTTTATAAGAACTGCAAAATCTACCGCCTAAAATATTTATTGATAACGTTCCGGATGTACGCAGTATTGGCTCACGGTGTCTGAAGGTCTTGCAGTCTTCTGCTTAGCTTGAGATTTGATTAAATTGATGACTGGATCCCAAGCTGGTGGTAACTGCCAACCATCCTCTCTATTGAAATTAGGATGTTTTTTAATTTCAATAGCCTCACGAAGCATTCTTGGAATGTATCTGTTTTCTTTTGCAAGGACTTGAGGATTATCAAAACGCATATAATGGTTGGGTTTGTCTAGGGCATGTTCACAGACTGCAGACTTCGTTGAGCGCCTATGCTTCATGTCAGCAATATGTTCTTTTATACGGGTACCGATGCTTCTCTTTGTTTGCCCAATGTATGATAAACCACACTCACAGTCAATTTTATAAACTCCAGCATCTTGTAACGGGATATTAGATTTGACAGGTCTTAAAAGTTGGTTTATTTTTCTTGTGCGGCTTGTAATAGGTCTTGATTGAAGCACGCTTAAGTATATTACCAATTTTGTCTGTGACTCCCTTTACATATGGTACGATGGCAGGAAAGCGATCAACTGTGTGAGGCTTTGGGCGGCTTCTGTGATGTGTTTTTGGGAGGTTGAGGTTGTTGCTTCTTAAAACCGATTTTACTCGTTGAAGCTCCTCCTTGAGGTGGTGGGTGTCACAGATGCCATGTGCTCTCTGAAACAAAGATTTACCAACGGTAGCCAACTGACATGGATGATGATGGGATTGCCATTGAGATATTTGTCGTTATGGGTAGGCTTTCTATACACAGTATGACTAATAGTATTATCAGAATTTCTAATTATTAAAATGTACATCCGGAACGTTATCAATAAATATTTTAGGCGGTAGATTTTGCAGTTCTTATAAAATACTAGACAAATGTCAACTTAGTCTACCTGCGACCACGAACACTGTAAAGTGCTCGAAACGTTAGGTGTATAAATAATGCAATAAACGCGATAAAAACCGTATTAAAATAATTTTATTTAAATGACTAAAAATATTCGTTAAATATTTATTATATATATTTCGAATGCAGTCTTAATAGCGGAACCCGCGCTCTGAAGCATTGCACGCAACTGACCAGGTAAAATTCAACCATAATGATCACTTTGTGTGAAGACTTGTTTTTCTTCAATAATATTGTCCACCATGCCCACGATCTTTCCTTTGTATACTTTGAGCCAAGAAAAATGATAATGTCCCGAAGTAGTTATGGTAGAGCCACGCTACCGGCGAAATTCACTTTGCTAGTAGCTTAAATGAGCCGGCTTGTTCGGGCATGTACCACTCTCACACAGAAAATCTACGTTTGAGTAGTAGTTTACCGCTTCTATGCTACGTTCGGTGAGTGAGAGAGTCAGCAGTCCATTCCTTTCTGGGGAGAAAAAAATTTAAGGCCGGCAACGCTCATGTCACACACACCCCTTGTGTTGCAGTTGTCTATGGGCAGCGGTAGTCACTTACTATCAGGTGACTCGCTAGCTCGTTAGTGGTACTATGTTATAAAAAATTCCTCTATATTCCCGTCCAAAAAAAAAGCTAAACTATTTTATACCTACCTGCGCTGGATTTCACTTTCGTAAAGTGTTTTATTTTATGGCGTCTAAACTTCAAAGCACTCTGCTTATCAGGCGTGGGAAAGTATTAGATAAATTGTGGTGTTGCGGTTGCAGTTACGGTACCGCGGCTTAGAGTTGCGTTAGCTAAACAAAGATTATAAATATCAAAGAGACCTCTCCAACCCGTCTGGCCAGCGTGGAGACTGTAGGCCAAATCCTCTGGCTGCTCTGGGCTCTGGTAGGTCAGAAAGGGTCGTACTCCTCAAGTGGCTTATAAAGAAGACCTGATGATGAAAGAATTTCAAGATGTAGTGGCATTTAGATTTCTTCTTCTTTTATCCCTTGAATATTAATTTTCCAATACTTTGAATTTTTATGTTTCTTGTGTTAACATTTCATTGATTTATAGTAAAAATTTCTATAAGGCTGAATGTGTTTAGATGCTTTTATCAATATTGTTGTAAGTTGGCAATACAGCTTTTTAGGGTTCCGTAGTAAACTAGGAACCCTTATAGTTTCGCCATGTCTGTCTGTCTGTCTGTCTGTCCGTCCGCGGTTTTACTCAGAGACCATAAGTACTAGAAAGCTGTAATTTGGTATGAGTATGTATATTAATCATGGCAAAAAAGTCGTAGAAAAAAATCTTGAAAAAAAATTTTTTTTTGGGTAGCTCCCATACAAGTAAAGTGGGGGAGTCATTTTTTTTTCTCTACTTACCCATCTTGTGGGGTATCGTTAAAAAGGTCTTTGAAAAATATTGTGAGGTTGAGAACACCATTTTTCGATTTAGGGATCCATTTCCGAAATATTTGGTTTTAAAGTGCAAATTTTTGTTAGAGGTACGTGTCCCCCCCCTCTATCTCCTAAACGGTTATATATAGATACGTGAAAAAAATTACAGCAGTAGTATATATACTGAAGTTGAAAGGAAAACTATCAGAGCTAAGTACTAAGTACAAACTAAAAAGTTATAGGCAACCAACTTATAAAATGTACTGGAAAATGTAAAATTTCATACAATCTTTATTGTTAGATGTTTTTGATCGTTAAACTGTGAGGTGCGAGTGTAAACAGTGTGTACTCAAAGTTGTCATTCGCAACTACGGAACCCTATACTGCGCGTGGCCCGACACGCACTTGGCCGGTTTTTTTGACATTGACATTACTTTTGTGGCGCCGAACGGAAATTGAAGGCGTCGGGTTCATTACTTTTGTTTTTATTGGTTATATAAGATATACCTACTGTGGCTAAAAATTATTTGTGAGCACGGTGATATAATTGTCGAAGTAATAAATAGCTGGCACTAATATGAGTTTTTATTATACTTGTTCGTTTCCTCTAGGCCCTCTAGCTATTTCTTTCGGGGCTGCATAAAAATCCGGCAGTCAAAGGGACTGTTGATAGAAATGAAAATATACTATCCGTGAATCCCTTACAAATATATTTATTTCGCCATTTCGCGAGTTCTACGTGATTTTCGTTTTCATGTTATTTTCATTTAATTGGTTTTCACTTCGATAATTGTCACAAGTTGCGGTAAATATTAAAAAACATCTCCACTGCCGTTCGCGCCTAGAAGATTTCACGTAAATAACTGACAAAGCGGCTACTTATCGCGGCCGTACTATACATAACTGTTACTTACTTCGTTTTTACCTTCATTTTCTCGCCAACTTTCGTTCACATCTCTTTAGTAACATGCTCATCCACTTTTTCCATCATAACCGTGTTTTATCCACGCATCATTAAACTAAACACTATTTAGTAGTTTTTAGCTACATTCCTGTACACACCGAGCAAGGAAATGAAACTAACGGGTTATTCAATTAGACTAAAAATGTGTGATCGTGATGTTTTGCCCCGAAGATAGTTTACAAGTTAACACTAGCTACACTAGCGATGCCAATTGTTTTATTCCGAATACTTTACAAATAGAAAGAAATTCAAGAATGTAAATCATATAAGCCTTAGCAAATAACCTGAAGTAAGTATTTTTGGAATCATGTTTAATATTATCAGACTCAGTGAGAATTATGAGAATCAGATTACCGCCAAAAACGGCCATTTTTGGCGGTAATCACTATCTCTCTTAATGACCGATTCTCATAATATTAAAACATGATTTCAGAAATACTTCTAGTTATTTACTAAGCCTTATGTGATTTACATTCTTAAAATTTCTTTCTATTTGTAAATTATTAGAAATAAAATGATTGGCGTCGCTAGTGTGCCTAGTGTGGGGCATTAGGTTGCATTATTTTTAAAAAAATCTGACTGCCGTTTTTAAGAGTTTACGTCCGTATTGATTTTTTGCTAAATACGAATCTGTGACATCCTAAACGATCAAAGGTGACATCTTACTATTCAAAATCGGTCAAGCCGTTTAGGCTATAGGAGGCAAAATGGAACAGACAACACAAACACACACGCACATTCGCACAAGCGCCCTGCGCCGTCTTACGAATTTTCAATCTGTCGAATCTATCGGTCACGTGACCTGTCGCGAGTTAAACATTTTTTTCCCCATCTCAAAAAATGTACACAGCGCCGCTACAGAAGTTTTTACTTCAAAAATATACAAACACAACGCGTATTCATCAACGAATTTCATATCCCATAACTTCTATAATTGGACTACAATGGGCCCCACTCAAGTTTTATAGAAATATTACCGCGCGGCCTCAGGGTGATGTGATGAGTGATGTGATGACATGACTGACTAACACCCATTGTATACGGGCTTTTAAATTTACGACTTTTTTTACGCCTCATATAAGACTAGACCAATTTTTTACGAGTGAAGTATGAATAAAATTAACTGTATTTTTACCCGACTCCACCCAGAAGTACTTAATGGTTTTCGCGCGTATGTATATATGTTAGTACGTCTGTTCCATTGTTGCCACCTATAGCTTAAACCATAGAAGAATGAGACGAAATTTTTTTAAAAAAATCTATGGCTTAAACGGATGAACCGATTTTGAAGTGTGAGGTGTATTTACATATATTTGTATTCTTCCCCGGAGTGCATAATATGTAACATCAGTGAAGAATCATAATGGCGAATGTAATTTGTCAAAGACGGCAGTTAAGACTCAATTTTTTTTTCAAAAATGCCACTTGTAAAAAGTAAACAGTAATATTAATGCATTCACAGGCCAGGGTGGAATCATGGAGGACTAAATATCGATTTGTTGCCTCGACGTCGAGTCGCTCCACGTAGAGTCGCCGCCTCTTGTAATTTTCCTACCTTCCACCTGGCTACGATCTGCCCTGGCCTGGCGCGTTTGGAGATCGCTAAAACGCCTAAGAGTGGGAGTTGGACGATGCCAAGAGCTCAGAAAGATGTGGGGCTTTTCCAATGATGAGACATGTTCTTGTGGAGATGTCCGTCCAGCCTATGGAACACTTGCTCTCGTGCCCCGCGTCTACGGCGTCCTGCTCTAAAAAAACCGGCCAAGTGCGTGTCGGGCCACGCGCAGTATAGGGTTCCGTAGTTGCGAATGACAACTTTGAGTTCACACTGTTTACACTTGCACCTCACAGTTTAACGACCAAAAACATCTAACAATAAAGATTGTATGAAATTTTACATTTTCCAATACATTTTATAAGTTGGTTGCCTATAACTTTTTAGTTTGCACTTAGTACCCAGCTCTGATAGTTTTCCTTTCAACTTCAGTATATATACTACTGCTGTAATTTTTTTCATGTATCCATATTTAACCGTTTAGCAGATAGAGGGGGGGACACGTACCTCTAACAAAAATTTGCACTTTAAAACCAAATATTTCGGAAACGGTTCCCTAAACCGAAAAATGGTGTTCTCAACCTCACAATATTTTTCAAAGACCTTTTTAACCATACCCCACACGATGGGTTAGTAGAGAAAAAAAAATTACTCCCCCACTTTACTAGTATGGGAGCTACCCAAAAAAAAATTTTTTTTTCAAGATTTTTTTCTGCGACTTTTTTGACATAATTAATATACATACTCATACCAAATTACAGCTTTCTAGTGCTCGTAGTCTCTGAGTAAAACGGCGGACGGACAGACAGACAGACAGACAGACAGACAGACATGGCGAAACTATAAGGGTTCCTAGTTTACTACGGAACCCTAAAAGTACCGGTTTGAGGCTTACCAAAAAGCCATTGATGTGGCCACTTACTGGGCTACTGGGCACACCACATTTAATTTGTTTGCCATTGACACGAGAGAAGAAGAAGAATGCATTCACAATGCTTTTAAATTAATTACTAATTTATAAATACAGTAAATAGTCCAACTTTTCGGGTGGGGTTTGTACCTGCTGACCCTCCACCTGGCTACGCCCAAGGCATGTTAGTTATTCATGCCATCGAATCATCATCATCATCATCACCAGGCCTTTTTAGTCTCCAATGCAGGAGCTTGACCCTCTATGATACCAGAACCATTATAAGCCAGAGAGGATTAGCTATCCAATGCTATTGTATAATTTGCCAAAATTGTGCCCTGACGCAAACCCTCTATGGGTTGTGTACTTGTGCCAGAACCGCAGATAAATAGTTGCAAAAATGAAAAGTAAGTTATGGCTTCGCTGCATGGTGTACCAGACTGGCGTGTAAACCACTTGACGAATAAACGTCTCAGAAATTATGCAAATTCAATAATTCCCCTCACAAAATGTAAATGTGACCATTCATACGACACTTAGATTAACTCTTTGTGACCGAGTGCATGTGTCGACAGCTTAAATTCGGCGCTCATTAATATTGATGACAATTATGGTGATTCTCGATCTAAGGGGCAGTGAACTAAGTCATTTAGTAGGTAGATACAGTCTAAATCAAACTTGTTGGCAGCTCGGAACATAGCGCGAGTCGATGCGCAGTACCTACACAAGTTCATAGGGGCGCGCGCGGGGAGGCGGGGCGCGTACAAGCAGTGAGCAGCTAATATCCGAGCCACAAAAAAATTTGTTTCGGACTGTACCTAACTATGTTCATTGTCATATTTTATCACGCAACAGTTGTTTACCTTAGTAATTTTACGTATAGCTAAGTTTTGCGTCGCTTCCAAAAAACTCAATTTCGTCACTTTTTTGTATCCGTTTTTCAGTACCATTCATATAGCTTCCAATTTAGATACTGAACGTTGCCTTTGTCTATGATTATTGTGATCTAGGCCCTGCGTCTACCTCGAAAGACATATAAAAGTTAAAAATGTGGGATAAAAAATATACTATCACGTCTTTTCCCTTGCAGGATGGTCAGAGCCCAGACCTATAAAACCTAAAGGCCTCGTTTAGCATGTTGGTAGGTTTGTAAGGTGGAAAACGGAATCAAAATAGAGATGGGTTGCTAGCCTTGTAAACAGGTTAAATATCTGTAAAAAATATGCAGTAAATTCCTCAAATCAAATGTAAAAAGTTGCAAAATACCCGTCCGCCGTTTTTCGACAAATTACAACAGCCATATTGATATTTTGATGATGTTACATAGCCTATGACACTCTGGGAAAGAATACGAAACTATAACACCTCACAATTCAAAATCGTTCAAGCCGTTTAGGCAACATAGGAGGTTACAATTGAACAGATATATGTACATATAGATATACATACATATAGTTAAGCGCAAAAAGCATTATCCTCCTTCTGTGTGGGTGAGTCGGGAAAATATGACTACTCACACGAGACTCAGTAATCTCTTTGTGATCGAGTGCATGTGTCGACAGTTTAAATCGACGCTCATTAATATTGATGACAATCATGGTGATTCTTGATCTAGAGTGCAGTGAACTTAGAGTCAATGGAAGTTAAGGGAGCAAAGGTCCTTGGAACTTGTTTAAATCAAGTTTGAATACCTTGTAAGGAGGATCCTGCAGAGCTAAGATTCTAATATAATCATTTATAACTGATTATATTTCATGATAACACAAAAAAAAAAACTTAAACAAAACTACTAATTAACGATTTGGCTCTCTTTCTCTCTAATCTTTAATGTAAGTATTGAGTATTGTCAAATCTAATTATTATACTTAATATTACCTTTTGAATGTTTTGTGTCATTAGACTTTTATATATATATATATAGGGAACACTAATTGTTAAGCAACACACACCCGTAATTCTTATTAAGTATCTGTGGATAGCGTTGTTGGTTGCACTTCTACAAATATTATACATATTGTTAACTTTAGTTTTTTTAAGTATATGAGTGTAATCGTTTGCTGACCCAAATAAATAAAATAAAATACTGAATCAAAATTTTAATGTTAAACCTTACTGCCCTTAAAAAAATATTTCACCACTTTGTCGGCTTGATGGTAATAAAGTTGTAGTTTCTAGTGCTTTTAGTCACTGAAGTAAATTGCAGATGTCTGACAGACAGGCAGACATTGCGAAACAATAAGATTCCGTAGTAACGCGGAACCCCAAAAAGAAACATACCGTTAAATCCTTCCTCCTTTTATAAAATCAAACACTCTCAATTTAAAATAACTTTGAATTAGGATAACCCAACCCCGATATTTTTATCTTTCACCAGGTAAAGAATAACCGTTCTTTATTTAAATAGAACATAAAATAAATGAGCACATAAAAGTTTATTCACAAATAGAATAAACTCTATGGCCGTAAAAATATTTTTATTTTACAGCTCAATGCGAGAGCTCATATGTACTCGTAAATAATTCCCAGACGCTGACCGCTGTAGAGAAGACGCCGACGCAGCGAATGTTTTTAGGGTTCCGTTCAAACGGGACCCTATTACTGGGACTTTGATGTCCGTCCGTCTGTCTGTCACCAAGTTGTATATCTCACGAACTGTGATAGCGAGACAGTTGAAATTTACAAAGGTGCATATTTCTGTTGCCGCTTTAACAAGAAATAAATACTATAATTTAAGATATTTTTAACAAAAAACAAAAACCCTATCAATTTGTTTGAATGAGCATAAGAATGAAATGGAAATAAGTGTAAAACGAACGGTATTCGTGAATATTTTTTTTTGTTTTTGTTTTTTTTTCGAAAAGCGCTCCACTGTAAAGTATTACCTATAGAACAAAGAAGAATTTCTTAAATCGGTCCAGGCGTCTTCTAGAATTCGAGGAACATACATTAAAAAAACCGGCCAAGTGCGTGTCGGGCCACGCGCATTGTAGGGTTCCGTAGTTGCGATGAGTTCACGCTGTTCACACTCGCACCTCATTGTTTTACGTCCAAAAACATCTAACAATAAAAATTGTATGAAATTTTACATTTTCGAGTACATTTTATAAATTGGTTGTCTATAAATTTTTAGTTCGTACTAAATACTCAGCTCTGATAGTTTTCCTTTCAACTTCAGTATATATACTACTGCTGTAATTTTTTTCACGCATCTATATATAACCGTTTAGCAGATAGAGGGGAGGACATTTACCTCTAACAAAAAATTGCAAATATTTCGAAATTTACCAAATATTTCAGAAACGGATCCCTAAATTGAAAAATGGTGTTCTCAACCTCACTATATTTTTTAAAGACCTATTTAACGATACCCAACACGATGGGTTTGTATAGAAAAAAAAATATATTACTCCCTCTTTACTTGTATGAGAGCTACGTTAAAAATATTTTTATTTTTTCAAGATTTTTATCTATCACTTTTTTGGCATGATTAATATACATATATACTCATACCATTACAGCTTTCTAGTACTTATAGTCTCTGAGTAAAACCGCGGATGAACAGACAGACATGGCGTAACTATAAATAAAATAAAAAATAAAATATATACGGACAAATCACACAGATTGAGCTAGCCCCAAAGTAAGTTCTTATGTAAGACTTGTGTTATGGGATACTAACTCAACGATACTATATTTTATAAAAAATACATATATAGATAAACATCCAAGACCCAGGTCAATCTGAAAAAGATCGTTATATATATAAGGGTTCCTAGTTTACTACGAAACCCTAAAAAAAAGATTCCGACGAATTGAGAACCTCCTCCTTTTTTGAAGTCGGATAACGACGACGATGTTCTTAATTAAAAAACCGGCCAAGTGCGTGTCGGGCCACGCGCAGTGTAGGGTTCCGTAGTTGCGAATGACAACTTTGAGTTCACACTATTCACACTAGCACCTTACAGTTTAACGACCAAAAACATCTAACAATGAAAATAGTATGAAATTTTTCAGTTTATAAGTTGGTTGCCTATAACTTTTTAGTTTGAACTTAGTACTCAGCTCTGATAGTTTTCCTTTAAACTTCAGTATATATACTACTGCTGTAATTTTTTTCACGTATCTATATATAACCGTTTAGCAGATAGAGGGGGGGGACACTTACCTCTAACAAAAATTCGCACTTTAAAACAAAATATTTCGGATACGGATCCCTAAATCGAAAAATGGTGTTCTCAACCTCACAATATTTTTGAAAGACCTATTTAACGATACCCCACACGATGGGTAAATAGAGAAAAAAAAATTACTACCCCACTTTACTTGTATGGGAGCTACCCTAAAAAAATTTTTTTTTCAAGATTTTATTCCACCACTTTTTTGCCATGATTAATATACATACTTATACCAAATTACAGCTTTCTAGTACTTATAGTCTCTGCGTAAAACCGCGGACGGACAGACAGACAGACAGACAGACAGACAGACAGACAGACAGACAGACAGACATGGCGAAACTATAAGGGTTCCTTGTTTACTACGGAACCCTAAAAACGGAGTAAAATAAATATTTAAGGGGGCTTTCATACGATAAAAGGATTTTTTTGATGCTTGAAATATTCACAGTACCTATTTAGTGGTATTTTCACTTTAAAAATGAATTAAGTTATTCTTTTTGATATTGGGATTACAAATTCCTTAATGAAATCAAAATAAAATAAATATTTAAGTAATTTGTAATCCCATACAACAGTCGTGCGACGTTTTGCCATTTTTTGCTCGATAGTCCAATGTTGTATGGATAATGGTGCGGAACCCTTCGTTCGGGAGTACGACTCTTGGCCGATATTTTTATTATTATTTACTCCAACAACATACTAAAATTCTCAGAAATTTCACGGAACACGTGCGTTTTTGTTTTGTTCGCTTGCTGATAACTTTTTCAACTCTATGATTAGGTACTGCTCTATTTTCCTTAGAGGAAGTAGACAAATAAGTATGTAAGTACATAGTCAATATTAAAGTTTTTCGATAAATTCTACGAAGTTAATTTAGGGCTACACATTTTTTATGAATCATTAATTAAATTTATAGATTAGAATGTCCAATATTTGCTAATTACAAATACACTACAGCTGGATTTGCTTGTAAATGTTATACACGTACTTTTTCCGGGATGAAAAGTAGTCTTTGTCGTTTTCCGCGAGGTTGAGGTAAATTGGAATTTCGTGATGAATCCGTGAAAGCGTAACAAACAAACTCATTGATGGCACAGAACATAGGTGGGACACGCACAGTGAGTGACAACACGAACAGCGTGGTCGGTCATGTAGTGATTCTTTTACTGTTGGATAGGTACATTATCCCTGAATGACTCCTAAGTCATTGGCTTCCCCCATGTACGTTCATACATTATGTCGTAATGTACGTATGTACTTACCATGGGGGAAGCCGGGGACGGCTGCAAGTTATAATAAATGAATGGCTTGGCCTTACGACAGTCTCATAAACAGTAGACTCCCGCTTGCGACCCATCACAGTTGATAAAAACGCTTAGATGATCGACGACAAGAAGAAAATTAAACACTTACCTATTAATAGTAATAGCAACCATAGACAGCAGCGACACGGCCTCATTCCCGTAGAAGACGAACGCGAACATCTGGCACAGCGTCTCCCCCAGCCCCCACTCCTGGCGGATGTAGCGGTGCGCCGTGAGCGGCAGGTTGATGCTGCAGAACAGCAGGTCGGACACACACAGCGACAGCACGAACATCGTGGTCACGTGGGTTCGAAGTTTTGGGTGCATGAGCAGCGCGATCGTCGTGACCAGGTTTCCTGGGGAAGGAGAAAATGCTGCTTTATACAAGATAGAAGAAAACAGTGTTGTCCCTCAAACAAAACAGCCCGTTAATAGTACATTGTGTACCAAGGGCGGTATAGAAGACATTACGTCAAACGAGCGACTCAGCTTTGCCTCGTGCTTGTTAGTAGTCCGAGTTTGTAATGTCTAATACCGGCCGTGATACACACAATGTTTTTCATCTCACCGAGTAAAAAAAATATTTTTCATATTATACATATTGGTTAAAATTGTATACTTAGTATGAATATAGTTTACCTTGAAAATTAATATTTATGCGTCGTCAAGCTGGCTGATTATATTACCTAAATCAACATTATTGAGTTGACCATCTATTAATTTATCATAGGGAATGTATTTCATGCAAATTAATGAAGATTACGATTATGTACTTATAAATATTTTGCCTTAAAATAAATAGCGGCAAACTAGAATGAGCAGAAAATGTATCCGAGGATACCACAGATAATAAAAATGTTTTATCCAAAAAGTGGAAGACAAAGATCAATGAATACAAACAGCCAGCCACCACGGCCATTAACAATTAAATCAAGTCATAAAACAACAAAACAACGGACAAAAATCTCGCAGTATAGGTATTTAAATTCTTTTTTATCGGGTTCGCTAGCAATTCTAAATTTAAATATACAACTTGAAAACTTTTTGGATGTAGAAGATTTGACACGTGTGCATGGTATAGTGCCCTATTAAAATTAAAAAAATACTTATCGCGCTCTCGGGCTTTATGGAATTTGTATGAAATCTTATAGCCCGCGGTCCTAATAGCGACCATCCAGCCCACTTTGCTTGCATTTAATGACACTGTTAGTAAAGGTAGGTGAGATGAAAAGGGATTTTTTTTTCTTTAGAACGAATGCTGGATGCTCGGCAAAAAAGAAATGGTCAGTAGGCCTATCATACAAGTCGATCCGGAAATTTGTATAAAAATGTTCAATTTTTTTTGAGGTCTCAGCATTTGTTAAAAATGCAGGGTGATTTTTACTTGCTGGCTATATTTTAATGCTACAATCTGATTCTCTATGGCCGGAATCCACAGAAAACACAACCCTGGGTTGTGTTGTCTGTGCCGGAATCCTAAGAATAGCTAAGAATATATGCAAGAAAATATCACAATTTCACCACGATCAACCGGTGAAATTTCCCAAAATTATTTTGCTTTCTTGCAGATAGATGTGTATTCTCTTGGTTATGGATTTTGATTATATTATTAAATATTGCCAAGGTACGAAAAAGTAGATAGATCTCGGTAGTGGGTAAGTTGGCATTTTCATTCGAATTTGGTTGATTGACAGACAAATGTTTCTGAATCTAAAAATATGTTTGTCTTTAATGGCTATCCATCGAGGAGAGAACATTAAAATGTTATATTTGTTAACGAGAAAGACATCGCTCTTTGACGCCGGCAGCCCGCAATCATTAATAATTTTATTTCTCGCATTAAGGCGCTCTTATAGTAACACTAGCGCCACCCAGCAATTAATTATTTTAATCCTAAATGATATCGAATTTTAAAAATCTAACAAGAACATAACTAGTAAATTACTTGTAGTATTTCGGTATTCATTTGCACTAATATTCGTTTGATAAATTAAGAGAAAAACAGGTTAACGCCAAAAGCGGCCACTTTTGGCGTTAACCGATTTTTCTCTTTAAATATGGCACTAGTAAATTACTCGTAATAATTCAAATATAGTACAAGTAATTTTCTAGTTCTGTACTTGTTAGATTTTTAAAATTCGATATAATTTAGGATTTAAAGAACTTAATTGCTGGGTGGCGCTAGTGTTACTATAAGAGCGCCTTAATCATTATTTCCGGGACATTTACTGGAAAAAACAGTGTAACACGTTGTTTGTGTCGCGATAAAAAATACTTGTCGCCGGGAGTTAATTAACGACTATGATTGTACAGTCAGTCACACTCACACATCTTCTATATTTATATATATATAAAATATAAAATGCAAACCTGACTTACTCATTGACTTATATACTTAATAATGCCGAAACTACTGTTCTAAGAAACTGGAAATAGCTATGGCAGCTTCCCATACATCATTTTAGTTTATAATCAAAGTTAGTGTCTATAAGAAGATATACTGCTGATTCTAAAGGTAAAGAAATCATAATTATAGAACTCTCCAACCCGCCTGGCTAGCGTGGAGAGTGTAGGCCGAAGCCTCTGACTGCTCTGGCTAATTTATGGTTCTGGTGGTACAGAGAGGGTCGTGCTCCAGCAGTGGAGAATAACAAAGACCTAATGATGATGATAGTAGTTATATACGGAACAATATTTTTTTATTACTTTATAAAACTAAAAATTAAAATAATAATAAATAGTAAAAATAAAGGCGTATAAAAATATTATATGTTTTTTGGTTGCAATGAGTTTTTAAGACACTTTTGGTGCCCCGAACTAAAAATCTGCCACAGCTCTTTAGCAAAGTGGTTCCTTTCAAGATGTAAGTGAAAGTGAGCACTAAGAAAGGATTTTAAAGTGCTACGAGGACGAAGTCGCGGGTTTGCTAGTCACACATAAGATGGTCCACCAGGTGGTCGGACGACCTGATAAGGGTCGCAGGAAGGCGCTGGATGCAGGCCGCTTCCAACCGGTCATATTGGAAATCCTTGGTGGGAGGCCTATGTCCAGCAGTGGACTTCTTGCGGCTGAAATGATGATGATGATGACATAAGATGGACTCAAAGTTTTTCAAAATAGTCATTAGTATACGTAACTAGAAAAAACAAAATAACAGTGCGTTACAACAAGTCTCGCGACAGTTGTCACCAGGGATATAATTTAAGGACTGTACAGTCAGTTACACTCCCACATCAGATAGATTCTGAGGTTTCTCAAAATAATCATATACACTAGAAAAACAGTGTGTTACCTACATTACACGTTGTGTCGCTATAAAAACTTGTCACCGACGAGTTAATTAACGACTATGATTGTACAGTGGGCCACACATCACGCATTACATAGTTTAGCTCTGTTATGTGATATTTGAAATCAAATCCTCAATATCCCTTGATAATCTAGAAATCATTTAATCAAAAATTTTCGAGACAGGTTGACATAATTTCAACATTATTATTAACTAAGTGGCTAAAAACTTCTTACACCCGGTATAAATAGGTTAAAAATAAAAATCTTTTATTTTTTACTATTTTATTAATTTATTTTATTAAATAAGTTTATTAATTAGTGATAAATTTATGAACTCGCATTAATAAAATTATAATTTTTATATAAGTTTCTAATTAATTGTGCACAATTAGCACTAAATTACAATTTGGTAACAAGTCATTTAGTGGCAAATAAGTTTGCAATAGTCGTTTAGTTGATATCGTTCAATTTGATTGACATTAAATTTAATTATCTTTTCCGATAGATAAGTAGTTTTATTTTTTTTAATTCCATAGTAGTAGATAATAAATTTTACTAAAACTAATTAAAAACTAAAACTTAACTAAAAATAATTTATTTATGTATCATCATCATCACCATCATCAGGTCTCTTTTAGTCTCTACTGCAGGAGCTCGAACCTCTCTGTTCTACTAGAGCCATATATATAGCCAGAGCAGTCAGAGGATTATCATTTATTTATGTAAGTTTTCGGTTATTTCGAACACCGGGAATTCGAACAAAAAGTTGCAGGAATTAATAACAGACTCACTAACACACTAACAGATAGGCATAGGGACCGATAATACAACTATGTGAGTAATCGCTTTTTATACAACAAAGTACGCAAAGTTGATAAAACGATTGTACTTAATTTTACGGGGTTCAGTGCCGCCAATAGAAATAAATCATTTGGACGAAAACTGAATATCATTTAAAAATTTGTTATGCTAGGCCCTAGATAGTCCTTTATTTTTCAATACATTTGCTAATAATACGGTTCTTATGACATCGAAATTTTTATCGTAATGATGTATTTACGGCACTAGTTCTTTTTACTTTACACCAATCACAACCGCTCAATAGCCCAATCAAATCAAAGCTACAGATGCAAAATTTAAACTCTTTTATCGAATCCGAGCAGAGTTTCAAGTTTAGCATGAAAACTTTTTTCTGATTCGTGAGATGTGATTTTTTCAACCGACTTCGAATAGGAGAAGGTAATGTACCTACTTTTTTGGAGAAAATAAACTTGAGTAAATGTACCTAATTATTATAAATGTATTTTTACAAACTGCTTTAGTTCCTAACTTTAATAAATTCCTTATTTGCTGAACGGCAATCTTGTTTTAGTTTATGGTAATCGCAAATGTATTGAAAACGTCGTATGATACTCGTACGGTAAGCTGTCTATTATAGTCGGCGGTTTACTATAAGCACTTGGCTTCGCCTCGTACCTATAAACACTTCGACTATAATATCCAGCTTACCGTACTTGTATCGTAATAAACTATTACGAACGACTTTTTACAGTTCAAAGTGCGAACGTTTTACTTAATGTTTTCGCTCAGTGTTTGGTTTTGATAAAAACGCTAAAAAAGTTACAGTTGTTCATGAAATAGTTTCAAGGGTTATTTATGGCCCCGCTGAATTTTTTTTTATGATATCTCCGTTTTCCTTTCGAATGAATTTTTTCCATGGCGGCAACACTGGACTTCAGTTCGTGAAAAACGAAATGACAAACTTGACAATTGGCCCAGTGTACTCGCATGTTACCGAAATATAATTTTAATAATCGTTCCTTTACGTCTATTTTATTTCGATTTCTATCCCCCAGGCATTGACCTAGCATTAATACCCACTCGTAGTTAAAATCACTACATATTATAAAACAAAGTCCCCCGACGCGTCTGTCTGTCTGTCTGTCTGTCTGTCTGTTCGCGATAAACTCAAAAACTACTGAACCGATTTTCATGCGGTTTTCTCTAATGAATAGAGTGGTTCTCGAGGAAGGTTTTAGTATATAGTTTGTTTAGTTTTTGTATATATTAATGATTTTTGTAAGAGGTGTCGTAAAAAATAAGCCGTTTTTGAGCTTTCAACGAATACGCTGTCTAAACCCTTTGAGATATAACAAAATAATGTATGGTGGAATTGTGTATCTTATATAGGTCTACAAAAAAGTCCGCAATGGCATATGCCTATATCTTAAGAATAGCATACTATATCCATTTTAATACTTTACAAAATTGGCAATTATAAAGCGATAATTGGAAAGCTAAATACGGTATTAATCTTTATCATTTTAAATAGGTTAGTTAGTCTTAAACATCTGCTCTGGGGGTCCGAAAGTGTATGTAGTAAGTATATCAATGTATGGTAGAATTGTGTATCTATATTTATCTATCTTCTATAAATGAGTTTTTAAAATATAAAAGGCTAAAGTGATTGACGGATAGATCGCACAGGCCAAACCCTTAAGGCCAGAAACTTGAAATTTCGTACACGTATTCCTCTTATGACGTAGCCATCTACAAAGGAAGGCTTTTTCAATATTCATCCCCCAAAGGTCTGAAATATGGGATTAAAGTTTGTATGAAACTTTTTATTCCTTGAACATATTTGTATGTAATTCCGTATGAATTAAGTAGGGCAAAATTAATGAATTATGTATTTCATCGTTTTCCGAAATTTAATCCCTAAGGAGTAAAATAGGGGATGAAAGTTTTAAATAATCGCACAGGCCTTTAGGGCTAGAAATTTGAAATTTTGCCCACGTATTCCTCTTATGACATAGGCATCCAAGAAAGAAAGATTTTTTAAAATGATTTTTCAAAATTCATTCCTCAAGAGGGTGAAATAGGGCATTCAAGTTTATATTCTTTTTTTCCTTGGACATATTTGTATGTAATTTCGTATGAATTGTCATAAATTTTACCTCTGTAGGGGTAAATGGAAAAAAAGGTTATAAATTTGGACGTTGTTCCTATGTGATTAACTTTTCTTAAGAGTTCCAATAGATTGCGCTTTGATTTTTTTGTGATATCGAATTCGCGTTATCGTGATTTCTAACAAAGTAAAGTGGTCGCATGTTTCGAAATAAAATGGAGGAAAGACAGTACAGTCTGCTTTTAAATCCAATAATCGTCGAGGGACCTATCTGTCATATCTTGAGAGACTAAATTAATAGTGTTGGATGAATGCGGTATGTCTCACGAACATAGAATTGAAGCATTGAATAGATCTTTAAAAGATATAAGATCTAATGATCGATTGATTGGATGGAAGTGTTACATTACTTTTAGCAGGAGACTTTCAAAAGATATTACCGGCAATACCAAGGGGTACAAGCTAAGGGTACAAGAGCTGATGAAAGTATAGCAAGTCAAGTGGAACAAAATCAAGAGACTTGAACAAATAAAAATCAGTGAGTCCATTCAGAACAAGACGTTGATGCTGAATTTAAAAAAAATCATGCAACGACCATAGATAAAACCCCTAGGGCAGTAATTGAAAGTCGCTATGTTTCTCACACACTTTCTTTGACAATTCTATGTGGCATGTTCCAGAGTGAGTTCTGTTATTAGTCTTATAATCCTTTCTCCTAATGCTCCTACCGTGAATGTGGTTTATAAAAAGATTCTTTGGTAGTAAAAAATTAAATAAGTAGTATTAGTAGACATGAAATGTATCTTTTCTTTACACAATAACCTTTACATAAAAGTTAACAGTTGATTGAGAGAATTAAAAAACTGTAAATAAAGGAAAGTCATCGGTTTCATTTTGCTTGGTTATTGAAAATAGGATTCAGTTAAGCCTAAATAAACGCGATCGAAGCAGCGGGTAACAGCTAGTACTATATATAATAATTATACGTCTGCTATTTAGGTATCTATCAGTCATCATCACTTCAATAACTAATCGAAAGCTAAATATGGATTTGGCATAAATCTGAGTGCTTTTGACCAAGGAGGGATACAAATCAAGAACCATATCGGAGAGTGATGACAGCCTACGGGACCCTATTACTGAGTCGTCGATGTCCGTCTGTTACCAGGCTTTATCTCATAAACCTTGATAGTTAGGCCAGTTGTTTCCACAGATGTTGTATTTCTGATGCCGCTATAACAACAAATACTAAAAACAGATTGAAATAAATATTTAAGGGGGTTCACATACATACAACATACGTGATTTTTTGCCGATTTTTTTCTCGATAACAGGTAGACGCTTGAAATATCCACAGAATATTTAGTTGTATATTCGTTTAAAAACTAAGAATTAAATCAAAATAAAATAAATAGTCGTGCTTCTGCAGTGGAGACTAAGAAGACGTGATGATGATGATGATGATGAAAATAAATAGAATTTAAGGGCGGCTCACATACAACAAACGCATTTTCAGCTGTCTTTTGCTGGATTGTTAAAATTTTTGAAGATAATGTTAAGGAACCCTTCGTCCGCGAGTCCAACTCACACTTTTTGCAAATGATCTCAGAAAATATTGCGGGATTCTATTTATTAGTTCCAAACATATTAATACACGAGTACAAACTGCAGAATCAATTTGTGTGAGTGCCGCCCACTCGATCGAAAGTGGAGTGTTTAGAACATTAGCCATCGAACGTTATGTTATAATTAGGATAGCATTCTATGTTTAAGCGCAGTTCACACATTTCCGGGTCAGGGCCTTCCGGGCCCCGGGCCGTCCGTGTCCGTTTTCCTATCAGCAGGCCTATTTGCTAACTCGATGTACAACGTTTCTTTATTCACTTTAATATCCTTTGCTATTAATATATCGTAATTAAAAATTAGTCATTCATACGGAAGCTGTAGTGGATATTGAAGTGATCATCAAAACGATGTACACCGTAGAATTGTCAAAAGTTAGCAAATACTTAGGCCTGCAGGGCCGGGCCATCCGGGATCTGTGTTCACACATATCGGGAAATCGGTGTCAGTGTAATCTTTGTCAAAATTTGCCGGTAATTTTCGAGCTATTGTAGTGTCGGTCATAGGTCTGCCACGCAATGATTTTTGGCACAAAAATTGTACAATAACTCAAGAAATTGTCGTCTCCAGAGGTAAAACTTGGAAGCCCCAGACACGGAGTCCGGGCGTCCGGGTGATCACCGGGACACTACTCTGACTGACGGCCCGGCCCTGAACAGTGTGGTCAAGTTCAATACAAATCGTATGGAACCGATTTTTCCCGACCCGGCTGGGTTCCGGGAACCCGGAAATGTGTGAACAGCGCTTTGTGTAACTAGTTACAGATCAAACAATTCTGGAATTGAAAATTGACGATGTTGTTTCATTTCACAACCAATCTGCTTTGAATTTACGGTAATTATCACACTTCAATACAAGTAGTAATTTAAAAAAGTTGTTGATAAAGTATGAACTTTACGAAACAAAAACTCAAGAAATCTACGAAAGCGCACATTATAACATGTAATCTACGATATAAAGTGCAAAGTACACACGCACAATGCACTTTTCTTTGCATCACACATTATAACACAATGAGCTATGAAAGATTCTCGCGATCGCACAATGTCACATTACCGCCTATTACCGCTGGCGATGGCATGCATGTTCAAAATAATGTCATAGCTTTAAAGGTGTTGCTGGTACGAAGTTAGCCGGAAAGTGTATCAAGGAGAAAGACTCAACAAAATGAAAAAGTTATACTCAGAGCGAGCTCCGTGGCGCAGCGGTCAACACGCCGGCCTGTGACACGGATGGTCCCGGGTTCGATCCCCGGTCAGGTCAAGATGAAAAATGATCTTTTTCAGATTGACCTGGGTCTTGGATGTTTATCTATATATGTATTTGTTATAAAATATAGTATCGTTGAGTTAGTATCCCATAACACAAGTCTTAATTAAGAACTTACTTTGGGGCTAGCTCAATCTGTGTGATATGTCCATATATATTTATTTATTATTTATCTACCTCAAAAGTATCAATAAAGCATGCAAAGTATTAATGAGTTTTAAGTTTCACCACAGGTTTCACTCCGGTACATCCTCCAAAATTATACTATTAGCGATCGGTCAACGGAGTTTTTATATGGTAGGTTCATTCACCAAGTGATTATCTACCTATATGAAAATATCTTCTAGATGATAAAATCTAAGTAGGTATTTGAGGTATTTCTGGTTCTGTTTTGATAATAATATAATAATCTCAGTTATAAGGGAAAACGGCGAGCATTTTTTTATCCCTTAACCTTACGAAGTTTTAATCTTTTTCAACCGACTTCAAAAAAGGAGGTTAGCCAGCCATTTGAAAAAATAAATAAATAAATATATACGGACAAATAACACAGATTGAGCTAGCCCCAAAGTAAGTTCTAATGAAAGACTTGATTTTTAAATAAAAATAATAATAATAATTTGATAATTTAAATGAAAAAATTAAGTAGGTTTAATTTTTTCATTTAAATTACTAGGTACTTGTGATTACTTGATTTAGACAAGCCGTAATTAAAAAAAATCCATAACTTCATTCATTCAACCTTTAACAATAGGTACTACACATACTAAAATTTCCAAACCCGCAAATGTATTTACCAATTAAAGACCCGACATTAAAAATAATCACCAGCCATGTGGTTTCATCCCAGGGGACTGTCCGTCCAGTACATTGACAGTTTGATTGATTGCCTGTGTACCCTCAGTGTCAATTTACGTTTAAACTATAGTGGGCTGTGCGGCCCTTTGCAATTTTGGGTTGAATTTTTCTATAGTTTGGAACCCGCACTAATAAAATAAATTATTAACAATGTTATGTATGTGTATTTTAGGTAGCTGTGTTTTTGAGATTTGTGAAAGTAATTTGTAAATCTAAAACGTATGCTAAATAAAAAAATTAAGCGAACCCCGATTCGATTATCCCTCAATGTTGTTAACTGCTGAACCGATTTAAAAAAAAAACATGTCTTAGAACGATCGCCAAGAAACCTGCTTTCCAATTAAAAGAAAAAACTAGGTACACCGAAATAGATTCGCCGCTTTAAGCACTCCGCACTCCTCACTCCTATTTTTGCGTCGAGAATTAAAAAAAAACAGTGGGTTGCTCGAAACTGGACACAGGTGGGTCGTTTTCGCAAAATATTTTTAATATTTTCTTGTGACGAATAAACATGATAATATTTTGACGTTGCAAAACGAGTTCAATAGTTATATTTTTTTTGTACACACATTCCCTAATCGATACGATAACAAACAATCCAACTGGAGTTCTTACTTGATTACGAACGACAATAACGGACGAAGGTCACCATGCCCTTCTATTAATATCGACAGCAATTAGCGGGGGCGTCTTGTACACACACCCCTAGTCACACACACCCCTGTTGTGCAATAACATAAACAGAACGATAAAAATAAAAAGCTGTGAGACTCACAACATCCCAACTTCCCATCCCAACTAAGATTATAAATGCGAAAGTGAGTTTGTATATTTTGTTTGTTTGTTACCTCTTCACGCTTTATCTACTGAACTAATTTTCTTGAAATTTGGCAAACTCGTTAACAATGCTACGGAGAAGGACATAAGCTACAATACCATATAATGCCAGGCACCGTAAGTTGATCAATTAGCTAAAATTGATTGCGTTAAATAATACATTTCAACAGCCGTTTATGATTTTCCGAAAGTTGATCAACTAACTTGAAAATTGATCAATTTACGATTCTAATTATTTTCCGGTGACATAACACTATGTTATGTTATGCGCCAATCGCCAATTAGTCGCGCTTGTCTTACGTCCGAATACTCAAAGACATTTTAAATGCATCTCAACTAACGTCCTTATGTCTAGGTCTGTCACTGTCTATATAACCTAGCAAGACAAAGACAGTCTGAGATTTTTAGGATTGTCATTCATTAGTTAAGATTATTTCGGATGGGTATGTACGGAGCATTTTCCTCTAAAACTTAGGGCCTCCTCATCCGGGAATGTCCCGGTTGTATCCAGAGCTGTAGTGCTTCACAAGGCCATATTATATTTAAGGTAGAGTGGGCAACATCTCCAAGCTGCAACCCGCCTGGTCAACGTGGAGGGTACGCGCGCCCGCCCAAGCTGCTACTATCTCATCCCCTATCCATCCGAGCAAGCATCTCAAATGCCATTATCCCGTTACTTCAGCCCATCAAACTCCTACCCTTCCTTTGCTTAAAAAACGGTTTCTATGGGGCAACAGCGTAACCGAGATAAGCCAAAAAATTCCGCTCACCAACCCGCTTGCCAGGCGTGGTGATTATGGCAAATCCGCCAAAGATGTCTGAGAAATCCTTGTTCCTCCTATATTTCTAGGAGTGAACTTCTTGCAGCTGAGATAATGATCCTCAGCTGTGATGCTATAGAGCCCAGGATCCACTAATATGGGGATCCACTATGTTTCTAATATAAAAAAAAATCCGGCCAAGTGTGAGTCAAACTCGCGCAATGAGGGTTCCGTACAATATGCTTCGTGAACACACACACAATGTGCAAAAATGTTTTATTCAATTGACTAGCGCTATCTAGTGGTGTTTTAGTGAACTATTTCCCTAGGTGAACTTATTATAGTGAGTTTACCACTTTATTTTCAATTGATAGAATTCTTATTATTTTTCCTGTAATCTTCAAGCAATAAACTATATATTGTAATTTTTTCGAAATTTTAGGCCCAGTAGTTTCGGAGTTAAGGGGCGGGGGGGGAATGGTCAAATTTTGCCTTCTTTCGTGAATAAAATCAAAAGTATTGATTTTTCCAGAATAAAAAAAAAAATTTTTTTCAACCCTTTCAGTTGATATATAACACGGTAAGGTTTGCAAAACTTTTTTTAACATTTTCTATCAGGACCCCCTAAACTGACCCTTATTTAAAAAAAAATATATATTTACTTTGCACATCCGTGTTTGGGTCATAGGTTTACACCATCTTACCAAATTTCATTTAATTTGGTTCAGTAGATTCGGAGAAAATCGACTGTGACAGACAGACGGATGGACAGACAGACGCTCGAGTGATCCTATAAGGGTTCCGTTTTTCATTTTTTGTACGGAACCCTAAAAAAACAACGGGTGGCACTCCGGGAGTGCGGACAGAAAAGAAAACTTAAATACTATCACTTATAATTTAATACCTTTCCTAACAGTATAGTCACCATCCATGGGTGTGCGTAGCACGCTGTAACACAAACACACACGCGCAAGCGCCCTGCGCCGCCTTACAAATTTTCAATCTGACGAATCTGACGGTCACGTGACCTGTAGCGAGTTTAACATTTTTTCCCCATCACAAACAGTGCTCAGCGCCGCTAAAAAAATTGTCACTTCATATATCATCAGAGACTTTCGATCACAAATTATTATTTTTTTCCTTACATCTGCCTGTCCAGTTAAATGCTAATGTGTTTTATCATTACATCGCCAATAACACACCGACATTTTCCCAGCACTTTCCCCAACAAAGTGGAAATTATAACCGACATGAGGTATGGAGCACATACTGGTGTTATGTGCCAACGCCTCACTAATCTCAGGCTGAAAACATCTGCGCTTGTTTTTAGAAGGTACATTCGTTTAGTTTTAACGCAATAAAAAAATATAAGTAGAACGTTTTGCTAATAATTTCTTGTGGAGTAATTGCTGATATAACTAATAAACAGGCCAATTCTAAATCCTCTGGCTATATTTTTAACATCAGAATCAGAACCCATTATAGAACAGGGCAGGAGAAAAGGTTAAAGATTAAAAAAAAAAACCGGCCAAGTGTGAGTCAAACTCGCGCAATGAGGGTTCCGTACAATATGCTTCGTGAACACACACACAATGTGCAAAAAATGTTTTATTCAATTGACTAGCGCCATCTAGTGGTGTTTTAGTGAACTATTTCCCTAGATGAACTTATTATTGTGAGTTTACCACTTCATTTTCAAGTGATAGAATTCTTATTATTTTTCCTGTAATCTTCAGAGAATAAACTATATTTTGTAATTTTTTCAAAATTTTCGGCCCAGTAGTTTCGGAGATCAGGGGGGGGGGAATGGTCAATTTTTGCCTTCTTTCGTGAATAAAATCAAAAGTATTGATTTTACCCGAACAAAAAAAAATATTTTTGAGATCCTCATAATGAGCCCTTTCATTTGATATATGACACAGTAAGGTTTGCAAAACTTTTTTTTTAAATTTTGTAATTGGGCCCCCAATAATGACCCTTATTTCAAAAAAATCTTTATTTACTTTGCACATCCGTGTTTGGGTCATAGGATTACACTATCTTACCAAATTTCATCTAATTTGGTTCAGTAGATTCGGAGAAAATCGGCTGTGACAGACGGACGGACGGACAGACAGACGCTCGAGTGATCCTATAAGGGTTCCGTTTTTCAACTTTTGTACGGAACCCTAAAAAGGTGTATTTGTATGGAAATTCCTTTCTTAGTGTTACTTATCCTAAGAATACCAAGTGCTAAGCCACTGGACACTGGACCCCATTTAGTAAGCATCCACGTTTCGTCAATCAGAGCTGTATCTAGTGAACCATAATTTGATTGATTGAGTCTGGATTGAGTTTCTTTCGGCGTATTCTTCTCACCAGTGGTCATTACGAAACGCTAGTAGTTTTTCGATTCTGCATATTAAAAATTAAAAATAATAAGAAAGTAAAAAATATGACGTTCAAAAAGAGATACAATTATCCAATTTTGAATAAAAATCTTTGACTTTGACTTTAATAGTGAGAAACTTCAAAATCAATTCTTGGAATGATTTCTATTGCCGCTATAAGTACTTTAACAACAAATAATAAAATCGAGGAAAATAAAAATAAAACGGTCAAGTGCGAGTCAAACTCGCGCAATGAGGGTTCCGTACAAAAAGTTTATATGCTTTGTGACAAATTTATCGGGCAGTTACATGTAGTACCTATTCATTCAGAATATAAATATTGATAGACGTTCCAAAACTTGGATAATGTGATATACTATCACGTCTTTTTCCCTTGCGGGGTAGACAGAGCCCGGGTCTGTTAGCATGTTGGTGGGCTTGTAGTGAGAACGGAATCAAAATAGCGATACGTTGCTAGCCGCATCACCTATTGACATGATTCCTGACGCCCATTCCCTCGATCGGCTTTTACGATCTGCGCGGGAAGAGAAGCAGCTGGTACATTCTACGTTTTTTTCTTTTCTCCCAGTCCAGCGTGGAAGTCCAGTTGGAAAATGTGCAATTTAAACTTATCGCAGTTTGTCCGCTTAGTCCATTTAGTTAAATTATTATTATACCTAGTGGTACAGAACCCTGAGTGTGATTCCGACTTACACTTAGCCAGATGCATTTGTTTGTGTTTCAGCGGTTCTGATAACGATATTTTAATTTTGCCAGGTTGTTTAGAATGAGCCGGTATAAATGTCTGTCAACAATTTAATGCTCGTTTCTAAAAAGTAGATTCTTCGTGAGATAAATTGTCCCCAGTACAATGAAAACGCACTTGCATAGTTACGTGCTATTTTGTAATTAAGTATCTACCCAAGTCTGCCAGTTTCTAATTTGTGAAAACTGACAGATAAGTAATTTTGATGGACGGTATTCGGTGCGTGCAAAGAGGTATGATCAGTGGCGTAGCGTGCCCAAAATTGGGTGTGTGCGAAGTGGCTTTGCGAGGCCCCCCTAGGGTTTGGAGGCCCCCCTTTTTAATTAGTAAGTAAGGTAATGTATAGAAATAAAATCAACATTGCTGACTTACAGTTATAATTTATGTATAATACGAGATTCATAAAAAAATATTTCTTTTTATTAGATATTAGTAAGTTGACATTGAAGCAGGTATTTTTTGGCCTGACATCTTCCCTGAATAAAATTTGAAAACATTGCCAACGAATTCAGACCGAGGCCCCCCCTGCCCGGAGGCCGAGTGCAGTCGCACACTTCGCACACACCTCGCTACGCCACTGGGTATGATCACTGATATACCTAATGAAGACAACTGAATAATAAAGAGAAATATTTGCAAATATAATCTGCAAACAAGGCACCCTTATAGTTTCGATATGTTCGCTTCGCAAGAGTTAAAACGACTTACTTATATTACGTTAATAATTTGGCCCATCATTAGAAGTTAAACCGTAACCTCATTATATTAGCTGTTCAACCGTGAACCGACGTGCAACTACGGAACCCTACATTGTGCGTGGCTTGACAGGCATTTGGCGTTCATTTATTTCCTCTGTTGTCGAGTTATTCTTGTTTATCAACGAAATGATGGTGTAATTAATTATGTTGGTTTGACGGAGCCCGATAATTAATAATAAGGCGCATATGCGCCTCCAGTGCTTTCCTAAAAATTCAAAAAAATTTAAAAAGTTGTCAGCATGCTAAATATTTATGCTAAGTATTCCGCACATCGTATCACCATCACACCACGAATTAAGAACGAAGTCGTGCTCATAACACCACGAACAAGGGCTCCACAGTGAAGGCTGCGCAGGGCTTTGCCCTCCGATCAAAGCGCGATTGATCCGAGTGATTTGATACACAGCCAGATGCACATTACTGAGTGGAGATTGCTCGTGAATTACTTTATGGATGTTGTGTGAGGACTGTGTTCACACGTCCTTTTCAGATAACGACTGTGTTGCTAGTAAGGGGAAGCCTTTGTCTATATACTTTCTAGTCACCGGCATGTCTTTATTTCAACGATTAAAAAACTGGCCAATTTTTCAATGCGTGCGTGACAGCTTTGTGTTACCACACGCGTCCTGTCAATTTATGCCCTCAAATTGGTAGTGTGTGTGGTGTGTGTGTGTGTGTGGTAGGACTTTGGATTGGAAACTAAGGAGTTTTTTTCTACGCTTTTAGGCTAATAGAGTCTATCTAGAGCATGCATTAAGAGGGGTCCAGTATCGCAATTTGAAATAAATTATTTGAAAAAAAAAAATACGGAGATTTAATTCAAAATTTTGTTAAAGTATTTTATGATATTATATATAGTATTTTATGATGAAATAGCTTAGCTATATTGTGAAGCTTTTCTTAGCGTATTGGCCAAAAAAGTAACCATCGACCACCTTCCAACCAGAAGAGATATTTTCTTAATCCGAGCGTTTTTACATAGCAACCTTAGCTGTGGTGACTTGGGTCACAGAGTTTGCCATTTTTTAATGGACTATATAATAGCTAGCTTTTGTGGACTTTTGCGTCTTCACCGGGCTTTAGAGGTGAGGGCAGGTGCCCTCAACCTGTAAGGCCAAAATCGCCAAGGAGCCTAAAACAGACCGCTAAGAAACGTACCAGTGACGCAAAAACCAATGCATGCAAACGTGTCGCGATCGCGACACAAGCTCATGCACACTTCGACACATTATGCCTGCAATTTTTGTAATTATTTCTCTTGTTCGAAATTCAAACTCTTTTATAGTTAAGTTCAATTAGAACCTTCTTATGCTGCACAAAGTTAGCGTCACTTGTGACTGCCCCGCGCCCGGTCGATATTATTCCTAGATCCATGCTTTAAAATAAAGACTTGACTGGTAAATCTAGTTCGAACCGTGATTCTTCAATGATAACGGCCTTTATATTTAGCCTATACGTCACCGACTCCATTAGTTCTGTGTCGTAAAACAAACTGTTTGAAGTCTACGCGGATCCGATCTGATGGATATCCACAATGATGTAACTACATTCACTTCCAACCAATAAAAACCTAATTTTAAACTTTTTTAACCCTTTACGCACACATAGGTTTTATAAGTTTGACCGCTTTGTGTGTGTCGTGTGTTTGTCTGCGGCACCTTAGCTCTGAAACAAGTGAACCGAACAAGATGTGAGACCTCTTCAATTCGTCTGGCCAGCGTGGAGAGTGCAGGCTTAATCCTCTGTCTGCTCTGATTGGCTCTAGTAGTGCAGAGAGGGTCGTGCTCCTGAAGTGGAGACAAAAAAGACCTGATGATGATGATGAACATAGAACAAGTGTATGTTCGCGATTTTTTCAGTTTTATTTGCTACATCCTTGTTGAGGTCCGATTAACACGGATTAACCATCAACACATCGTTCAAGAACAGCGAATATTGCCGAACATATACATATATTTAGAATGAAATCTATCCATGAATTGATGCAAACATACTAATCATAAGCATATTATACACTAACTCAGTTTAAAAACATCGCAAAAGCCTGCTCCTATATTTCAGACTTTTAAAATTTTATTTAGTGTCACGCAGCCGTAGTATTTCACTCTGAGTATTAATATTAATATGTATACTCTAAGATTTCACTTTTATTAGTTAAGGGGGAACAGTAGGCACAGTAGCGACGCCAATCATTTTATTCCTAATACTTCAAATAGAAAGAAATTCAAGAATATAAACAATACAAGTCTTAGTAAATAACCTGAAGTATCTTTGGAATCATGTTTTGATATTATGAGAATCAGTCATTGAGAGAAAAAGTGATAACCGCCAAAAACGGCCGTTTTTGGCGGTAATCAGATTCTCATAATTCTCACTGATTCCGATAGTAATAAACATGATTCAAAAAATACTTCAGGTTATTTACTAAGGCTTGTATTGTTTATATTCTTGAATTCCTTTCTATTTGTAAAGTATTAGGAATAAAATGATTGGCGTCGCTACTGTGCCTAGTGTTCCCCCTTAAGCTCTTTTGTCCTACGAGTACTGTATGTTATTTACTTTGGTTCTGTTTTTACGACAGGCATATTGCAGATCCCATATGCAATGCAGGGATGCATTTATTTAATACTAGCTGTTACCCGCGGCTTCGCGCGCTTATAATTTTGCTGAGTCGTTTATCGGAATTCCCACGGGAGCAATACTTTTTCCGGGATACAACGTACTCTATGTCCTTTTCAGTACCCTAACCTATGTCTATGCCAAATGTCAAGAAGTTCGTTCAGCAGATAAAGCATGAAGATGCAACAAACAAACAAAAAGAAATACAAACTCAATTTCGCATTCATAATAGGTATTAGTTGGGATTGGGATTGGGATTGGGACTATACCAGATTTTTTCAGAATTGGAAATGCTTCCTCTAAAATAAGTAAGCTTACTCCTTCACATTGGTTGCATTATTTGCATTCATACAACGACATGCCAACATTGCCAACAAACACTCATTGCTATACTCTGAAGCCCTAAAAAGAAGTCGGCGCGCGCTCCAGGCCTCCCCGGCGGATGTTCGCCCAATAAACCGCCGGATAAAATTCTTACTTTATTTGCTATCTCCACACTAACTTGAGTGAGTCAGACAGACATGACGAATGGTACCAGTTTTATGGGTTTACTAACTTTATCCTGCCACTTCGTCCGTGTCAATAATAGCCGTAGGCCGCTATTCGGTCATATTTTCTATTGGTAAAAGGATTTTAAGGGGGCACACTAGGCACAGTAGCGACGCCAATCATTTTATTCCTAATACTTTACAAATAAGTATAAAGAAATTCAAGAATATAAATCATATAAGCCTTAGTAAATAACCTGAAGTATTTTGGGAATCATGTTTTAATATTATCAATCAGTTATTAAGAGTCCCACGTAAAGCCGCAATCCCATACAAACGTAGTTTCGTTTTAGTTTTACAACAGTTAAGCCAATCTCAACCAAATTTCGTACATACGACCGGATAAGGCATATTGATGTTTATAATCAGATTTCAATTTTAAAAATAATACCTATACAAAATTACAGCAAGTACAAGTTTTTGATACGATACTTCAACTCGCTGTAATTTTGTATAGGTATTGTTTTTAAAATTGAAATCTAATTATAAACATCAATATGGCTTATCCAGTCGTATGTACGAAATTTGGTTGAGATTGGCTTAACTGTTGTAAAACTAAAACGAAACTACGTTTGTATGGGATTGCGGCTTTACGTGGGACTCTTAAGAGAAATAGTTAATACAAAAACGGCCGTTTTTGGCGGTAATCTGATTATCGTAATTCTCACTGATCCTGATAATATTAAACATGATTCCAAAAATACTTCAGATTATTTACTAAGGCTTATATGATTTACATTCTTGAATTTCTTTCAATTTGTAAAGAATTAGGAATAAAATGATTTGCGTCGCTACTGCGCCTAGTGTGCGGCCTTAAGAGGCTTATATCAGCGAAACTAAAGTCTAAACCCCTCATTTCTTTTACTTCTAAATAAGATCAAATTGAATAAATCTACGTCAGTACTTCGGTAATGAATTACTTCTACTACTTTTAGTATAACTTTTCATCAATATCATAAATTCAAATAACGAGAACTACTCATTAACGCCAAAAGTATCTGCTTTTGGCGGTAATGAGTAGTTCTCTTAATTTATCAAATGTAAAAAAATTAAAAGTTTTTAATACCAAATATACTACAAGTAATTTACTACCGGAGTACTGTCGTAAGTAGATTTACTCAATTAGATGTTATTTAGAAGTAAAAGAAATAAGATAAGGGTTTACTATTTTTAAGTACCTTTGTTCTTTACATCGGTACATACATAAAATCTGTCTTGTTTCTGATTTTAGTGTATACTAATACGCCACTTCTGTCACGTTATTTTTCCCTGGATAACAGTGTCTTATTTTAAGCAATGTGTGACTCGTGACCAGAGGGCCAGTCAGAGGGCTGGCCAGTATCTTGGCCAAAAGATCAGCATTGCAATACAACGTGGCAATGCTGCCAGCCTTCTGGGCACGCTCCCACAGGGCAACGATCTACCCGGCCTTTTTTATTTGTAAATATATAGGTTAATTTGTTTAATTTAATTTGTTAATTTATTTAGTCATTGTAAATAACTTTCTAATGTGTACGCAAAATTTAATTATGATCTGTTCAGTAAAATAGCCAAATGCAACGTTACAGAGCGTTACATACATAACATTAACAAACTCGATATCATATTCAAAATATTACTACAGTTTATTTATGCCCAGTTAGTTATGATAAAGATACATCAGAGCAGTTATTCCTAACTTATTTTTGCGATAATATTTGGGCGGTCTCATAACATTGCTTCACGGGAAACTAGATAGATTTGGTTATACTTTGTCAGTCTATACTTTGACTATCTATATAGGTACTCTCTAGACGCTGTCATGCCTTTCTTTTAATGATTAAAAAACTGGTCTTTGTGTTCCACACGCGTCCTATCAATGAATGCCATCAAAATTCGTCAAAATGGTAGCTATGTGTTTGCATCACAGACTATGGGTTGGATATGGGGTTGGATACAATGTTTTTCTACGCTTTTAGGCATCTAAGCTTTAAATAATCTAGGAGTCTTTACAACTAGCCTATATTTCCTAAAACCAGATCTCATAAAAAAATAAATGCATTGGTCAATCAATCAAGAACCGGATATATATTTTTTACGGAAACATTTACCCGACGTCCATTATCATGGCATAATCTAATTTTGAAATTCGAATATCAACAAACTAGTGATGTGCCATGTTTATCCAGCTGTCGCCCTGTCGTGTATCCTATCGCTGGAAATGCCGTTTGATGTAGATTACGACGCGAGCACTTCGTTTTATGTTGTGTTCGTGTTAAGTGACCGATAATCGGACGCTTTCTAATGTTGTGTTTGAAGAGTCTACTTTAAAAATCGTTTCTGTCAATAAGCAGTTGCGTGTCTATGATAATCATCAAGTTTACGATTTCCAATACCTAATGGACTTTTTCTTAGAAGGATTTCTTTCAAGGTTAAAAACAAGCTACCAAGGGCTTAAGGGTTTTATTTTTACCATAACGTTGACAGATTTATATTTGAAATTGTCAAGTGATGCGCGTATGTTAAGGTACTGTTTCCATAACGATATGCTTACTGTAAACAACATTTCATCGTCTTCCACGAATAGTGGTAACATGCCTTCAGTGTATCAACGTCGAAGAGAATCGATACTGTAAACACAGTATTAATCTTAAACAATAATAAACAATGCATGTTTGAGCACTTACCGACGACTCCTACCGCGCTGAAAATGCAGGCACACGCTGCAGCTAAAATCGTGGCCTCTCGTGGATAAAACGTCGCATTTTGCGCGTCCATGACATCCATTTCTGGCAACATCCTTGCCAATGTTTATTTTTACTTTAGCACATCACTAACGATTTGAATTTAGAACACTTTCTTGTCATTTTGTCTTTATCTTTTTAAATTGTTTATAGTTGATCGCACCATCTGTTCACCCAGTTTATAATCGCCGCATGTCCATGACACGATCTGTAACAAAAAAGGAGTTATGTTACAATATGAACTTGAGCACGCGTAGAGTCGAGTTACAAATTAGAAGGAAAGAAACTGTTTTAGCATCGTGTGTTCGAGGAGCACGACTTCTGTTTGTTTTTGTTCTATACCTCACTAGATGTATGAAGATAACAGATGGTCATGATTCAATTTTATGAGTCTATTTTAGAATATCTGTAAGTTTTCATGCTAACGTACACAAGGCAAAAATATTAGATACTGTTATTCTATTATTACTAAAGTCTAAAAAGTAAAATCGTGTATTTTTACTGAATTTCCAATCAAAAATTGCTAGGTGATAAAATTATCCTTCGTATCTGAGTAGTAACATTTTTATTATTAAAAAAATTACATAGAACTTCCTAATAAGTGATTAATTTTTTTTTACACATAAAACTACAAGTATACTTAACTTATATTAGATAGTTACCAACCTAATGTAAGTTATACTTGTAGTTTTGGTCAACATGGTGTAGCTTTTTCTTCTATGGCAATGTTGTACCCATAGATATCAGAATATTTATAGTTGTTGTACCATTTAATGACTCGTATAAAAATCTAACAAAAAGTTTATGTTTATGTATAAGTTCGAGTGCAGTCGTACAATGTACGAACGAAGCGCGCATCTAGTGCATAAAGACATGCGTGCGTGGATTACCATATGCATAAAATATGGATACGGCCCAGTTCGGATGCGATGGTCTCAAGCGGATACGCCGCGGGCGTTCACATCACTAATTAATTAACCATATCCGGTTTTTTGTCGCCAAAAACGGATTGTTTTGCAATCGTATACTCTACGACTCTTCATTAGCATTATCCATTTTTTCCTCTGTGGTATTATAGTGACTTTTTGTCTAAACTTACAAACATACGAAAATTTTTTTTTTAAATCTATGCTTTCAAATTTAGCCTATTTAACATACCATTTGGGAGCATCGCAAAGTCAAGAGCCTACCAACGTAAGTATAAGTTTAAGTTCCCTGACGCTTCAATATCTATCATATGTATGTCTAGTCAATATCTATCTATGTCTGTCTAGGCTAATCTTGGAAACTACTGGGCTGATTGTGATACAGTTTTCAATATAATGTAGATTATGTCCACAGTACACACATAGGTATAGTATATCCCTTGGAAAATTTATGCGTATAGGTACAATACATAGTCGGGCGCAGCCGGGTTATCATGACAGCGGCTTCGTCGTACAGAAGTGATACAATTTTAACAACAGCAAGATAATTCGTGTAGCTTTGACAAAGTGTTTGCAATTGAAGGAGCGGTTATTCCAAATTAGCATGTTTTATTGACTGTTCAACTATCAAATATCCTTTATATTCTCAAACAAAAAATATGATGTTTTAATAGAATAATAGTCTTTGTTATGTCTATGTTTAAAACACAATAATATATACATATATAACTTCACTTGATAATAAAAAATCATGATCATGAATGATGATCATTTGAGTAGAGCGCTGTTCACACATTTTCGAATCGGTCAGGGCCACACTGAAAAAAAAAAGATTCTAACTGAGCTAAATTTTTGCTTAGTTGACATTACATTACCTGTTATAATTATTATTTTAATAACTTTAAACAACGTGGCTTAGTTTCAACAACAAATTCATTTTAATTATATCAACTACTACGAATTATAGACATTTTAATCAAAAGTCTTTGTTATTTCATACAATGTTTTTATTTCTGGTTTAATTCTATTGATTCACCTGGTTATATTAACTATTTTTAGGTTTGTTTATACTCACTTATATATATATATATATATATATATATATATATATATATACACATATATAACTTCACTTGATAATAAAAAATCATGATCATGAATGATGATCATTTGAGTAGAGCGCTGTTCACACATTTTCGAATCGGTCAGGGCCATTCGGTAGAAAGAATACCTAACTTTTTAGGATGTTTTCATCATTTTCAGAAGAAAAGGGTAGGAGAAAAAAGACAAATTTTGAAAATTTTACTGAGAATAGAAGAGGAAAGATGGTGGGACACCTATTACGAGTCGTAATATAATAGGTGTACGACACGACGACTTGACCAAGAAGATCATAATTATAAGGAAAATTTGGTCTGGGATGACCGAGACACACTTTTAAGAAACAAATAAAAGAAAAAAATTATTGTAACAATTATAGAGCGGTAAAAAACTGGTGGAAGAAAGAAAGAAAAGGAAAATGTCCCACCGACAACAGCCCTGTTCTTTAATTTGATGATGATGCACGGCCAATCATCATCAGGTCTTTTTAGTCTCCACTACAGGAGCACGGCCCTCTCTGTACTACCAGAGCCATATATATACAACGTGTTAATGAATAAGCGCAAAACCTCTTAGGTGGTGATTGTGCTTATGAATATGATCAATTTTTACTATGGGGCCGAAACTGCAACTCGACAAAAAAAAATCTGCTGTTTCATACAAATTATCAATACCTACTCGACCAGAATATATGGAATAGCTGTTTTTTTTTGTCGAGTTGTAGAGTCGGCCCCATAGTAAAAATTGTTCATATTCATAAGCACAATCACCACCAAAGAGGTTTTGCGCTTATTCATTAACACGTTGTATATGCCAGAGCAGTCGGAGGACACAGCAGTATCTGGTAGAAAATGACCGAAATGCGGATAGTGCTCGAAGCTAAAAAATGAACTTTGAAATTAAATGTTGCCGTAAAAACGTAACGACTCATAAACATCGTCTTGTGGTAATCTTTATGCGACCATAAAGTTGAAAGAAATCATCAAAGATCGTTAATACGAGAGTCGATTTTGTACAGCTGAGCTTTTAACATTAGGCAATTTCTCTTTTTTTTAATTATTTAGAAAAAAATAAAAAATAAATAAATAAATATATACGGACAAATCACACAGATTGCGCTAGCCCCATAGTAAGTTCTAATGAAAGACTTGTGTTATGGGATACTAACTCAACGATACTATATTTTATAACAAATACATATATAGATAAACATCCAAAACATCCAAAAAAAAACTTAAATAGGTTTGAGAGAACAAAACTTTTAGTATAAACGAGTTGCTTTTCTTTCCGCGCAGACCGTAAATGCCAGTGAAGGGATTGGGCAATCAGCTAATGAATCACGTCATATAGGCGATGCAACTAGCAACCCATCGCTATTTTGGTACCGTTTTCCATTTTAACGCCCAAAAAACGTGGCGTGGATTATAATTGTAATGATTATCATTGGATGAGAACGCACTTAAATACTATTATCTGTATACATAGCTCTAAAAGTCACTAAAATAATGTAATCGCTTGATCGGAAAAATCCACAGTGTTTGGGGATCCCATTTACTTCAATTGCCCTACTCATAGGCCGAGTGTGTCTTATTTTACGATTCCTCCTATCACTCGAATCGACACCCACTTTTTCTGCGAGTTCACTCGAGCCATAACCATTTTTACCTTCGCTGTCGGTGTAAATCATTTTCTCAAGGTTTACCTTGACTTCAAAAGCTTGAAATGGATGGCGTGGGTAGCCAGGTAGTTTGTCCACATAGGAGTGCTTCCTTCATCGTATTTCTTTTATAGAGGCTTGGGAGAAAAATATGCCTATTGCCAAAGACAATATAGGTACTTAATGCCTTATAATAACAACGGGTCACTCACGTGCAATCCCTACAAATAGCACGTGAGTGACCCGTTGTTATATATAATGTCTTTATCTCACGTTAATCATAATCATAATCATTTATTTGCCAACTAAGTGTATACAAAAAGGTCTTATATCTTGTATTGCACTTTACAACTTAGTACCTTTTACAGGTATTGCAAATAGGCGGCGCCTGATATACTTAATTTATATTAAAATAATTATATTTATTTTTAATCTTTTAATCTTTTATGTTTTAATAATTATATATATTTTTAATCTTTATCTCACGTTAGTTCCAATATACTTAATGCTATCAAAAACAAGTCTCTCAACTTAGTTCTTCTATCGTAAAAAGTAGTGAGATTCATGTAATACCCAGTCATAATTGATTCGGAACCTGCTGACATAAGTTATTTAATCTAACAACATCTTAATATCATCAACAATAGTGACAATATCAATATTACAAGTCTTAAGTATATGTTTTTAATAAATAGTATAACTTAGTCATCGAATGAAAACACAAAGGGCGTATCCTAGCAGTGTTTTTTCAGTATGGATTCCATACAAATGTATTCCTCTTATTTTCTCGCTGAAAACTGCTTCTAGAGGCACAATTCTTTTTTTATTAAATCTAGTACAAAAATATGTATGAACCTTTATGGTCCTATTTTTATTTTTATCTAAAAATCTGATTTTCTAAAAAAAAATTGGCAGCGGCAGTTTTAACACGTGAAATTCATGTATTTAAAATAAAATTTGTGTTGGTACTTAGTTGAATCATAGATAAGTCCAAGACCCAAGAATAAACAAAACAGAATCGATTCCAGATGCAAATGCATTATCGCGGGTAGGTACTGTGTTACTAGGGTTGCCATGCCATGTCTAAAATTTGGTAACCATGACAAGACGCGTGAAGACCTGGGATTTTAGAGCCCTGAACCTGGACACGTTAACAGGTTTTTTAAACATAATGTTATAAAATAGTTTTGAAAATGTCATAAATAGACTTTTTACTTATTTCCGGGCCTTAAAATGAAATTAAGTCAAATTTTATCATCATTTTAAATGTACCTAATAAAACAGAATCTCATTACAGTTTGTTACAAAAATTGTTTTAATAATCAGATAGAAACTATCAGGTAGCAATTGCGAGTATTTGCGACGACGGGAGTAGGGCATCGGAACCGGTTTTTCCCGGTTCCGAAAAACCCGGTAATTCCCGGTTCTCGGTGTCACAAAGAGAACCTGTTCTAAAATATCAAAACCCGTTTTTTTCGGTTCTTTCGGTTCTCACCTTTTTTAATAGATTTTTAAAAATCTAGCAATAATAAAAAGATAATGCATTATATTTTAGGCCCTACAGATAAATTCAACGTCATAGGTAAATGACGTGGTTGGAAGCGAAAGCATGAAACGCTTCCAGACCGTGACACGGTCGTGAATTGCAATTTCACATATAGCGCAGAGTTGGGAGGGGAAGATTTGCACTGCACTTGACCGCTAGTGTCGTGTGATTTCCCACGAAATGTTTGATATTATGATTCCTTCACAATTATATCACTAGTTTTTCTACGTTCTTTATTTTTTACGCATTTTCATTATAAAATCGGAAGAACTGAAAGAACCGGGTAACCGGTTCTTGACAGTGTTCGGAACCGAAAACCCGGTTCTTGAAAATAATAACTGGTTCTCGATGCCCTAGACGGGAGGAACGGTGAATTTAGCGAGTCGGTTCGACGTTTGATATCGGCGTGCAGCAAGTGCGTGTGTCGCGAGCGACCCAGACTACAAATAAAGCCTGATCCGGACGCTCCCCGGACGCCCACTAAACTAAAATAAATCCGGGGAAACCCGGCCGGATGGCAACCCTATGTGTTACCAACACAGCTGAACGAGTGGTCATGACGAAACGATGACGCAAGAGCAGACGGCTCGGCGCTGCCACTCGAGTGCCTTATTTTTGTCCAGGACGCAAACAGAACCTCAATACGGAGAATTTACTTGTTTTCGTAACAGCGCGATGAACTACGTTGCAGACACATATGTATAGTACGTGCTTGGACGTCTCATTATAAAACGGGAAACTGTAATACTTCTACGTCTCGTGAAAATCGGCAAATTACCTAAGTAGGGAATGCTCGGCTGATGGTTTCAATTCGGTAGATGAGTACATAAAGTACCTACGTACTAAACGTCTTATTATAAAACGAAGAATAAGTTTAGCACAGCCACAATCTAAATAATCAATTTACAGGAAACAAACAGAACCTCAAAACGAAGGATTTACCCTACGGACTGTTAGCTCCACTGCTGATCGACGAGGACTTTTAACTACTTATGTCTCCACTGTAGTGGATCCGCCGTGTGGTTCCCGGCAGAGTAGAATAGGACCACTCTAAGTCTTCCCGTGGATGTCGTAAAAAGCGACTTAGGAAACACAAGCTAAATAAAGCTTATTAAATAAACATCAAATAGACCTCTCCAACCCGTCTGGCCAGCGTGGATGAGAGTGTAGGCCAAATCCTCTGACTGCTCTGGCTAATATATGGCTCTGGTAGTACAGAGAGGGTCGTGCTCCTATGGTGGAGACTAAAAAAGACCTGTCGATGATGACGTAGTGGATCAGTGTAGCTATACGGATACATGTTTCGTAATGAACATGTTCGCGGGATGAACTACGATACATACACATCAAGTATAGAAGAAGACGTTAAAGTACGTATTTAACGTCTTCTTCAGTACTTAGTATTGTGTTTGAGCAACCAGGGGAAGCGAAGTCACACACAAGTCACAAGTACTAATTGAACATTTCAAGGAATTTGAATTTGGAACAGGAGAAAATGTTGGAAAAATTACATGCCTAATTAATGAAGATGTGCGTGAGCCTTCGAGCAACACGGCCTCCGTATCCGTGTTGCTCGAAGGCGTGAGCTTGTGTCCCGACCAAGAGGGAGAATACGCTTACTAAATAGATGGTCGGCGGAACAAGATGGACTCTATTAGCCTAAAAGCGTAGAAAAAACTAGCGTCCAACCCATAGTCAGTCGCGCACACACACAACTACCAATTTGACGGATTTTGCGGGCATAAATTGACAGGACGCGAGTGATAACACAAAGCTGTCACGCACACAAGCATTGAAAAATTAGCACGTTTTTTACATGGGTTTTTTAATCATTGAATTATATAAGGCTCGAGCAACACGGCTCAGTACGGAAGCCGTGTTGCTCGAAGATTTAAGAGCATGACGGTGTCTAGAGAGTATATAGTCAAAGGTCGGAATACGTTTGTATGCATTTGTATTTGCGTCACTATTACGTTTCTTAGGGGCCTATCCTGATTATTCTTAGATCCATAAAATGATATTGAAACTGCGCTGATCCCATTGTTTATACTGTCAAGTCAAACGCTCAAATAAACTAATTGATGAATGTGATGTAAATTGTTATTTGGAAGATGAATATTCCTGAATACCAGTGGAAACATCGCTCATCAGGAATGTGGTAATATTTGACGTATCATGAGTAGGTGGAGGTAGTTTCTTCCTGTGTATAATAAATACGATATGAAAGATATAATAAGATTATGCGAAATGATTTAAAGATCTGAGCTGAGCTCCGATCACAAATTTGATTTATTTTCAAATTTTAAGGAATTTAAGTAAATAAATAAATATACGGGGAAATCACAAAGATTGTGCCCCGAAGTAAATTCGAGACTTGTAAGTAATGTAAGGAGTGAAAGAAATGTTAAGACTACTTATGAGTAAATTAAAATTTCATATTTTCAAAATTAAGAAAAACTCAGTAACTACCTACCTATAAACGCTTTGAAAGAGGCTATTACTTACTTTAGAAAAAAACCAAAATTAAAACAGGACTGAATTTTCAAAAACTCATTAAATCAATCGGTCGGTGAAATTTACGCAAAACAAGTGACTTTAGACCGATACACAACCAGCGATTTAATGTTGACGCAAGAAATGTTTTGACGAGTAATTTTTTTTGAGTATGCTAACGAATTCGGTTTTATTTGTTTTTCGAATGAGTGAGGAGCCCGATGGTCCAGTGGGTGTGAGCTATATGAGCGCTTACGTATGTTAAGCAACCCCTGGCGCAGTCCCTACTTGGATGGGTGACCGCAAGTGGCATGAAATATCTCGAGCTCCTCCGTGCTTCGGAAGGCACGTTAAGCCGTTGGTCCAGGCTGTCATCATTGATGGCAGTCGTTAAGCTATGTCAGATGCCTTTAGGCAGCTTGAAAAATCTGACACCAGTGTTGGCCACTTACACATTCGAAAAACAAAACGAATTCGGTTCCACCCGTATTTCTTTGCCGGCGGATATAAAACGTGAGTAAAGCCGTGTTTTCATAACGAATATTAGAGAACTTTAGTTCCTTCCTAAATTGGACGAACTGCAAAATATAGGGCATTTCTCCACCCGATAAAGATGTGCAGCTGTTTGTAGACTCCATTCGCCGTTAATATTACAATAGGTGCGGTCATTGTTATTAATTACAGCTGATAGCATTATCTATCATATTAAGGGTTTGATTGAATACTACAATGAGATAGTAAATAAGTAATATATTTTGGATAAATATGTCGCCCTAAACCTGAGCCCTAAACAGACTGGTCGGTTTGGTAGTACAGAGAGGGGCATGCTTCTGCAGTGAAGACGACCTGATTATGATGAGCAAGCCCGCTTTTTGTACCGATTAGTTCCTTATTTGTCTGTATTTAATTCATATTTTGTTTACTTTTAAGTGTTGGTGCAATAAAGCATTCATTCATTCATTTATTCAAGTAACTAATATAGAGTATATCCTCAAATTAAACGGTCTACCAAATACAGGGCATTAATTCGTCGATTGATTCAGCGGTTTCACGACTCGGTAGGCGCCGTACTTAAATGAGATGATACATTAATCATCATCAGGTCTTTTTTAGTCTCCACTGCAGAAGCAAGACCCTCGCTGTCTCTACCAGAGCCATAAACTAACCACAGCAGTCATAGGATTAGGCGTACACTCTCCACGCTGGCCAGACGGGTTGATGTTTAAGCTTTGTTTAGCTCGTGTTTCCTGAGTCGCCTTCTACGACATCGACGGGAAAACTTGGCGTGGTCCTATCCTACTCTGCTGGGAACCACACACCATTGGAGGAACATAAGTATAAATGTAGAATAGGCTCCATTACAAATAAAACGGTCTGCAAAATATAGGGCTCTTCTTGGATTGATAATACATTGCGTGGTTTCATGACCCGGTAGGCGCTGTACTTAAATAAGATGATAAATGTGATCATCATCATCAGGTCTTTTTTAATCTCCACTACAGGAACATGTTCCTGGACTACCAGAGCCATATATTAGCCTGAGCAGTCAGACGATTTTAACCTACACGCTCCGCACGCTGGCCAGACGGGTTGAAGAGGTCTCTTTAATGTTTATAAGCTTTGTTTAGCTTGTGTTTCCTAAGTCGCCTGTTAGACATCCACGGGAAGACTTGGAGTCCTATTCTACTATGCCGGGAACCATAAAGAAGACCATTGGAGGAACATAAGTAGCTATCCATATTTCCATACTAATATTATAGATGCAAAAGTAACTCTGTCTGTCAGTCTCGCTTTCACGCGAAAACTACTGAACCGCTTTGAATGAAACCTGTTACACAGATCACACAGATGGAAATGGACATAGGCTACTTTTTCCACGAGGACAAAGTCGCGGGAAGAACTAGTGTAGAATATTAATCGCCATCACAAATTAACTCAACGATACTTACGCCTTTACGCCCACTGCGTTGCTAAACGTGGCCTGTAAGTTTTATGACCATGGGCTCTGTCTACCCCGCAAGGGATAAAGACGTGATAGTATATATGTATGTAGGTATGTATCACAAATTAAACGGTTTTCAAAATATAGGGCATTTCTCTGATTGATAAGACATTCCAGCGGTTTCACGACTCGGTAGGCGCCGTACTTAAATAAGATGATAAATCTCATAGGTGAGGTCATTGTCATTAATTACAGCTGATAGCATTATTCAATGTTGTTGTATCACAGAAGTACTAGTTACTGTTCTGAGTGTTGCATCGATAGAATGTGCGATGCCGTAAGAAAGGCGTTGAGTAAAGAAATAACAATGTGTTTTTGGACAACATGTTGCCATACATGCTCGCTCAGGTGTTAAATTACTGAATGGATTTACTAAGGAGAATATCGATTGTTGAAATTCCATTTTCGTTTTCTCATTCATACTTCGGGCGTAGGTACTTTTAATACTATCATCATCATCAGGTCTTTCTAGTCTCCACTGCAGGAGCACGACCCTCTCTGTACTACCAGAGCCATATACTAGCCTGAGTAGTCAGAGGATTTGGCCTACACTCTGCACGCTGGCCAAACGGGTTGGAGAGGTCTCTTTTTGATGTTAATAAGCTTTGTTTAGCTTGTGTTTCCTTAGTCGCCTTTTACGACATCCATACTATAATAATACTATACTATAATAATATATATGTGTATATAATAGGTCTACTACGGGACTGTATGGAACCTAACGCGTTAATGTCAATTTCATATTTTGTGTAATATTTCGCAGTTCTTCCATAATCTAAGATTATAGGGCAGCTACAATGTAAGCTGTACTATCGTACAAACCTATATACTTAATAGATAGGGAATGAATAAGTATACAGCAAACACAGTACATATTTCTTAGATGTATGTAGCATACAATTACAGATATCCATCCATCCATCAGGTCTTTTTTAGTCTCCACTGCAGGAGCAATATATTAGCCGTAGTCAGAGGATTTGGCCTACACTCTCCACGCTGGCCAGACGGGTTGGAAAGGTCTCTTTTTATGTTTGTAAGCTTAATTTAGCTTGTGTTTCCTAAGTCGCCTTTTACGACATCCACGGGAAGATTTGGAGTGGTCCTATTCTACTCTGCCGGGAACCACACGGCAGATATACATAAATCTAACGATCTGCATTATTAAATTTGTTCCCACCCTGAAAATAAATAATTCATTTTAAAAGCAAGCATGACTGTACTCTAAGAATTCTCATGCTCGCTAACAGTTAACAAAAAACATTAATCAATGCGTTTGCGTTGCTTCTTGCTGCCAAGAGCTTGGAATGGGATGGAGTTAACGTGATACTTTTCTTATTTGAAACTTCAGTTTATAGAGATTTCCTGTGACTGCAAACGCGTAAATTTAAAGCCTACCCGCTGATTATATCCCGCCCGGCTTCGACCCGGGCCCGGATATTTTGCGTGAAAAAAACATAAGCTTGTTAAAAATAAACACACAAACAATCATATCTTTTATGTTTAAAATATTTGTCTAGATATCTCTCCACTTAATTCAACGCTCTTTGTGGTTATAGTATTTTCCTTTATTTTATCAAGAAGCATGAGACTATCAACTGACATCTATCAGTACGGGCTCCGTCGTGACTCGTGAAAGGTTTATAATAAGCTTTTTGTATGCCGGTCTAGGCGGCTCTGTAAGAGCCAAGGCCTAACATCAATACCTTAAGACCATAAAAAGAGACTAACATATACCTAATTCATAGCTCTTTTTTAGTTCCGAGTATTTATTTTCTCAAGAAGGGTGAGATCGTCAAGTGCCGCCTGCCACTCTCATCTCTCAGCTCCGTCCTGATTTTTATGAGCTGTTTCTTTGCCAGTCGTCATGTTTTAAGGAGCGGGAAAAGGCCCTGTGGGTAAATGCGAAAAACAATCACATTTTCCAAACTCCATTTCATGGTTCAGTATCAGTGAGTCCTGAGTATTTTCTCAAGAAAGTTGAAGTCGTATATGTGATGCATGCCACTTAGGGTCCGTTAAAGATTTATTATGAGCTGATTGTAAGCCATAAAGAACGGGACAATGCCTTGTGGATTCCGTAAGACGCAAAGGGAAGAGACAATCACATTTTCCGAACTCTATTTCATTCTTCACTCTCGGTGAGTCCTGAGTATTTTCTCAAGAAGGTTGAGATCGTCAAGTGACGCCTGCCACTTATAGATCCGTCAAGAGGTTTATTATGGGCTGTTAGTTAATTCTAAGGAGCGGGACAAGCCCCTTTGAATTCCTTAAGACGCAAAGGGAAGAGACAATCACATTTTCCGAACTCCATTTTGTTCTTCGCTCTCTGACCGTCCTGAGTATTTTCTCAAGAAGGTTGAGGTCGTAATGTGACGCTTGCCACTTAGGGCTCTGTTGAAGGTTTATTATGAGCTGTTTGTATGCCGGATGAGAGGGCTCTGTGCGCGGCACGAGTACCTATGTCCTTGCAGTATTGCAGGCATTCGAGGCGCCATTTTCTTATTAGATCACAGGTAAAAGACTTTATATCCTCTGGATCACCTGGATCGCACCTTGCTTTCCACAAAGAAGAATAGGACAAAACAAGTATAGTTTTTCTTCGCTCAAACAAAATCATAATAAAGTTATTGAACGAAATATCCTGTGTCATATATCCATTAACATATCGTAATAAATCAAAAAATATGTTTCTTTGATATATAAGCCGTTAGCGAAATGTCGATGTCGATATTTTGGATGAGCATAATGGTTGCAAACGAAAAGGAGGAAGATTTGTTTGATTGCATTGAATAGGCTCCGTAACTACTGGATTTTCAAAATGATTTCACATATAGAAAGCTAAAAGTGTATAAGGTGTCATTATATTTGTGTTCTACCCCGGAGTGTCATAGGCTATGAAACGTCGGCAAAAAAATAATTTGGCGGATGCGAACTGTCAAAAACGGCAGTCATGTATTTTATATTTTTAAGTATCGCAACTTGATTCTTGAAAAAAAAAATGGCATGAGAATTTTCTTTCTTTCTATTAATACCGACAAGAGTCTAGCTCTTACCATAGATAACTGCCTCCGTGGTCCAGTGGATAAGGCGTTTGCCTTGTTGACCCGGGGGTCGTGGGTTCGGGAAGCATACTTTGTTATGTTATGTTTCATGTTCTGTTGTTTTTGTAATTTACTTACTCGATCGTAAACATAAACATGTTCCAAAAATAATGAATTGTAAAATGAAAACAGATAAAAAAAGAAAAGTAAAAAAGAAACAGATATGTTCGCGCCTATCTACCATCCGCGAACGATGAGGGCTCCACCGAAGACACCCGACTTCGGCCGAAAGCTGCCGAAGCCTTGGCGGCCCCCGGACTCACTTGCCTTCTCACCGCCGGCGTGTGCGCATATGTTCCGCTTATGTACTCTGATCTTTGTACCAGCTTCTCAAAGTACCATTAAAGAACCAGCAGTAAACAGTCCACTTTCATTAAACACCACGGAGGATCCCCAACATGGTCCTTACCACCGTCTAACATAAAGGATTTTGAGGAATTTGTCGGCGACGATCGGACTGCAACGTAACGTGGAATCTTCTAGTGCCACTTCATACAATACAAACCGGTCTTGGTATACAAAGGAGTCAATAAAGGATAACCAGGATACAGACTGAGTGAGTTCGTTCCTTTTCCTTCCTTTTTATCTCTTATTTCGTGCCCAATAACTATTCTATCACGTCATATCTTTCATCTTTCGCCTGCTTATTAGCTATACTATAAGCACTACTAGCCAATATTCAGTGTTTTTTCGATATTGTTGTGAGTCGAAATAACCGATAAGTGTTAATTCATTGTTATTACTTGCATTGCATTCACGCATCGCACGGCCAGGTATACCGGGCGCGTTATCAGTGCACTCAAGGTCAACCGGTTGCCGCTAGGCTATTGTTCGCTGTGGGTTTGCTGCCTATTTGCATCCCGTCATTTGATGCGCCGTTATTCCTAGCAAATTAAATTATCTTCAATGTAATTTTTACTCGCCGTGTTAGCAACAGTGAATGCTTTCATTTATTAGCACTATATCCACTACGTTTTTTGCACTAAGTAAGCTTTCAAATCGTTATAATTACAAATCGTTATACTTACAACTTACTTAGTTATTCAGAGCTGCCTTTATGCATACAAATCTTTTACGATAAGTACCTTTTCTTTCGCTTGGCAGGCAGAGACTTATACATTTTTGTTGTTCTCTTCTTTTCAAAACTACATATAAATGAATTAAATACACGTAGCCTTTGTTACGGATTTAACTTGTTTTAATTTAGCTATTTATATTTAAATTCTTCATCATGCCTGATAATGCTAAAACACCTACCTTAAATCCCGACTATGCCAAACTCCAAAAGAAAATAAGCTCAATGAGAGGGAAAGTAACCGTTTTTAGTAATTATCTTGCAAAGTTTGAAGATTCTTCTTCGCTAACTGAGCTTTTTAGGATCGATCTTGAAGGCCGACTTTCTAAATTTGATGCCTTATACGCCCAATATGATGAATTACAGACTGAATTGGAGATCGTAACCGATAAGCCGGAGGATGTGTTCGCTTCGCGGGTGCAGTTCGAGGACGATTACCATACCTTGGTGGCGAGAGCGCGCTGTCTCCTGACGCCGCCGGGACGCCGGGCGTCTACCGACCGCTTCGAGGAGTGTGACGGGGCGGTAGCGGGCTCCGCGGCTTTAACGCAAGGTGGTAACAGACTTGATAATTTTGTACGTCTGCCTAAAATTGACCTTCCTCGGTTTGATGGTGACTATCAGAGCTGGCTTGAGTTTAGGGACACTTTCCAATCATTAATACATACTGGTAATATCGATGACATAAATAAGTTCCACTATTTGAGGGCGTCGTTAAAAGGTGATGCCTCAGAAATAATAAAAAATCTTGATTTTAATAGCGAGAATTATCAATCTGCTTGGAATTTGTTATGCGACCGTTATGATAACAGCCGTCTTCTTATAAATAATCATTTGAAAGCCTTATTTAATGCGGATGCTATCATGACGGAGTCAAGTAAATCTTTACGTCGCCTAATTGATGCAATGAACAAAAACATTCGAGCCTTAAAAAATTTAAAGGAACCCGTCGAGCATTGGGACACCCTTATTATATATTTAATAGCAAATAAGCTCGACTCAAATACCAATAGGCTTTGGGAAGAGCACCGAAACACTTTGTCACAGTCACCCACGCTATCTCAGTTCTGTACATTCCTTAGTAATCGTGCTGACTTACTCGAAACAATAGAAGAGAATAATTCACAAAAAATTAAAACACAAATAGCTACACCGAAATCAAAATCGTTCATTATTGCAACTAATCAATTAAATACAAATTCTAACAATAACAAATCACAAAATAAAATTACATGTCCTATATGTAATCAGCATCATTTCTTATATAGCTGTGAAACATTTAGAGGTTTGTGTATTGAAGAACGTATTAAGAAGGCAAAAGAATTTAAGGTTTGTTTAAATTGTTTACGGCCGGGTCACAACGAAAAGCGATGCAAGTTATCACATTGCAAGTATTGCAAATATAAACATAATACCCTGTTACATCTTCAAACATCAGAACCTTCTTCGACTTTTCAAGACCCCATGCCACCGTTTCAAAACAATGTAGCTTTAACTTCAAATATAGAAGCGCATGCCATTTTGCTTTCCACAGCTTTGGTGAGAGTCGTCGCTCCTGACGGCCGACAACATCACGCTCGACTTTTATTGGATAGCGGTAGTACTGCCAATTTCTGTACCGATGCTTTTTGTGATCGCCTTGGGTTGCCGCGACGTGATGCGTACTCCACGATTACAGGTATTAACAATCAAGCATGTTTTGGTGCACAATCTTGTCAACTTATAATTGAGTCGTTGCATAGTAATTTTAAAGTAGGTATAGAGTGTCTTATTTTACCGCAAATTACCAACGCCTTACCTTCAAATACAGTCAACTTAAGCAGCATTCCTCTTCCTATGGGACTGCAATTGGCTGATCCCACCTTCAATGTTTCCTCGGGCATAGACATTCTTGCCGGTGCCGAGGTCTTTTGGAACATTGTTCTTACTAATTCTTGTATTGACTTAGGCAAAAAGCAACCAAAATTATGCAATACAAGATTAGGTTGGATAGTATCGGGCCCAATAGCAGGTCTTCCGAAAACATCCTCTCAACATTCTTCTTATTTTTCAAATTCTTCTTCTTTTTCTTCTGAGGCTCTTTCAAAAACAAAGGAGCATCCCGACCTCACACGTTTTTGGGAGCTAGACACTGTATCCCCACAACATGCGTTATCCATAGAAGAGCGCGCTTGTGAAAATAATTTCATTGAGACTTCTAAACGTGACGTCGATGGTCGGTTCATAGTAAATATTCCTCTTAAAGAGTCACCGGACGTACTCGGCGACTCATATCACATGGCCAAGCGTAGGTTTCTCTCTTTGGAAAAAAAGCTGCAACGTGAGCCTCACTTCAAACAACTTTATTGTGACTTCATGTCCGAGTATATCTCTCTTCAACATATGTCTGAAAAAGTTGAGAAATCAGAATTTGAATATTTTTTACCCCATCATGGGGTGCTGCGCGAATCCAGCACCACTACCAAACTGCGTGCAGTCTTCGACGCATCCGCAGTCACAACCACTGGCAAGTCCTTCAACGACATCCAGTTGATCGGCCCTACTGTACAGGATGATCTTCTTTCCATTCTCTTACGCTTCCGCCAGCATAAATATGTTGTGACTGCGGACATTGAAAAAATGTATCGTCAGGTCTTAGTTAATCCCAGTCAGCGCCCTCTTCAGCGCATACTATGGCGCTTCAATGAAGCAGACCCACTAAAAGTTTACACTTTAAATACAGTGACATATGGCACTGCGTCAGCCCCTTTTTTAGCGACCAGATGTCTGGTCCAGCTAGCTAATGAGTGTAAAGACAATGCTGTTCAAAGGATTATAGCCCATGACATCTATGTAGATGATCTATTATTTGGACATGATTCAATTCAGGAAACTATTCGTTTATGCCAAGGCGTCATTAATATATTAAGCTCAGCAAAATTTAACTTACGAAAATTTCATTCAAACCACTTAGAAATATTAAAATCTTTATATCAAAACAACAGTATAAATGATCAAGTAGATTTTAGTATAAACGAAATGTCAAAAACATTAGGACTTCATTGGCAATGCTCTTCTGATAGCTTTTCATTTTCTATAAATATTCCAAATAATGCAAAAATTAATAAACGACACATATTATCAGTTATCTCACAAATTTTTGACCCCTTAGGTTTAGTATGTCCTTGTATCGTTGAAGCAAAATTACTTATGCAACGACTATGGATAGATAAATGTTCATGGGATGATACAGTGTCTATCGAAACTCAAAAATCATGGATCGATTTTATTCAAAAATTACCTTTTTTGAATGAAATTCAGATTCCTAGATGGGTCACGTGTGATTCACGCACAGAAGTACAACTCCACATCTTCTCTGATGCATCTGAACGGGCATACGGCGCAGTCGCTTATATGCGATCTTCAGATGGAGAAAATGTCAAGGTACAGTTGTTGTGCTCGAAAAACCGGGTTGCGCCTATTAAACCGACTACGGTACCCCGCTTGGAATTATGTGGGGCTCTCTTGGGTACAAGGTTGTGCATTAAGATACTTGATTCTTTTACGCTACGTTTTGACAAAATTTATTTTTGGTGTGACTCAACCATCGTTTTTGGGTTGGCTCTCTATGTCTACAAGTCAATTAAAACCTTTTGTACGCAATCGTGTCAATGAAATTCAAGAGAGTACATTAAATCATACATGGAGCTACGTACCATCGTCTGAAAACCCAGCTGATATTGTGTCACGGGGCCTTAAGCCCGACGTTCTCAAGGAATGCTCGTTATGGTGGACAGGGCCTTCCTTTTTACAATTACATAATAGTCAATGGCCTAAACAACCTTCTTATAATAAAAATAATTTACCGGAAGTAGCATGTCACTTAAGTCAAAACAACACTAACACAATTCATAACAATTCTACGTCTAGTATTATAAACAATTTAATACACAAAAAATCTAATCTTATATATTTACAAAGAATAGTTGCCTATATTTACAGATTTATATACAATTTAAAAAATAAAACAAATAGAGTAAAGGGTCCGCTTACGCCTAATGAACTTGAAAAAGCTTTAATTTGCATATTTCTTACTTCTCAACAAGATATGTTTCCTATTGAGCATTCAATTTTAAAGTTAGACAAACCATTACCTCATAAAAATAGGTTGCTTTCTTTAAGTCCCTTTTTGGATTCTGACGGCCTCATCCGCGTGGGCGGAAGGCTTGATAATTCGCCTTACGACTTCAATACCAAGCATCCCATTTTATTATGCAGTAAGCATCATTTAACGAAACTACTGTTTCAATTTCAGCACGAGAAGACTCTTCATGCAGGGCCACTACTTCTCCTGGCTACTATTAAACAAAAATATTGGCCTCTTGGCGGCCGTAACCTATCCAGGAGCATAGTCAGGCGTTGCATGAAGTGTTTTCGCAACAAAGCTGTGAATGTACAGCCTGAAATGGCGCAGCTTCCTACTTCCAGGACGTCTTTGGAATTTCCTTTTCTTAACTGTAGTGTCGACTACGCGGGGCCAGTTCTGATAGCAGACCGCAAGGGCAGGGGGTGCAAACTTCTCAAGTCTTACCTATGCATCTTCGTCTGTCTTTCAGTAAAGGCCGTTCATCTTGAGCTCGTTACCGACCTCACAAAAGACGGTTACATGGCAGCCGTAACTCGTTTCATTTCGCGTCGTGGTAAGCCGCGTAGTATCTTATCCGACAACGGAACTAACTTTGTAGGCGCTAGCAATGACTTACGTTCCTTTCTTGAAAGTCAAAGTAGTGATCTCTCGGCTTCAATGGCGGACGAAGGCATCAAATTTATGTTCGTCCCCCCTTTTACACCCCACTTCAACGGCCTGGCTGAAGCGGCGGTCCGGAGCACTAAACAGCTTTTGCGAAAGTTATTGCAACTCACACATTTCGTCTACGAGGAAATGGCTACGTGCTTGGCTAGGATAGAGGCAGTTCTCAACTCACGTCCCCTCACTCCTCTTTCGCCTAATCCTTCCGACTTCGCCGCCCTCACACCTTCTCACTTCCTCATAGGGCGACCACTCACGTCTGTTCCACAAGAGCAAGTATCAGAAGCAAACCTAACCAGACTAGACCGATACAAACGGATTCTGTATATTCAACAGCACTTCTGGCACAGATTTAATATCGAATATGTCCACCTTCTTCAGCAGAAAACGAAGTGGCACCGATCGAAGGGAGATTTGAAGGAAGGCACATTAGTCTTGGTCAAAGACAAGACGCAACCTCCCCTTGTATGGTTGCTCGGGCGCATTATCCGGACTTATCCAGGAACTGACGGCGTAGCAAGAGTTGCCGAGATAACAACGCGACGAGGGACCATTCGGCGGACGTATAATAATATCTGTCCTCTACCAATCTATTGAAGAGCTCTTCAACCCCGGGAGTCTGTTCGCGCCTATCTACCATCCGCGAACGATGAGGGCTCCACCGAAGACACCCGACTTCGGCCGAAAGCTGCCGAAGCCTTGGCGGCCCCCGGACTCACTTGCCTTCTCACCGCCGGCGTGTGCGCATATGTTCCGCTTATGTACTCTGATCTTTGTACCAGCTTCTCAAAGTACCATTAAAGAACCAGCAGTAAACAGTCCACTTTCATTAAACACCACGGAGGATCCCCAACAGATATAATATAATCATTAATCATACAAAGCCCTTCAGGCGAGTAGGCGACCTATACTGTTGAAAAGAGTTTCTTTCGGCATTTCTTCTCTGCGGTGGACGGTTCCGAAATGCTAGTAGTCTGTAGCTTTTGAACAATAATTAGTAAATGCATAATATTTAATATGATAATTTTAAATGTGATTTGATGTGAAAAAGTGCCTGCAAGGGCCTATTTTCTGAAAAAACGTTTTGTATCTTTAAATCTTTTGTTAAGTTGTTTCCAGTTTGGTTAGGATATTGCACGCATGAATCACCTGATTGTCTGATAAGAAAGATGATTCCGTGCTTCGGAAGGCACGTTAAGCCGGTGGTCCCAGCTGCCATCTGGTAGTCGTTAAAGGAACCACGTCAGAGGCCGAGAGGCGGTTCCGAAGAACTCTTGACACCAGGGTGTGTATGGTCGACTGACTGTGTCACCTACACGAAATGAGGATGATCATAGAATTCGTGTAACAAAAGATATAAATGTTCCCGAGTCCAGTAATCGACTTACGCAAAGTAGTGTCGGTAATCGTGGCAATAAAACGAATATAGCATTAGTTATCTTAGCCGCCCCAATTCCGATCATTATGGCCGATCAGAGGGTAAGACATATTATCCCTCGTATTAATAGACAAACACACAACAAGGGACCTACACGATAAATGAAAACTAGACAAGACGGCAATATTAGTATAAATTTAACTTTTTTAAAGTGTAAACTTCTTTAGGCGTTTTGGAAATTTTTGAGATGAAAAAAAAACCATTGAACTCGATAAAAAAAAAAACTATGTCATATATAAAAGTGGTTCCCGGCAGAGTAGAATAGGACCACTCCAAGCCATCTCGTGGATGTTGTAAAAGGCGACTAAGGAAACACAAGCTAAACAAAGCTTATTAACATCAAAGAGACCTCTCCAACCCGTCTGGCCAGCGTGGAGAGTGTAGGCCAAATCCTCTGACTACTCAGGCAAGTATATGGCTCTGGTAGTACAGAGAGGGTCGTGCTCCTGCAGTGGAGACTGGAAGGACCTGATGATGATGATGATGATATAAAAGTACTAGCTTTCACCCGCGGCTCCGCTTGCGCTAGTCGATACCTCGGTAGCAGTACTTGTCTCCGAGATGAAAGGTAGCCTATGTCCTTCTCTGTACTCCAGACAACGTGTATGCAAAATTTCATGATGATCGGTTCAGTAGATAGAGCGTGAAAGCGTAACAAACAAACAAATAAACAAATTCACTTTCGCATTTATAATATCACTAGCTGTTACCCGCGGCTCCGCCCGCGTGATATATATAGCCTAAGTCCTTATCAGTACCCTAACTTATGTGTATGCAAAATTCCATGACGAACGGTTCAGTAGATACTTACAGCGTGAAAGCGTAACAAACAAACAAACTCACTTTCGCATTTATAATATTAGTTAGGATTAGCATTTTCTGCACGATATAATATTTCGTGACGGTGAAAAGTACACACGTAACTGCTCAAGTTTTCACTAGTGTATACATTTGCAGTTATTAACTAAAGTGACATTGCAAAAAAACGCAATGTACAGATAACTGGTTTTACTTGGAGAAAAAGTCATAAACCAAAAAAATATCATACATATTTTAGTTTTTACTTGTATATCGAAGCACAAAATTAGCACTAAGTAACCTTATACAAAAGCTATCTTTGTAACTCTCTATCTTTGTAGCTCCTAGGTAAAAATGGGTTTTAATAATATGTACAGCATTAAAAACTGATTCTACAACTGTAAGAAAAGCAATTTCGATAAAATGTCAAATTAGCGGTTTTTGCAGATATACGACGATATATTGATTACTGAACTAGCGAACATTAAAGTCTTTTGTTACACACATTTAATCAATATATTACCTCTTTTTTAGGGTTCCGTACAAAAAATGAAAAACGGAATCCTTATAGGATCACTCGAGCGTCTGTCTGTCCGTCCGTCCGTCTGTCACAGTCAATTTTCTCCGAATCTACTGAACCAAATTAAATGAAATTTGGTAAGATGGTGTAAACCCATGACCCAAACACGGATGTGCAAAGTAAATATATATATTTTTTAAATAAGGGTCAGTTTAGGGGGTCCAAATATAAAATGTTAATAAAAAGTTTTACAAACCATACCGTGTTATATATCAAATGAAAGGGCTTGTTATGAGGATCTCAAAAATATATTTTTTTGTTCGGGAAAAAACAATACTTTTGATTTTATTCACGAAAGAAGGCAAAATTTGACCATTCCCCCAATCTCCGAAACTACTGGGCCTAAAATTTCGAAAAAATTACAATATATAGTTTATTGCTTGAAGATTACAGGAAAAATAATAAGAATTCTATCAGTTGAAAATAAAGTGGTAAACTTACTATAATAAGTTCACCTAGGGAAATAGTTCACTAAAACACCACTAGATAGCGCTAGTCAATTGAATAAAACATTTTTGCACATTGTGTGTGTGTTCACGAAGCATATTGTACGGAACCCTCATTGCGTGAGTTTAACTCACACTTGGCCGGTTTTTTAAACACTATAAACTCTTCAAGCGCTGTATTTGAAATTGATTAATAATTTTTGTTCTCAACGAACATGTGTGTAGTCTAGTACATAATTCATGGAGGTCGTGGCCTGACGTCTAAATATAGGCTGGGCCGGCCAGTTTGCTCAGTGTCCGCGGTGATATAGGTACAGGGGCTGCCAAAACGGAAATTGGGGATGGTGCATGGGGGATAAGAACGTGCTTGCGAATGGGCGATCAAGCTTGTCAAATGGGGTGAGACCATTGTAATAAGATTTCCTCTGAGATGAAGATAGCGTATTTATTGCAAGGACGATAAATAAATGTTGAAAATGGAACCCAATGGGTATGCAACTATGCATGTGTAAAAATTATGGGTGGGATTTGTTAAAACTTACTTCTTCTTCTTGTCGAGTCAAAAGGTTTCCTTTCGATGTATATTAACAAGTATTTGTTTACGATAATCGCCCTTTCTGTACTGTCCCGTATACAGGTTGGTTTTGTATCCTCTGGCAATTTTAAAATCTCGGAGTCCAAGCCCTAATAGAATTGCAAGATGTGAAATATAATCAAACTGGTAGCTATTAATGTGTTTGCACAATAGTCTATGAGTTGGACATAACCTTTCTCTACGCTTTTAAGAGTCCCACGTAAAGCCGAAATCCCATACAAACGTAGTTTGGTCAGATTTCAATTTTAAAAACAATACCTATACAAAATTACAGCGAGTAGAAGTTTTGTATCGAAAACTTCTACTCGCTGAAATTTTGTATAGGTATTGTTTTTAAAATTGAAATCTCATTATAAACATCAATATGGCTTATAATTATATTGGCTTAACTGTTGTAAAACTTAAATCAAACTACGTTTGTATGGGATTTCGGCTTTACGTTGGACTCTTAAGCCAATAAAATTATCGAGGTTTTATACACGTTTAAATATCGTATGTTTAGGGGTGATTCAGCCCGTCAATATGAACAACGTTTTCTATGGGATCAATGAATTAGTCCCAAAGGATAAGTTGTCCAAATCGCTGGACTGAATCACCCCTGAAAGGGTCCTAAACGATCAGTATTTCACCATAAAAGGGATTCAAAGATTTTATTAAGAATATATAGGCCACTTTAGGCTTCTTTTTCACTTCGTTTCATAATTTAAATAATTTTAATTAACTCAGACATATGTTTATAATATTAATTAGTGTTCAAAAGCTACAGACAGAATACTAGCGTTTCGGAACCGAACCCTGCAGAGAAGAAACGCTGAAAGAAACTCTTTTCAACAGTATTGGTCGCGTACTCGCCTGAAGGGCTTGGTATAATATTTGGGTATAGGCAAGTATGATTCGAGGTACGCACATTTGTACACACGATTAACTAATTATCCCATCAGCCGATCGGTCATCATATTAATGACGCCACACGCCTGTTTTGGCGCTACTGACTGTGTGTACACTGTTAATCGATGAACAAGTACTCGATACTATCGATGTCGTTTGGGCATACACGATTCCCTCGGGGCCGTCTATTAATCACGTGATGTTTTTTTAGCTTTTTAGGGTTCCGTAGTAAACTAGGAAACTAGTTTCGCCATGTCTGTCTGTCTGTCGGTTTGTCCGTCCGCGGTTTTACTCAGAGACTATAAGTACTAGAAAGCTGTAATTTGGCATGGGTATGTATATTAATCATGGCAAAAAAGTGGTAGAAAAAAATATTGAATAAAAAATTTTTATAGGGTAGCTCCCATACAAGTAAAATGGGGGAGTAATTTTTTTTTCTCTACTAACCAATCATGTGGGGTATCGTTAAATAGGTCTTTAAAAAATATTTTTTGATTCAGGGATCCGTTTCCGAAATATTTGGTTTTAAAGTGCAAATTTTTGTTAGAGGTAAGTGTCCCGTTTGTTATATATATCACGCGGGCGAAGCCGCGGGTAACAGCTAGTCGTTATATAATTGTGCATAACAAACACTCTTCCTGTGCGAGCTATCTCGGTAATGCGTACAGAGCATCTATTGTTTGAAATGGGTCACCCTCGCGGCGTTATAATTGGAGCTGCTAATGATTCGTATCGCACGCGCACGACACACGGGCTCACGACTCGTTAGAAGTTTTCATCACTTATATTAGCTGTTACGCATGTTAAGTTACCCTGGCATGACCCCACAAGGATGGGTGTCACAAGGGCATAAAATACTCGCGCTTCGGAAGGCACGCAAAGCTGTTGATCACAGTTGCATCATTAAATGACATTCGACAGGCAGCTTTAAAAATCTGACAGCAGTGTTAGCCACTAATACACACGAAAAACAACAAACAACAGAGCAAGCAGTGAACTATCTCAGATGAGTACAGAGCGTCTATTGTATGAAGTGGGTCACCCTCGCGGCGTTATAATTAGAGCTGCTAATTATTTGCATCGCACGCGCACGACACACGGGCTCACTACTCGTTAGAAGTTTATATCAGTGGACGTAAGTATTAGTAGCTGTTACGCATGTTAAGCTACCACTGGCATGGCTCCACTAGGATGGGTGACCACATCATCATCATCAAGTCTTTTTAAGTCTCCACTACAGGAGCATGAACCTCTCTATGTACTACAGAAGATTTGGCCTACACTCTTCACGCTGTCTAGACGAGTTGGAGAGGTCGCTTTGTTGTTATAAGCTTAGCTTGTGTTCCTAAGTCGCTTTCAACAACATCCGCGGGAAGACTTGGAGTTGTCTTAGACTCTGCCGGGAACCACACGGCATTCGCACACAGGTGGTGGTCACCTGTGTGCAATAAAAATATCTAGAGCTCAGCGCATAGGAAGGCACATTGTAAGCAGTTAAACCCAGCTGTCATAGTTAAATGGTCAGTCAGCATGCAGCTTGAAAATACGGTAGTTGCCTAATGTTAAGATTATATAAAATTTGTTTCTAATGAAACTAATTTCTATCTAAAAACACTATAAAGAACACTTTTTATTTGATATCGATTCGTTAAGTGATCTTAAAGCTTCTTTAAAGTTGGGTGAATAGGACCATTTTTTAAAGTATGAAAATTTTTAATTACAATTATACTGCATTTCAGTCTGCTAAATATATATATGATTTTAAGCTTTCGCGGTCACAATCACTATTATGTTCACTACGGGACTTACCGCGATTATTTTTGAGTTCTGTCTGATATTTCGACAACATTGCAGCTGCCATTTTCACAGACTAACTGAAGAGACTGCGGTGGTGGATGTTGAGCTGTCAAGGGAAACCGTATCGGTCTACCCTCTTTCTTTGTCTTTTATTACACAGGTTTTTACACACAACACTGACGGTGTCCATTCGGGAATTGTTCACTGATGCGCGCGTACACTTTAACGTACGCGCTAAATATATAGCAACTTTTATTATGAAACCATTACCATAAACGAAATATTTCGTATAGCTACCAAACAAAGTTCTCACGCCACCCATACAAAATACAAGCTTGTGACGTCACAAATATGTAGTCATTTCAGCGGCGCGTTTTCACGTCTAAAAATTTACGTCTAAAAACATGTGTCTTTAAAACTTTTATAGCTGAAAGAGTTTTTTGTTTAGAAATGTATTTCTGTCACTATTGTGTTTATTTTTGGCAGGTCTTTATATAGCAACATGAAAAAAATTTTAGTCAACATGCCCATTCTGACAGAAATAACAAACGAAAGAGCAAGCCGAGAGCTATCTCAGATGAGTACAGAGCATCTATTGTGTGAAGTGGGTCACCCTCGGAGCGTTATAATTCGTGCTGCTAATTATTTGCATCGCACGCGCACGATTCACGAGCTCACGACCACTCGTTAATGGTTTTAATCAGTGCCTAAAGTGTGCCGGAGTTTGTCGTACATACTGTACTGAAAGAAATAAATAGTCGAATAACCGATGATAAAATGATTGACCACCAAATATCAAAGCTTCGAATGATTGTATTTCTTCGATTTCGGTACATTATGAACATAATCGAACCACCGCCACCGACCGAACCCAGTCGAAGCCGTAGGTACCGTTCCCTGGGCGCACACTTTAAATAAATAAATATATACGGACAAATCACACAGATTGAGCTATCCCCAATTAAGTTCTTAAGTGACTTGTGTTATATATGGAATACTAACTCAACGATACTATATTTTATAACATATATATATATAGATAAACTTCCAAGACCCAGGTCAATCTGAAAAAGATCATTATTTATTTGACCTGACCGGGGATCGAACCCGGGACCATCCGTCCTGTTGACCGCTGCGCCACGGAGCTCGTTTTCCAGCGGGAAGATTCTTATAAGCTCAATGTCATGTGACGAAAGTCTACGCAGTGAAAAGCCTGTATATAAACTGTGGAAGAACCTACAATAAAGGAGTTCAGTTCAGAGTACTGTTGGGAAACCAGCACACACCAAATAGTGTTTTACTATATAACACCCCCGCGTCCCGTCGTTTTTCACCACCTTTCCTTTGTCCTTTGTACCGCCGGTCGAGCACACCACCTCGCTCCCGCTATAAATCGTTTAAACCCATGGTGCCCATGGTAAACTGCAGTTTTATATTAGATTGTTCGAGAAAAAAAATATCCTTTCTATTTCAACCCTTCAAGTCAGACGACGATCCATAGGAGAACGAAAATCACCGACATAGCGCAGAGGATTAGCTTAAAGTGGCAGTGGGCGGAGCACATAGCCGATGGCCGACGGGACGGAAAGGTTCTCGAATGGTGGCCACGTACCAGCAAGCGTAGCGTCGGACAACCACTGGCCAGGTGGTCGAACAGTCGGAGTCGCAGGGAAACGCTGGATGCAGGCCGCTTCCAAGTTCCAACCGGTCATTTTGGAAATTCTTAAGAGAAACCTATGTCCAGCAGTGGACTTCTTGCGGCTGAAATGACAAATGTCAGACGAGGGCCGGAAGTGGAACCTGACCTGGTTATGTAATGTAGCTGAGGTATGAAAATGAAGCTTCCTTTGACATTGATAAGTACCTACGCAGCGGAGCGTGGTGACACTAGATTTAATTAAATCTGTCATGATAGCACTCTATTTATCTAATCATCAGATTATCGATGACCTGAGCGACCATTGCGTCCTATATGGTGTGCCATCATAGCTAGTCGTTTGCAATCAATCCCATCTAATATTTTAAATGCGAAAGTGAGTTTGTTTGTTTGTTACGCTTTCACGCTCTATCTACTGAGCCGATCATTATGAAATTTTGCATACACGTTGTCTAGAGTATAGAGAAGGACATAGGGTACCTTTCATCGCGGAGAAAAGTACTGTTCCCGAGGGCTACTAAGCGAGCGGAGCTAGTTATTTATACTTTTGTATCTATTATATGTATACTATACTAGACTCAACGCTTTAATCGTATGAATTGTTCTTAGAGACTCGCATAGATGGCGCCACTCGAAACTACACAACATTGTATCTACCGTATTATGAGAATATAAAAACATGATTCACAAAATATATCTTATTAAATTCAAAACAATATTTTAAGCATAATATCTTAAAATGACACCGTATATTTAGTAAGTTATAGGCTAACGCAGATTACCGCCATCTAGTATCGAGTAGCAAGCTACTCTCCTGCGCCATACATTCGCCTGCTTTTCGCAACCTTAATTTGGTCCAATATTTTTGTATGAGGTGGGCAGTCTATTACGTTAGTATTATATTGTCTTTGACTCTAGAGTAGTTATCATTGCATTTTCATTCGACTTACATAACTTTACAAAATTTCAGCTCAATCGGTAAAGGATAAGTCCTTCAAAATTTAAATATGCTTGTTAAAAGTTAAATTATTTCAAATAATTAAAACTCGTGTAGAAAAAGCTTCAAATATGAAGAAAAGACTTCAACGTGCGCCCTCTCCTCGCCCACACTGAGTTATTTAAAAAAAGTATTCTATGAAAAATTTATAAAGATGAATAAAAACATTAACAAGTTTTTATAAAAGAAAATAAAAAAAACCCGACAGCCCTGTGCATTTTGCATAGTTCATACTGTGCACTCGGGAAGGGGCAAAGTTTTTAACGATACACAAAAATTTTCAACGTTTTTGCACAACCTTTTTTTCGAATTTCCAGACTTAGTACCATAGGAAAATTTGTCATATCGACGGGCTGAAACAACTCTTTACGGATCGGACAGTGTTTTATTAACATATTATATACGGAAAAATTATGTATGGGGTTATAGGCAAAGGGAGAATCGAACCAGGGATCGAAAATACAGTGTGACAGCACGGCATAATGAATGACCTCTAATAGGCACAGAGTTTTTCACCAAAATCACTCAGTGACTACATATGAAATTAATCATAGAAGAGAAATAAATAATAAGGAAGGATTGATAGCAGAATCATGCATGAGACATTCTGTTTTAGTGGTTAGAAGGATTTTAGGTAAAGTACTACCCATTTATTATTTTCCTCATGCCGATTCTTGATAACAATTTGACATATTATGCTATGAATAATTTCCGATACGGTTGTGTATTGCCTAGAATCTTATCAATGCGTGTTTTTGGTTCTATGAATCGGAAGTTTGTGTTGAAATAATGTACCAACTAATAAAAACCTAAATTAAATTAATTTTGGGGTTTGTGGTGGAAAGTCAAGGGGTGCAGTTGGGGGTTGCTTTAGATGATTTTGCACATTTATTTTAGTGGACTTTATCATATGAAATCGGTAAAGTTTGGTGTTATAAATGCTCGTACTCAGGAAAAATTTGTGAAATAGTTAGACTGTTATATGGACTCGTATAGATTTGACACCAGAAGCTTCCACGAGGCAACCAAAGAACCTACGCCATCTTTGTTTGCTACTTGATAAAACTGTACCGTACAAACCTATACTTTGTATCTCATAAAACTAGACATTGACAGAAACTGAAACCACGATAGAAGCCATAATATAAAAGAAGAACTAAGAAAAGAAAAGAAACAATTTTTATTAAATAAGGAAACACAGTGAAATGAGATATATATACCGAAATACCCATTAAACATATAATAATAAATAGGAATGATATGATTGAGTGATTATAATGGATGAATGCAAAAACAACTTAACGAATATATAAAAGTCATGCATATTATAGCTCTCACCAAAGGCTCTGACATACATGACGTTTTTAGGGTTCCGTAGTAAACTAGGAACCCTTATAGTTTCGCCATGTCTGTCTGTCTGTCTGTCTGTCCGTCCGCCGTTTTACTCAGAGACTATAAGTACTAGAAAGCTGTAATTTGGTATGAGTGTGTATATTAATCATGGCAAAAAAGTCGTAGAATAAAATCTTGAAAAAAAATTTTTTTTTTGGGTAGCTCCCATACAAGTAAAGTGGAGGAGTATTTTTTTTTCTCTATTTACCCATCGTGTGGGGTATCGTTAAAAAGGTCTTTGAAAAATATTGTGAGGTTGAGAACACCATTTTTCGATTTAGGGATCCGTTTCCGAAATATTTGGTTTTAAAGTGCAAAATTTTGTTAAAGGTACGTGTCCCCCCCCCTCTATCTGCTAAACGGTTATATATGGATACGTGAAAAAAATTACAGCAGTAGTATATATACTCAAGTTGAAAGGAAAACTATCAGAGCTAGGTACTAAGTGCAAACTAAAAAGTTATAGGCAACCAACTTATAAAATGTACTGGAAAATGTAAAATTTCATACAAGCTTCATTGTTAGATGTTTTTGGTCGTTAAACTGTGAGGTGCGAGTGTAAACAGTGTGAACTCAAAGTTATCATTCGCAACTACGGAACCCTACACTGCGCGTGGCCCGACACGCACTTGGCCGGTTTTTTTTTTTAAATTAATGACGTAAAAACTAGCCTAAGTTACACGGCGATACTGCTATCAGCACAAAACATAGGCTATTTTACGTGGACGAAGTTGCAGGATAGATAGTGTCATAAAAGTCATAATAAATGCTCGTTAATCTGCCGGTAATGTGCGGCTGCTACTAAATGGGCCATAGAGAACTATTTGCAGCGATAGCCGGCGGCCATTGTGCGCTGATCGTCGATTGTCTCTGCTTGAGCTAGGATCACGGATATATGATACTAAATAAAATTATTTTAATACGGTTTTTATCTCGTTTATTACATTACTAGCTGTTACCCGCGGCTTCGCCCGCGTGATATATAGCCTATGTCCATCTCAGTACCTACCCTAACCTATGTGTAAGCAAAATGTCATGATGATTGGTTCAATAGATAGGGCGTGAAAGCGTAACAAACAAACAAACAAACAAACTCACTTTCGCATTTATAATATTAGTTAGGATTAGGATTTATACACCTAACGTTTCGAACACTTTTCAGTGTTCGTGGTCGCAGGTAGACTAAGTTGACAAATGTTCGCGTTAGTGTCGATCCCTCGGGAACGGTACTTCTACTCCGGGATGAGAGATAGCCTATGTCCTTCTCTGTACTCCAGGCAACGTGTATGAAAAATTTCATGAAGATCTTCAGTAGATACGGCGTGAAAGCGTTAAGATAATCATAATCATAATAATCATATCTTTATTTGCTTAAAAACATGGTCTTACAAGATGTTACAAATAGGAAAAGGAACATACCTGTTTTGCTAACAGTAAATAGCATGCAAATATTACTGGTTAGTAGTCCAGAAAATCTTTAAGGCTATAAAAGTTTTTTTCGACAAGCCATTTATACATTTTTTTCTTAAAGAGCGTATACTAGCAGTTAGCAGTATTTTTTCAATATGGTTTCCATACAAATGTATTTCTCTATTTTCTCGCTGAAAACTGATCCTAGAGCCACAATTCTTTTTTCATAAAATCTAGTTGGTACTAAAATAGTAATGCCCCTATTTTTTATTTTTTCCAAAAAAACTGTTTTTGTACATTTTTTTTTCTTTTAAGCATGTTTTTAGAAAAAAATAAAACAGAGGGACATACCTATTTTAATAATAGATTGTATGTAAAAAAAATTGTGCCTCTAGAAGCAGTTTTCAGCGAGAATTTATATTATTCCTAGATACATGTTTATACATGAACTAATAATATAAAATTAAAAAATCTTATCCTTAAATCCTGCGAGCCTCTTATCAGCACAGGACTACTAAATATAGTAAATCGTAAAATAAATAATTATGTACTTTGCGTTACACTAAAGATTTTATTGCTTTGATAATATGAGCCATAAAAATATTTATATTCTTCTTATAACCGCGATAATTTTAACAAATATTATAAAGGGCGTAGCCAGGATTTTATACAGAGAGTTTTCTATATAGATCTTGGATACATAAATATTTTGCAATACACAAACTGCAGTATAATCAAAAAGTTACCGCGGATTCCACAGATAAGGCAATGTTTCATCCAGAAAGTGTAATTCGAAGAACGATAAATACAAACAGCCAGCCCAGCCATGCTCAGTTCCAGAATAATGGAGAAAAATATTGCAGTCTAGTATTTTTTTATTGGGTTCATTAGGCATTCCAAATTTAAATAGTTAGAAAGAAAACTTTGGACGCGCTCTCGGGCGTCATCGTCATGGCATTTGTATGGAATCTTATAGCCCACGGTCATAATACTCATAAAGTAATAATATAAACCATCTTTTGCTTACATTTAATGACAATGTTTAAGAGGAAGTATGATAAAAATAATTAATAACCACAACTAGCTTTATTTTATTATTTAAGCTCATAAGCATTCACCCTAACAACGACCGCCCTTCTACTGGGGATTTACTGCCCCCCCTGCCCGTGCCCCGTCCGTTATAAACACTATTTTATTAACGCTCGATAACATTTGACTCCGCGATAAATACGTGCGAATTCACAGCGATGCGCTAATTTACCAATATTGGTCACTGTTTACTGATAAGTCGAATGAGACGCAAAATCATAGACAAAATGGATGCCATAAAGATTTAGGTATCTCACTCCCATCTAATCTAGTAATCCCTGGCCGTTTTCGGGTACGGTGACTGGCATTTTTTTTATGTGATAGAACGGCAAATGAGCAAGCGTGTCACCTGATGGTAAATGATCACCGCTGCCTATGGACAACTGCAACTCCAGGGGTGTTACAAGAGCGTTGCCGGCCTTTATTTTTCCCTCCCCAGAAGGGAAGGGGGGGATGGGCCTCCGGCTCTCCCACTCACCGAAGGAAGCATAGAAGAATTCGGACATGTCAAGGAATCGCATGAATTTTGGACGCCCACATAGGTAAGAAAGAAAGAAATATATTTATTTGGTACTACGGTTAACTCTTGGTTAACTCATTGTCTCGACAAAATCTATACATCCCAGACCCAGGTCCGTCTGAAATAGATCGTTTTCCATCATGACCTAGCCGGGGATCGAACCGAGGACCTTACGATTCAAAGGCAATTGCGGTACCTGTAAATCACGGAGGTCGTCGACACTACTACACTCTATGATTTCAAAGTTTACAAAATTTGTTTTATGTAGAAACGTATTTTATTCCGTATTTTTTATGTATTTTATTTTTTTATTACTTTTTTAATTTTAGTTAGTTTTATGTAGATCAAATGTTGAATGTTCGGATATGCACATTATCTCAGAATTAAAGAATTGAAGCATGAATTTTTTGTACAGAGAGGGTCGTGCTCCTGTCTGTAGTGGAGACTTAAAAAGACCTGATGATGATGATGTAATGAATTTTTGGGGTCCAGTGGTACTTCCATTTGAAATAAATCATAAAAGAGAAAACGGAGATGTCATTTAACAATGTTGTTCTAGTACGATTACCTTTTAGATATTTAATTTTGAACTGCTGTTTACACTCAGTCAAAACGTGACCTTTTTAAGCGTTTTTGGCAAAAACTGTCACTTTTGTCGAACACGCTAGTTAAAACTTTCACACTTTAAACAGTAGTGCATAAAATAGTTTGAAGGGTTAGGTATCTGAGGCCTCGTAGAACAGAATCTTAAGTGATATGGGCTGGAGTCCAGCCCATTTAAATTAAATCATTAGAAAGTTAAGAGGGAGACACTTGAATTTTCCGTGGTCCAGCGGCTGGACCCCCTGGAAATTCAAGTATCCCCTTTGTTCATGAAAAGGAAATAAATTGTCATAGATAAATGTTTTTATTATGTTGCATTGGCAACATTGTTTCTTCCCTTTTTTAACCGCTGTGTCACTCCCTGTACGAGAGAGTTCGAGCACCGGTGACTTGGAGCCGGGCCGTGAGCCGTCATCATCATCATCATCAGGTTTTTGTTAGTCTCCACTGCAGGAGCACGACCCTCTCTGTACTGCCAAAGCCATTGAATTGGCCAGAGGATTTGGCCTACACTCTCCACGCTGGCTAGACGGGTTGGAGAGTTTTCTTTGATGTTTAAAAGGGTTGTTAGTCGTTTCGCACCACTAGCGATTCGGACCGCTGTGCGAATCGCCCAAGAGCTCTTTTTGAATGGGTCGATTCGGACCAAGGGGCGAAACAATCCAATACTCTTTGCATGGGTCCCATATAGTCGAATTATTTATTTGTACAGATAAGAAGAAAAATGGACAATAAAAAAAACTTGCGAGATAGTAGGTAGGTATGATTATATTTCAAAAATTATTAAATTTAAACATGGCATAATCACAGATTTAATCACTATTGACTTGACTCATTCAAATACATATTAGGGCTATTCAAACGCCCGCCGAGGTGTGAAAAACTCCCATTCAAAAAGAGCTATAGGGCGTTTCGCACCGCGGTGCGAAAGAACCCAGTCAGAAAGAGTTCTTGGTGATTCCCACCGCGGTCCGAATCGCTAGTAGTGCGAAACGACTAACGACCCGTTTAAAAGCTTTGTTTAACTTGCGTCACAGGCTTGCGTTTCCTTCTACGACATCCACGGTAGAGGTGTTATATTAGGGTCAGATATCAAGAACCATGTTATCGAATATATTAGTTTACCGATATTATGTTCCGTTAAACGTTCTCCAAGAACGGTGAATAACAGGGTGGGATTTTGCAGGCAATATTATTTTTTGAGACATTTTACATCTACCTATCAATATATAACGTTTCGTATCGTCGTAGTTAGGACGCGAACGAATGCGGAACGCGAACGGGCGCGGAACGCAGTAACGCAGCCGGTTCACCGATACGATACTTTGGATATTAACCTGTTCTTGACGGTTCTTCGGGAACGCGTTCTTCGGATATCACATATTAACCTAATATATTTGTATTATGTTCTGCAGCATTCATATTATGTTCGCGGTATCGGTTCTGATATATCAGTAACACCTCTAATCCACGGGAAGACTTGGAGTGGTCCTATTCTACTCTACCGGGAACCACACGGCAAGTGAGCCGTCATTCAGTCATAATAAAGAAAAATAAAATATATTTAATGTTGTTTTTTTGTTCTTTTACCAACAAAACTGGCCGAAACCCGGGAATGAACTAAGGGCCTTTAGACAAGTAGGTAATGACTTTATGCCCCAGTGGCCACGGACAAGGTAAGTAAACCGAAATTGGGACCGAGCGGCGCACGCGCCGGTCACGATCCTATGCAGCCACCTGCTGCATTTGTTAAAAAAAACCCTTGTTTATAGTTTGTGCGAGGAAGGCAATGGCATGAGGCAATCGTAACAGGTGGCAATAAGACAATAACTAAAGACATGACCTCTACTTTATAGATTTCATCATATATGAATGGAATGATATTTCTGTAGGCATATTCGTTTTTTTTTTAATATTTGCAAAATTGACAAACCGCTAGCTTTTCGGAACGCCCACTGCTGAGAAGAAAACGCCGAAAGAAACTCAGTTAAATTTTGGTACCTACGTGCCTAATGCCTATGCTTTCAAATAAAAATTAAAACATAAATTATAGTTTACTTAACACGCAATTAAATAAGTATTAATGCCACACGATAATCAGTTTGGCTTTAGACCAGGATTTTAAATAGAGATTTTTTTTTATATTATATGTATTTATGGATTAGAATACTTTTTTGTCTAGTAAATCTGGAGGGAGGTAGGCATCCTCTGACTGCCCTGGCTAATATATGGTTCTGATAGTACAGAGAGGGTCGTGCTCCTGCAGTGGAGACTAACAAAGATCTGTTGATGATGATGTAGCCATTTTAGCACTAAAGCATACTGTGAATTTCTATGGACGATGTCATGTCCGTATGGATTGGAGTGTGGGGTGAGACTTCAATGATTCTTTTTTTGTTTGATAGGCAATGCTTCAAAGGAGGTCCCGTATAATTTTTATTGAAATGTACCAACCGCTTTTTGTAAAAAATCAAGAAATATAAAAAAAAAAATTGTACACGGATGCCATTTGGTTTAATTTTATTTCTGTTTTATTCTTTCGCGAATCAAGGAAAGTTGATGAACACTTTTTTTTTAATTACTGAATGTTGGCTGTTCATGTTGATAACGTGTGTGTAAATAACATAATTTACGCGGATAACATTGTGCTATTTGTGGTTTAAGGAAATTGACAACAATTTGTGAAAATAATTCCGAGCGCCGCGCCATGGGTTGGTATAATAAATATAATGTCAAAAAAAATAAAATCATGGTCTTTGGGGCCAGGGGTAAATGTCCAGAAACAATTTTGACGAGCTCCGTGGCGCAGCGGTCAACACGCCGGTCTGTGACACGGATGGTCCCGGGTTCGATCCCCGGTCAGGTCAAGATGAAAAATGATCTTTTTCAGATTGACCTGGGTCTTGGATGTTTATTTATATATGTATTTGTTATAAAATATAGTATCGTTGAGTTAGTATCCCATAACACAAGTCTTACATAAGAACTTACTTTGGGGCTAGCTCAATCTGTGTGATTTGTCCGTATATATTTATATTTATTTATTAATACCACCACTAAAAATTAATTATCCTTTTAAAACAGCGTTATGCTCGGACCTTGCTCCGCGCTAACACAAGCTGAGGCATTCCTTTACCATAAATCTAGGCGTCTTTTTTTAAGAAGGTAAGTACTTTTAAAAAAAGATTTATACTTTTATTTTTTAAGAGTAGTTTTCTAATCTCGTTATAGAAAACGACTCTTGTGTCTCACTCATACGATCCTGTGTTGGGACGTTCCGTTTTCGTCCCAGAAAATACATTTTCTGCGGTATCAACACCTTAGTTACAAAACTGACCTTCGTTTTCTATCGAGTAAGACAGTAGTTTACTGTTACGAGCCATCGAATATTTTACTTTAGATCGAATCGTTTACTACTTACGTATACATGGCGAAATTTTGTTCGTTCTAGACCCTTAAAGGGGTGATTCAGCCCGTCGATATGAACCATTTTTCCTATGGGTCCAATGCTGGAAACTTAAATTATTTCGACATTTTCATACAAAAGTGTTCAGCCGCCCGGGCAATTTGTATAGGAATGTCGAAATTTTTTTCGAGTTTACAGCATTTGTCCCATAGGAAAAGTTGTTTATATTGACAGGCTGAATCACCCCTTTAATGGACCGGAACGATCAAAATTTCGCCATGTATAAACTCATCGTTGACGCTCAAGTATGTTCGCTGAAGCGAGAGTGTAGAGTTTTTAACTTTATACAACAATGCACAAGAGATGCACTTCCCTGATGCGCAGTGCAGCAGCAACATAATTCTGAACATGATCGCAAATCGTCTGGACTGACCCTATGTGGACCACTGTTGCACCATTTCGGGGGGAATGGTGCAGGAGTTACCATCATCATCAGACCTTTTTAGTCTCCACTGCAGGAGTACGCCATCTCCGTCCAACCAAAGCCGTATATTAGCCACAGCAATCAGAGGATTTGGCGCACTTGGCAATAATGCAGGAATTGCTCTTCAGGGCTTCGCCCGCTATAGCATACTCAGTCAGTGCCCTAACCTATGTGTATGCAAAATTTTATGATGATCGGTTCAGTAGATAGGGCTTGAAAGCGTAACAAACAAACTCACTTTCGCATTTATAATGTTAAGTTAGGATAAGGATAAATAGGCACTAAACATCTAAGAGACCTCTCCAACCCGTCTGGCCAACGTGGAGAGTGTAGGCTAAATCCTCTGACAGCCCTGGCTAATATATGGCGCTGATGGTGGTACAGAGAGGGTCGTGCTCCTGCAGTGGAGACTAAAAACACCTGTTGATGAAATAGATACTAACATAGACGATAAGTTTACTAACTAATCGTGAGATTTAGTTTCAAGAAATAAATAAATAATTCAATTCAAAAAACGTTATACAAATTAGCATAGACAACAACAATAGCATTTACGAGTAGGTAGTAGAGTAGACAACGAATACAACTGGCAGGTTTGAATGAAAGGGCTTCCTATTTTTTACCAATCATTTTTTTGTTAAGCACACCTTCTTTAACTTCCTTTACTTTAAGGGCCAAAGGCCAACGCACCTTTTCTTACTCATGTTTAGGGGACCGGAACGGCCTTGGAACCATTGTTCTTTAAAATATGTAGATTATTACTTGAAGTTACGCTTTTAATGTTTTTTTAAAGGCGTCGAGTATAAATTCATGTAAGTAATTCATGACGTAATCTATCTGAGTACCTACTCGATAGATTACGTCATCGAGTAGGTAGGTACCCGCAGTCTTTTAATTTTGGGGACTCTCATCTAAAAATAAATGAAATAAAAAATATTGTTGGTGACCTGAGAAGCACTTCATTATCATCATCATCAGGTCTTTTCTAGTCTTCACTGCAGGAGCACGACCCTCTCTGTACTGTACCTACTACCAAAGACATACCTATAGCCACAGCCAGAGCAGTCAGAGGACTTGGCCTACACCATAGATTATCAGAATATTTAGCCTATACTCTCCACGCTTGCCAAACTCTTTTATGTTTGTAAGCTTCGTTTAGCTTGTGTTTCCTAAGTCGCCTTCTACGATGGGAACCACACGACTAGGGCAAGCATTTATTACGAATGAATTGAAACTATAAAGTGCTTGTTTTCGCAATTGTAACACATTTAAGTAAATTAAATTAATTTTAATACGGTTTTATCGTATTTATTACATTATTTGTACCTACATCTAAGATTTCGAACACTTTACAGTGTTCGTGGTCGCAGGTATTTTAAGTTGATATTTTACTAGGTAGGTAGTAGGTAGGTATTTTATAAGAACTATGTAAAAATTACTATGAAATCTGAGTGCTTTCCGAAACAAACCAAATGAGTTCAAAAAGGATTTTTTTTGTAGCTCCTATATAGCGGATATCAAGGTGTTGGCCCCCCTGGGCCCTGGACGAGCCCCCCATACGTGGTTGCACATCCTTTTAAAAAGTTTCGCCATGTCTGTCTGTCTGTCTGTCCGTCCGCGGTTTTACTCACAGACTATAAGTACTAGAAAGCTGTAATTTGGTATATGGGTATGTATATTAATCATGGCAAAAAAGTGGGGTTTTTTTTTGGTTTGCTCCCATACAAGGTGCATACAAGTAAAGTGGAGGAGAAATTTTTTTTCTCTATTTTTAAAAAGGTCTTTGAAAAATATTGTGAGATTGAGAACACTATTTTTCGATTTAGGTATCCGTTTCCGAAATATTTGGTTTTAAAGTGCAAATTTTTGTTAGAGGTACGTGTGTGTGTCCCCCCCCCCCCCTCCCCCCCTCTATCTGCTAAACGGTTATATATGGATACGTGAAAAAAATTACAGCGGTAGTATAGGTATATACTGTCAGAAGGAAAACTATCAGAGCTGAATACTAAGTGCAAACTAAAAAGTTATAGGCAACCAACTTATAAAATGTACTGGAAAATGTAAAATTTTATACAATCTTCATTGTTAGATGTTTTTGGTCGTTAAACTGTGAGGTGCGAGTGTAAACAGTGTGAACTCAAAGTTGTCATTCGCAACTACGGAACCCTATACTGCGCGTGGGCCGACACGCACTTGGCCGGTTTTTTGTAGTTAAATATAATTTTATATGTGCGTACGGAACCCCTATTGCGCGTTTCTGAGTCGCACTTGACGTTGTATTTTTTATAACTTCTGCTAAACAATTGCTTTGCTTTTATCCACACATGTCAATGTTCCTACTGCTGCCCGGGGAGTAGGTATGACTATGAGAACCCTACCGTGCTGTGACAATGTAAACAAGCGAGGTTCCTGACTATTTTAACTAGGTACAACTAAAGAATAAAAACTTTTACCATCATCGTCAAAATTCTCGCAAACGGAAAAACCACAAAAACAATAAAGATGACATTGCGATCGTATTCCAATTTTTTAAATTTAAAAATCAAACTCACCGCAATTTAAGGGCGTTCCAAAAACAAACTAACTTTTTCACTTCACGATATCCACAGAATAATAATAATTCCTGCACACAACAGACGCAGCTGCTATGCGCGGGGTCCCTCGCGTCACTGTCGGCCGTCGCCGGCTGCCGGCGCCGGAGCCCGGCCCGGCCGGAGCACCCGCGGCCGGGCGGGTGTGTCGCGTGCATCGCTGCGCTCGTGCGTGGTGCATGATGCATTGAAATTAAATTGTCCGTCAATACGTGGAACGTGGAGAAATCTGGGATTATTATATTAGACGTTCTATGCGCGCGATTGTGTTGAACGGTAGGCGCATGCAACCATCACGCATAACATTGCGTTTTCAAACGGCAAAATACGAAAAAACGCAGTTAGTTACTCAAATTCAAGTTGATCTACCTACCTACACTTTGGTCGTGTTGCACCGTAGGTGCATGCATCTATCATGCTTAACATTACGTTTTCAAAAGGCATAAATTATTTTTTAACAAAAAACTAAAACCGACTTCAAAGTAGGAAATAATAATATATTTATAACACTTTGGAAACGCCTACTTTTCAAAATTTTTACTTTTAGAAAAAAATGGTTGTACCTAAAAACCTCATTGTCATTTTTTTATTATTGTAATAAAAATAGTAAAGCAGTTCACAGAATACGGTAGCATCTACCCATCAAGTTTCAATTCAATAGTTTCGGAATGAAGTGGCTGTGCTGTGACAGACGGACGGACTACGGAACCCTAAAAGGCATAATAAGCATTGTCAAAATGAAATAATTCAAGTTGACTATACTTTTTTAAAAGACCCATGTTTGAGAGTCTGTTTCTCTGCTCAAAAAAAACTTAGAGAGATACAATTACAATCTTTGGACGGCTCATATAATATTTTATCTTTTATTTTATTACAACTTTCCTGTAAGATCTTTACTTTCGTTGGTACGGCCTGGAAAGCATAATTGTGCTACCTCAAATTGTGCCACATTTGGGAAAAAATGGTCAAGCTATGACTATAACTATAAGTCACAGAGAGTTATTTTACTTATACGGTAGATAATTTAGTGTATTCCATAAAAGTATACCACAAAGATACCTACCCAAAATAGGCATCCTTGAGGTAGTTTTTTCGTAAAAACTGAAAAAGGTCCCATGTTTTCGGGCCCCCAGGAGTAAGTAGCACAGGGTTAAGAAAGTTGCAAACTTGGGCGTAGAGTATTCTTAGTGGTCTCTACAATATATATAATTAAAGATATTTTTAACAAAAAACAAAAACCGACTTCAACCCTATCAATTTGTTTGAATAAGCATAAAAATAAAATGGAAATAAGTGTAAACCGAACGGCATTCTTGTAAAATTTGTTTTTTGTTTTTGTGTATTTTTCAATTTGTTTGAATAAGCATAAAAATAAAATGGAAATGAGTGTTAACCGAACAGCATCCTTGTAAAATTTGTTTTTTGTTTTTGTGTATTTTTCAATTTGTTTGAATAAGCATAAAAATAAAATGGAAATAAGTGTTAACCGAACAGCATCCTTGTAAAATTTGTTTTTTGTTTTTGTGTATTTTTCAAAACGCCTTCAACACATTTTGATAAAAATTTTATGGGACCATCTGTAAAGTATTACCTATCGATCAAAAAAATATTTTTTAAATCGGTCCAGGCGTCTTCGAGAAATCGGGGAATATACAAAAAAATATTACGACGAATTAAGAACCTCCTCCCTTTTTTGAAGTCGGTTAAAGGAAATCGCCGATGCATGCGCGTTGGCAATGTTTGCACTTTTTTGTATCGATATTGACTAAACTATATGTACTTATTATAGGAAAGTCTAAAAGATTGTTATAGTTCCCAGCATTGGTCCCATAGCTAAAGTTGCTCATATACTTACAATCAGAGCCCCTTTTAAAAAATGTCCAGGGTCAATTTACACGCTGTATATTAATGATGGTGATGATGATGATGATATTAATCACACCGACTATGTAGTGAAAAATAATAATAAAATAAATTAATTATAACCTGCAAATTTTCTTTAAAAATCACAGGGTGCTAGGATATTCAGCAGCATTAGCGGAAGCAGCAGCTGGTCTTTCTTAGGGTTCCGTAGTAAACAAGGAACTCGTTACAGTTTCGCCATGTCTGTCTGTCTGCGGTTTTACTCAGAGACTATAAGTAAGAAAGCTGTAATTTGGTATGGGTAAGTATTATATTGACTTTGGTATGGGTATGTAATGTATATTAATCATGCCAAAAAAGTGTTAGAAAAAAAAATTGAAAATATTTTCTTAGGGTAGGTCCCAAACAAGTAAAGTGGGAGTTATTTTATTTTTCTCTATTAACCCATCGTGTGGGGTATTGATATCTGTCAAGTGACGAAGTCCCGCCTCCGCCACCCAACTGGCCCTCACTTTTGCCTTGATCAGTCTCCGCCGCCTCGGACCACAGATCACGGCGCAGCAGAGACTGATCAAGGCCAGTGGCGTGCAGTTCATAAAGACAAAAAGACACTGCCTACCCTAAGATTTGCATTAATATCTATTTTTTTTTATTATTATGAAATAAAATATTTTTATTTCATCACTACAACTCCATCTGTTGAGTGTCGCTGATATCATGATCCAAATGCGTGCGTAGCTTGCTGAGTTGCTGCTCCATGCGACTACGCGCAATTTCACGTACATTGCATTTCTCTCTCCAGCCAGCTTCCACTACGCGCTGCTATGGGAAGGGAAAGACACAAACTATTCACGTCTCAATGTTTGCTTGTGTGCCTCGTAGTCACACGGATACAGAATAGTGTGCAGTCATATAAATACGTGGCACACAAGGACATCGTTACGCACACATACGCACAGGAAAGACAGTGTCTTTACCACCGAGCGCCGAGTGGCGTTCGGGAATTAACGAAGTTTACCGATCTTCGTCCGTACACTGAATAAGTAACTTTTTTTAAAAGTAGCATTGTTTCATATAATTAGCGCATAGTACTATACCATCTCCTTTTGGTCGTTTGTTTTCTATGACGAAATTTCACTGAACCGCGCCATTGTTTGTTTGATTGCGTTTGTTTTGGTTTGGTTGCTTGCAGTAAAAAAAAGATTTTAACGTTGTTTAGTGTAAAATATGGAAGTTGTTCGCTGTGAGAGTTGTTCAGGTGGTGTGTGTATAGAAAAAATAAAAAATGATGTGTTTACAAGATTGTCTTTTGCTGAAAAAAGGCAAGTTGTAGAAAAAGGTCGTTGTACACCGAATTTGCAAATAATTCAAACAAAAGGTAAAGTTAATCGTAAATTTAATGCAAAACAATATGATTCATATTATTGGCTCACAGGTTGTATACATAGCAATCGTATATACTGTTTTATTTGTCTACTGTTTTCATGTAATAAAACCGTGTGGAACGACGCCGGTTACAACGATATTCATAATTTTACCACAGCAGCTAAAAAGCACCAATAGCTCAAATCCATCAAGCTTTTTAGGTAACAGAGCGTGCCAAAGAAAATACACACTACATAGACATACTTCATAATACACACGAAAAACATAACCCTCATTATGGCGCAGTCGGAAAAAAAATCTGCCTACCCTGTCTAAGAACTTTGTGCACGCCACTGATCAAGGCCATCTCCAAATCGGCCGCAGAGGATAGGGAGAGCGGCGCAGAGCTTGTGTTTCCTAAGTCTACTTCAACGACATCCACGGGAAGACTTGGAGTGGTCTATTGTATTCTACCACATGGCATAATTAACGAAGTCAAAAGAAAATCTATCACTGCTAAACCAGGGTCGCCTGTCAACGAGTTATAGTCGACCGACAAATAAAAGTACGTGGATTTACGGAACCCCACACTACGCTAGACACACGCACTTAGCTGATTTTATTATTACCTTACCTACGTCGTTATGATTTTTCAATTATAAATCTTATAATAAAATGCCTATTTACAACTTTTTGATAACTTTGTTTAATGTGTCGTTAAATACGTTATAAAATCTAAACCAGTGCCGAATCTAGCCAATGAAGTGCCCGGTGCAAAAAAAAATAGTGCACTTTCCGAACACCCGTCAGCTTTTTAAAGACGCCCGAAGAACCGTCAAAAGTTGCTATGCTCAGTCATTACCTAAGAGATTGATTACAGAAATGCGGGATCTCCAAAAAAGAAAGGTAGCGCAAGCAGCAGCGGATTAGCCCCTTACGCCTGTAGCGGAACGCTTCCGTTCCGCAATGTTTCGTCATTGGCGAAACTGCGAAACGCTGCTGTTGTATGATTCCGTTTCGGTTTCGTATCGCTGGCGGTGTGAGACGCACCAAACATAATCATACTAGATAGCGTTTCGCGGTTTCGCCAATATTCCGTTCCGGAATGAATGAATGAATGAATGAATGTATTTATTGCTTTAAACATGGTCATATGGTGATGGTAAATATCAAATTATGGAAACACACATTTAGTCATTACTGACATGCAATAGACAACGTTAAGGTGTCACGTGATATTAAAATACAGTTAAATATTAGGTAAATGTCAGTCTGCTTTCAATTATTTTACAATAAAACTAAAGTCCTTACATATTTTCTAGTGTCAGTGTTAAATTAAGAGATGTCAATTTAAAAAATCAAGTAAGATAATTAATACTCAAAATAACTTAATTTAATGTCGCAAATATTCATCAACACTATAAAAACATTTGCTTGCAAGCCAGTTATAGAGATCCCTTTTGAATTTCTTTGCCGGTAACAGTTTAAAGCTGGGTAACTTATTATAAATTTTTGCCGCCATTGCATAACAGTTTACGCTATACAAACTTGTTTTCATTATCGGGGTGACCAATTTCTCTGGGTATCTTCTACTAAATTTACTAGGTATTTCATTATATTTAGTAAATAAATGAGGAAATAATTTAACGATTTGGCAAATTTCATAAATATACATACAGGGAAAAGTCAGCAAATTTAGGGTCTTGAAAAATGGTCTGCAACTATCCCTGGTAGCAGCATTACAAATTGCTCGGATGCATTGCTTTTGTGCGATAAATACTCTGTGAGCCTCAACACAGTTTCCCCATAAGCTAAGACCATATCTTATGTTAGAGGCAATATAACCGTGGTATGCTTGTATAGCCGTTTTTTGTCCAGCTACTTTTACAAGCCTTTTGAGTGCATATGTAAATCGATACAATTTCTTACACAAAGTGTTAACATGTGGTGTCCAAGATAGGTAAGATAGGAACGCTTCCGTTCCGCATTCGCGGCTGTGTGCTACAGGCGTAAGGGAACAGTACATGAATTGTTGGGGGTCCAGTGCTGCCCCCATTCAAAAGAAATAATTTAAACGAAAACTAAGAGGTCATTTTTTTTTGTCACCCTTGATAACCCTCCGAAATATTCAGGTCCAGTACTAAAATAATTGCCGTGTGGTTCCCGGCAGAGTAGAATAGGACCACTCCAAGTCTCCCTGGGATGTCGTAAAATGCGACTTAGGAAACACCAGCTAAACAAAGCTTATTAACATCATAGAGACTTCTCCATCCCGTCTGGCCAGCATGGAGAGTGTAGGCCAAATCCTCTGACTGCTCTGGCTAATATATGGCTCTGGTAGTACAGAGAGGGTAGTGCTCCTGCAATTGAGACTTATAAAGACCTGATGAAGAAGAAGAAAAAGTGATCACCAAACCGGCTATTATGGAAATTTATTTATTTCAACTTTACTTCGTAACAAACAAACGAGTACAAAAGCCGGACTGGAAATCCTTGCGAGGTTATGTTCTGCAAAGCAATTCTTGCAGCTAAAATTGATAATTATGTTTAAAAACGGATCACTCACGTGCTATTTTGTCGGGATTGCCGACTATAGTTTCGGACTCAGAAGGAGACTCACATGAAAGTCCATTTCCAAGACGAATCTGGCCGAACTCGGCCGAAGTATTCCGGGCTCTTACTTATGAACTCCTGATGAGTTCGAAAGTGTAGTCGGCAATCCTGACAAAACAACACGTGAATCAAGTGAATGACCCTTTTTTTAAATAAATAATAATATATAAATATATAGGGACAAATCTAACAGATTGGTAGATTAGCCTATGGCTTACTTGATTGTAATGAAGTTTTTAAATAAATAAATTGAGCTAGCCCCAAAGTAAGTTCGAGACTATATTATGGATTTTATAATAGATACTTATATAGATAAACATCCAAGACCCACGCCAATCTGAAAAAGATCATTTTCTTTCTTGACCTTACCGGGGATCGAACCCGGGACTTTCCGTGTCGCAGGCAGGCGTGTTGACCGCTGCGACACGGAGCTGGGAATATTGTATTTATCCCACGTTAGTTTCAATGATATACTTAAAGTTGATAACGTTTACTTATTGAGTGCCGCTTGTGGCCCCCATATAACATGCGCCCGCGGCTTTGCGTTGCGTGCGCCACACTCATTTTGCTCAGATCAACGCGGCCCTAGTTTTATTCATTTTTCATCGATACTTCAGCTCAGAATGGTGTTTCAAAAACATGTTACAATCAAGGCAATTTTCCTTTTATATTTATATCGTAAGTAAACTCCATTGGCATTTTATTTCCGCGCCCAACAATTTTTTTTAAACTGCCTAAAAATGAGTGTATTGGTTTTAGAGTCCACGTATGTAAGTCATTGACTATATACTCTCTAATGCCTTTATTTCAATGATTCAAAAACAGGCCAATTTTTCAGGATCAGCTTGTGAGCGTGACAGCTTTGTGTTATCAGTACTTATCACACTTTGTCCTCTCAATTTATTCCCTCCAAATCCGTCAAACTAGTAGCTGTGTGTGTGCGCGACCGATTATGGGTTGGAGCTTAGATTAATAATCGCGCGGAGACCAATTATTAATCTAAGGGTTGGAGACTAGTTTTTTTTACGCTTTTAGGCTAAGAGTCTATCTAGGTTTTATATAATCTAAGATGTGAGTGAGCAAGTGAGTTTTATAAAGGAAAATTATTAAACGGTCGGTTATATTCCTGATATAAATTGGCGCATAAACTTTTCGTACAAATTTTTTTAGAACATTTTTGTAAAGCCTTATATATTATAGTCTAATAAATTTTTTATATATATTTTTTTTCCCAAAATATTCATTAGGTCTTCCCAAAATATTCTCAATAACTTCTTATATACTTACTCAATGAATAATTTATATTTCTCAACAAACGAGTGACAGTTCCACGCGTATGACAGTACGTTGTCACTTCTGCACGTGAGTGACATGCCGTGCGTGACGTTTCCGCTCGAGAGACAGTGCAGTCATTGCAGTTAAGGCGTAGTGAGTTCACACACTAGCGCCACCCAGCAATTAATTCTATAAGTCCTAAATCATATCAAATTTAAAAAATCTTATAGCTGAATGCCCGTGTAAATTACTTGTAGTATTATTGGTACAAGTTTTCACTATTTTTAACTTAATGAATTAAGAGAACCAAGTTATACCGCCAAAAGTGGCCACTTTTGGCGGTAAAAATTCGTTCTCTTAAACTTAGATTGTAATATCTATGGAAAGTAACAAAAAGAATACTACAAGTCAGTCCTGGATTTATAAATAGGCCGTATAGGCGCCGAGGGGCGGCAGCGTCCTAGGGGCGGTAGATTTCAGAGGAAGGTCACTTAATTTCAGAGGATAAAATAAAAGTCAAACTCATCCACTGGTTTTCTCATGGTTTAGTGGCCTACACTAGAAAAAAAATATATATCCGGCTCTGCTACAAGTAATTTACTAGGGCAATCAGCTATTAGATTTTTAAGTTAACTTAGTTAAGTTGTAAATAAAGGCACTTTTCATGAGATCGACCTTTCATTTCCTATCCCCGACCCACTCTTGTGGCAATATATTAAGCCAGAGCACAATCAGAGGATTTGGCCTACATTCTCCACGCTGGCCAGACGGGTTCGAGAGGTATCTTTGACGTTTATCAGCTTTGTTTAGCTTGTGTTCCCGAAGTCGCCTTGTACGACAATTACGGGACAAAGACTTGGAGTCGACCTATTCTACTCTGTTGGGAACCACACAGCATAAATAATTTTAAATGTTTAATTTTAGTAGAATAGGACCACTCCAAGTCATCCCGTGGATGTCGTAAAAAGCGACTAAGGAAAAACAAGCTAAACAAAGCTTATAAACATCATAGAGACCTCTCCAACACGTCTGGCCAGCGTGGAGAGTGTAGGCCAAATCCTCTGACTATTCAAGCTTATATATGGCTCTGGTAGTACAGAGAGGGTCGTGCTCCTGCAGTGGAGACTAAAAAGACCTGATGATGATGATGATGATGTTTAATTTTACGTGTATTTTATTTTATCTATGCTTAACTCGTGCTTTACCGCTAAAATATATAATATAATTTTGTTCAAAAAATGTATATACCTATTGTATTAAATAACAATGAATTGTATTTAAATCTATTTATATATTCTAACAATAAAACTACCTAATTAAAAATAAATTTAAAAGCCTAAAAATGCAAATCATATAGTCCCTCCAGCTGCTCACCCCTGGGCATCGTGCCCAAAAGGCTGGCAGCATTGCCAAATGGAATGGCAATGCCGCCAGCCTATGTTTGGAATTACAGTAATACTCTTGCTTAAGAGGGTATACTAGCAGTGAGTTTTCCATACAAATGTATTTCTCTATTTTCTCGCTGAAAACTGCTTCTAAAGGCACAATTCTTTTTACATACAATCTATTACTAAAATAGGTATGTCCCTATGTTTTATTTTTTTCTAAAAACCTGTTTTAAAGAAATAAAAATTGTACAAAAATAGTTTTTTTGGAAAAAATAAAAAATAGGGGCATTCCTATTTTAGTACTAGATTTTATGAAAAAAGAATTGTGGCTCTAGAATCAGTTTTCAGCGAGAAAATAGAGAAATACATTTGTATGGAAACCATATTGAAAAAATACTGCTAGTATACGCTCTTAACTTTATCTTTATGTTTTAGTCCCTCTGACCTACAATCGGCAAGAAAGGCAATGGAATACTTGGAAGCACGAAAAGAATTCTCATTATATAAATAGACGGATGATATTACTGATGATGCACATAAACAAGGGATCCATTGAGCGCGTTAAACATTTAAATAAAATCCGTTTTATGTATGAGGAGACCCCGTTCTATGAGATGGGGTTCATCATGGGCGAAATCATTGAAAGGTATGCAATTTTGTCCACATCTGTAGCTCTTTGCTAAGGATCGAATCAAGGACCCTGCGATGCCGTCCGATGCAAACTTAAACTTTATGGCAATTCAGAAAATCATGCGAGTCGATGCGCAGTTTACAAAATTAGTGGGGGGCGGGGCGGGGGGGTTTCGGAAAAAATCACAAAATATCTCCAGGGTTGGATGTAGTAAGATATCACGTGTGTAAGGGGGCTGCGAATTAAGTATTACACGTTCGCGTTATAAATCACCTTTATTCCACAAGAGATTCTACAAAACACGATAGCAAGCAAACAACATTAGGTAGGTACGTTACGTATGACGAGTATAACGTCGCAAGCATCGGTATGCACGCAAGCGCGATTCGACCTCCACTGTCTGTGCGCGCGCGCGAGCCGCGGAGGCCACGTTGGCGGAGAGACGCGCGCGGGGTGAGGTACGGCTCGGGTGGCGTGATCGCACGACTGCGGTTGCCTAGCAACGGTTGCTAAGTGCCTACTATGTGCTCGTTATACGTGTATTTATATTTTCGTCAAAACGCGCGATTTCTAAACACAAAAACAGCCAAGTGCGTGTCGGGCCACGCGCAGTGTAGGGTTCCGTAGTTGTGAATGACAACTTTGAGTTCACACTTCGTTCACACTCGCAATGGAATATGTATTAAATTTTAGATTTTCGAGTACATTTTATAAGTTGGTTGCCTATAACTTTTTAGTTTGTACTTAGCACTCAGCTCTGATAGTTTTCCTTTTAACTTCAGTATATATACTACTGCTGTAATTTTTTTCACGTATCCATATATAACCGTTTAGCAAATAGCGGGGGGGGGGGGGGGGGGGAAGGGGACACGTACCTCTAACAAAAATTTGCACTTTAAAACCAAATATTTAAACGAAACGGATCCCTAAATCAAAGAATCGAATCCCTAAAGACCTATTTATTTAACAATACCCAATACGATGGGTTTGTATAGAGAAAAAAAAATACTTCCCCTTAACTTGTATGGGAGCTACCTTCAAAAAATTTTTTTTCAAGATTTTTTTCTACCACTTTTTTGCCATGATTAATATAGGTACATACCCATACCAAATTACAGCTCTCTAGTACTTGTAGTCTTTGAGTAAAACCGCGGATGGACAGACAGACAGACATAGCGAAACTATAAGGGTTCCTTGTTTACTACGGAACCCTAAAAATTAGATTCTTTGTAGGTACTAAAAAATACACATGTTATTGGGTGGGGGAGGGGGGTTATTTCGTCGCAGTCTTTGGTTCGATCATCAGCCAAGTCATGAATCATGATGGAAAACGATTATTTTTGGCTTTGGTCTTAGATATTCATCTGTATAAGCAGGGGTTGAAAACGGTAAAGATATAAGGGTATGGTACCGGTATAAAATTACGATACACCTTAGATTTGAAGGTAGAACCAAATCAGTTGACAATTACGGTTGTGATACAGCTAAGTATAAATAATGGTATTTATACATCTACGATATCGTTATGTATCGATACCTTTATAGTTACTGGTACCTTAACTGAAATATTTTCAGTAGGTACCGAAAAAATGATGCGACGAAGAACCTTGAGGCAAATCCTCGGCCGTAAAATTCAATGAAAACCTTTATGTCATAATTCCAATATCGAAAAAAATTACGATACCGCAATATTACAATACCAAAATCGTACAGGTGCCGTTTCTTTATGGTATGGTAATTTGAAGGTACCATTATTCTAAGGTATCGAAATATAAAGGTATACCGTCATACGGCTTACCGATTTTACCGTATTTTTTTCGGTTATTCAATCCCTGTATAAGTATTATTGTTTGTTGTTTTTGGAGTGTGAAGGAGGCCGACACTGGTGTCAAATTTTTCAAACTTCCTAAAGGCATTTGACATATAGCGATGACAGCTGGGACAAACGGCTTATTAGATATATAGATATTTTGACGCCACTTGCGTTCACCCATCCAAGTGGGGACTGCACCCAGGGTTGCTTAACTAGCGTAAGCGCTAAAAATGCTCACGCCCACTGAGCCATCGTGTTCCTCAGTATTGAATATAAAACTAGGTGTTGCCCGTGACTTCGTTCGCGTAAGCTATAATTTTCATCATTTATACTGTTCTGTGACTGGTGTTTGCATATCATAGAATGATTTGTAGCGGGAGCGAGGTGATATGCTCGACCGCCACAAAGGGAAGATCTTCCCGCTGGGCAAGGTGTGCGCCCAGGGAACCGTACGGTTCCGACTGAGTTCCGTCGGAGGTCTTATTTATGTCGAAATTCGAAGAAACTTTGTTTGCGCGTTTTAGGATTGATTAGCGCCATCTGCTGAGATGTCTTGTAGTTTATTTGTTGCCTCGCCACATTCGCAGTCGAGTATTCGTGTTAGTTCTTGTGGCGAATGTAGAGGTTGCCAAAGATTTGACCTCCATTACTGGATTAGGCCTCAAGCATCTCCCCCCAATCTTCCCGTGCTGTTTCTCTTGCTGCTCTCTGCGAATATTGCGTGTTTGCCTAAAATTATTTAAAAAAAAAAGTATTTAAACCAACTTCAACTCTATAGATAAATGTACAAACTTAATTAGTATTTTTTATAATTTAACTACTAACTTTAAAAAAAAACCCCATGTTGAGTATCCTTTCACGCACTTCTCAACGATCTTACAAAGGACACCATCTGCGGATGCGGTCGCCTTATTAAAGAGTTCAAAATTATCCGGCAAACGACCTTGCAACAATGATGCGTTGAATGAGATGAACAGACTGCGAAAACGAACTAGAGAGAGCAAAAAAAAAAAGTTATCGGAATCTCTGCCCATAAAGTGATTACTCACCGCGTGGTAATTGTTCCCGCTACCTGCGGACGGTAATCGCAGGCCCCAACGCTCAGTGCGATTGCTCGGACAGGCGTATCCTGTGATCGAGCCACGATCTGCAGCTCGTCGACCACTCGGACTCGGTGGGCGGCGTGGTTCCTGCTTCACTTCGACACCACACGTGTTCTATTCAGAACGCGCTTCGTTGTGTTTTCGTAGCTCAGTCTGTCCTTTTCAGGACAAGCACTGATTGTAAGCGTGTTTATGGCCATTATGTCAATCTTGCCCACTTTCGCACACTGTGCGTCGTGTGAAGTAGTGCTCGCGCTTAGTCGAGGCCGTGCTTCAAGCAATCGTGTTGCGGTGTTCCATGCCAGTACGGGGGCTCGTAGTTACGTAGTGCGGACCCTGGCACAAGCCTTTACCCCTTCAGGGTAACGGCAAAACCTAGGATGGGCTCTGGGGCACTTGGCCTTGGTAGCTTCCCTAGTTAAGCCAGAGTATCGGATAGGTAGTTAAGACCTAGGTTCGTCCCGCTAGCTCGCTTCAAGGTTGGCAACGGCCCAACAGAGGATAGGGCGTTAGGGCTCAGGGTACACCCCCCAGAGACGATAGGTCTTCTTCCCTACGCATCCTCTCCAATGCGTCATTTGCAATAGCTGCAAAATCCGACTTTGAGTTCTTCTAAGAGTTCATAGGCAACTCAAAGGTCCGGCAGGACTTTAATTCCTACAAAAGGAAAGTTCGAGACCATCAGGCCCGAGAATTCCAAGGTAGGACTTGGACCTCAACGACTCGACCCCGCACATCTCCCGTCCCTCTTCACCAGTGGTGCTATCAGCATCGCAGACCCCTCTCCGACTATGACCTCCCCAACGGCTTCGACAGTCTCCCCGTTAAGGAGACTGATTACTTCGACGATGCCGAGTCATCGATCTCCGCCGCCCCACCCGCAGCACTTGAGACTGTCCCAGAACTCCCAGAATCCGACGAGATGGAGACGGAAACAGCCTCCCAAAGCACCGCCATCCTACCCTCCGGCAGGGAGCCTCAGCCGTAGTAGTCGCAATGTTCCAACGACGACGAATACACCGTCGTCACCGGAACAAAGCGCCAACGAAACAACGATCTTCCGGGAGACCGACAACTCAGAGTTGTCATCCGCGGAATCCCCCCCCACTCTCTCTTTTACATACTCAAGGGACGTGGATCCCTTGACTACGTAAAGGAGACCCTAGTCTCCCAATCCCTTCCAGGAGGTTCACCGTATGTACGGTAGGTATCAGCAAGAAGCCTTGCCCCCTGGTAATGGTGGCTTTAGCCGACACCCCGGAGGGAAAGGGTATCTTTAAGATGCGGTCATGCGCTAGACTGATTCAATTTAAAATTGAGGCTCCCATAAGCGTGGCACTGTCAGATAGTGCCATTGCGGCCCGTAACTGCCACGCCACCACACGCTGCGTGAAATGTCTGGGAGAGCTCGGCACGGCGGATTGCAATCGCATCTGCACGCCTGAGACCGAGGCCAAGGCGGCTTGCGTCCTTTGCCAGATTTTTTGCTTTACAGCGGTGAAATTTTTTCGTAAAGTTTTATTACCTATGTAATCGTCAACTACTAGAAATAAAAGATAAGAAAGTATCATCTTTTAATACAGCTCATTATATCCTCTGCTCGGTCTTTCGCCTTTCTTCTCCACATTATAAACATTTGAATTTTGAGTGAGGCGGGCTATGACGTCAGGCCAGCAGTGTTGCGATTTGTCGGCTGTTAAGGTTGTATGACTTGTTATTTCCTAGTTTAAGGGAAATTCTGCAGAGAGTGAAACGATATCTTATGTCGGAGAAAGACAATTTTTATTTGACAATTTAAAAATATGTATCAAAAACAAACGTCATACAAAAAACAGCCAGCTACAAATTAAAAAGGTCGAACACCTCCCCGTAATTTGTAACTTCCTGTATATGTTTTTTTTTTTTGTAACAACCTGTATATGAATTTCGAACAAGTAACTCGTAACTACCTGTATATGAAATTCGAACAAGTCACACAAATACACTACCTATCATAAATACCACATAAGATTACAAAAAATATTGATAAAAGACATAAATAAAAAGAAACTTAAAAATACATTACACCTAGCGCCTTCATTAACTTTGAATGTTTTAATGTAACGAGTGGTTTCGTCAGCACATCCGCTATCATATCTTTAGTGCTTATGTACTTAATTTCGATATTCTTTTGGGCTACTGTATCCCTCAAAAAATGATGTCTTATATCAATATGTTTAGTGCGGGCGTGATAAGTGTCATTGGACGTTAGTTTTATTGAACTTTGATTGTCAGAATGTATAGTGACAGGCCGGTCAATTTTAAATAAACTAAAAATAAAAGCGCGCAGGTATATTGCTTCTTTACATGCTTCAGACAGTGCCATGTATTCAGCCTCTGTCGTAGATAGCGCCACGGTTCGTTGCTTCCTAGCTTCCCATGAAATGGAAGCACCGCTCATAATAAAAACATAACCTGTATACGACCTTCTGTCGACTAAATTGCTGCCGTAATAAGCATCAGCAAAACCAACGGGATGTCTGATACCGTCTTTGGTAAAAATGAGTTTATAATTTTTAGTGCCTTTTAAATATCTTATTACCCGTTTTGCAGCTTTGAAGTGCACCTCCCCGTGATGTGTATTGTATTGGCTTAAATAAGACACAGCATGTGATATATCTGGTCTTGTGCCTATAGAAATATACATCAGAGAACCGATAAGCTGCTGATATGGAAGATCTGTACGTTCATCTTCTTTTTCGGGTAAAACCAGCTTTAATCCAGGCTCCATTGGGGTAGACACTTTAATAGCGTCACGCATGCCAAACTTTTCAATTAGTTTGTCAATGTAATGAGATTGGTCAAGGGTGATAGAACCACTATTTTGTGTTACTCTCATGCCCAGACAATCTTTGAGTGGACCTAGGTCCTTTATTGAAAACTTTTGTTTCAATTTATTTTTAAAATCCTCTTTCAAAGTATCATTATTTGATAATATGAAAAAGTCATCTACAAATACTGCGACGATTAAAATAAATTTACCATCATTCTTATGATAAACGCAATGTTCTGTCGGTACTTGTGTCATTGAAAGACTAGACATTGCTTCACATACTTTTTTATTCCACTGACGTGGAGCTTGTTTTAGCCCGTACAGAGACTTTTTAAGGAGACAGACCTTAGAAGTGTCATTAACGAAACCTTCAGGTTGTTCCATAAACATTTCTTCTTCAAGATCTCCGTTCAAGAAGGCAGTGTCCACGTCGAGATGGTCGATTGAAAGATCTAATTGGACAGCAAAGGCTAACAATAGTCTAATGGTTGACAGTCGTGCTACTGGAGAGAAAGTTTCATTATAGTCCACACCATAAACTTGGGTGAAACCTTTTGCTACCAGCCTAGCTTTAAACTTTACTATCTTTCCATTAGTGTCTTTTTTTATTTTGTAAACCCATTTACTTTTGATAGGCTTTCTATCAGCAGGTCGATCTACAAGTATCCACGTTCCATGTTTCATTAGGGAATTATATTCAGAAGTCATAGCTTCAACCCATTTATCTTTATTAGAATCCGCTATCGCTTGTTTGTAAGTTTCAGGTTCATAGTCACCTGACACCATAAACGACGAGGAATCAAATCTCTCTGGGGGATGTCGTTCCCTTTGAGGATGTCTGGCTTCAGGTGTAACATCAGTGACCATTGGTGAAGAGGTAGGCCTAGGAGACAGGGCTTCTGCATCTTCAACATTTTCAAGATTTTCAGAATCTGAATTAGGTCTGCTGTTGTCATCATTCATAATTATTGTAGGCTGAATGATTGGAACTGGATAAACAGATGTTGGTGTCGTTTTTGGAACTTACAGAGGGTCAGTCGACATGCTTGTTGATTGTGACGATGAAGGTTGGTCTTGATTCTCTGTGATTACTACTTCGAATTGAGAGGAGTCGATGGGATGATTAGGTTGATTTACCTCGGTGGTTGGTAATTTATTTTCTATGAAAACAACATCCCTTGCGACAATAATTTTTCTCGGATTCTGAGGATCAATTAGACGATAACCTTTTATCTCTGAGCAGTAACCTACAAAAATGCAGGTCCGAGTTTTTGAGTCAAGCTTTGTACGCTTTTCTTTAGGCACGAGCGCGTGTGCTTCGCAGCCAAATACTCGAAGATGCGAGAGATCAAGAGTCTTACCATACCATAATTCGTCAGGAATCTTATTGTTCAGCGCTTGTGTAGGCGAGATATTTTTCAAATATATAGCTGTGTTAACAGCTTCACCCCAGTACGCTTTTGGCAGTTTTGCTTCTTGAAGCATGGATCTTGCTTTTTCAATAACTATTCTGTTGGCTCGTTCCGCTGTTCCGCACTGTTGAGGATTAAAAGGAACTGAAAGTTGGTGCAAAATACCATTATCTTTCATGAATGTTGTTATCTCATGGTTGACAAATTCACCGCCATTATCAGAACGGAATTTTTTTATTTTAAGTCCCGTTTGATTTTCTACTAAATGTTTAAATTCTACAAACTTCGAAAAAACCTCATTTTTGGATTTTAATAAATACCCAAAAGTTTTACGAGTATAATCATCAGTAAACATGAGTAAATATAGGGCACCGCCCCACGAATGAGTGCTCATTGGTCCACACAAATCCGAATGAACAAGCTCTAGTTTACTGTGCGTTCGGGAATTCGATTTCCTAAACGGTTTCTTGGCTAACTTCCCTTGAATGCAAGAAATACAAATAGGGCTTTGACTTAAACTGTCAGAAAAGTTTACAACTATTCGTTTATTTTTTTAAATATTCATCGCTACGGCATTTAAATGACCAAGACGTTTATGCCAAAGTAATGCAGACTCCTTCGAGTTCGTCAAAAGAGCGGTAATTGATTCGGAAACGTCTAGTTGATACATACCTTTACAGCCAGGCGCTGTACCAACGACAAAACCAGATACCTTACAGCCTTCTTTTTTAAGGATAGTAGCGCCACTAGAAGAAAAGACGACTACATGTCCTGTCTGAACGAGACGACTAACTGAGAGTAAATTTGCTGCTAAATTAGGCACATAAAGGACATTTGTAAAAGTGTAGTGCTTATTACACTTCGTAGTAAGAACTATAGTCCCACTACCTTGCGAAAGAATTTGTTCCCCGTTAGCTACAGTGACAGGTTTTAAGCAAGGATTCAATTCTGTAAAATATTCTTTCCTATTACACATATGAGCAGTCGAACCACTGTCAAGGACCCATTGATCAACTGAGGATGTAGAAAAAAAAATGCAAGTCGAAAGAGTTAAATCAGATGTATAATTAGACAGATTTTGTGAATTTTGAATTCCGGAATGTTTTGACTTTTTTAACATTTTTCTGCATACATTTCTTAAATGGCCCTTTTTATGGCAATAAGTACAAAAAATCTTGTTTTTGTTGCTTGCTGTCAAAGCTAAAGAACTATCCTTGGTCATAGTTGATGTGTCACGACCGTCTTCTTTCAATAAAGCTGCTACCACAGATTCCATTGTTATCTTGCTGTTTGAGTACTCCAAAGCCATTACCAAGGGTCTGAATCGCTCTGGTAAATTTGTTAGAGTTAGCACAGCTAAAAGAGAATCATCAATGGATTTTCCAATATTAATAATAATAATAATAATAATAATCCTTTATTTCAGGCAATAATATTGTACCTACAATTACGTACAATATCAGAGGCCCATATCATATATACCTTAGACTAACATACATATAATACAATATAACTTAAAACTAGGTCACACGTTGTGTCGGCGACGTGAGGCGCGGGGCTTCAGCAGGTAACCGTCCTCGGAATTTCCGGTACACGACTCCCTGCGGCCAGAAGTCCTCCTTCATGAAGGTCTCGAGATGTTGGGTCGGCACTCCTACCACAAAGGAACTAAAGTTTACTCTATGGCGAGATGCCAACCGTTCGACCCTCAATGTCAATTTGGATTTCTTCAGCACGTAGGTTACGACGTCTTGAACCGTCGTATTCCAGTGCAGTCGGGACACATACAGTTGCGTACACTTGACCTCTGAACGCAACTGATTGGGTCCAGTCGGTGCGGTGCCAAGATGGTTACGGCTGGCAGGCTTCGTTTTCCTCCGCTTAGCTAAAGTGAAGCCCTCCTTATCGCACTGATCTTTATGTTGACCCGACGTCACAGGCTTGCGAGAGCTTGCCTGTTTATTCCCCTTCAAGGCAGGTCGCTGCGCTGGCGCAGCAACAGGGACGGCGGCTACGGCTGCGTAGGCACGTGTCGGGGTTGACGTGCTCGGCAGTGATGTCAGCTCATTGCGGGGGGAAGAGCGGGCGGCGGGGCGCGGTGTATCGCTTGTGACGACAGCTGATGGCGTTGTGTCCAATTTTGCTGACTCAAAACTGCATACCGATGTATTCTGCGCTCCGCGACGTGTGTTGACGTTCGCGGCCTCGGATGACCTACATACCGAATTGTTACCTTTTATTGATAACAATTCGGTACGCAACTCGGTGATCGTATTTTCCGAGGCCTCCAATCTCCACTGCACCTGTGCCAGGCTGGTTTTCAGGGCTGTGATGTCTTTCAGCAGCCTGGTCACATCGACATGATCGAACGAAACCGGGGGCAGTTTCGCTAGATTCGCAGCGCATAGCGCTGGCATGTCGTCCGGATCGGTCACCTTCATCAGGGCGATAACATCCTGGAGACTTCGCTCGCCGTTCTCATCTCTCCGGCGAGATGGCATCTGCGCGGACTTGCCGAGCACCTCATAGAGCAGCACCTTGCCGCTGCAAATCTCCTCCATGCTGAAGTTTGACTTGCATATCTGCATGATGCTGATCTCGTCCATCGTGTCTATGGCATGATACACGAATGCCAACAGCTCGTTAACTATGACTTGCTTGGAAGCCATAGTGACAAAATCGTGCAGCGGCTAAAGCCGCGCAAATCGCGAATATAAATATTCGAATAGTGCAGTGTGTACTGGGGCGCGTGCGTTACGGATCGCGCATCGCACTACACTGCAATAACGTGCCTGCATATTACGTAGCTCTTCTTGCGTAGCGATTATTGAATTTACATACTTCTCCATATCTCCATTGTACGATGATGTCAGCAGCTTCTTCATCAACGTTATTTGCCGAACGAGACCAGCGTCAGCATAAGCGGCTTTCAGCGCATTCCACGTCTCTTTTGCAGTCTTTGCATTCTGAATTACAGGAAATACTGATTCTGAGCAGGAAAGGCATATTTTCGCCCTCGCTTTGGAGTCTCTGCGTTGGTTTTCTGTAGTTACCTCAAAATGATTGCTTACAGTGTCCCAGAGATCAATGTCAATTAAATAACATTGCATTGAAAAACTCCATGTAGAATAGTTTTCTTTTCCCCGCAATTTTGCGAAGACGAGTGACCCGCCGATGTTGGCTGATGTAGAGGCCATGGGAGTAGGTTCATCCCCAGTAGCCATTTTTTTTGCACACCACGTACTTTTGGTTAAATTGATACGTACTTACTTACTCCTGCAGGGCGTTTCTGGGCCCATAACCACTTGTTATTTCCTAGTTTAAGGAAAATTCTGCAGAGAGTGAAACGATATCTTATGTCGGAGAAAGACAATTTTTATTTGACAATTTAAAAATATGTATCAAAAACAAACGTCATACAAAAAACAGCCAGCTACAAATTAAAAAGGTCGAACAGTATGTTAATTCAAATTGTTTTCTTGTAGGTACAAAAAGATGATTACACACGTCCGTCGGCGCCTCGAATGGGAATCCGAAGCCTTCTACGGTATGATGCGCCGCGTGCAGATCGTCCAGTACATTTACCTAGAGATCTACAACCTCCAGCGGATGATGCACGAGATCGAGCTAAAGTATAAGCATGAAGAAGAGTTCGCGAACATTCACGTTGAAGTGGACCTCTCCGAACTCCGTGAGGTAGGTATTCCATAACTTTTGGATTTGGGTTAGACGGAAAAAATTAAGACTAAAAGTTGTAACGGCACTTTTTGCTATAGTTGCTTATATAAGAATTTTATAACAGAATGAGTCGTCAGCCGGTGTCTGTTGCGATCGAGGAATTCACACTTCTACCTTTCCGTCAATTATAACTTGAGCCGGGGTCAGGTTAATCTGGTTGGAATCGAGAAGTTATAAATAAATAAATAAATAAATAAATATATAGGGACATATCACACAAATTGGTACAAAATACAAATTTTTAATCGTTTAGTGTAACTAGAGCTCTTTCTTTTTTAAAAGTCGGTGTGAGTTTAGATGCTGTAATCGAAAGGAACTTCGTTCCATCCGGTGTCCCTTGACAGCTCTCAGTTCTTTTTTCAAACGTTGATTATTTTTCAAATTTTCATTTTCATTCTGGTTAGGATCAGCTGCTATTCTCTGTAAAAGCCGGGCAAGAGATTGGGCCAAAATCTAAGAAACGAGCTCCGTGGCGCAGCGGTCAACACGCTAGCCTGCGACACGGGGGTCCCGGGTTCGATCCCCGGTCAGGTTACTATGGAAAAAGATCTTTTTCATATTGACCTGGGTCTTGGATGTTTATCTATATAAGTATATATTATAAAATATTGTATCGTTGAGTTAGTATCCTGCGACACAAGTTCACAACTTACTGTGGGGCTAGCTTAATTTGTGTGATATGTCCCTATATATTTATTTATTTATATAGAATCAGTCAGGTGATTCAAATTTAGTTAATTTTTCCCACTGCGGTGCTAGTAGTCACCAAAACAAATAGGGCGTCAAACAGCTCGAACAGATGGCACGGTGTTGATATTTTTTTCGATCAAATTTACTTAAAAGTGCGTTATTTGTAATAAAATAGTATGACATCATGGATTTACCTATTATTACGCCACGCCGGCTACTTTAAAAACTAAGAAAAAATTGAAAAATATGAGATTAAATAAAGCTTTGGAAATCATGCTACCGCCAAATACTACAAAGTCGGCTAAGATTCAACGACTTGGCTAAATGACGTTCATTCAGTCAAGATGTTGAACGTTACATTCAACGACTTGACGAGTTTTCCTTTAGTCATTCAGTTAAACGTGGTCTTTCAATGAACGCGCTAGTCATTCAATCAAATAGCAGATTCAACCAGATGACTGCGACATATCTACGACCACGAACACTGTAAAGTGTTCGAAAGGTTATGTGTACATGAATAATGTTATAAACGCGATAAAATTAAACAGTATGACTTAAAATAAATTTTATTTAAATGTGTAACAATAGGCTGTCTTCCTGGATCAAAATATTAATAATAAAATTATTTCGTCAGTTAGACAATCAAAAAAATATTGGACACGTATTTTTTCTTTCGTTAATTAAACAATAACCGTCTTATTTCTTTATACTAAGACGGAATGTCGAAGATAAAGCATGTCAAAGTTTATGAGTGGGGGGGCTTGTGACATCACAGGCCACTAAAAAGTGTACTAGCTAGTGAGTGACGACACATACATATTTAACAAGCTATATCTTTGTCGTTTTTGTTTGATTGACAAAAGAAAAAACACGTGTCTTATGTTTTTTGATAATCTAACTAACAGACTAATTATATTTTTTTAGGAAAATAGCCCGTTGCGAAATCATTAGAAAACAATGCACTCCTTTTAATCAGTCGTGTAAAAACTTGATATTACTTATTGCAGAATGAAAAGCGTCGAAAAGACAATGCGAAACGATTGTATATACAGAAGAAACGAGAATTGAAGAAGCAGCAGAAGAAGCAGCAGAAGGCCCGTAAGAAGAAGGTGAAGGTGGAGGGACAGTGGCAGAAGTACGAGGTCCCCGTGCGCCAAAAGGGAATGTGGCCGTTCGAATATGGCTGGGATATTGGCACCGACTGGCTTACTCTTACCAATCCATACAATCTCTAACGGAATTCTTGGAAACTTGGAGAATGTTTTGATTTTCTCTCTGTTGCACAATAAATATTGGCGATTGACAATATGTCTTCACCTTTTGCCAAAACCATCATTGATATCAAAGTAATTGTTTATTATTATAGACAACAGCCACCGTGGTTAAGGCGTTTGCCTTGTTGACCCGGGGGTCGTAGTTCGATTCCCACGGGAAGCATACTTTGTTAAGATGTTTCCAGTTTGGTTAGGACATTGCAGGCATGGATCACCTGATTGTCTGAAAAGAAAGATGATTCCGATCTTCGGAAGGCACGTTAAGCCGTTGGTCCCAGCTGCCACCTGGTAGTCGTTAAAGGAACCACGTCAGAGGCCGAGACACGGTTCCGAAGAAATCTGACGCCAGCCCTATTTACTAACTCGGATGACAGGTGTCGATGCCTATCAATCTAGAATTTACAATTACAATGCGGGTTTTGCTTGCACGAACTTTTTATTTAAAATACAAAAACATTCCACAAATCCAAGATTGATAGGCAACGACACCTGTCATCCGAGTTAGTAAATAGGCCGGCAGAAAGTCAACCATGAGTTTATATACGTGAGTGTCGTGAGCTTAGAGTATAAATATTATTGATACTCTACGGTCGTGAGTAGTAAACGATTCGATCTAAAGTAAACTATTCGATGGCTCGTAATAGTAAACTATTGTCTACTCGATAGAAAACGAAGGTCAGTTTTGTAACTCATGGTGCTGATACCGCAGAAAATGTTCCTGTAAACACAGGATCGTTTACATTCAACCTTGAGTCGTTTTCGATTACGAGATTCTAACTATGGTATATCGTACTCATGGTGGACAAAGTATAGTAAACTATGACGGTTATAAAAACGTTACCGTATACTACTTGTTCACGACAGTCCAAGAATCATCGACATCGGCCCAGCGGTTGCGAAGATATAGCCAAATCAGTGATTATGTATATACTCCCTTTTGTATAATCGGTTAAATCTTATCTTTAATCTCTTATCTTTGTTAACGTGTTGTGTGATAGTGATTAATGTTTGCTTTCATTTTATTTAGATAGTGATTTAACATAATAATTTTTTAGTATACAAATATGATATTTTTAGGTTTTTAGGTAGGATAAGAAATTTATTGTATTTATAGCCTATGTACCTCAAATAAAGAATTGGTTTTCTGCTGTTTTATTTAGAAATGGGACAGGCTATAGGGAATTTAGATATAGCGAACCTAGAATAGAGTTAGGTTTCCCATAGTAACTTATAGTTAGTACATAGTAAAATAGATTTTTCTTAATATTTTTACGAAAATAGATTAAAGTTAGGTCTTAGAGTTAGGTCCAAGACTGATTAGGTCATAGGCATAGGTTTAGGGTTAGTGTTTGCGCGGGAAACGCTAGGATTAGACTGCGAGACGTTCCGACTCGCGAAATAGTATTTATAAGGCCCCGTCTGGCGCGGGGCGAGACCGCGAGAGGTAGACACCGCTGCCCGCGCATTTTATAGTGGCAATTTTCTGGGGCGATTTTCTCGCGAACTAGCGTTTTCCGCACTTAGAAAATAGTGTATCTAGGTAGCCTAAGCAGAGACCTATCTGGTAGTATAAGTTTTATTAATAAATGTATAAAATTGTATGAGAAAATTGGAAAAATAAAGATTAGCAGGTAGCGGGGCGCGGGGGATGAGGTAGCGCGGCCGCGGCTATAAAAGCGAGCGTAGCTCGCCGTACAGGCAGCGAGCGTAGCTCGCCGTACAGGCAGTTGGACCTGTCAGTCTGTCTACCCGCAAACTTTTAATAATTTTTGTCGGAAAGTACGAGCCTACCCTCACTTCCTGTGTTCGCTGTTTCGTCGGTCTCCAGGTCTGGAGACCTCCCGAGCAGCACCCTGCGCATCCTGCGCCGGCGGGGATAGCCCTAACAGGAAGATCGTGCCCGGGACGCCCGGTTTGATTTGCCCGTGCGCACCTAGTAGTCGCCTCCCACCAGCGGGTCTCACCGACGAACGGAGCGTTTGGGTAGTCAACCTGGCGCCCTGAGTGGCTGCTTAGGGTGACTCCCCTCCCGCGCGTCTTCGGGCTCCGGAATGGAGTCCATCCAAGAAGAGGACGAAGCTGGGCCGGCTCATTCCCGGCCCGCGTCGCCCGAACAACTACCGCCGCGTTCGTGACGCCTAGCGCCGCGTTCGTGACGCCTAGCGCCGCGTTCGTGACGCCTAGCGCCGCGACGACGAGCCAGCCGCCTGTCGCCCGCCTCTCCCCTAGAGGCTGGCATGACCGCGACTTGGCCATGTTGGCCAGAGTCGCCGAGTCGGGGACTTCCTCCTCCGGCCATGTGCGCTGGATGGCGATGTCTCTTAGCCTCCAGCGCAACGAGCTCAGGGGCACTGAGCCCACCCTCGAGGATGCCACCGCCCTCGACTTCGCCCGCCGGGGCATCTTAACGCTGCCACCGGTAGATACGCCGCACCGAGACATTCTGTCGTCGGTAATGAAGTGGACACGCAGCCCCTCAGAAGATGAGGAACATCCCAAGAAGCCGCGCGCCCTGGACATCGACCTAGAGGAAGAGTCCACGGCCGCCTCCACCACTTCTGGGTCCTTGGAGGACCTTCCTGCCGCCTGCCTGCCTACACCGCAGCACCCAAAATCCAGCCTCGAGGTGCCGAACAAACCGGCGCCCCGCCCGTCTGGCATTCCCCTGCCACAAAGGGACCCCCGCATTAAGCGGGTTTCATTTCAAGCGCCCCCGGAGGCGCGGGCCCCGGTAGGTAGCCCCGGCTGCATTTTCTTCTGCCTCATAAAGCGCACGGAGGGATGCACGGAGATCTTCGGCATCACTGAGCTCCTGCATATGCCCGGAGTGAAGATCGAAGCCTGGCGGGGCAAGCAAGGCCCCGCCCAATGCCACCGGTGTCAATTGTTCCGGCACTCGTCGGTCACCGCACGAGGAGCGGAGCTCCCAAAGAAAAAGCGGAGAAAGAAGAAGAAGACGCCTGCAGTCGAGAGCTCCGCTCCGACAGCCCCGCAGCCAGCTCCCCAGGCTGCACAGCCAGAAAGGGCCTCGCAACAGCCAGCTCTAGCGCCAATGCCTCAGGCACAGATGGCGCTGCTGTTCGAGGCCTTCACTAAAATGATCTCCATGACCCCCGACCAACTGGCTGCGTCGGGGCTCCTCAGAGGTGTGCCGCACACAGACTAATATGGATAGCACACCTCTGAGGATCATGCACTGGAACGCCCAGACGCTCCGGGGGAAGAAGACCATGGTCCAAAACTTCCTCCGTGAGCAGCACGTAGATATCTTCCTGGTCAGCGAGACCCACCTCGGTGAGGCGGATAAATACATCCTCCCGGGGACGCAAGGACGAGAAGGCCTCCGACGGCGACCCGTATAGAGGACTGGCGGTGTTCGTCAAGAGGAACGTCGTCCACCAGCCCATACCCTACGTGGAGTTCCGGACAATATTTTTTTTTGTTCGGGTAAAATCAATACTTTTGTTAATTTTATTCACGGAAGAAGGCAAATATTGACCATTCCCCCCCCCCCCGATCTCCGAAACTACTGGTGAAGATTACAGGAAAAATAATAAGATAAGGAGAAATAGTTCACTAAAACACCACTAGATAGCGCTAGTTAATTGAATAAAACAAAACATTTTTGCACATTGTGTGTGTGTTCACGAAGCATATTGTACGGAACCCTCATTGCGCGAGTTTGACTCACACTTGGCCGGTTTTTTATAACAGTCAAGCGAATATCAATTAAAAAAAGAAGGAAAATTTTGTCATATTTACAATACCCGCGAGTTAGTTGTTTTTTGACAGTCGTAGAAAAAATATTGTATGCAACGGTTTTAAAAGGCAAAAATTAAGTCTTAAAACTTAAAAGGCTTGGTGGCGCCTCTATTAGCTACCCGCGCCACTCACCTTTTAAGACCCCTATTATAAAACCGTTGCATAATAGTACGTTATGATACAAGTACGGTAAGCTGGATATTATAGTCGAGGTGTTTATAGGCACGAGGCGAAGCCGAGTGCTTATAATAAACCGACGACTATAATAGACAGCTTACCGTACGAGTATCATACGACGTTTTTCAATACATTTGCGATTACCATAAACTAAAAGAAGATTGCAGTTCAGCAAATAAGGAATTTATAAAAGTTACTAACTAAAGCAGCTTGAAAAAATACATTTATAATAATCAGGTACATTGATAACCTTCTCCTTTTCGAAGTCGGTTAAAAATCACATCACACGAATCAGAAAAAAGTTTTCATGCTGAACTTGAAACTCTTTGCTAGGATTTTATGAAAAAGTTTAAATTTTTCATCTACTGTGGCATTGGGCTATTGAGCGGTTGTGATTGGTGTAAAGTAAAAAGCACTAGTGCCGTAAATACATCATTACAAGATCATTACGCTACAGATTTCGATGTCATAAGAACCGTATTATTAGCAAATGTATTGAATAATAACTATTAATGTAAATTCGTATATAACCGAAACGAATAATATGGACCCAGCATTAGACACATCAAAAGTGACGCTTAACTTACGTCACATGTGTGCAGCATGGGGTGACCATGATGGCAAAAATTACCCAATAAATGGGGTAAATAAATTGTGCGTGGTATTGAATTGACGCCTAGTAGTTTTTACTTCTTCTGAGTATTTCTTATTTTAAACAAAAAAGAATTATTAGTAGGTATATTACAGAAGCATATATCATCATTTCATCATCATCATCATTTCAGCTGCAAGAAGAACATAGGCCTCTCCCAATGATTTCCAAAATGACCGGTTGGAAGCGGCCTACATCCAGCGCCTTCCTGCGACCTTGTTCAGGTCGTCTGACCACCTAGTCGGTGGGTGCCCGACGCAGAACCCTTCTGCCCCATCGGCCATCGGTTCGGTGACGAGACGCAGAAGGAGAAGGCGAGTGGCACAACGCGCGCGTTAGAGCAGGAGCGCCAAGCGTGCACCTCGCTACGCCGCCTCGTAGATGCGCCTACGCTACGACCGATAATGCCGAGTAATGGTGATTAATAATTTTAAACTCATGCAGCTATCCGAATTTGGGCTTCACATTCACAAAGTTTAACTTGTTATCTTCACGCCACTATAAATAAGAGTTGAACTTATATTGTATATATCCCTTTTTAGGGTTCCGTAGTAAACAAGGAACCCCTATAGTTTCGCCATGTCTGTCTGTCTGTCTGTCTGTCCGTCCGCGGTTTTACGCAGAGACTTTAAGTACTAGAAAGCTGTAATTTGGTATGGGTATGTATATTAATCATGGCAAAAAAGTGGTAGAATAAAAACTATAAAAAAAAAATTTTTTAGGGTAGCTCCCATACAAGTAAAGTGGGGGAGTATTTTTTTTTCTATATTTACCCATCGTGTGGGGTATCGTTAAATAGGTCTTTTAAAAATATTGTGAGGTTTTGAACACCATTTTTCGAATTAGGGATCCGTTTCCGAAATAATTGGTTTTAAAGTGCGAATTTTTGTTAGAGGTAAGTGCCCCCCCCCCTATATCTGCTAAACGGTTATATATAGATACGTGAAAAAAATTACAGCAGTAGTATATATACTGAAGTTTAAAGGAAAACTATCAGAGCTGAGTACTAAGTACAAACAAAAAAGTTATAGGCAACCAACTTATAAACTGTAAAACTTCATACTATTTTCATTGTTAGATGTTTTTGGTAGTTAAACTGTAAGGTGCGAGTGTGAATAGTGTGAACTCAAAGTTGTCATTCGCAACTACGGAACCCTACACTGCGCGTGGCCCGACACGCACTTGGCCGGTTTTTTTAACTAGTATAAACGGAGCGATTCAAAATCGATGTCAACTTGCCGGTTGTGTTGTGTTAAATATGATGATATTGTCACCTTTTTTGAAGAACAACACCACCCTGTGCCACGCCTCTGGCGTCACAGCCTCGAGCAATACGGAATGAAAGAGCCTCTGAAGGACTTTCAGTACCGGCGTTCCGCCCGCTTTCAAAAGCTCTGCTGTGATTCCGTCCTCGCCCGCCTTGTTGTTTTTAAGCTGCTTGAGGGTAATCCTAATTTCGTACAGACTGATGTCCGGGATGTCTTCGGTATAGTGACGGGTTAGCTTGGCTCTCGGATCTTTAGCCAAGCGTCCGGGATGTCTTCGGTATAGTGACGGGTTAGCTTGGCTCTCCGATCTTTAGCCAAGCTGACAGTGGGTTTAGCAACTGACGTATACAACTGTCCGTAGAACCTCTCGATCTCTCTCAACACCTCGGCTTTTGTTGACGTCACTTTGCCGTCCTCCATCTTCAGCTTAGATACTCGGCTCTGCCCTATAGACTGCACTCTTGCAAACACTTTGGAGCCTTATTCTGCTCTATCGTCTCCTTAATACGTTCAGTATTATAGGAGCGAATATCGTGCCGCAAGGACTTTTGGATCTGTCTATTGAGCCGCCGATGAGCGTCAGCGTCTTCGGAGGTCTGCAGCGCCATGGATCGTCGTTCAGCCATCATATCTAGGGTCTGAGAAGAGATTTTTTGAGGTTTCTTTTTGGGGCGGGACTTAAAGATCATAGATCCCACCGCCTGGATAGCTTCGACCCTGTTGTTTAGCTCGTCCACAGTAACGCAATCTTAAAGGCTATCGAAACGATTCGAGAGCTCAAGTTGAAAGACGTCATAGTTCTGGATATGGAGAGGAGATGGTCGGAGCGTAGACTTCATCAGACGAGCTCTTTCACGTCTGAGATCGATATTCACCATTCTGTGATCGCTCCCAATTTTAATCAGGCTGATCACGGAGACATCATTGAATATCTCTGTCCTTGTCGACATGATTGAAGTCTATCTGCTGTTTTACTGGGGCCTGACCCTTTCTGGTCGGACCCATCAAGGTACACTTTCTTTGTGGTGGAGAGTTCATTACATAGATTGAAGAAAGAGTTCATTGCAAAGAGACCCTCTTTCTCCAAAAAGTCAGCCAGCATATGGCCCCTATCATTTCGCTTCCCATCCTGCCCCGCCATTACCATGACCGCTACCGGAGTCAGGAATAGCGAGGCGCCGGGGACGATTTACGAGTAGGGTATGATTGGTCAAGCCTGAGAATAGTTTCGATTCGTCAAGCGAATTTTTATCACCCATTTTTGTATAAGTTCGTCAAATGTTGATAAGGTTTCGTTTCGCCAAACCATGTAGAGTTTCATCATCATTATCATCATCATCTCAGCCACAAGAAGTCCACTGCTGGACATAGGCCTCCCCTAAGGATTTCCAATATGACCGGTTAGAAGCGGCCTGCATCCAGCGCCTTCCTGCGACCTTTATCAGGTCGTCCGACCACCTGGTCGGTGGGTGTCCAACGCTGCGCTTGCCGGTACGTGGTCGCCATTCGAGAACCCTTCTGCCCCATCGGCCATCGGTTCTTCGCGCTATGTGCCCCGCCCACTGCCACTTCAAAGAGCTAATCCGCTGAGCTATGTCGGTGACCTTCGTTCTTCTACGGATCTCCTCGTTTCTGATTCGATCTCGCAGAGAAACACCGAGCATAGCCCTCTCCATAGCTCTTTGAGCGACCTTGAGCTTTCTTATGAGGCCCATAGTAAGGGACCACGTTTCGGACCCGTAGAGTTTCTGATTAGTCAACTCTACGAAAAGTTCTAATTTGTCAAGTCTATTGGTAGTTTCGATTTGTCAAACGTTAATATGTTTCGATTCGTCAAACCCAGTTTTAGTTCTGATTCGTCAAGTCACCAAAATGTATTGAAAATGAATTTGAAAAATGAAGAGTTGTCGCCAGGGGCTCCGAAAAAGCAACGAAATGAATTTCACTATCATTTCGTTGATAGATCGTCAACTGGCGAAATAAATGAAGATAGGTACTAAAGGCTAAAGGCATCCAGGGCAAAGGTATCCTGCCTGCCGCTATTTACTATCTCGGATGACAGGTGTCGATGCCTATCAATCTAGACTTTACTGTTACAATGCGGGTTTTGCTTGCTCGAACTTTTTATTTGGAATACAAAAACCGCATTGTAACAGCAAATCCTAGATTGACAGGCATCGACACCTGTCATAAGAAGCCATGGTTGGTAAAGTATAATTACGTAGTACCTGAGTTTCGGCACTAGTGCTTTTTAGGGTTCCGTAGTAAACTAGCCACCCTTATAGTTTCGCCATGTCTGTCTGTCTGTGCGTCTGTCCGTCCGCGGTTTTACTCAGAGATTATAAGTACTAGAAAGCTGTAGTTTGGTATAAGCATGTATATTAATAATGACAAAAAAGTAATAGAAATGAATCTTGAAAAAAAAAATTTTTTTTAGGGTATCTCCCATACAAGTAAAGTAAAGAGGGAGTATTTTTTTTTTCTTTACAAACCCATCGTGTTCGGTATTGTTAAATAGGTCTTTAAAAAATATTGTGAGGTTGAGAACACCATTTTTCGATTAAGAGATCCGTTTCCGAAATATTTGGTTTCAAAGTGCAAATTTTTGTTAGAGGTAAGTGTCCACCCCTCTATCTGCTAAACGGTTATATATGGATACGTGAAAAAAATTACAGCAGTAGTATATATACTAAAGTTGAAAGGAAAACTATCAGAGCTGAGTACTAAGTACACAAACTAAAAAGTTATAGGCAACCAACTTATAAAATGTATTTATTTACGCTTTATTGTACACATACAAAAATGTAACAGTACAAAAAGGTGGACTTAATGCTAAACAGCATTCTCTAACAGTCGAACCTTTGGTAGTACTATTATTAATTCTGTGCCTTTGGGTTGATCAGAGAGTTTGATGTGGGTGTATAATAAAACATATATACATATAATATATATATACAACTAACTCTAAATGTACTTGAAAATGTAAAATTTCATACAATTTTCATTGTTATTGGTCGTTATGACGTAGATGTTTTTGGTCGTTAAACTGTGAGGTGCGAGTGTGAACAGTGTGAACTCAAAGTTGTCATTCGCAACTACGGAACCCTACACTGCGCGTGACCTGATACGCACTTGGTCGCCACCATTGTTGTTCTGTGGTCGCCACAGATGCAAAACTGCTACTTTTTCATGCTTTTTCATAGAATCCGAGCAAAGAGTTTTAAGTTCAGCATGAAAACTTTTTTCTTATTCGTGAGATGTGATTTTTTTAACCAACTTCGTATAGGAGAAGGTTATCAATGTACTTTTTACGGAGAAAATAACCCTGAGTAAATGTACCTGATTATTTTAAATTTATTTTTACAAACTGCTTTAGTTCCTTACTTTTATAAATTCCATTGCTAAATTGCAATCTTGTTTTAGTTTATGGTAATCGCAAATGTATTGAAATACGTCGTATGATACTCGTACGGTAAGCTGTCTATTATAGTCGTCGGTTTATTATAAGCACTCTGCTTCGCCTCGTGCCTATGAAAACCTCGACTGTAATATCCAGCTTATCGCACTTGTATCATAATCATAATGTACTATTATCATAAATAACATTCCAAGAGTCTTGGATGTTTATTTATATATATTCAGAGACCCAGAACAATCTGAAAAAATCATTGCAAAACAAACAAACCCATGGAGATATATGTATGTAATGTACTACATTGGTACTACACTACACAAACCTCTAGATACAGTGCCGCCATCTGGGGAAATTGTCGATTCCGAACACCTTGTCAATCAAGTGCCAATGCCAAATGCCAATGTCAAAACGTAAAAACATCAAAAATGTCAGGCGTGTGTACGGAAATTATAGACGATATCGAAGATTTAATATCTTCGCAAGATATAACTCCCAAAGAGAGATACGCGAGCCGCAAGAATGTGAGCGTCAGGTCCAAGAAGCGAGAGCAGTCGGAGCCTGTCGATAAAGTTATACTGGAGAGTGTGGTGCCAGGTATGTAACCTCTACTCTAACACCAATATTTTGTATTGGTATATTTCTTGTAATTTTCAGTATTGTTGTGCACTTTTAACAGCGACCCTAAGATGACTGGAAACCTATCCAGTCATCTTAGGGTATCCAGTCGTCGCGATACTTGGACTGTAAAAAATAAACAGTATTTGAGGTTATCATGTTGAGCTATGAAAAAACATATTGTACTTACCTAATTAATTACTTTATGATTACAAGTTTTCCATTGCTTTCTAAGGTTTCTCGTTAGAACTACATTACGTAATTACAATGTGTATTCAATGTCATTATTTGTTAAGTACTACATAAAAAAATATAATGTTCTAAATGTGTTTTACAATTTCACTTCTAGGCACTCAAACAATTTACGTAAAGACATGGGGGTGTGCACACAACAACTCAGACTCTGAATACATGTCTGGGCTGCTGGCGGCACAAGGCTACAAACTCACTGAGAACAAATTTGATGCACAACTGTGGTTGCTTAACTCCTGCACTGTGAAGAGCCCGGCTGAAGACCATTTTAAGTAAGATATACCTTAATACTTGAGTATAGTGTCTTATTTCTTGATTAAAACCTAACATGAGATTCTAATACTACTAATATGTAAAATATGGATCAGTCAAGACCGGTGGATAGGGTTGAAACATGTAGCTGACTTCATATGTGAGTGACCCATATTTTACATATTAATTTACACTTAGTAAATTTATTTAAACAGTCTTTTAGAAAAAAATAAAATATAGGGCCATACCCATTTTAGTACTAGATTTTATATATATGACTTAATGTGTTGTCAACCCTACCGGCTCAAGGTCACCGGTGCTCGAACTCTCACGTATAAGGAGTGTCACCGCTGTGTCGAAGGATAAATATTATATACTATATGTAACATGATCATCTTCAGGTCTTGTACAACCAACAACAGAAAATAAGAAAAAAAAAAGAAAAGGACAATAAAGAATAAATAAATGTAATCATATAAAGCCCAAACGAACCAAATAGGCGACCAAAACTGTTGAAAAGAGTTCCTTTCGGCGTTTCTTCTCTGCAGTGGTCGGTTCCGAAGCGCTTATAGTCTGTAGCTTTTGAACAATTAACTAAATACATATTATTTAATAAGATAATTTTAAATATTTTCCTTCCTTGCCTATTTTCTGAATAAACATTTTGATTCAATCTGAGATACAGATTTCTTAGAAACCTAGCATGGGCACCAGTTCTCCACATAAACTGCTCTGTAAGTAAATTTCTAAAAGTTGTTGTAATGTTGATGTCTTTATTTTGTAATTAGCTATTAGAAAACAGCTAATGGATAGTCTCAGTGACCTGTAATACAAGAAAACTTAGCCTAGGCACCACATTCCTACTCCACCTCGCTTTTGTTTATTTAGGTTAATTTTAATTACACAGTACACTTGTTAAATTATATAGGAACTTTCGAAGAGCATTTTTGTACAAAATTATGTATAAACTTGTTTGTAGTGGAGAAAAATAAACAATTTTTGATTTTGATTTGATTTTTTTATGTTTTCTATTCTACAGAAATGAGATAGAAATCGGGCAGAGCCGGGGCATCCACGTGGTGGTCGCGGGCTGCGTGCCGCAAGGAGCCCCGAGGAGTGGGTACCTGCAGGGCCTCAGTGTGGTGGGCGTCCAACAGATAGACCGGATTGTCGAAATTGTAGAGGAGACGCTTAAAGGTTAGTTGTTAAAGACCTTTATACTAGAGACCATTATACTACTAGAGCCGTGTGGTTCCCGGCAGATTAGAATAGGACTACTCCAAGCTCCCGTGGATGTCGTAGAAGAGGACTTAAGAAATAAAGCTAAACAAAGCTTATAAACATCAAAGACACCTCTCCAATCCAAGCCAGCGTGGAAAGTGTAGGCCAAATCCTCTGACTGCTCTGGCTAATATATGGTACTGGTAGTACAGAGATGGTCGTGCTCCTGCAGTGGAGACTAAAAGGGATCTGATGATGATGATGTTGAAATTGTTGAGGAGATGCTTAAAGGTTAGGTGTTAAAGACCATTCTCCGGATGACATCCACGTTGTGGGTGAAGGAGTCCCGAGGAGTGGGTACCTGCAGGGCCTCAGTGTGGTGCGTCCTGCAGATAGACTGGATTGTTGAAATTGTTGAGACTTTTTTTTTTTCTTTTTTTTTTCTTCTTTTCCATATCTGCAATCAGCGAATCTGCGCTTTAAGCAGGTGTGTTGAGGGTACAATGTCATTTTGAAGTGAGTCCTCCAGTGAGTGGCTCTACTCATCATTAGGAGGAGACTTAAAGCTTAATAAATGTTTGCCATTTCTCAGTCAACCGCAACGTTAGTTGCCAGGTGTGAACAGGTATATTATTGTTAATTATACATATAAATTATTAAATAAAAAAAAATATACAGTCATCTTAGTTTTTTTTTCATAATTTTGATACAAATTTAAAGATTCATACATACGCATCTTTGATGCTACGGAAAAACTTTACCGTACAACACCGATACTTAGTATCTCATTATACTGGACATTGGCAGAATCACTGAAATTTCGGTGGAAGCCATAATATAAAACAGAAGAAGAAGAAGAAGAAAGATTCATATTTCCTTCGTACGATACTCCATGATTGCCAATTAAAAAATGCAAGCAGAGGTTGCCATTTTTTCAATAAACGATTCTCGCTACAGGTAACTTTGTATATGTTTGCAAACCACAATAGAACAGGCATACTTACATACGTACACGCGAAAAACATTACACTCCTTCTAGGTAGTAGTGTAGTCGTATGTCGTAGATTGTAATTTCACGACATTTGGAAAAAAGGCGCTGTGAAGTTTGTTGCCGCTTTTTCTGCACTGCGCTTTAGAAGCGGTGTAAACTTAGCTTTAAGGCGTAGTGAGTTCAAACACTAGCGCCACCCTGCAATTAATTCTATAAGTCCTAAATCACATCAAATTTAAAAAATCGAATAGCTGACTGCCCTAGTAAATTAATTACTTGTAGTATTATTGGTACAAGTTTTCACTATTTTTAATTTGATAAATTAAGAGAACGAATTTATACCGTAAAAATTAGTTCTCTTAAACTTAGATTATAATATCTATGAAAAGTAACAAAAAGCCCAATTACAAAATTAAAAATAAAAGTTTTGCAAACCTTACTGTGTCATATATCAAATAAAAGGGCTCATTATGAGGATCTCAAAAATATTTTTTTTTGTTCGGGTAAAATCAATACTTTTGATTTTATTCACGAAAGAAGGCAAAAATTGACCATTCCCCCCCCCTGATCTCCGAAACTACTGGACCGAAAATTTTAAAAAAATTACAAAATATAGTTCATTCCTTGAAGATTACAGGAAAAATAATAAGAATTCTATCACTTGAAAATTAAGTGGTAAACTCACAATAATAAGTTCATCTAGGGAAATAGTTCACTAAAACACCACTAGATGGCGCTAGTCAATTGAATAAAACATTTTTTGCACATTGTGTGTGTGTTCATAAGCATATTGTACGGAACCCTCATTGCGCGAGTTTGACTCACACTTGGCCGGTTTTTTAAATTTGATTTGATTTAGGAGTAAATGAATTAATTGCTGGGTGGCGCTAGTGTGTGAACTCACTTCGCCTTATGTAAATTATTGACGTCAACAATAACATAACATTTTAAACCAATTGTAAATTGACGTTAACCAAATGATATTTAAAATATCTTAAGATGAATAAAAATGTTGACTATTGAGTATATAAATAGGGATTAATAAAAAGATTTGTGTGTAGGCCACACAGTTCGGTTATTCGGGCAAAAGAAGACCACAGGCGGTCGGAAAGCGGGCGGGGCCTCGCTGCTGTTGCCCAAGGTGCGCAAGAATCCGCTCGTGGAGATCATCCCTATCAACACCGGCTGCCTCAACCAGTGCACTTACTGCAAGACTAAGCACGCCCGCGGAGAACTCGGCAGCTACCCGCCGCAAGAGATCGTGGAGAGGGCCCGCCAGTCCTTCCGTGAAGGCGTGGTGGAGATCTGGCTCACTAGCGAAGACACAGGTAAGGGCTGAGCCACGAGCCACCAGCGAGCGGAGTGGGTGTTAGGTTATTTTCGTTACGGAATTTCTCGATTCGGTCGCCGTGCTCAAGGCCCGCAATAGAAGCTATGCAATAGCTTAAAAAAAAATTGTAAATGACGGTTCTGAGCACAAAGCATGGAATGTGACTTTCGGTCACGAGAAGCCCTTTCTTCGCCTTTCATACAAAACAAGCGCGTCAGGGGACGGTGCCGTTTATTGAGGTTTTGGGTTTAAAGGTATTGAAGAAATGCAAATATTCGCTATTTTCTACTTGTGATACTTACGTTACACCAGAATTTTGTTTATTAAACTTATTGCCATATTATAGCACATTGGGGTATTACAGAAGACACCGTCCACGTCATGTGACATGATTGCTTTTAACGCCTGTAGCACACAGCCGCGAATGCGGAACGGAAGCGTTCCGGAACGAACACTAGCGGAATCGCGACACGCTGTAGTATGATTCCGTTTCGGTTTCGTTCTGCTAGCGGTGTGAGACGCACCAAAAAAAATCATACTAGACAGCGTTTCGCGGTTTCAGCAATGTTCCAGTCCGGAACACTTTCGTTCCGCATTCGCGGCTGTGTTTACAGCCGTAAAGTAAATCACGTAAATGTCTGTATTTTGGAGTAGGGCACAGTTTATATAGAAGTATTTGATTTCCACAGGTACATATGGTCGTGACATCGGCAGTTCGCTGCCAGAGCTCCTAGACCAGTTGGTGGGGGTCATCCCCCCCGGCTGTCGTCTGAGGCTCGGCATGACCAACCCCCCTTATATCTTAGAACATTTGGCCGACGTGGCGAGGATCATGAGGCATCCGAGAGTATACAAGTGAGATTACACAACTTTATACGCCATGTATGGTCACCTGCTAATGCCCATATAGACATTTCTTAAAATCGCTTGTAGCTTCAGAGATTATATAAATAAAATAGTAGCAATTTAAACCTTATATAATATGCATATATATACGTTCATGATATTGCTAAATATTTATGTGTTCCTAATCAGCGCAATTGATTTTCACCTTTAGGCTATGTATGGACTTTTGCAGGTGACCGTACAGTGTACATGGGGTGAATCAGTCCGTCAATATGAACAACTTTTCCATTGAGATCATAGCTGGGAATTAAAAAAATGTCGACATGTTTTTGGGACTAATGGCGAAAAGAGAAAAATCCATCATCATGGACACCTGGTTTATTTTTTTAAATTAACAAGTGATAATTGGATCGTATTGCAATAAATACAACGTTTTTCCACAAATATTGTTTATTTCTTAAATCACATATTCATCATCATAACTATGTTTCAATCACACGATTTATAATATCAAAACAAAATATTTTGTCAAAAAAAAAAACGCAGCTCAACACACGTCCACTCAAGGAAAGTGTAACGTCGAATGACATTATCTAACTAACTCGGGGTCTTCTCACACTAGGCCTTGTGGCCGAGTGGGGTAGCTGGTCAGGACGAGGTCCTTTTCAGCGGTTTTCTTCGCCTCCTGCAACGGCAGGAGGGTCGCTGGAGCGTGGCCTTACTCAGGTAAGGCCACTATAAAGTATCCTTGACTTAGTGGCGTCTGTGGGCGGGTGCCGCGAATGACATTATGCGCACGTGTTGTCCCTTATATAAAGCCCGCTCCACACTCTCGGCAAAACTACACGAGAATAGGCGAATACGAGAGTGTGGAGGCGAATACGAGAGTATTCGGCAAGTCTCGGCTATATTCGTGAAGTCTCCATGGTGGCGGTATTTCGTCTTTTTTAACGCCTTTTAATAACTATTTTTCTCGTTGTAAGAAGTATAATACGCAACAAGACATAATGCTATAAGGCTGCAGCAGTTTCAACGTCCATCTTCAACGTCCTCAAACAGACAACTGCGCTAAGCGAGAGTGTAGAGAGCAGTTCTCGATCTCGTCTTGTTTCGGCGAATACCGGGAACGAAACCTCTCGACGAGAGTGTGGAGCGGGCTTGAGCGTAGTTATTGTGAACAAACAACACGTGCGCATGATTCATCATTTTCGACTCAATAACCACTTGTTTACTTATTTTGCAACGTTTTATTAAGCCTATAACTATGTGAAATATATAAAATTATTGACAAAAACTTATAATTATCTGCAAATGCTTACACAAGGTAATCGATTTCATACAGGATTTAATACAGGATTGGTAATTGCGACAATTTCATACACATGTGTTCTACCCGGGCAATAAGTATGGCAAAGACTAAAATTTTTTAAGTTCCCAGTATTGATCCCTTAGGAAAAATTGTTCATATTGGCGGTCTGAGACACCCCCTTAAGGGAATATTAAGGGTCTTATTCGGTGTCTAGTGTGATTTTCGGCAGAGTCTAGTGTGGTTTTCGGCAGAGTAGAATAGGACCACTCCAAGGCTTCCCGTGGATTTCGTAGAAGGCGACTTAGGAAACACAAGCTAAACAAAGCTTATAAGATCAAAGAGACCTCTCCAACCCGTCTGGCCAGCGTGGAGAGTGCAGGCCAAATCATCTGACTGCTCAGGCTAATATGTGGCTCTGGTAGTACAGAGAGGGTCGTGCGCCTGCAGTGGAGACTGAAAAGGACCTGATGATGATGATCGTTGAGTTAGTATCCTGCGACACAAATTCACAACTTACTGTGGGGCTCGCTCAATTTGTGTGATATGTCCCTATACAATATCTTTATGTATATTATTTGTTGATTGGCCAGGTTCCTCCACGTGCCCGTGCAGTCCGGCAGCGACCAGGTGCTCTCGGACATGAAGAGGGAGTACACCGTGGCGGACTTCGAGCGCGTCGTCAACTACCTGCGAGACCAGTGAGTACACGGCCAGAGACAATCATCATCATCATATCGTGTAGGTGACACGTTCAGTCGACCATGCACACCCTGGTGTCAGAGTTCTTTGGAACCGCCTCTCGGCCTCTGACATGGTTCCTTTAACGACTACCAGATGGCAGCCAGGACCAACGGCTTAACTTGCCTTCAAATCAAGCACGGAATCATCTTTCTTATCAGACAATCAGGTGATTCATGCCTGCAATGTCCTAACCAAACTGGAAACAACTTAACAAAGTATGCTTCCCGTGGAAATCGAACCCACGACCCCCGGGTCAATAAGGAAAACGCCTTAACCACGGAAGCTGTTGAGACAGTATGAATGAAAGACACGACCAGAGACAATATGAATGAATGACACGACCAGAGACAATATGAATGAATTACACGACCAGAGAAAATATGAATGAATGACACGACCAGATATAATATGAATGAATTACACGACCAGAGACAATATAAATGAATGACACGTCAATTACCTGCGGGATCAGTGAGTACACGACCAGCCACAATATAATTGGCCAGATTCCTCCACGTGCCCGTGCAATCCGGCAGCGACCAGCAGGCCTATTTGCTAACTTTTGACAGCTACGGTGTACAAAGTTGTGATGGTCACTTCAACATCCATTACGGCTTTTGTATGATTATATTTATTTATGTATTATTTATGTATATTTATTTATGTATGACTATTTTTATTTTAGATATATAAACCGTAATGGATTTTGAAGTGACCATCAAAGCGATATACGCAATAGCTATCAAAAGTTAGCAAATAGGCCTGCAAGTGCTCTCGGACATGAAAAGGGAGTACACCGTGGCGGACTTCGAGCGGGTCGTCAACTACCTGCGCGACCAGTGAGTACATGGCCAGAGACAATATAAATGAATGACACGATCAGAGACAATATGAATGAATTACACAATCAGAGACGATATGAATGAATGACACGACCAGAAACAATATGAATGAATGACATGAACAGAGACAATATATACTTCCGTAATAAATACAATAAAACAAAATAAAACTACCTGCTGGACCAGTGAGTACACGATCAGAGACAATATAATAATAAACCCTAATAAATAAAATAAAATTACCTGCGTGACCAGTGAGTACACGACCAGAGACAATATGAATGAATGATACGACCAGAGACAATGCATGAATGAACGACAAGAGACAATGCACGAATGACACAACCAGGGACAATATGAATGAATGACACGACCAGAGACAATATGAATGAATGAATTGTTTATTTTAAGTAACATTGACTTACATTTGTTCGTAAACAACTTATAATCTAAGAATGTTAGTACAATTTTCAATAAAATAAAATATAAATTAATTGAAATTAAAAATAAGGAATGTGTATTGTATGCACATTCTTGTACCACTCCTCTTGATATACATCACTATTACTACACTACTACTACTATCACGTCTTTTCCCCATACAGGGTAAACAGAGTCCCGGTCTGTAAAAGCTTAAGGCCACGTTTAGCATGTTGTGTGCTTGTATGTGAGAACGGAATCATAATAGTGATGGGTTGCTAGCCGCATCGCCTATTGACATGATTCCTGACGCCCATTCCCTCGATCGGTTTTTACGATCTGCGCGGGAAGAGAAGTAGTTTGACCCCTGCGCCACGGAGCTACTTTCTTATCTCCCAGACCAAAATGAAAGAAATGCTTTCTCGACTGTACGATGGTCGACTGACCGTGTCACCTACACGAAATGATGATAAATAAATAAATACGGACAAATAACAGATTGAGCTAGCCCCAAAGTAAGTTTGAGACTTGTTATGGGATACTAACTCAACGATACTGTATTTTATAATAGAAGATACAGGTCAATCTGAAAAAGGTCATTTTCCATCTTGACCTGACCGGGGATCGAACCCGGGACCTTTCGTGTCGCAGGCAGGCGTGTTGACCGCTGCGCCACGGAGTCTTCTCCATTCAATACCCAATTATTTTGCAGTGTTCCCGGCATGACGATAGCCACGGACATAATCTGCGGGTTCCCCACGGAGACAGATAAAGACTTCGAAGGCACCCTGCAGCTGTGCGACAAACATCGCTTCCCCTCGCTCTTCATCAACCAGTTCTTCCCACGGCCCGGCACGCCCGCCGCCAAAATGCCAAGAGTGAGTGCTGAGATAATATTTAACACATCTTTATCACCATCTTTTTAAGTGGGGTTACAGGCATTCTCCACAATGCGACTGTGGGCCAGAGACGAATGGCATCGGAAGCGACGCTTCATTTCACAACAAGCTTTATACTAAGTGACATAAGATGCATAACTGCTTGAACGTGGCCCCTGGCGTGCACTCGCGCGGACTACACGCTCGCAAGCGTGCAGCCGCCGTTTTGCATCTTATGTTACTAGACATATAGCTCATTTTGAAGTGACGTCGCTTCCGATGCTATACCATGCCAATTCAGTGTAGCGCGGCCCTAAACGTTGCGGCATATTGTTGAAGAGTGCTCACTCTGTCGGGGTTAGCTATAGAATAGCTTTTGAATTTGTTATTTGTGCGTATTGAATCTTATAGCACTTGCCTTCTCAACAATATATTTTTTTAAAGCGCGGGGATGTAATTAAAATTTAAAAAAACAAAAAAATTGGTAGTCCCCCTATGTTGATTACGCTCGCTGTCTCTGTTTTGGTCACAAGATAACCGAACCTAACCTACCATCTACATTTCGCTTCTTACTACTCTTGTTACCGCAACTGTATTGTTTTTTAACCGACATCAAAAAAGGAGGACTTTATTGTTCGATAGGTAATGCTCCAGAGGTGGTACCATAAAATTTTTGCCGCAATGTTTCAAGCAATTTTTGAAAAAATAAACAAAAACCCAAAAAACAGTAAAAGTATGCCGTTCGGTTTAAACTTATTTGTATTTTATTCTTATGCGAATTGAGACGATGATGATGAGAACGTTACTCCTCTGTAATGTTTTAACTGAACTTCGAAGGTGGTCCTACAATATTTCTATCGAAATGTATCGAGTGCTTTTAGAAGAAATCAACAAAAACCAAAATAAATTGTACAAGTATGCCGTTTGGTTTATTTTTATTTCTGTTTAATTCTTTCGCGAATCAAGACAAGTTGATGACCACACCCACTAAAATCTAATTTTAAGTTTCAGTTTGTACGTTTACGTATTGGGTTGAAGTCGGATTTACTTTTTTGTTAAAAATAATTATTTCGTTACAGATACCAGCTCAAGAAGTGAAGAAGCGCACAAAAGCCCTCTCGGAGTTGTTCCGGTCGTACGAGCCGTACGGCCACAAAGTGGGCGAGACGCAAGAGGTCCTGGTAACAGACGTGTCGCACGACAAACAGTACTACGTCGCGCACAACGAGTACTATGAACAGGTGATGACTATATACTCTCTAGACACCGTCATGCCTTCATTTCAATAATTAAAAAAACCGGCCAAGTGCCTGTCGGGCCACGCGCAGTGTAGGGTTCCGTAAATGCGAATGACAACTTTGAGTTCACACTCGCACCTTACAGTTTAACGACCAAAAACATCTAACAATGAAAATAGTATGAAATTTTACAGTTTATAAGTTGGTTGCCTATAACTTTTTAGTTTGTACTTAGTACTCAGCTCTGATAGTTTTCCTTTAAACTTCAGTATGTATACTACTGCTGTAATTTTTTTCACGTATCTATATATAACCGTTTAGCAGATAGAGGGGGGGGACACTTACCTCTAACAAAAATTCGCACTTGAAAACCAAATATTTCGGAAACGGATCCCTAAATCGAAATAATCGAAAAAAATAGTGTGCTCAACCTCACAATATTTTTGTAAGACCTATTTAACGATACCCCACACGATGGGTAAATAGAGAAGAAAAATTACTCCCCCACATTACTTGTATGGGAGCTACCCTAAAAAAAAATTTTTTTCAAGTTTTTGTTCTACCACTTTTTTGCCATGATTAATATACATACCCATACCAAATTACAGCTTTCTAGTACTTATAGTCTCTGCGTAAAATCGCGGACGGACAGACAGACAGACATGGCGAAACTATAAGGGTTCGAGTGTGAACAGTGTGAACTCAAAGTTGTCATTCGCAACTACGGAACCCTACACTGCGCGTGGCCTGACACGCATTTGGCCGGTTTTTTTTCCTGTAATCGTGTTTTTTCTGTAATTAACTACAATATTAAACGATAATCTGAGACCAATTTATGAAATAATATGGGAAATATTATTAGCTTTCCGTATCAGTTATCAGTCATAATTTTTTCATATGGCGCTTAGAATTAAACTTATCAATGAAAAAGCGGCGCCGGGTCCAGCGGCACGCTAAATGACCTTAACGCCCAGCACTCAACGGTGTTTTACAATTCGAATAAGTTAAGGTGTTATTAGTTTCTAATATTATAATTTACTTATTGCAAAATAAGTACAATAAACAAATTTAATATTATTTTTTCTAGGTATTAGTGCCAAAAGAAGAAAAATACATGGGAAAAATGGTAACAGTTAAAATTACCAGTGCCTCCAAATTTTCCATGATGGGGGAGCCCATAGACAAGCCCAAGATGCCGGGCCTGACCACGCCCTTGAAGAGGGGGGAGGTTTCTGGTGTCGAGACCACGGCTGTCACAACCACAACCAAAGTGCCGATACCAGTCATGGTCGTGATATTCGCTGTGCTCTTACGATTGATTTGGATGTTTTTATAGTTTTAAGTAAGTTCAATAAATTGTTAATAATAATGATTCGTTTTTTTAATTCCCAGCCTTGTGGTTCCCGGCAGAGTAGAATTATAGGACCCCTTCAAGTCTTTTCGTGGATGTCGTTGAAGGAGACGTGGTGTCGACTTAGGAAACACAAGCTAAACAAAGCTTATAAACATCAAAGAAACCTCTCCAACCCGTCTGGCCAGCGTGGAGAGTATAGGCCAAATCCTCTGATTGCTCTGGCTAATATATGGCTCTGGTAGTATCTGTACTACCAGAGCCATATATTAGCCAGAGCAATCGTCGCAGCAGAGGGTCGTGCTCCTGCAGAGGAGACTAAAAAGACTTGATAATGATGATGTTTTATTTCCGGCTCGGTTCAACATCTCAACTGCAAGAAGTCCACTGCTGGACATAGGCCCCCCTTAAGCATTTCCAATACGACCTGTTCGAAGCAGCCTGCATCCAGCGTCCGTGGTCAAGTCGTCTGACTCGGTCGGCGGGTGTCCCGCAGCGCTTGCCGGGCCATGGTCGCCATTCGAGAAACTTTCTACCCCATCGGGCATGGGTTCTTCGCACTATGTTAATGTGCTCAGTTTAAAGCCCATACAGTCAAGCAGATAAAAAAATTTCAAGTCACCTAGTCAAAAAAAGTTATAGTTTCGTTCTCTGACTTGACACACCCACACACACACACACCCAATACACACAGTTACACTCTTCCTTACATACTTCCATTATTTCGCAAACATACTAAAATTACTTACTACCTAACATTCTCACTAAGATGTTTCTGCAAAGTTTATTGTATTTCTTTTAATTAATTTGTTTTTATATCCTTAACACATAATAAGTACCTTAGTTTATATCAAAACAACCTTCAAACACATTGAATGTGATCGTGTCCTCATTGCTACTGCCCTAAAATCTATCGGCGGGAGGGTCCTGGTGACTTGTGTTACAGGTTTTTTTCCAAAAACCTACTTCAGGCACCAGTCCTTCACAAAGATAGGTTTTGCAGGGAACATTAGCAATATGTTCTTAATTTTTTATAAACATCAAATTATCTATAAGTTCACTGTAAATACCTTTGTGAAGGAAAATAAAGATCTTATTATTATTATTATTACTTAATATAGATGAGGAGCCCGATGGTCCAGTGGGTGTGAGCTCTGAGCGCTTACATATGTTAAGCAACCGCTGGTGCAGTCCCTACTTGGATGGGTGACCGCAAGTGGCATAAAAATATCTCGAGCTCCTCCGTGCTTCGGAAGGCACGTTAAGCCGTTGGTCCCGGCTGTCATCGTTGATGGCAGTCGTTAAGCTATGTCAGATGCCTTAAGGCAGCTTGAAAAATCTGACACCAGTGTTGGCACATACGAAAAACAAAAAAAAAACTTAATATAGATGAAAAAAGACACTATTTAAGATTCACATTGATGTTGGGCTTGGGTAATTATAAAATACTAGCCTTTATCCGCGGCTACGCTTGCGTATAATTTTGCCGATTCGTTTATCTCAAACCCACGGGAACAGTACATTTCTCCCGGATGAACGGCACCCTATGTCCTTCCCAGTACCCTTACCTATGTGCATTGCTATTTCATGAAGATTGGTTCAGTAGACAAAGCGTGAGGAGGTAACAAACAAAAATACAAACTCTTGTTTGTAACTACGTACTAACTTGTAAACAAAGTTGGGATTGGGATGGGAAGATGGATTGTTAGGATTAGGATGGTCAGGCTTACTACAAACAAAACGACGATATTCCGTCCGAACTGGCTAACTTACAGCCGACGGCCACTGACGGGCGCGCGCGGTCTGTGGCTTCAAACATTTATCTTAATTTTAAAATGTTTGAACTGCAATCTCCTCGACATGATTATCCTACCCATTCACAGGTCTGACCAAAGGTCAAAAGTTCAGACTCAATGTCTGCCAGCGGGAGATGGATCGGCACGCGAAAAGCACTTTAAAATAAAAACTAATTTTAACTGTAAGTTTTTATTTTAAAATAGGTATATGAAATTATTTAAATACGGTTTTTATCGCGTTTATTACATTATTTATACACCTAACGTTTCGAGCACTTTACAGTGTTCGTGGTCGTAGGTATTAAAATAATTTTATTTAAATGTGTAACAATCGCGAAAACATAAGAAAACATTATATAGGTAGGTATATGAATTTAGGATTTTGAGCAGTTGTCTGCAGACAGAAGGTTGGATCGAGACTGAGGGCTCTGCCATTTCAATGAACTTACCTCTAAGCCGAAAATGCTAACTCAGCAATGCTAAGCCAAGGGCTGTGCACTATCACATACATTTCTGTATTAAGTATAACAGAACGCAGCATTCTCGGCGTTCGTCAAATAGAGAGCGTGACAGACACAGAGCTTACGGTCCAAGACTAGGATTATAGATGTAGGCGTCAAGTCAGTCAAACTGAAGTGGGATTGGGCCGGGCACTTGTGCCGCATGCGATCAGATAGATAGATGGGCGCGGAAGGTCACCATGTAGTACCCGATGGCCCTCGGCGTAGGGGCAGATCACGAACGAGATGGTGGGATGACTTCGACAGCTTCTGTAATATCTGGCAGCTGGTTCTACCAGATAGGGACGAATGGAAGAAGGGAGGGGAGGCCTTTGCCTAGTGAAGGGACACAGAATAGGCTATAGAAAAAAAGAAAAAAAAGCGTTCCTTAAAAATAAGTATGTTAAGAAGTTAAAAAAAAAATACTTTAAAACAAACAAAATAAACAGCCCGAACAGATAAGACAGAGACATCATTTAGGAGAACAATGGCTGATTTCCTAGTAGAGACTAGGAAATCAGAGGATCACCCTTATTTTAACCCTTTACAAGGCAGTAGGTATATTCAAAAGTCATTGTTTTTGCATCTTATCTCCGCAGCATAAGGTTTAATTTTTGGTGGCTATATATTTACCACTGCCTTAAACAGGTTTAAGTCATGACCATTATTTTAAGTACGAGTAAGTACTCTTTTTTTTTCATTAAAACTGACGTGAGATATTAACATTATTAATATGTAAAATACGGGTCACTCATATCAAAGACAATATAATAAATCCCTCATATGAAATCAGCTACAGGCCGACATGTGAGTATTCGAAAATATTCGTATACTCACATGTTGGCCTGTAGCCGTATTCGAAATTTTTTTAAAACATTTTATTATTTATTAATTTAAAAATGTTAAGTCCCCTGTAAGCCGGCCATGAAGTGGGGTTCCAAATTTGGCAGTTTTTATAGGGTGGGTCGGAGCTCAGACAACTTTGGGAACTACTGCCTAGATAAATATACTGTGCCACTGCTATAGATGCTTTATTTGCACAATTTAGTGCTACCGAGTCTGACCTACTTTATTTTTTCTCTCGGATTGCAACAAAGGGTTGATACAAAAGAGCCGTCTCAATGCAACACAGGAGCCGTCCTTCACGGTCATATTACATTTCCCAAAGAATTTTGTGTTTTGACAGAATTTTTGTGACATCTAAGCTGAGCATGGAAAATAGCTCAAAATTTATTGTAAGTAAAGTACAGTCTGACTTGAAAAATAATTGTAAATGAAGAATATAGCAATTATAAAAATATACACATCGTAATGATTACCTAGTAACAATAAAATACAGTTATTTTACATGTTCTGAAATTTGGTCACTGTACAAATGAGGTGCCCATAAAAATACAAACATAGGTACTATTTTTTTTATAATATGATAGTATGTCCTATTTCGATAGATAATAAATAAATATATACGGATGGATAAATACGTAATAGATTGATAAATAATTTATTGAATACATAGCACACAAAATCACACACAAGAGAAAATTATAGAGAGAACTTGAATTAAGTAAACATAGACTTAATATTAAGTATGTGTGTGCTACAGTATTACAAAAGGCTGTAGCTCAGTGTGTGTAATTGCCCAGAAATGAGCAAAACACTGATTTTAAAGCTACCGCCGAAGTCTGGTGCATCTGCAACCAGACTTCGGGTTAGGGACTTTTAGGTTAGCGACTTCGGGACAGCGGGCTAACACGGGCGCGAGCAATGCCGTGTAGTTCCTGGCAGAGTAGAATAGCACCACTCCAAGTCTTCACATGGATGTCGTAGAAGGCGAATTAGGAAATACAAGCTAAACAAAGCTTATAAACATCACAGAGACCTCTGGCCCGTCTGGCTAGCGTGGAGAGTGTAAGCCAAATCCTCTCACTGCTCTGGCTTTGGTAGTACAGAGAGGGTCATGCTCCTGCAGTGGAGACTAAGATCTGATGTTGAGGGCGCGAGTTGTTTCCGTGCTCTGTGGAAAGTAAGTACTTTTACACCGGTGCTGATTAATATATTTCCTACATTAATTAGTCTACGATCAATCTTCCACGCTGGTCTGGGAGAAAAGAAAAAACGTAGAATGTACCAGCTGCTTCTCTTCCCGCACAGATCGTAAAAGCCGATCGAGGGAGTGGACGTCAGGAATCGTGTCAAAAGGCAATGCGGCTAGCAACCCGCATAATTCTTTTGATTCCGTTCTTACTTACAAGCCCACCAACATGCTAAACGTGGGCTTAAGGTTTTACAGACCTGGGTTCTGTATACCCCGTAAGGGAAAGGAACGTGATAGTATGTATGATGTATGTATTAATTAGTCGACAGTACACATTCCAGTTGGAAACAATGTGCGACCTGATTCCGCTCGGCTGCGCCTATTCACGCGACGTTATATAACTGTGTGCGGCGGCGTTGTGGTCTGTTCCCTGCGGGCTATGGCGCCTTCCAGACTGGTAAGCAGGAAAATAAAATAAATAAATAAAATATATAAATATTACGGACAAATCACACAGATTCAGTACAAAGTAAGTTCGAGACTTGTGTTATAGGATACTAACTCAACTACTATATTTTATAATAAATACTTATATAGATCCAAGACCCAGGTCAATCTATAAAGATCATTTTCCATCTTGACCTGACCGGGGATCGAACTCGGGACCATCCGTGTCGCAGGCAGGCGTGTTGACCGCTGCGCCACGGAGCTCGTCAATCAGTTGTTCTCTTGTTACCTTCAGTGGTAACAGAATAGGTAGGTCCATAGAAATACCATAACTTTCATATAAAAAAAAAATTAATGCAATGTTTTTCGTATAAATAAAACTTTTGAACGAAAAAATTCCCGCTGAAAAGCCTGAAAAGCGAAAAACTATCATCCGTTTGTTTTTCTACTTCTAAGGTTGGATTTTTTTTTCAAATTTATATAGTACGAACATCAACACTTAAAAAAAAACTACTTATCAAAAACGGACTACCCTGTAAAAAGTTGTGCGTGTGTCATGCATAATGCGTGGTCATAAGTATATAAAAAAAATATACGCGTGGACTTGATAATCTTCTCCGTTTTTGCGTGGGTTGAAAATTATAAAACATTTTTTAATTAACCTATACTGCCCAACAGTTGGGCAAAAGTAATAAATCTATGAAAAATAAAAATCATATTTTAAATTAACACATAAATAAGATTAAGTAATAGGTAAATGGTGTTGTTTGTTTCATAAGAAAAATTCGCCTCTCACCAAACTACTGAACTGATTTTGAGGAAATAAAAAGTACCTAATTAGAAAGAATTAAGATTTAATAAAGCTTAATAAATTATTGTATGAAACGATCAAAGTATCGCCTTGACTTCGGTTAGGTAACTAAGTACTTACTTGTTTGATTCAAAGCTACATTTTTCAAATTCGTGGAATTAATATTATAGATTTAGTGACGAGGATATACGGAAGAGGCAGGAAGATATTCACTTAGGTCTTTTACAATTTCCCTGTCCCATGAATCATATTAGAATATTAGACAAAAGAGCCTAAAATTGAGTTTGATTTCCTCTGAGTGGGCCGGGAATAACGTACCGACTCTTCCCGTGGATGTCATAAAAGGCGACTAAGGAAACATAACCTAAACAAAGCTTTTTAATGTCAACTAGACCTCTACAACCTGCCTGAACATCAAGGAGAGTGTAGACCAAATCCTCTAGATTGCTCTGGTAGTCAGAGAGGGTCGTGCTCCTGCAGTGGAGACTAAAAAAATACGTGATGATGATGATCTTTTCAATTATTTCCAGCATCGTTAAAACTTGGCAACATACTCACGTGCAGCGAATGAGGCTGCACCATGACGTCGTACAGCCAGCCGGGAGCCAAGCGGCAGAAGCGGGAGAGGCCTGATCTGGACTATTTTCAAGGTAAATTTTCACTTTATCCTACTACAAAACAGCCGCGATAAGAAGCTAATTTTGCCGTTTCTCACGTGCAAATCATACGCATCATCATACATAAATGGCAAAAAATTGAGGCAATATGGGAAGATTTTTCAAGAGTTGCTACCTATTTAACAATACCCAACACGATGGGTTTTTATAGAAAAAAAAATATTACTCCCTCATTACTTGTGTGGGAGCTACCCTAAAAAAATCTTAAATTTTTTTTCTACCACTTTTTGGCATGATTAATATACATACCTATACCAAATTACAGCTTTCTAGTACTTATAGTCTCTGAGTAAAACCGCGGACGGACAGACAGACATGGCGAAACTATAAGGGTTCCTAGTTTACTACAGAACCCTAAAACACCTATAAAATATGGTATTTCTATTGATGTTAAATCATCTTCACAATTTCCCCAGGCATAGACAAGCTGGAGTACAACAACATGTCGTCGCCAGGCGAGGCGGGGCAGTTCCGCTACTACAGCGGCTCCGAGCGGCTGACCACCAGGAGTATGGACGATTGGCTGAAGTTCAGCGTTTCGTTAAGCGAGTTCCGACTATATGGTACATACTTAGATTATATAAAGCCTATATAAATAATTAAGAAATATATACTTTTTTTTTTTAATAACTTTTTTAGATATATACGGACAAATCACACAGATTTAGCTAGCCCCAAAGTAAGTTCTTAAGTAAGACTTGTGTTATGGGATACTAACTAATCGGTACTATATTTTATAACAAATACATATATAGATAAACATCCAAGACCCAGGTCAATCTGAAAAAGATCATTTTTCATCTTGACCTGACCGGGGATCGAACCCGGGACCATCCGTGTCACAGGCCGGTGTGTTGACCGCTGCGCCACGGAGCTCGTCGGAAATCGTGTTTGTGGATGTGCAGGTAGGAGACAGAATCACAATAGTGGTTGGTTGCTAGCCGCATCGCCAATTGACATGACAGATTTTCGCCCATTCTCTCGGCCAGCTAGCTTTTACCTAATCAATTTTTATTTTCTACATTGTTTGTTTTCCCCCAGATTAGCATTTACGATAATGACTTATGGTTAATGAAATATTTAAATAAAACCCTGTCCGATCCTTAAAGAGGCGAGTCAGCCCTTGACTATAAACAACTTTTCCTATTGGACATATGCTGGAAATTCGAAAAAAAAAACAACAATATTTTCATACAAATATATATGTGTTTCAAAAATCTTTCCTTCGTAATAAAAACAAGCTTAATCTGAAGGAATTTCTATTTTATTTCTTAAAAGATTCTTAATTTTCTTTTTTCTTAAATTCTCTTAGGTTATGATCATCACGGAAGACCATCCCACCACCGGCAATGGGACGACGGCACCCACACCATAGAAAACTACAAACGTTCCCTTAAAGCACTCTTCGATCTATGTGGAAGACTAGGTGTCAAGTACTGGACCGCGTACGATTCGGATTTGGTCCCATTCATGGACAGTTGGGAGGAAACCAGGGCGCATTGGGACGAGATGGTCGAGTACGTGCAGGAGTTGGCGCAGAAAACCCACATGAAACTGCTGTGGTTGGCTCCTGACTTACATTCACATCCTAGGTGAGTCGTCGGGGTTATTTTTTGGGGTTATTTTATTTTCTTTTTTTTTTAATACTGGAGGAAAAAATCCACCATGGACACCTGGGAAGGGAGACCCAGGTAGTGCCGGACTCTTACCGGCTTAAAACCTCTTCCACCACTACGTCTCAACATTGCACTTTATTTTGTTTTGTTTTTAGTGACAAAGTTATACGATATTTTGGCTCTATTTAGTTTTTTTGGAGTACTATGTTTGTTTCCTGATATTGGATACAGGAATATTGTATGTGAGTATTGAGAGTACAAATCAGGAGAGAAGTCCTCCTCATTCAAGCGAGTCCTGGCTGTATCATAAACCATGGTGGGACCCGGGGTCCGCTGGACAGGATGTTAGTTTTTCGGGCAGACGAGTATACGAAACAACTGATGGTAAGTATCATCCTTGTATCATCTTCGCCCATGGACAGAGTTGTAAACACAGCGCTGTCGGCCTTTTAAATAGGAATTTACCCATCTTTTGAAGGAATCCAGGTCATAGCTGTTAATGTTCGTTCATGCTGTGACTTGATTTGGTAGAGTTCTTACAGCCAGCTTCATGCCTGACGAGAACCTTCATGTGGTACCCCCAGACAAACACCAGCTAAAATGAAGTACCTACAAATGTTTGTTCGTGCTGGGTATCGAATCTTGAGTTCCAAAGTAAGGGCCCAGGGCACAGGTAGGTTGGAAAGTCCACCAAGAAAGGCTAAGCTTTGCCTCAAAATAAAGGAGAAATAAAGGGAATAAGTGTTTAATGAATAGGAACTCCTTGGTTTCATATCATATACTTATCATTAATATTATCGATCGCGAGAAATAGTAACAAAACTTTAAAATTTATATGCACTTTTAGGTACTCTCAGGGGGCCTTTACAAACAGCGATGCCACAGTGTTCGCCCAAACCGCCACACAGATCAAGAAATGTCTAGAAGTGTCACAGCGTCTGAACGCAGAATGCTTCCTTCTCTGGCCGAGTCGAGAGGGATACGACACTATATTCCAAACAGACATCGCCAAAGAAACCAAACTATTCTCCAAATTACTCAAATTAACCTCAGAATACAAAGACAGGCTCAATTACCGGTCTCAGTTGCTTTTAATGCCATATTATGGCTTTGGAAGGAATGGTGGGGGGAAGCAGTGTTGGGAGAAAGAGATGGTTAATATGTACATGTGGGACGTGACCAGCTGTCTCTATTTTCTGAAGAATTATAATTTGGACCGTTATTATAAAGTGGTAACGCCGCCAGGACATCATATGTATATGGCTAATATGTAAGTGATATCAAAACGTTTTTACTTGATTGCACTCCTATAATATGATTTAGATAATAGGTAAAAAGTATTATAGTAAATGTGTATTTGTTTTTGATTTTCTCGTTAATAGTGTCTAAATGTCCAAGAAAAGAGTACTACGTCTAGCAATACGAGCAGAATTAGAATCAGTGACCAACGCCTGATTGTGCCATTACCTTGTTTAAACTTCCACGGTTTATTAGAGAAAAGCACTATACACGCATTGGCCGCAATCAGATTGGCACACCTAGCCAGATATTGATGGATTACGTTTGTATGCTTCGGCCCACAATATCACGTTCGTCCATCAATGTCTTATTTGCCGGTCACTGTTTTAATGTACTGTGTTTCATCATCATCAGGTCTTTTTTAGTTTCCACTGCAGGAGCATGACCCTCTTTGTACTGCCAGAGCCACATATTAGCCACAGTAGTAGAGGTACTATGATTAATTATACAAAATCTAACGCATATCGAAATATTGAGTTTAGAGTCACTGCCAGATAAATGTCTAAATAAACACCCGAGTAGTAGAAGTTATTAATATTTGTATTATTATTTTCAGATACAACATGCTAGGTGGAGTGTTTATAACCAATCACTTTGACCACTACGACAGCAAAAACCTCACTCTGATGATGAAGTGTATAATAGATCAGGTAAAGCCGGGTTTTTGGTTATTAAGGCTCGTACATGCGCTAATGACCTTCAGGATTTGAGCGGAGTTTCGAACCTTAGTTCCCCGGGCAGAAAGTCAGTGGTCGATTGCCGCCCTTCGCCCGCGCAAGTCACCACGTACCCATAAACATAAATTTAATATTAAAAAGAAGAATAATCTGTAAAATAAAAATTCCTCGGGAGAGTTTGTACGTTGATTGGTATTGTATTGAACATAAAAATTGCGTGACTCTAAGACAAAGAGTTACATAGTTAATGAATATTTGCAATAAAAATCGATGTACGCGGTAAGTACTGTTTTTTTCTAAAAAACTAAGAACTTTAGTAAGAAGTCCTCCTCAGCAAGTAAAGATTAAAAACCATTCTACAATATATGTTTTTTTTTGGGTATTGTGCTTTATGTTTGACCATTTTTATAGAGGTTAAACATAGTCGAAATGGCCAAGGAGCACCCTTAAGTTACTATACTGCCATCACGATTGATCAGTAAAGATATTTTTTATCTATACGTGTTAAAGTGTTACAGAGATATAATCAAAGGAACATGGATTATTTTGTAGTCTCCCATCATCATCTGCCTTACCTTATCCCATTACCTGGGGTCGGCGCAATATGTCTTATCTTTCCATATATTTCTATTCTGTGTCATTCCAGAATCTACTCCCACCCCCTTCTCCTCGTTTACGCAATTCATCCAACTCTGTTTCGGTCTGCCTCTTTCTTTATACCCATCTATTTTAATGTGTCATCAAAAATAAGCAATGAGTCCCCTTTTCCTGCTTACGTAATATTTGAACGACCGATTTGGAGAATCACTATCACTACATAGAATAAAAAAAGTAGCTTCTCGATACCTGTCTGTCTATATGTGTGCTTAGATCTTTAAAACTATGCAATGGATTTTGATGCGTCTTTTTTTAAATATACATACATACATAGATAGAGTGATTCACGAGGAAGGTCGCAGTCGGGGAGGGCTGCTAGTGCAAAATAAAAGTACAAAAAAACCCGCTTTCCACCTTTACGCCCACTATGAGGCTAAATATGGCCGGATTTTATGATCTTCGGCTCTGACTACCCCACAAAATCAAAATCAAAACGTTTATTCAGAAAATAGGCCTTTGCAGGCACTTTTTCACGTCATATCATATTTAAAATTATCTCATTAGATATATGTATTTATTAATTGTTCAAAAGCTACAGACTACTAGCGTTTCGGAACCGACCACTGCAGAGAAGAAACGCCGAAAGAAACTCTTATCAACAGTTTTGGTCGCCTACTCGCCTGAAGGGCTTTATATGATTACGAATATTTATTCCTTATTGTCTTTTTCTTTCTTTTTTCTGTTTTCATGTTACAATTTCAATATACATAGATTTATTATTTTTGGAACATGTTTATGTTAACGATCGAGTGTGCAAAGATAATAAACAACATATGATACTTAAAGTAGTCTCAAAGAGGCCGAGCAGACCAGTCCCCCCTGACAGCCAGCACCCGTTCACGAGTTGACGTGTGGATCAGCCATCGCTGAGCTCAACCATATTAGAGGGAACTCAACGACCCGACACACAACGCCGCCACCAGGTTGAACATTTTTAGTGAGCATGACTAACTAACTCTTAAGACATTGTCAAACAAAATATTAAGTTATGGTCTACACTTGTTGCTCGCTCGCTAACATTTACATGTTTTACAATCAATTAATAGTTGATTCTATATAATTTAACATTGGGTGTGTTAAAAACCAATTACAATATAGCAAAAAAATAGGTAAATAACGTTTTTGAGGTCCTGTATCTCACACGAGGTCAAGGCTCCATGCATTTTTATCCGCTAAATAATGATTAACGTTATAATAGGCTCTTTTTAATAATATACTTTTAGTCACTTCTTTAAATTTTGGATAGGGCAAAGATGTAAAATCTTCTGGTAGTTTATTGTAAAATTGAATACCAAGCTCTAAGAATGAATTACTAGTTTTCTGTAGGCTACAAGCTCTTGTCAAAAGTTTATTCTTATTTCTTGTGTTGTAATTATGAATGTCACTATTTTTAGTTAGCGAAAATATATTGAGACGCAACAGTTAAAATTCCAATTTCTTTGAATAACTCTCTCAGCGAGTCCCTAGCCCCAAGTTTATAGATAGATCGAATAGCACGCTTTTGCAGAACGAATATGGTGTTGATGTCTGCTCCCTTTCCCATCCTTAGTACTAATATAATAGGCACATACATATTATCACGTCTTCATCCCACTAGGGATGAAGACGTGATAATATGTACGTATGAAAAAAAAAACAACGGGTTGCACTCCGGGAGTGCCGGCAGAAGTGAAAACTAAAATAAGTACTACTACCACTTATAATTTAATACCTTTCCTAACAGCAGTCACCATCCATGGATGTGCGTAGCACGCTGTAACTCAAACACACACGCACAAGCGCCCTGCGCCGTCTTAAGAATTTTCAATCTGACGAATTCGTAGGTCTCTTGACCTGTTGCGAGTTTAACATTTTTTCCCCATCACAAAAAATGCACAGCGCCACTAAAGAAGTTTTTACTTCAATAAACTAAAAATCCCAGAACGTTGCCATTTTGATGGGTTTTTTGTTGTCAGGGTACAGCGCCCCCAGGCGGCATCCACCTCAAACTTCGCCCTCGCTTCGAGAGCGACTCTCGAGACCAGCTCGCGACATACCTGAAGTATATGGACGCGTGCGCGCGCGCTCTTAGGCTGGCGACCACGATGGCGGCCGAGCAATTCTTCTCTAAGCATTTACAGGTATGTACAAGATTCAAAATTTATATTGTAAGGTTTCTTTAACACTTATTGTCATATTTGATTTAACAGCTTTTACAACAATAAAAATTGATGACGTCGGTAATTTACTTATGGCTTAGTTTAGGCCGCTTCCAAAGAGGAGTGCAGAACACGCGGCAGCACACGACTGCACAGGGGTTTTAAGTGCTGTGTGGTTTCCAGCAGAGTAGAGTAGGACTACTCCAAGTCTCCCCGTGGATGTCGCAGAAGGCTTAGTAAACACAAGCTAAAATATGCTTATAAGGATCAATGAAACCTCTCCAACCCGTAACCGTACAAAGTGTAGGCCAAATCCACTGAGTGCTCTGGCTATATGGCTCTGGTAGTCTAGAAAAGGTCGTGCTCCTACAGTAGAGTTAGAGAGAGTAGAGTCGTCCTTTTTTCGGCGGGTAGCAGTAGAATTAACAAGTCACGTTTTAGACAGCTCTGTATTTTTCTTTTATTAAAAATAATTAAAACTTCTTTAGGAGTTAAATTCCATGGCAAAATACAGTTAAGTAGTATATCTACCTGCTAGTACATCCGTCTCCTTTCTCTGCTTTCCTATAACCATGGAATCATTGCAACAACAAATGGCACAAATGCAAGAACAATTCAACACTAAGATGGCGGATTTCCAATTGGAATTACATAATGCCAATCCCACACCAACTGTTTTGACACTGGCTGAAGACTTCTTACTCTACAAGAAGTCAGTCACCGACACACTTAGTAATCTGCAGCGGCAGGTTGCACTGCTGGTATCACAGGAGGGGCTCCGTGACAAAAGGATTGACCATTTGGAGATGCAGGGACGTCGCAAAATTGTCCTGTTGCATGGTGTTGCTGAGAGCCAAGGTGAAAATGTTGCAGCTGTGGTCATCGGTATAGTGCGTGAGAAAATGATGATTCCGAACTTCATTGACATGCTGACATAGATCGCTGCCATCGTCTGGGGCAGACTTCCCGTGGCCAGCCTCGTCCCATTCTGTTAGAACTTATTAGATTGGGACTCAAGGATAAGCTCTGGGCAGCCAAGACATCTCTCAGGGGGTCAGGAGTCACAATCTCCGAGTTCGCTTTTGTGGCAGCACGCCAAACATTCGGCGTTAACAAATGTTGGACCCGTGATGGAAGCGTGTTTGTCATAGACTCGGCTGGACAGAAACATCGCGTTTTTTCTTGCGTTGATGTCGACCGGCTCCGCAGTGCAGCTCCTGCGGCCCCTGCAGAGGCCCTAATGCAGCAGGCCGGCGGATCAGCGCAGGGACCTGCTGTGGCTGCGACTTCATCTACGACTGGGCGTCCGAAGCGTAACAAAAAGTGAAAATTCCAGGTTCAATTCAATTTGGTAACTTGTAATCTAAGCTTGTAATCCACCATAATTTTTTGTTTCTTTTTCTCGCACTTCAATGTGTTAGGTACCCTAGTAGGTATGTTAGTATCTTTTGTTTTTCGCTGACCTTCAATTTTAGTAAATACCGTAAATTAAAAATAACAAAAAACCTCCTCACTGTCATGTCAATTCTTAAATTTTATGTCATTTTGACAACCTACTGTCACCTGTCAAAGTCGATTTCTTATTTTTATTTTTTTTAATTTGTGGTACAGATACTTCATTGTTATGCCTTTGATGTCTTTATTTTTTTTTTTTTTATATTTATAATTTGTTGATATACATTGTAGAATTTGTGTACAAATCTTGTATCCTTGATTCTTAACTGGCGGGTAGATCATATATGCATTATTTATTTTTTATTTTAGTGCTTATTTTAAATATTAGTTATTATATTTATTGGTTTGGTATATATTTATATAAACTTAGATATAAGTATTAATTGTTATATGATGAGCACTGGGCATGATGATAGCTTTGTTTCCATTACTTCAGATGATGATAGCTTCCACTCCATTTCCACCCCACTTAATCAAATAATCGATGAAACTTTCTCTGAGCATCCTAAGTGTTTCAATGTCATACATATCAATGCGCAGAGTATTCCAGGACACTATCCTGAGCTGCTAACTACCTTTGACAGTAAACATATTCACGCCATATTAGTCTCAGAATCCTGGCTATCGCCCGTTCTTCCCTCTACTTCATACTCATTACCTGGCTTCCAACTCATTCGTAACGACCGTATTGGTAAAGGAGGTGGTGGTGTTGCCATCTACCTCCGATCTCATATTTCACACAAAATTATTTGTTTCTCTCAATCTACTAATCCTTCACATGAAGCTGAGTATCTTTTTATTGAAGTTACACTGAGTCACTCCCGAGTCCTTTTAGGAGTTTTCTACAATCCGTATGACACCATTAACTATTTTTCACACCTCGAGAAGCTCCTGGAAGATCTTACTCCATCTTTTGATCAGATAATTATAATGGGTGACTTTAATACTTGCCTGCTAAAAGGTGATCACCGTACTAGCGCACTCCGTTCCTTGGTCGAATCTTGTAATCTTTCCATTCTTCCACTTCCCCAACCTACACACTACTTTCCTCATTCTAAACCTACTCTTATTGATCATATCCTCGTTTCTTCTCATGATCTAGTTGCCAATCACGGACAGTGCAACGCTGATTTATTTTCTTATCACCATCTTATTTTTCTCTCCTTTAAACTTCGCCCTCCTAAAGCTAGATCCAAAATTCTCCTTCAGCGAAATTTTAACTCTATGGATATTGATCTCTTACGTGAAGATGCAGGGAACTGTGACTGGAACTCTGTCACCAACTTAACTTCAGTTGACGACCAGGTTGAATTATTTAATAAGATGTTGATCAATTTATATGATAAGCATGCTCCTGTACGGCCGGTGAGATTTAAGCATCTTCCGGCTCCTTGGCTCGATGAGGATATAAAAGCTGCCATACATAAAAAAAATACCATAAAGGCAAAATTTAAAACAAACCCTGAGAAATATCGGGACAAATATGTTCAAGCACGTAATATCAGCAATAGGAGGTGCAGAGAGGCACAACGAAACCACATTCACAAATCCGTTGAAAATGGCGATCCGGCCAAAGTTTGGAAATTTCTTAAGTCACTCGGAGTCGGAAAAAAGAATGTGAGTAGTCCTATGAACGTAAATTTAAATGAGCTTAATAAGCATTTCTCCTCTTCATCTTCTTTTGGTGGTAATGATAAAACGAATACGTTAAACCACCTTGCTTCAATTCCGACTCCCGACCATCCTTCATTTTCATTTTGTCCAGTCACTGTTAGTGATGTTCAAAAGTGTCTGCTGTCGATTACTTCGAATGCCGTCGGAACAGATGACATTAGTCGTAATATGATCTTGCCAATCCTTGATATCATTCTTCCTATCATCACCTACATCATGAATTATTCCTTGTCTAATAATACATTTCCTTCTGCCTGGAAGTCTGCAAATATTACTCCACTGCCTAAAAAGTCAAATCCTTCTTCATTTTCCGATTTTCGGCCTATCTCGATACTTCCTTTCCTTTCCAAAGTCCTTGAACGTTTAGTTCAAACGCAGCTCAATTCCTTTCTCAATAAGCATAACCTTCTCAATCCTTTCCAATCCGGCTTCCGTGCAGGTCATAGTACGACTACCGCTTTAGTTAAAATCACCGATGACATTCGTCACGGTATGGACAATCATCAGTTGACAGTCATGTCTCTACTCGACTTCAGCAACGCATTCAACATGGTAGATTTTGACGTGCTTCTGGGTATGATGCGGACATTGAACATATCTCCTTCAGTTATCGACTGGTTTCGTTCGTATCTTCATGGACGTCGGCATCGAGTTCGAATCGAAAGTAATTTTTCGTCTTGGTGTCAGACTAATTCCGGCGTTCCACAAGGTGGTGTGCTTTCTCCGCTACTTTTTGCTCTGTTTATTAATTCCATTACTTTTCAACTCTGTACTTCCTATCATCTCTACGCTGATGACTTACAAATATATTGCCATACCTCTTTTGACAACCTTACAAATGGAATTTGTTCGATAAATAAGGATTTGTGCCGTATTTCTCAATGGGCTAAATCTCATGGTCTCATTGTTAACCCTAAAAAAACCCAAGCCATTATCATTGGTAGTCGTTGGTTTATCTCAAGAATCGATTGGTCTTCCCTTCCTCCCATTATTTTTAATGACGTAGTGGTAGAATATAGTGAAAAAGTAAAGAATCTAGGGGTCATATTAGATAGAAACTTATCCTGGTCCTCTCAAATAACTGAAGTCAGTAAGAAACTGTTCGGTGCTGCAGGATCCCTTAAAAGACTTAGGAATTTTCTACCTACGAAGACTAAAGTTTTGCTGTCCCAATCTTTACTCCTTTCCATTCTTGACTATGCCGACGCATGTTATTTGGACCTCACCGAAGAGCAATTAAATAAGCTTGAGCGCCTTCAAAACCTTTGTATTAGATTCATATTTGGTTTACGCAAATATGATCATGTTTCAAACTTTCGCGCACAACTCAAGTGGCTCCCCATTAGGCTTCGCCGTAATTATCACATTCTTACCCTTCTGTATACTATACTCTTTATCCCCTCTTCTCCTGCCTATCTTAAAGAACGGTTTATTTTTCTCGGTGAGGTCTCTAATCGTCATTTACGCAGTTCGTCTACCCTTCGTCTCAAAACTCCCATTCATTCAACCCAATACTAATCAAAGTCCTTTTCCGTACAAGCTGTTCGACTTTGGAACTCATTGCCCGTTGAAATTCAAACAGCCCAAACTCTGTCAAGTTTTAAGAACCGCTTAAAAGCTCATTATCTCTCCTTGTAAACCCCCTACAGTGGAATTAACTTCAATGAAATAAGCTTTTCATTATGTTTTATTTCCATTCATTAACCAGGTGTATGTATATGTGTAAGTTTATTGTATATAATATGTAGTATTATTTACGTGTTTATATATATATTATATATTTGTGTATGTATAAGTAATTTGTAATTATTGATTCGCTGCGCCGCACACATTCCATTATATCTCCTTCTACCCAAAGGTTGGCTGGAAGAGATTGCTGTGCAATAAGTCCGCCTTTGTATCATAGGTAATTAGTATTTAATGTACTTGTTTTTCTTTTTATTTTGTAATTTATGGTGCAATAAAGAATATTGTATTGTATATTGTATTGTAGAGACAGAAAAAAAAGACCTGATGACAAGGGTTTTTCCTCATTTACTTCGTCAGGATTGCCGCAAAGCACAATTCAGGACCCCTCTCCGCGTGTTCCGCTTTCGCCTTGAAAATGGGCTCCTGACCAACCCAAAACTATAGTCGGCAATCCCGCCGAAATATCACGTGAGTCACCACTTTAAGTCAGGATGTCTTTGCCTTACGTTACATAGTTTCAATGATATTAGGTATATTTTATCTTTTATAAGACGAGAAACATTCTGAACAGTTACCAAATATGTTTCTCAAACCGTTTCTCGTTATTCATATCTCAGTTGTGTATACAGCTAGCATTGACAAGATGAGAGATTATACAAGTCATCCTGTTGTTCAGATCTTATGGTAAAAAGTATAAATCGTTATTGACACTGAGAAACCATGCGTGAGAAATATTTGTTCATATGTTTCTCTTAACTTATCTCGTAAAGATAATGTAAAATAAAAGGTATCAAAGTTACAGCCCTATTGTATGGACATATAAAATCGTCATAAAAATCATCATCATCATTATCATCAGGTCTCCACTGCAGGAGCATATGACCCTCTCTGTACTACCAGAGCCATATATTAGCCAGAGCAGAGCAGTCAGAGGATTTTGCCAATACTCTCCTCGCTGGCCAGACGGGTTAGAGAGGTTTTTTGCTTATAAGCTTTGTTTAGGTTGTATGTTTCCTAAGTCGCCTTCTACGATATCCACGGGAAGACTTGGAGTGGACCTAATTACTGGGATTACCCCGTTTCTGTTCGCGGAAATGTTGACATTTCCACTTCCTCTTTCCAATGTTTGACGAGCTCCGTGGCGCAGTGGTTACCATGCTAGACTGCGACACGGGGGTCCCGGGTTCGATCCCCGGTCAGGTCATGATGGAAAACGATCTTTTTCAGATTGACCTGGGTCTTGTATGTTTATCTATATAAGTATATATTATAAAATATAGTATCGTTGAGTTAGTATCCTGCGACACAAGTTCACAACTTACTGTGGGGCTAGCTCAATTTGTGTGATATGTCCCTATATATTTATTTATTTTAATAACAATACAAAATGTTGATTGTTTATATGAAACGAGTGTTCTTTCAGCAACGCTACTCGTCATACTACAGCGGATTCGGTTCCCGGCTGGCCGGCAGCGACGTGACTATAGAAGAGTGCGAGGATTATTACAAGTAAGTGATATCATCAACAGGTATCTTTGTTAGTCTCCACTACAGGAGCATGACCCTCTCTGTACTACCAGAGCCATATATTAGCCAGGGCAGTCAGAGGATTTGGCCTCAGTGGCGGATTTACCAATAGGCTTAGTAGGCTGAAGCCTAGGGCGGCATATTTAGAGGGGCGGCAAATTTAGCCCAAATAAAAAAAAAAAATATAATTATATTTATACACATTACGTTCGTAATCCGTATATAAAAGACTAGCTGTTACCCGCGGCTACTTCACTATATCACCTACTTCACAATCATACTAATAACGGGAAAAAGTCGATGTAATGAGGACGATAGAACACATCATAAAGTAGCAATTTCTGAATAACTAAATGTAATTAATATGATTGTGAACTAAACTAACGTATTGAATTTCAATACTCAGTAGGGGCGGCAAGTTTGAATAGACTACTAGCGGCAAATTTGTAAATCCGCCGCTGTTTGGCCTACACTCTCCACGCTGGCCAGACGGGTTGGAGAGATATCTTTGATGTTTATAGCTTTGTTTAGCTTTTATTTCCTTAGTCGACTTCTACGACATCCACGGGGAGATTTGGAGTGGTCCTATTCTACTCTGCCGGGAACCACACAGCAGAGTAAAGTAAGTGATATACTAATGACATAATTATTTTTAGACATTATAAGAGGATATTCCGAGTCATTTGGTATGTCTTTTGGAATAACCCATTCATTTTTAATCTAAATCAGTTTACAGTCAACTCTGAATTGTGGATTTTTTTTACGTTTTCTTATAATTTGTTAGATCAAGTCGTGAAAATGTTATAGTTTGTTATATATTTGTTATCTACTCTCACATAGTCCTTTCATTTGATAACCCACATGTACGTTTATATAAGATTGTCTCTTGTACCGCCAACTTTATAACGTCACAGCATCTATTTTAGCGCTTGTCATCTCATATTTTGTAATCAGGACATCACACTGAAATTCACTGAATGCATTGATACCAAATACATTCATAGCCGAGATGACTTATGCAAAAATAGATTTTTGGAAGACTATTGGTCAAATTGCCGATCTACTAGGAACCACAGTCTTTTTTATTTTATTATAAATAATTAGCGACGTGTTTATTATTTTTCCAGGAAGAACCAAACCGTCCACAACGATTCTTGTTCCCGCCTGGAATACCTAGACGTCGCCTTCCAGCGGTACATTGACACCTGCGACCACATTTGAGGCAAATACTTCTATATAAACTGAGGTAGACGAGGCGTATGTATCAAATTGTGAAGCGTTCATTATCATTATCATCAGGTCTTTTGTTTCCACTGCAGGAGCACAACCACTTTCTGTAGGATTTGGCCTACACTCTCCACGCTGGCCAGACGGGCTGAAGTGGTCTCTTTGATGTTTATAAGCTTTGTTCAGCTTGTGTTTCCTTAGTCGCCTTCTACAACATCCACGGGAAGCCTTGGAGTGGTTCTATTTTACTCTGCCGGGAACCACACGGCTAGCGTTTAAAGGGCGCTAATTAACACCGTTGCGATTAGCTCACACTCTGTACCGTGAACACGTCCACGTCACGTGATAGGATTGCTTTTAAATATTTGTTTGTTGGAGTAGGGCACGTCTTTACCTACAGGTTTATATAAAGGTCTTTGACTTGATGTAGCTCACCCCGTATTATTAATGTTACTGGCTGGTAAGGTCCTTATGACCTCTACAGGTTGTTACAGAAAGGAAAAAATCTATTTGAACCTTCAAATGCAATTTAAGTCCGTTCGTTTTAATAATCGGACGGCAACTAAATCGTTAATTTTTTTGATCGAATACATTCATACTATCACGTCTTTATCCCTTGCGGGGTAGACAGAGCCAAAGGTCATAAAACCTACAGGCCACGTTTAGCGTTTATAATTACCGCCCAATAACGTTAGCTACTATTTTGGCCAAAGTTTTCGACAGCTTGCTGAACTCGTATCTTTGAAAAAATCTTAACTTACATCAGGCACAGTTTGGCTTTCAATCAGGACTCTCTACGGAAACTGCTATATACAGCATGAAAGAGACGATTAGGTATTACTTGGAGCGGAAAACGCCAGTCTGTGCTTGTTTTCTCGATTTGTCACGAGCGTTTGACTTAGTCAATTATGAGATCCTGTGGGAGAAACTTAGTAAGCAGGATATCCCTAACGAAGTTGTCGAAATTTTCAAGTTTTGGTATGGAAACCAGACTAACGCTGTAAGGTGGGCGGGTAGTTTTTCTGATGAATATAAAATTGTTTGTGGGGTTAGGCAGCCCCCTGCCCCCGTATTTCCTCGCCAACGCTTTTTAATTTGTACATGGATAGCCTGATTGACGAGCTCAGCAGCATGCATGCAGGCTGCTACATAGATGGAGTAGCTGTCAAGAACCTGAGCTATGCTGATGATATGGTGCTGCTGAGCCCGTCCATCAGTGCTCTCCGCAGCTTATTATACGTCTGCGAACGGTATGCTGCAGATCACGGTTTGGTTTACAATACCAATAAAAGCGATCTTTCTCGGTGGTCGCAAAATTCCTGAAATTCCACCAATTGCGCTTAATGGGGTACCACTTACCAGAGTCAGCCGTTTTAAATATTTGGGACACATTGTAACAGATAATCTCAAAGATGATTCAGATATTGAGCGCGAGCGCAGGGCGCTGGCTGTACGTGGTTATATGCTGGCCCGCAGGTTTGCTCGTTGTTCGATGGATGTCAAAATAACCTTGTTTAAGGCTTTTTGCCAGACGTTCTACACGAGCAGCTTGTGGGTTAGTTATAAACTTATAAGCAAAAGACACAGTGCCTTGCGCGTGCAATATAATAATATGTTCAGGGTACTGTTGCGGCTGCCTCGCTTCTGTAGCGCCTCTGCGATGTTTGCTGAAGCCCTTACTGATGACTTCTATGCCATTAGACGCAAACGAGTCGCTTCATTACTAAACAGATTGCGAGGCAGCAACAACAATATTCTGCAGGCATTATGTGCTAAAGCTGACAGCACACTCCACTCGTTCTGGAGTGGCATTGTAATTGGTTTACGTAAATTATACTAACATAGTTTTTAAGTTAAATTGTTACTAACAAATAATGGATCTAAGTTATCTGAATAAAAATCATTTTATTTATTTATTTAGCATCAAAGTGGGCGTAAAGGTGGAAAGCGGAATCAAAATAGTGATGGGTTGCTAGCCCATCAACATACTTAACGTGGTCTGTCTACCCTGCAAGGGAAAAAGACGTAATAGTTTTTATAGTCTTTTTTTAACCGTCCAAATGTTATCATTAATTACTGTAATATTTTAACGACAAAACTTTATAATTAATGAGGTAAAATAAAATGCATATTGAAATGTCTCAATAATTTATTTCTTTTTATACGTTCAGACTGTTTTTGTATTTTTTCATATTCACAGCGACTTACAAACTATACACTTACTTACGTAGACATTTATACACAAACTTGTGCTTCCATGGGCTCATTTTTATACATTTTGAGTCGTAATTTGTATATAACAATAATTCAGTTAATATTTGAGTGACAATTTCGGTCACGAAGTGATTATAGAAAATTAAATAAGTCACTTTTGTTTTGAAAGTGTTTCAGGGTTTACCTAGGAGTAAAAAAATACCAATAACTTAACATTGTAATAGGGGTCGCCATATTTTTCTCTTACTTGATTTCTTTACTGCAATTACCAGTTCTTACAAAATACTATATTATAAATAATAACTCTAGTTAATTTAATTACATTTGCCTGTATAACTGTATATTGTGTATTCGTAACAATATGTTATGTAGCAAATTACGACTCAGCATGCTCCGATCAATACATAATATAATAGCAATGATTGTACCACAAAGCATCATAATAATACATTGTTGTACATATTTAGCAATAGCATATAAATGTGTTTATGTTGCCATAATTTATTTATCTCTTCTGGTGTTGCCAGGCTCAAATAATTACAATAAAAACTGTTTACAAACCGCATGTTTTGTTTTCATATAAAAAATAACCTGAAATATATTCTTCATCTTATTTTCACTTGAAACTCGCGTCTATAATATTATTTGTAGTGTTTTAACTAAAACCAGTACGCCTTAAATTTTAAAAAAAAGTATTCACATAGATGTACGTATTTTTGACGTGAAAAATTCTTATTACGCAATCGATTTTTGGTGTTTGGAATCTTACATTAGTCAATGGACAAGTAAGTAAAGACAAGCTTTTCGTGCCATCTATCGGTTAATACATTAACCTTTTACAAGGCAGTAGGTATATCCAAAAGTCATTGTCATCATCATCATCATCATCATCAGGTCTTTCTAGTCTCCACTGCAGGAGCACGACCCTCTCTGTACTACCAGAGCCATATACTAGCTTGAGTAGTCAGAGGATTTGGCCTACACTCTCCACGCTGGCCAGACGGGTTGGAGAGGTCTCTTTGATGTTAATAAGCTTTGTTTAGCTTGTGTTTCCTTAGTCGCCTTTTACGACATCCACGGGATGACTTGGAGTGGTCCTATTCTACTCTGCCGGGAACCACAGGGCAAAAAAAAAAGTCATGTATTTGAACCTTATCTTTGAGGCATAAGGTTCAATTTTCAATCAGGTTTTAACAACAGTTGTCAAAATTTTCCCATCATAAAAATGATAGTTAAACTTGATTGGTGGATTTTAAAGTGCCGCCACCTGGGGTAAGATCTGTGTTAAAGTAGGCTTTATTTTTCTCTTCTGTTTACAATCTCCATAACCATTTAGGAGCCATTTTTATTATAACAAGTAACATAACCATGCATGTTTACTTACTAAATTTCACTACCAAATGTCACTTCTACGAAATTTAATTTACAATCGAGTCTAAAAATAAATTAATTCGTATTCAAATCTTAATGTACAAATTAGTGCACTAAAACTTTGCTAAAAGCAATTGCACTACTTTTCTTAAATATATAAATAAATATGCGTGTGCATCGTTCAGTCGGCGAATACAATAAAATTAAGCATATAATCAAAATCTTAAGTTGTTTCCACAATATTTGGTACGTAATTTTAAAATGCCTTAAAAACAAGACAATTATTTAAGATTTTATCTTAAATAATTGTTTAACGGTGTCAGCAAACGAGCAGAACATTTTTTAGGCTGCGAGTCGGTTTAGGTGCCACCACACAAATGACAACTCAATTTGTGTATGCAAGCCCAAATTAAGCAAATTATTTTATTCGACTCAAAAAAAAAAAATAGTTTCTCCGTAAAACGTAAAAAAATAAGTAATATGTATCTGCTTTCGTGAATAAAAAAAATATTAATCACGAAGGCAGACGAATATAAGCTCGTAGAAACACAACTTGAAAAACTTAAAATTAAACTACAGTACTCGAATACTGCACCAGATAAAGTAAAAATAAATCTAAAGTAATATCATATTTTTGGATTTTAAAACGTCGAGGTGAGAAAGAAATTACATTTCAATAAAAATGCCTATGTCAAATATATATAAGTATACAAATTTCTGTAAGATCAAACAAAATTAACTGCATCAACTATAAAAGTAAATTCAGATCATGATAATGAACAACTTCCACATGGAACTTCTTTCTTTCTTTCTTCTTTTTAATTATGGCTTCCACCGAGATTTCAGTGATTCTACCTATGTCCTGTATAATGAGATACTAAGTATCGGTGTTGTACGGTATGTGGCATCAAAGATGGCGTATGTTCTTTGGCAGCCTAGTGGGAGCTTTTGGCGACAAATCTATACGAGTCCATTTAACAGTCTACTTTTACTATTTCACAAATTGTTCTCGAGCACGAGCGTTTATAACACCAAACTACACCAATTTCATATTATAAAGTCCACTTAAATCAATTTGCAAAATTGTATAAGGCAAACGACAACTGAACCCCTTGACTTCCCACCAAAAACTCCCACATGGAACTTAATAAAGCTGTCTGATATTTGACATTTATGGGCAAGTAATGGACAAGTATGAATTTTCGGGGTCCAGTGCTGGGCCCCCATTTGAAATAAATCATTTAAAGAAAACGAAGATATCATTAAAAATTTTGTTCGCAAACTATTGTTTGAACTTCTGTTTTCAATTTAAATTGAGATAATGAAGTTTTTTTTCAAAAACGGCGGAAACGCTAATTAAAGCTTCAAGTTTATACTTTAAACTTTAAACAGAAGTTCAAAAAATCGGGTGCCACCGCCGCGCGTCCCGCACTCGCCTTGAAAATGGGCTCCTGACGAATCCGAAACTATAGTCGGCAATCCCGACAAATAGCACGTGAGTGACCCGTTGATATATATAAAGTTCATTAAATAGTTTAAAGGGTCACCTCAAAGCTCACTAGGAGCTACATAGTCCATTAAAAAAAAGGCACTGATAGTACTATTTCTATATCACTGATAGTATTCAGATTGCACTTCAAAAGTTAAAAACTCAGCGGTAAAGGTCGGGTCATGGGCACAGTTCGGACCCGGAACATTTTTCTTACGGCTCTTTGACCACTAAGCCATTGTCACTCCTACATAGAGCAAATAAATTGACCCTTCATATACCCAATTCAGATTGCACTTTAAAAGTCGAAACCCAGCGGTAAAGGTCGGGTCATGGGCACAGTTCGGACCCGGAACATTTTTCTTACGGCGCTCTTTGACCACTGAGCCATTGTCGCTCCTAAATAGAGCATGTAAATTGACCATATATAGCATTACTAGCGGCTGACCCTCGGCTCCGTCCGCGTTGGTGTCGATCCCACGGGAACAGTACTTTCCTCCGAGATGAAAGGTGACCTATGTTCTTCGTACTCCAGACAATGTGTATCCAAAGTTTCTTTATGATCGGTTCAGTATACATATAGGGCGTGAAAGCGCAACAAACAAACTCACTTTCGCATTTATATTATTATTTGAGATAGGTACTTCTTCTTCTTAGCGTATCGACTCGGGCAAATTATATTTGTGTTGACCAAAACTCTAAAACTAAAAGTACTTAAAGTAGCTTAATAATTCATCGCTCTTTTTTCCTATAAAATTTCCCAATAAATTTAAATTGATTTTTATCATTTTATTCTTTCTACATCTCTGTGGTAAGTTATTAAGTATCATGATCTGAACTTGTTCTAAAGTTTTCTAACTTTGTTAGTCCATAAATAAAACATCTACATATTAAGTCGAGGGCCAATTTAAGCACTTTACATTTACCACTAATACTGAACGAATTAACTAAAATTATATTAAACCAAACTACTACGTATCTAATATATATCTACAGCTCACGTTTGGGGCTGAAACGATTCGACTTAGTATAAGATTCGTGCACATATATAGCTCATTTCAGGGAGAGAATGGCAACTAGATCAATGTGTTTAGTATTGAGCTAGTGATAATTTATATTCACGATCTCAACATAAAAACGAAAATCTTTTGAAATGCAACCAAGACTGAAATCGAAAAAAAAAACAGCCGCTCAATACATTTTGGATCAGTAAGTATTCAACGAAGAGCTCATTGTTTTTTCTTGATTTCAGACTTGGTCACCGAACAACAGTTGTTCATTTTCAAGTTGAGAACGTAAATTTAAATTGTCGGTAGGTCAATACCGAAAATCTTTGAGATGCAAACAAGCCTGAATTTGAAAAAAAAAGAACAGCCGCTCCATATATTTTTTATCAGTATACTTACTTACTGATCCAAAATATATGGAGAACGAAGAGCTCATTATTTTTTCTCGACTTCAGACTTGGTCACCGAACAACAGTTGTTCATTTTCAAGTTGAGAACGTAAATTTAAATTGTCGGTAAGTCAATACCAAACACATTGTAAAAACAACCAATTAGTTGATACAATTATAAACAGTTTGTAAAATTTATTTAGGAAGTGAATACTAAAATTCACATAAGTATTTTAGTCGAAACGCTGACTAGTTATGGCTTAAGAATCCATCTATAGTCTAGTCGATGGTTCTGACTAAAAACACGTTCTAGTCAGAACAATCGACCAATCGCCTTCGAATGAAACTTTATTTTAAGTCATGTCATCTCTTGTAATTTGACAATCTAGGAACAATCAACTGTTTCGCCCCGAAAAAAATACTAATTAATATAATATTTCCTATATCTTTGTTTACTTAAACTATTACCGTTTTCTCCCTTAAATTTACAATAAATACAATTAATAATACCATACCAATATGAACCATTTTTCCTATGGGACCAATGCTGGAAACTCAAATTTTATTTCGACATTTTCATACAAAAGTGTTCAGCCACCCGGGCAATTTGTATAGGAATGTCGAAATTTTTTTCGAGTTTACAACATTTGTCCCATAGGAAAAGTTGTTTATATTGACAGGCTGAATCACCACTTTAATGGTCCGGAACGATAAAAATTTCGCCATGTATATTGATCAAAAAGCACACGTCTAAATATACATCAATTCAGTATTTTTAAAATGGGACAATATCAGAAGATCTCTTTAGGTCATATTAAGTCTTATCCGGGGAAACGCTCAGATGGAGGTTATATATCTTAAGACGCGTATGTCTCCATACAAACGGAAATAAGGGATTGTGGCAATATTGAATAGAGAATTATAAGTCCCAGAACAATTCCATACAAATTTTAAGAGGCCCATAATTCTCAAATCATCAATATTTTAACCAAGCTGTATATGAACGTAAATTTTACTCTAAAATTATCAGATATTGCCACAATTCCTTATTTCCGTTTGTATGGAGACATACGCGTCCAGGGCTCTAAGGATGTGACTAAATATGGTTTTAATTATATTTAAAAGTGGCAGCGCTACACAGGAATGAATTAGTTGTTGAAAATAGTAATGTAAATCTATTTGGAACACGTACTGTGTTGTAAAGCACCATTTATGTTTTTCAGATTGATTGGCCTTCATTTGCTTATTGCCTACTATTATACAAAGATTTATTAAAGTGCGTGTCAAATAATAAATAAATAAATATATACGGTCAAATCACACAGATTGAGCTAGCCCCAAAGTAAGTTCTTAAGTAAGACTTGTGTTATGGGATACTAACTCAACGATACTATATTTTATAACAAATACATATATAGATAAACATCTAAGACTCAGGTCAATCTGAAAAAGATCATTTTTCATCTTGACCTGATCGGAGATCGAACCCGGGACAATGAACCTAATATTATTTACGTACATAATCATACGTACCCGAATATCATGTGGATATTATTATAAATTAACCTACATGTTAAATGTTTACGGTAGTCAAATTATAAAATAAGATCAGAAAGGATAAGACTAGATCCCATTTTATATCAATTGAAAATATGATATTTCATTGATAATAAATGTTTTCTGAATACCAATAGATGGCTAAGAATTAGAACGTATAATCTACACAACTGCAGTTATGTCATCTGATGATAAGCGTTTTTTAAATTTATAAAATCTAAGAGCTGTCCCAGAGAACTTCTTTTCGGTATTTGTTTTTTATGGTCACTGCTATTCGGGGTGATAGAAAAGTAACAAATCAAAAACTATGAAATCGGTCCAGTCTTTCTCGACTTTATTACATATAGATTGATTATTTTTGAAAATAGTAGGCAATGAAAGTAAATGAGTCCGACAATTAATATAAAAGCGTAAATATTACTGGATTATGTCAAATGCATATACTTCAGCACTATACAATATATTGTATACTCTATAGACTCTCTTAGTAGAGAAAGCGTTTTACACAACATACAAATATTGGCTACACTTGTATTTTCAAAATAGTTTAAAGGACATTTTAATAGCTAAGTAGTGAAGGTGGAAATTATCTTAGGGAGAACCCACACATATCGACACGGAATCGGCTTTAGCCGGTCAAAAAAACCTCAATGCCTACGAAAAAAGCCCGCCGGCCGTAGTCGCGTCGCGATTCCGTAGAGTAAAGATTTTTCTGACCGGCTAAAGTCGATTCCGCATCGATAAGTGTTGGAACTACCTTAATATATCTAGTTGACTGTTGGTATACCAGGTGACTATTTAAACAGTAGCTTAATTGTACAATTATTATCTCAGGTTCAGTACCTGATTCTAAAATAATTTCCATAATAATGCTTCAGGTAAAAAATTCGCCTTCCCAGCCGCTCAGTTGATCTGACTTAGTATGGAACGGCGAATAAGACGACTTTAAAATTTTGGCTATTGTATAAAAAGTCGAGAGAAATGTCACTGATGACAAGGTAAATGAAATTACAATATAAATCGGATAATAATATCAATAAGCTGATTTAATAAAACGCTGAATAGCTCCCAATTTACAGTAGTCGATTGATAAATATAAAAAAAAAATGTAAAAAAATTAGCTATTTTGACAATACACATGTGCCGTTAACCTACTTAATACTATACAATACGCCTGGACAAGTTGCCGTGGCGGTCGCGTCGTGTTAACCCACTGCTGGGCGAGCGAAATACCTACTCTTATTAAAATAAAGAAATAATCCTTTTAATAAGAGTATAATTAGAATGAATGAATAAATAAATAAGGAATAGCATTGTGAATGCAAACACCTATAAAATACCTACCTAGTTGTTATCCATTTAGGAACGTCTCTCTTTGGCTCTTTGTTTTGTGACGTCTTATGTCTTATAAGTACACCGCCATTTTGTTTTACATGTAAAAATGGGTAAAATTATCATTTTTCAGCTAATTAAAATCAAGAATAAGTTAGTCATAATAAATTCATTATATTATTTTTTACAAAAAAAGATAGGTAAGATGTTTGAAAAAAATACTAGTCACTTTTTTTTTGAGGTCTAGTTGTAAACATACTAGGAATAATAGTTGTTTTGTTTTGAGTGCGGAACACTGTGTCAGATATTTCAAGAGGCCTATAGATATATTTTAACACGCCTTTTGAAGCACGGAAAAACAAAAAAAGATAGGTAAGATGTTTGAAAAAAATACTAGTCACTTTTTTTTTGAGGTCTAGTTGTAAACATACTAGGAATAATAGTTGTTTTGTTTTTAGTGCGGAACACTGGTGTCAGATATTTCAAGAGGCCTATAGATATATTTTAACACGCCTTTTGAAGCACGGAAAAACTCGAGATATACCTACAACATTACGCAGGATATTTTTTTTTCAATTTTAGCTATCTTTTCCAGAGGTAAGTATGCAATCTATACTTGAATTTCCAAAACCCCTTGGTCTAAAAAAACCAATTTCGAATCATTTTTAATTTTGAGGATAAGAATTAAAAAGCTAAATTGGGGCATAAAACAAATGCTCAATTGGTGGATCAAGTCAAAGCAAGTTGGTTTTGGACAAGCTGCCCACCAACTTTTTTTGAGAGCTTCCTGGGATAGTACGCATTTATTTGGATGTAAAAATGTAATTTGAACAAATGCAATAATCGAAAATGGTTTTTATAGTTGTAATGTTAAATATAGTACGTAGCGCTATCTGTGTATATAGATGGAGCACAACTCACGTTTTTATATAAATTCGTGGACACAATGTTTTCTTATGTTTTCGTGATTGTTACACATTTAAATAAAATTAATTTAATACGGTTATCGCGTTTATTACATTAATTATTTACCTAACGTTTCGAACACTTTACAGTGTTCGTGGTCGCAGGTGGACTAAGTTGACATTTTTCTAGTGGACACATCAAAAACGATACCACCATGATATAAGCACAGGAAAGTGCAATTGTATGCAGTTAGATGTAGTTCAACCCTTAACATTTAACTATTGCTTCTTTTTTGGCCTGTTTTTTGGCGTTTTATCTTGTTTAGTGGATCTTTCGGGTTTTAGAAAAAAATCAGTCGATTTAACATTAGTGGAGACTAGAAACATACATCTAATTAAGTTCGAGACGCTGCGCCGTTGTTCAACCTTTAGTGAGGCAGAAAAAAAAACGCATCTGTTTTTGACAGAATGACATAATTATATTACCAGGACTTAGCACGAAACTTTTATTGTATATAATAAAAGGTTTGTGCTAAGCCCGGTTCATATTAATTATTATGTGTTTTACCGCGAAAGTTCCTTTATAAATGACATATTTAAAATTTCATTAAAATATCAAAAAGTTTCATCATCAATAAAAAAGTGTATTGAAGAACATAAAAAACTAGAATTTCATTTTCGCTAAATAATATTTCACTACTTAAAATAATGCCAAATGTCATCAACAACAGAAAAAAAAACTGCCATCGAAGGTTCGACAACCGCGCGTGACCTCCCACAAGCAACTTGTCCTTTAATATACACAACATATAGTTATATGACCGCCTTTGTATCAACATTCCGGCCTATATAGACAATCAAATAGTCTATTATATACTCGTGGACTCTTGTGCGTTATGTTAAGGTCCTGTAGGACTCGATTTTTTTAATTAATTCGTACTTTTTAATTTTTTCTTAGTCACACAAACGATAACATTCAAATATGGTCCTTCAACCGTGTTCTTTAGATACACTTTACAGTGACATCATTAGTACAGTCAGGAGCAGAGAAACCTGGAAATCAAGTTTGACTATACATCTCAAGACCACGACTTTATTTTGTATAGACTAAGAGCAGAAAGAGGTCCACAACCTTATTCTAAGTCGTTTCCTCAAGGCTTCCTTAACTCGATTCAACCTCAGTCATTTAAATCGGTATTCTTAGCAGTCAAAATTTCCTTCGACTCGAACTTGAGATTTCGTCCGTCGAAGAGTTTGAGTTGAGGAAAATGTAAGCAAAGGACTTAGAATACGGAAGTTGGAAAGTTGGAATTTTACCCCCTTATTCATAAAAATTACCAATCGCTTATTAATTAGTCTATTTTAATTAAAAATATATATTTTGTCTCGTTTTTTCAATGTCAACAAATAGAGCGTGGGATAAAGACAAAATATATAGCGTTTGTTAATATTTATGAGTAAGGGGGTAATTGTATTAAGGTCATTTACTAAAGGTTGTCCATTAATATTGCCTCAACAGTGACGGAGAGGGCAGGACATTCCACATAAATTATCATCAGAGTTCGAAACGCGTGGAGCATATTTAACTTACAAGAAAACGGATAATAACAGCGCGGATGATACCCACACGACGCGTACAAGTGTGCGCTTTCCAGCGACGGTATTATTCGCTCTTGCGTTATATCACTCAAAACTTAGGGGTTAAACTAACAGATAATGCATACGGCGCGGGCGTGGCATACTTTGATAGGATTTTAAGCCATATTGTCACAATCAAAACGACCAACATCGCGAGAAAAAACTTAGTCGCTAGATACCGCAAGATGCCACGTGCGGGAAGAGGAGGAAATTTTTACTTACGATATGGGTTGTTATGAATAGTAAAATAAGACTTAAAATCCTCATAAATCGTCAAAGAGGTGTCAAATATCACAAGCAAAAATTTACGCCTCTGCCTGCACGTGGCATCTTGCGAAGCTAGCGACTAAGTTTTTCACGCGATGCTGGTCATTTTGTTTATGATAATAAGGGTTAAAATCCTATCATAGTATCCCACGCCTGCACCGTACCTGCGCCGTATTTTCGCCGTACGCCCTTTATGTACTATGCTAAACGTGGCCTGTAGGTTTTATGACCTTGGGCTCTGTCTACCCCACAAGGGATAAAGACGTGATAGTGTGTATGTATGTATAAATACACTCCACGCCGACCACTGATCACAACTATCACTAAACGCAACTAGGAGTCTACAAAGTATAATAGCCATACCTATGTGACTAGCGGGCGCCCCTGGCTCACTTCGCACCCCGGGCTCATTTCGTGCCCCGGGCTCACTCGTCATCGTTAGGTTCAGTGCCGAAGTAGCGGTCCCCAAAGTTGCCGATTCCGGGTAGAACGTAGAATTTCTCGTTGATCTCTGGGTCTAGCGCTGACGTCACGATCTTTACCTGTGAGTGATATGAGCTTGTCATTCATCATCAGGTTTTCTTTTTCTATAGTTTAGTATATCTTCTATAGTATTTAACATTGGCGTTAATTTAGGCGGACAAAAGACAAGAAAGTAAAAGAGACAATTTTTTGATCATTGGTGAATTTTTGTTCATTATTTTGCTTTTAAATTGTTACAAGGATAAGTTTTACGCACGGCTTCTTAATGAAACTTTGAACTTCTATAGTATTTTCATCTGTAGTTAAAATCCACTCTTACTTTGCCATAAAGTGTATTGTTTTTCATGTATATAATGTAAGTATGTGAGTGAGAAAGAGATATGCATGTGTTTTCTCTGGCACGTCATAGTGTCATTGACTGACCTTGGGGAACGCGTAGGCTATAGAGTGCATGCCAATCTCGGCCATAAGTAGTGAGACCAAGCTGATGTTTTCCTCTGGCAAAAAATATAAGCACTACGCGAAAAGAAACGTCACCAAAGCATGTGTGCATGTGAAATCGCGGGGCGTAGAACGGGCCGTCGCCGACTGATGTACCTGAAGTATGGCAATGAATTGCTTTATTATTTATTTAGTATCATTGACTGACCTTTGGAAACGCGTAGGCGATAGAGTGCACGCTAATTTCAGCCGTAAGCAGTGAGACTACGGTGATGTTTTCGTCTGGCACGTCATATTATCATTGACTGACCTTAGGGAACGCGTAGGCGATTGAGTGCAAGCCAATCTCAGCCATAAGCAGTGAGACCAAGCTGATGTTTTCCTCTGGCACATCATAGTGTCGTTGACTGTCCTTAGGGAACGCGTATGCGATTGAGTGCACGCCAATCTCAGCCATAAGCAGTGAGACCAAGCTGATATTTCCTTCTGGCATGTCATTTTATCATTGACTGACCTTGGGGAACGCGTATGCGATTGAGTGCACGCCAATCTCAGCCATAAACAGTGAGACCAAGCTGATATTTTCTTCTGGCATGGCATATTATCATTCACTTACCTTGGGAAACGCATATGCGATAGAATGCACACCAATCTCAGCCATAAGCAGTGAGACCAAGCTGATGTTTTCCTCTGGCACGTCGTGGTCGAGCAGCACGCGGATGGCCATGATGGCGGCAGCGCCGGTGGCCACGGTCGCGTCCATCAGGATCACGCGGTAGTCCTTGATGTCCTTCGGCAGCCGCAGGTAGTACAGCTGCGAGGAAATTTTATATTTTTAATTTTACCACTTGTTGGGAAACACAACATGTGAGCAAATTTCCAGGCAAAATGCCTCGTATCCAAAAATATGTTTTTCTTTTTATTGTATTACGTATGGCAACACTGCCAATGTGATGTATCTCTCTCTTCCTTTTGTGCTATAACTGAATAGACGTGTGAAAGTTGTTCGCTGCAGTTTTACTTGGATCAGCCCCTATCATCGATCAACCCCTACAGTCCGCTCCACTGGGCACAATCAGTATACCAACATCCTACACCAGTGAATAAATGAATAATTTATTGCACCAATACTTAAAAGTAAACAATATGTGCAATAGCAACACTGATGCAGTGGAACAGAACAAGCCCCCTGACGAAAAATGTACGGTCACCGGCTAAAGTCCATACATAGCCTAAAGGTGAAAATCGATTGCATTGATTAGGAAGCCATAAATATTTAGCAATATCATGAACCTTATGCATAAAACATAAGGTTTAAATTGCTACTATTTTTTATATACTCTCCGAAGCTACAAGCGATTTTTTAAGAAAATTCTATATAGACTTTTGCAGGTGACCGTACGTGACATTATCCGCCCGTCGGCATCACGTGACGTCTGCTGCGTGGGCGTCCAATAAAATGCGCCCAAATTTCGCTCAAATATACTCGTATATACACACATACATACATTCGCTATGCATTTTTTTTAACTGGCTAAATCTAAAACTATTTCGACATAAACGCTCAAATAACAATATTTTCGAAGTATCAGATTTTAAAAGCAAAGGATTAGTGAGATATTCAAGAAATAATTTTTGCGTTTTGTGACCTCAATTTTTACAACCCCGATTTAATCCTGTTAATATATAATTCGCCCGAGTCGACACGCTAAGAAGAAGAATATAGACTTTCATGCGATACATATTATTTTTCTTAATTATACAACTTTAAACCAAAGAATTTAGATATTTAAACAAACTAATACATATTGTATGTAAAGAAAAAAAAAGCTGAACTAAAATATATAAACATAATAATATATATAGTTTTCATAAAACGTTTAGAATAAATAGTGTAAAGTGACGTGCGGACTTTTATTTTAACAAATATCGACTTTTTCGAACATGAACTACTCAAATTCGGAATATTATGATATGGTTATTTGTGTTATGTCAAATTTGTGAAACAATGTTGTTGCTAAGTTCCGCAAAGCGATTTGCCGCCAAGGGAAGGCGGCTTCTTTGAAAGAGCGGCGCGGCGGCCGGTGCGGTGTCAACAAAGAGGTAGGTGTCTGAATTGTACTAGGCTGGCAGAACATAGCAAGAGTTCGAAATGCTCTCAGCTGTGTTTGTGTTTAGAAATAAATTGCTATTATTAGGATGTGTCTACAAAAGTACTAGGAACATATGACATACAAGGGCTTTGCTGCGAGTAACGAAATTTATCAATGAGTCTTTTTTTTCTTTCTAATATTATGCATAATTAGGGGTGTGACCAAAATAAAAAAAATATGTTTTTCTACTTTTGTATGGAAAATATTTTTACAAGATATTCGTTTCTTTCCACCGCCATATGATTTTCATAACCCTCGGGGTATGGCCTTGTCACGGCTTTATATACCATTTACAAGTCGCCTTGTATATATATATAAAATTATATATTATTTTTTTCTTAATTATAGACACCATAAATATATTACCAAGAATATTGATGTTCTCCCTTACTCCAAAAAAATAAGCGGCCACGAAAATTACCTCATTTGGAGCTAAATTCAAATTAATGAATGAAAACTTTATTGAATCGCAAAAAACATCTAAATTAGTTTCTCAGATTAATGTTTTTCATCACATAAAAAGATAAAATAGTTTCCTTCATTAAAGTTGGCCTGGCCAATTGTTCTCACTACCTTCTTCCCTGCCTAATGTAAATTTGATCACTGCTTACTTTTGCTCCAAATTATCATCATCTTACCTACCATAAAAAATCTTAATAGAAAAATCAATATGCCGAAACACAAAACATGAAATTAATACAAACATATGCAGGAACGTATCGTTTTAGCAGTAGTCAAACATGTGGAGTATATATACCTAAACCTCGAAAAATCCCATGAGTGAATATCACTATTGCCGAAAAAGGGCGCCCAGAAACCTGCGTTAAATAAAAAAAACCGCGTAAAAATCGGTTCACCCGTTTCAGAGCTAGAGTGATACAGATAGACACAGAGAGCAGTCGAACTCTTTTTTGGCGTCGAGGGTAATAAATAAAAAACTTGCACGATAAGAAGATTTTGACAAATATTTCTGTTTTCTTAGCAACAATGACAAAAATGTGACTTACGTCCGGATATTCAAAGGCATCTTAGATAATTCTAAACTGAAATTGTTCTTAAGAGTCCACGTAAAGCCGCAATCCCATACAAACGTAGTTTCGTTTTAGTTTTACAACAGTTAAGCCAATCTCAACCAAATTTCGTACGTATGTTGTACGACCGGATAAGGCATATTGATGTACAAAATTACAGCGAGTTGAAGTTTCGTATCGAAAACTTGTACTCGCTGTAATTTTGTATAGGTATTGTTTTTAAAATTGGTTCAAGTCCTGCCCGCGTGGAATTTTTTCTCCATTTCTTATTTTCTTTATTTAATAAATAAGGTTACTTTATATTTAGAGGCATATATAATGGTAATATTTATTTTTACTTTTTTCATACTTTTAAAATGGACTTGCCAAACCAACTTTAAAAGGTTATTTAGCATGGTAAACGAATCATTATCAAATTGACAGTGTACTTTTATAGTCTCTTGACACATTTTGATATATTATGAAACATTTTAAGAATCTGAAGACCAAGTCATCATGCCTATTGGTGTAATTGGTTACCTTAAATGATTTTCAAAATTTATTTTGTGGACTTTATAATGTAAAATTGATGTAATTTGGTCTTATAAATGCTTGTGATCATTAATAATGTGTGAAATAGTTAGAGTCATCATCATCATCATCAGTTATTTTTAGTCTCCACTGCAGGAGCACGACCGACTCTCTGTACTACCAGGGCCATATATAAGCCAGAGCAGTCAGAGGATTTGGCCTTCACTCTCCACGCTGGCCAGACGGGTTGGAGAGGTCACTTTGATGTTTATAAACTTTGTTTAGCTTGTGTTTCCTAAGTCGCCTTCTACGACATCCACGGGAAGACTTGGAGTGGCCCTATCCTGCTCTGCCGGGAACCACACGGCTATATTGAGTTAGAGTCATATTGACTCGTATAGAATTGTCACCAGAAGCTCCCATAAAGCAATCAAAGGGCCTATGCCATCTTTGATTGCTACTTGTTAACTATATACCGTACAACATCGATACTTTGAAATCTTTAAACTGGACACTTGCAAAATCAAACCTCGGTGGAACACATAAAATGGAATAGTAAGACAGGGTGAGATTTGACTTAAGATCATTTTGAATATTCGGAAGTTAGTTAACTTTTGTAACCAAACAAGTTACTAAAATTGTTAGTTGACTCCGCCGCCAATAGATGGCGCTGGGCGTAAGTTAGAACGCGCTATCGTTGTTCGCAGCCGCTATACCCAGTCTCCACGCCGCATTACAACGTGCTGTAAAAACTTTGCTAAATCATATTTTGTTTTTGAAAGTCTTAACATTGGTATTACCAATTCTATGAGATTAATAAATTAATAGACACACAGACAGACGGACCGATAGACTTGGCGAGACTATAAAAGGTTCCTTGTTTACTACGGAACCCTAAACTGGTTCCCGTAATGTCCTCATCTGAACTGAGGGCATCACTGAACCCCGTATAATCTCTGTTAAAATCTATACTTATATTATAAAGTGTGTTTGTTTGTTTGTATGTTTGGTTGAACGCGCTAATACCAGGAACTAATTGATCGATTTAAAAAAATCTTTCTCTGTGTAAGTACTACGGGCTAAGCCAGGATGGACTGCTAGTAAAAATAAAATCAGTCAAGTGAGAGTCAGTTGCGCATGAAGGGTTCTGTATAAACGTGCAATATTTACGTGTAATTAACGGGTCGGATTCCTACACACTAAATGTTCCGTATCACCACTTCACGAAAATAAATTAATAAATAAATAAATATATAGGGACATATCACACAAATTGAGCTAGCCCCACAGTGAGTTGTGAATAGGGAATGCAAATCTCGCGAGATTGGGGCTCAAGCGAGATCTCGCGAGTTTATGAATAACAATACTGCGAGATCTCGCCAATTTCGAGATCTCGCGAGATTGGCAGTTTCGTGTGTTTTTTTGCAAATAATCACAATATTTGAATAAATTAGGAAAAAAATAATAAAAACCATAAGTATTTTATGATAAGAACTTTTATTTTCACGAATTTTTTCAATAAACTTTTATGAATTAATCATTATTTTTTTCAGTTCAAATCACAAGACATTATTACAAATTATTTTGAAAGTAGCTCCTTAAGAAGCACAAAATGTCCAAAGAATCGTCTGCTAAACGGCTTCTTATTTTGTTGGCCAGATAACCAGCCGCTGAGAAAGCCCTTCCGGATTCAACGCTAGTTGGAACCGCAGATCTCAGGCAGTTATCCACGAACTGTAAAAGTTCGCCTTTTGACCCCCCGGATCTCGTTAATCTCGCGAGATTAACGAGATCCGGTTTTCGAACGATTCCGATTTGTAATCTCGTAAAACTCACGAGATCCCGCCCTTTTTTCGTGCGAGATCAATCTCGCTAAAAAAGACCGAGATCTCGCGAGAACGAGATTGCATTCCCTAGTTGTGAACTTGTGTCGTCGGATACTAACTCAACGATACTATATTTTATAATGTATACTTATATAGATAAACATCCAATCATCATCATCATCATCAGGTCTTTCTAGTCTCCACTGCAGGAGCACGACCCTCTCTGTACTACCAGAGCCATATACTAACCTGAGTAGTCAGAGGATTTGGCCTACACTCTCCACGCTGGCCAGACGGGTTGGAGAGGTATCTTTGATGTTAATAAGCTTTGTTTAGCTTGTGTTTCCTAAGTCGCCTTTTACGACATCCACGGGATGACTTGGAGTGGTCCTATTCTACTCTGCCGGGAATTACACGGCTAAACATCCAATACCCAGGTCAATCTGAAAAAAGATCATTTTCCATCTTGACCTGACCGGGGATAGAACCCAGGACCTCCGTGTCGCAGGCTGGCGTGTTGACCACTGCGCCACGGAGCTCGACATTATATATTAATAATTACATTTCTTGTGTTATTAAAAATTAAAGGAAATAGTGGTAAGCATTAGGTATGCTTACCACTATTTCTTTTCCTTCTATATTCAACAGTCCATTAAATCTCATATTTTAATACAGGCTGTTTTTTACCCCCTGACTATATTTTAGTCTCGGAATCAGAATCCCAAATAAAACACAAAATTGCAAGAAAAAAGGCAAAAAAAGGGAAAAATATTCGACCTCCCATACAAATTCACCGATCGCCTGGGCGAATTTCTAAAAATCTTAATTTTTTTTTATCATTACGGTTTCCGATTCCGAGACTTATATATAGTCATGGGGTAAAAAATCGGCCTGTACAAAGTGGGGATATCTCGTATCTCTAATAATACGAGTTATGAAGCTATATACATGGCGAAATTTTGATCGTTCTGGATCCTGAAAGGGGTGATTCAGCCCGTCGATATGAACCATTTTTCCTATGAGACCAATGCTGGAAACTCAAATTTTATTTCGACATTTTCATACAAGTGATAAGCCGCCCGGGCAATTTGTATAGGAATGTCGAAATTTTTTTCGAGTTTACAGCATTTGTCCCATAGGAAAAGTTGTTTATATTGACAGGCTGAATCACCCCTTTAATGGTCCGGAACGATCAAAATTTCGCCATGTATATATTTCTTAGTTGTGGTAGTCACACTACCGGCAAAAATCTCTTTTGCTGGTAGCATGAATGGACCGGCTCGTCTGGGGAAGTACCACACTCTCACAGAAAATCGACGTTTGAGTAGTAGCTTTGCAGCTTCTATGCTTCGTTCGGTGAGTGAGAGCGCCGGAGGCCCATCCCCCCTCCCCTCTGGGGAGGGAAAAATAAAAGGCCGGCAACGCTCTTGTCACACTCTTGTCATACCCTGGTGTTACATTAGTCCATGGGCAGTGGTGATTACTTACCATCAGGTGTATGCCGTCCTATGACATAAAAAATATATATTGTCCAAAAACAATAAAATTAAAAACTGAAAAATATACCAACACATACCTCGGGCTCGTCAGTCTGCTGGTTGGTCTGTATAAGTATCTTGCCGATGCGGATGTCTTTACACACGTCGCATACAGCCTGCTCCATCGTCTCGCCGGCCCGCAGGATGGACACGCCGCAAATCTTCTCCACGACGCATTTACGACCTACAAAGCATAATTTACAACATCATCATCATCAACAGGTCTTTGTGAGTCTCCAATGCAGGAGCAGACCCTCTCTGACTACCAGAGCCGTATATTCGCCAGTGCAGTTAGAGGATTTGGCCTACACTCTCCACGCTGCCAGACGGGTTTGAGAGGTTAATAATATACATACGTACTGTCACTTTTTTTTCGCTTGCGGGGTAGACAGAGCCCAAGGTCATAAAACCTAAAGGCCACATGTTAGTGGGCGTAAAGGTGGAAAGCGGAATCAAAATAGTGATGGGTTGCTAGCCGCATTGCCTATTGACATGGTTCCTCCGATATTTGCCCATTCGCTCGATCGGCTTTTACGATCTACGCGGGAACAGAAGCAGCTGGTACATTCTACGTTTTTATTTTCTCCCAGACCAGCGTAGAAGGTACAAAGAATAATTTCTTTATGTGTTTTTATGCATACACTATGTATTCTGATATATGACGAGCTCCGTGGCGCAGCGGTCAACACGCCAGCCTGCGACACGGGGGTCCTGGGTTCGATCCCCGGTCAGGTCATGATGGAAAACGATCTTTTTCAGAATGACCTGGGTCTTGGATGTTTATCTATATAAGTATATGTTATAAAATATAGTATCGTTGAGTTAGTATCCTGCGACACAAGTTCACAACTTACTGTGGGGCTAGCTCAATTTGTGTGATATGTCCCTATATATTTATATTTTATTCTAATTGAGTTAAGAAATAAGATATGGAAAAAAAAAACCCACACGGGCAGCATTTGAACCTGTCTCTTTGTCTTTATGACAACGCCTTACCACAACGGCCATCCATCAGGTCTTTTTAGTCTCCACTGCAGGAGCACGACCCTCTCTGTACTACCACAGCAATATATTAGCCAGAGTAGTCAGAGGATTTGGCCTACACTCTCCACGCTGGCCAGACGGGTTGGAGAGGTCTTTTTGATGTTTGTAAGCCTTGTTTAGCTTGTGTTTCCTAAGTCGCCTTTTACGACATCCACGGGAAGACTTGGAGTGGTCCTATTCTACTCTGCCGGGAACCACACGGCCATCACGGTTCAATCCTACACGTCGAATTTCTCCGCCATATCCCATTCCTCTTATACGCCGTCACCTAACATAACTACCCCACCATTACAAGTGTGGTATTCGATTTAATTCATTTTGTATTTAATTATTATACTTTAGACTGCTGGGATATTTTATACTTGACTTCTTATTGCTTCTTGATTTTATGTATAAAAATAACTAAAAATACTTATAACGATTGACTTTTCGACGTTGTAGCGATATGTTACTGCCTCCATGGTCCAGTGGTTAAGGCGTTTGCCTTGTTGACCCGGGGGTCATGGGTTCGATTCTCGCGGGAAGCATACTTTGTTAAGTTGTTTCCAGTTTGGTTAGAATATTGCAGGCATGAATCACCTGATTGTCTGATAAGAAAGATGATTCCGTGCTTCGGAAGGCACGTAAAGCCGGTGGTCCCGGGTGCCATCTGGCAGTCGTTAAAGGAACCACGTCAGAGGCCCAGAGGCGGTTCAGAAGTACTCTGACACCAGGGTGTGCATGGTCGACTGACCGTGTCACCTACACGAAATGATGATGAGCGATATGTTTGACAGCATTCTCTTTCCAGATGCTTCACTCTGTCCAAAAATTGTCTTTTCTCTGGCTTGCTCAAAAAATAGCACACCGCAACTGCAACTTAGGGGTCATCATAAAGGTAATACTTTGCACTCCATTAATGGGCATTATGGGCGACCCTGCCAGCTCCAGAGCGGACACACATAAATACATTGTGTATGTGAGTGTACAGGTTTATCTGCCCCAGATTGTACACAATAATATTGGCTCGTCCGGTGCCATGTAAATACTGTAATGAGTGAGACCTATTATGTTTTTTGATACTTTATTAGTATAGTTTAATTTTACAGTAGTAATAGGTACATTACCTCTGTACTGGAATCTTTGTGGGGTGTCCACACTGTGCTCGGAATACGGTTCGGAAACTATGACCCTTGGAGTAGAATATAAACTAGTAGTTGACCGGTAATTTAGTGTGTTTTTGACACATCATAGCTTGTCATTGCTTAGCAAGTAACTATTTATGAGCGGGCGACTGGGGATGGCACACACAATATTTACTCGTTTAGTGCTATAAAAATACTGTAATGATAGGTAGGAAGAGGTACATTACCTCTGTACTGGAATCCTTGTGGGGTGTCCACACTGTGCTCGGAATACGGCAAGAGGGACAGAGCGAACTCTATGACCAGCCTCATGAGTCGCTTGGAGTAGAATATGAACTCGTCTCTTGGCGTGTCCTTGTTTCTGATGAACGTGTGGAGACCTTGAACCTACAAAAATAGTAAATAAATAAATACGGACAAATCACACAGATTGAGCTAGCCCCAAAGTAAGTTCGAGACTTGTGTTATGGGATACTAACTCAACGATACCATATTTTATAATAGATACGAGTACTTATATAGATAAACATCTAAGACCCAGGCCAATCTGAAAAATATAATTTTCCTTCTTGACCTGACCGGGGACCGAACCCGGGACCATTCGTGTCAGTTGTTAAATCAAATATGACAAATAATAAGTGTTCAAATAAACCTATCCCAAATTAGTTTTTTAATGCGAATGTAAGTTTGTATATTTCTTTGTTTGTTACCTCTCCAGGCTTACCTACCGAACCAATCTTCTTGAAATCTGACATATCCGTTCATAATGTAACGGAGAAGGACATAGGCTATATATCACGCGGGCGAAGCTGCGCGCAAAAGCTAGTATTAAATAAACGATATGAATCTTGAATCATCATCATCATCATCAGGTCTTTTTTTTTATCTCCACTGCAGGAGCACGACCCTCTCTGTACTACCAGAGCCATATATTAGCCAGAGCAGTCAGAGGATTTGGCCTACACTCTCAACGCTGGCCAGACGGGTTGGAGAGGTCTCTTTGATGTTTATAAGCTTTGTTTAGCTTGTTTCCTAAGTCGCCTTCTACGACATCCACGGGAAGACTTGGAGTGGTCCTATTCTACTCTGCCAGGAACCACACGGCAATCGTAACACGGAATCTTGAATCTATGTGACTAACCTGTGGCGTGTCCTTAAGTACGAAGAGCGAGTCGGGCACCGGCTGGCCGACGTGTGCGATGGCTAGCTTTTCCCGCACCTTGAATCCCCGCTGGAACAATACAAGCATTCCATTATCTTTGTTTTAATCAACCTTTTTTTGTCTTTCTGCTGGGCAATTTAATAGTAGATTGTTGCACCGAGCAGAAAATAAGTTTTGCTGCACGAGTGTTTATTTGGAAAGTTTGCGTCTCTAAAAAGCACAAGTGCAATATAACTCACTTAATGCGAGTGCATAATCTGCTTTTTTTTTAACTACTGCATTAAAAATTGGTGAAAAATAAAACTGTGAAAAATTAAATTAAAAAATTTGTTGTTTACGTTCCCGCCTTTTTTTTTCTTTATGGCCAGTATATTTTTTTAAGCAAGGCAATACACGCATCATTTGGTATAACTCCATACGGCCGACAGGTACGCCAACCTTTTTTGTGACAACTGACACCTACGGTCCCACGATTTAAAAAAAAACAAACAGTGCAGTGAAGGATTTCCATACATTTTTTCTGCTCTAGTGCAGCAAAGTTCCGGATTGTGCTGCACATGTAGTGTGCCTGTTTTAAGGCGGTGCAGCAATGATGGCGTCTGGGCAACAACTACGGGTAATTTACACTAGTAGAAATCCTTTTACTAACCATGCCAAAAATAAATACGCCAACGTATTCTTAAATACTATTGTATTTACCTGTCTACAATAAAACGCAAAAAAGTTTTACCTACCGGCCGATGAAAATAGATTAATAATCTGCACGTTTTCCAAGTACAATAAGGCGGCAACAAAGATGGCGTCAGGGCTACCTGTAATTTACACCAAACAAATGCTCACCAGCTGTAACTGCTTGTGTACATGTTGCACTATGAGATGTATGGCGACTTTGTTGTCCCCGCCCCTCGGCACTATGATGTCTGCGTGCGCCATGAGCGGCGCGATGTAGCTTTGGTAAGCCGGCTTAACGTGGCTCATGTACTGCTTCAACACGCCTTCGAGATCACGGCCTCGTTGTACTATGTCCCTGGAATGAATAACAATATGAATATTAATATAACCATACAGTATAGATCGTCATGTGGTCCCTATCCCTTAATCGTACGATTTGTTCTCACAGACTCACATAGATGTCGCTACTCGTTGCTACACAACATTGTATCTTCCATAATATGAGAAAATAAAAGCATTATTTACAAAATATATCTTATTAATAATTTAATCAATAATTTTGGCATAATATTTTAAAATTGCACCCTAGTTTTAATAAGTTTAGGCAAACGCAGATTACCGCCATCTAGTATCGAGTGGCAAGCAACTCTGCAGCGCCAAACATTCGCCTACTTTTCGTCACCTTAATTTGGTCCAATATTTTTCTATGCGGCTGGCAGTCTATTACGATAGTATTATAGTGTCTTTAACAGTGTGGTTCCCGCCAGAGTAGATTAAGACCACTCCAAGTCATCCCGTGGATGCCGTAAAAGGCGACTAAGGAAAAAAAAGCTAAACAAAGCTTATTAACATCTAAGAGACCTCTCCAACCCGTCTGGCCAGCGTGGAGAGTGTAGGCCAAATCCTCTGACTACTCAGGCTAGTATATGGCTCTGGTGGTACAGAATGGGTCATGCTCCTGCAGTGGAGACTGATAAAGACCTGATGATGATGATATATTGTCTTTGATATTGTATAACCGTGGTATTACTGTAGAACGGGAGCGAGGTGGTGTGCTCGACCGCCACAATGGGAAGATCCACCGCTGGGCAAGGTGTGCGGCCAGGTAACCTTATACGGCTCCGACTGAGTTCAATCGGAAGTTCTATATATATAGTCCTCCTCATCGATTTCGATGACGGCGACCTTGGACAATAATTTAATTATTTTTTCTACTGTGAGCTTCGAGCAACACGGAAGGGAGTAGCCATACGCTGCATTCCCCTCTGTCAAGGTACAAGCAAAATTAGGCATATGCATGTCTATGTGTTAGTTGTGTGTGACTCATCTGTACACAAATTATTTTTTCTTTTTTATGTCATTTTTTGTGACAATGTCATAATTACTATCAAGTGACAGTTTAAGTTTTGTATGTAGGTGTGCGGAACTAAACTTGTGTGCACATTTTCCCCCGCAAAAAACGCCAGAAAAATTGTCATAGTAAATTGTCGCTTTGCCCACTCCCTCCGTCCGGTACGGAGGCCGTGTTGCTCGAAGACTGTGAGCCCTTATATGGCTCGCTAAGCCAAACTTGGTTTTGAATGTCCTGTCGCACGGCTGGCAGTACAGTTGGCCGGCTGAATTGTAGGTATAGGTGTAGGATCGCTTAGGTCTCTCTTTGCGTAATTGGCGTTTGGCGTCAAGTTCTTCCAAGCGGTTTGCCTCAAAAGTTTCAATTTTGCCATTGATGGTGGATCGCCATGAGGACCATTTGGTAGCGAGCTCCTCCCAACATGCAGGATCAATGCTACATGCATTAAGGTGTCTTTTGAACACATCTTTATAGCGTAGATGTTGACCACCATGCTTCCGTTTACCCTCTGCCATTTCTGAGTAGAAGACTGCTTTAGGTAAACGGTGATCCTCCATGCGATTTATGTGCGGAATCAAAAAACTCTGTTTGCGCGTTTCAGAATTGATCAGCGCCATCTTGTGAGAAGTCTTGTAGTTATTTTTTATGCTACCATTTTGACAGTAAGTCTAATTCTTGTCGCGAAAGTTGAGTAATCCACATCTGTACTAAAGAAGGAAATAATAATCGTCCGAATAATGTCAAAGAGACCCGTCCGGCCAGCGTTGAGAGTGTAGGCCATATCCTCTGACAACTCTGGCTAATATATGGCTCTGGTAGTACAGAGAGGGTCGTGCTCGTACATTGGAGACAACGTGGTATTTTGTCGGGATTGCCGACTATAGTTTCGGACTCGTCAAGATCCATTTTGCCGGGAGTGTCGGACGCGCAGCGTAAGCTTAGCGTAAAGCTTATAAACATATATATACATAGCTATAGTTCTGGCCAAATCCTCGGACTGCTCTGGCTAATATGTAGGCGCTGGTAGTACAGAGAGGGTCGTGCTCCTGCAGTGGAGACTAAAAAAGACCTGATGATGATGAATGTCTTACCTCCTTAACCGCCTGCCCAGTCTAATATCCGCGTCGGTGTCCACGAACACTTTCATATCCAGCAGTTTGAGCACGTCAGCGTTGTAGAACGCGAGGATGCCTTCGAAGATGATGACGTTCGCGCCGTACATGGTTTTCTGAAAAAAAAACGGAACTAGGTAATTAAGTTCTGTGACAAACTCAATAAAATTTAAGAAACAATAAATAAAATAAATATAAATATATAGGGACATATCACACAAATTGAGCTAGCCCCACAGTAAGTTGTTAACTTGTGTCGCAGGATACTAACTTAACGAACGGTACTATATTTTATAATATATACTTATATAGATAAACATCCAAGACCCAGGTCAATATGAAAAAGATCTTTTTCCATCTTGACCTGACCGAGGATCGAACCCGGGACCCCCGTGTCGCAGATTTGCGTGTTGACTGCTGCGCCACGGAGCTCGAGTAAAAGATGATGGAAAGGTTTTCGATGCGTTGACAGCGTATGATTAATATAATTATATATTGGTCCCATAAATTTCATATTGAAGGTCTAAGTAACTTTAAGGGAATGTCACGATGTTACAGGGTCTTTCAGAATTCAACCCCTAAAAGGTGGAAAAGGGGTGATAAATAACCGAACTCCACGCGTACGAAGTCGCGTGAAAATGCATAATAACTCTGTTACTTAAATAATTGGATGCCAAACTGTAAATTAATCAAAAAAGAAAAAGTTCAAATTCGGAAGATGTCTATTGCCTATTTCTACTTACAGTCCTATTCTCCCTCGAGTGAGTGACGTAGTTGTAGATAGGGACCTCCACCTTCTTGCCTTCCTTCAGCCTCTGCAACACCGTGTACAGCAGTTCCATATCAAACGCGTCTGGATGATCGAAGTTGTATTCGTTGCGGGTCGCAAGCTGATGCTGCTTCTCGTTCAGTACCTATAATGTATCAAAGGCCAAAGTTATTTCGCAAACCTACTTGAAAATTGCCTGATTATTCATAAAACAAGTGGATTACTCAAGGCAAAGTGAGCCTAAATGACTTTCAACGAGTCCATGATTTTGGTGACGATGATGGTCTTGCCGGACGATGATGGTGTATCATAATCACAGCCGTAAGAAGACCACTACTAAACATAGGCCTGTCCTAAGTATTTCTATCATGGTTGCCATGTTCACGCTGACTCACGCGCGCTCACCAAGGTTTGTTGAGCGCAGTTTGGCTTATCTTGGTTCCGACGCTGCTGTCCATCGAAACTGTTTTTTAAGCTAAGGAAGGGTAGGAGCTTGTTGGACTGAGGGGATGGGATGGAGGACCGGATACCGGTTGGATTGGGTATGAGAAAGTAGCAGAACTGGAGGCCAGGCGCGCGTACTCGATACCATACTTGTAACTTGGCGAGCTCCGTGGCGCAGCGGTCAACATGCCGGCCTGTGACACGGATGGTCCCGGGTTCGATCCCCGGTCAGGTCAAGATGGAAAATGATCTTTTTCAGATTGACCTGAGTCTTGGATGTTTATCTATATATGTATTTGTTATAAAATAAAGTATCGTTGAGTTAGTATCCCATAACACAAGTCTTAGTTAAGAACTTACTTTGGGGCTAGCTCAATCTGTGTAATTTGTCCGTATTTATTTATTTATTTAACCATCAGACAGGCAGTTGAGGATGTCACCCCTGAGGATGCAGGATATGGTGGGGTCAATGACTTGCCTTATAAAAGGAATCCATGCTGACGATGGTGACCCACGGTATGTTGAGAGATTCAATGATTTTGGTGGCGACGGTGGTCTTGCCTGACGCGCTGCCGCCGCAAATACCTTCAAACAGAAAAACCTGGAAATCAATGGTAAGCTTTAATTTTTGCATTACACGATTAATTCAAGGTTTTCTTTCTTTTTAAAAGCAGCCAAGGCAAGAGCCTAGGATCCCTCACTGCCTAGAGTCTCTGACTGCCTAGAGGCTCTCCCTGTCTTGAAGCTCCAAACTATGTGGCCTAAGGCCACATGGATACATCCGACCGACCCAGTTTAAGACATGTGATCTAGGTGGTGTTATGATGCAGAGGTTTTGAGATTATTATTTTAAAAGTATTGCCATTTATCTACCATTTTGTCTCGAATTAAAAAACAATTAAATGTGTTAACGCGATATAATTATGTGTATGTGAACAGGAAAGGGAGGGCCGTCTTCTGAGCGTTTTTCCGGTTGCATCCTCATGCAACCGGGAATACGCTCAGATCATAATCATCATTTCGTGTAGATGACACGGTCAGTCGACCATGCACACCCTAGTGTCAGAGTTCTTCGGAACCGCCTCTCGGCCTCTGACGTGGTTCCTTTAACGACTACCAGATGGCAGCCGGGACCACCGGCTTAACGTGCCTTCTGAAGCACGGAATCTTCTTTCTTATCAGACAATCAGGTGATTCATGCCTGCAATGTTCTAACCAAACTGGAAACAACTTAACAAAGTATGCTTCCCGTGGGAATCGAACCCACGACCCCCGGGTCAACAAGGCAAACGCCTTAACCACTGGACCACGTAGGCAGGCACGCTCAGATGAGAGCGAGGGATATATTATACTTTAATTAGGTACAAACCTATAAGAAAAGGTTCCACCTCCTGCCCCCCCGTACAGTTGTACCAGGGGGGCCTGCCGGCTGTGTATATTGTCCGTCTGTCCGCATGAAGAATGCTCTCTGCTGTGGTCCGCTTGTTTGACTGAGACATTGACGTGGTGCGCACGCGCCTCGCTCGCGGCGACTTTAGGATGTTTGATCCTGGAAAAGACAAACACATATCTACAGGTTTATTTTTTTGTTAAAGTTGTGTATAACATATGTATAATAGAAAAGTAGATTGTGATGCAAGGGCCTTGAATAGTATTTTGTAAAAGAGAATTAAATACTACTTTGAATCATGAAATATCACAAGGAGGGGGGGGGGGGGGGGGGGAATGTAGTAAGATATCACGTGTATATATTTTTTCATCGAATGCGCGATTTTTTAACCGAAAGACGGCGTGTAGTGTAACATCGACTCGCCATTGCCATTATGTTTAGACATTTTTATAGTGGTCCTTAATTTTCTAGCATAAAATTAGATTTTACTTTATACCTGTATTGAAAGATAAAATAAATTTTGAGATTCTTTGTTCATAAACCTCGATACTTAGAATAACATTTTAATTACAGAAAGTCCAATTTCCAAGGCTTTGTAAAAAAAAGAAAACGTCTATGTCTAGTTATAACGGCAGTGAATTGGCATATATTATGTATAAAAAACCGGCCAAGTGTGAGTCAAACTCGCGCTATGAGGGTTCCGTACAATATGCTTCGTGAACACACACACACAATGTGCAAAAAATGTTTTATTCAATTGACTAGCGCCATCTAGTGGTGTTTTAGTGAACTATTTCCCTAGATGAACTTATTATTGTGAGTTTACCACTTAATTTTCAAGTGATAGAATTCTTTTTATTTTTCCTGTAATCTTCAAGGAATGAACTATATTTTGTAATTTTTTCGAAATTTTAAGCCCAGTAGTTTTGGAGATCAGGGGGGGGGGGGAATGGTCAATTTTTGCCTTCTTTCGTGAATAAAATCAAAAGTATTGATTTTACCCGAACAAAAAAATATATTTTTGAGATCCTCATAATGAGCCCTTTCATTTGATATATGACACAGTAAGGTTTGCAAAACTTTTTTTTTAAATTTTGTAATTGGGCCCCTCAAAGTGACCCTTATTTCAAAAAAATCTTTATTTACTTTGCACATCCGTGTTTGGGTCATAGGATTACACTATCTTACCAAATTTCATCTAATTTGGTTCAGTAGATTCGGAGAAAATCGGCTGTGACAGACGGACGGACGGACAGACAGACGCTCGAGTGATCCTATAAGGGTTCCGTTTTTCAACTTTTGTACGGAACCCTAAAAAACGGACCAAAGTCCAAGACGGGCCTCACAAATGTAGGGAGCTGTGTTCGAGAAAAAAAAAGCAAAAAGTTTTTTATATTTTTAAGAGATCCGTACCATAAAATGCCAAACGGAATCCTTTCTTTCTTTCTTCTTTTTAATTATGGCTTCCACCGAGATTTCAGTGATTCTGCCAATGTCCAGTATAATGAGATTGAGATACTAAGTATCGGTGTTGTACGGTATGTGGCATCAAAGATGGCGTATGTTCTTTGGCAGCCTCGTGGGAGCTTTTGGCGACAAACCTATACGAGTCCATTTAACAGTCTACTTTAACTATTTCACAAATTGTTCTCGAGCACGAGCATTTATAACACCAAACTACACCAATTTCATATTATAAAGTCCACTTAAATCAATTTGCAAAATTGTATGAGGCAAACGACAACTGAACCCCTTCACTTCCCGCCAAAAACCCAACGGAATCCTTATAGGATTGGATCACTTCGTTGTCTGTTTGTCAAAAATCTTTTTTATTTTTTTCCCCGTCTGACCCACCCAGGAGGGTAATATTTTTCGCGCGTCTGTATGTATGTAAGTATTCCTGTTCCTTTGTTGCTTCCTCCAGCTTTCCAGCCTCCGTGGTCCAGTGGTTAAGGCGTTTGCCTCGTTGACCCGGGGGTCGTGGGTTCAATTCCCACGGGAAGCGTTGTTTCCAGTTTGGTTAGGACATTGCAGGCATGAATCACCTGATTGTCTGATAAGAAAGATGATTCCGTGCTTCGGAAGGCACGTTAAGCCGTTGGTCCCGGCTACCATCTGGTAGTCGTTAAAGGAACCACGTCAGAGGCCGAGAGGCGGTTCCGAAGAACTCTAACACCAGGGTGTGCATGGTCGACTGACCGTGTCACCTACACGAAATGATGATGATGATGTTGCTTCCTGTGGCCTAAATGGCTTGACCGGTTAAAGTGTGAGGTGTCATACAATATGTTTTATTCCCGGAAGTGTCATAGACTATGTTCTTAGAGAAAGAAGTAGAAATCGAAATGGCGGACGATAACTGTCAAAAAGGGCAGAAGGGTTTCTTTATTTCTTGAAATAATGCTACTTGTTATAGCATCAACGTAATTATACACATTCCGTAAACATTTTTTTTTATCTATTCATTTTTTTGAGATGACAGTAACGATTAGACGCACAGACACACGAAGAGTGAAGATTATTCAATTGGCGACCCTATTTATGCAAGCATTCAAAAGATGCGGAACCCTAAAAATAGCGCTGTTTGAGGAACAGGTCATTGCCTTATTTTTTAATAGAACATTGGCCTTGCTCAGGTATACGACATACTTCGTTATTAAGGCACGTAGCAGTATTATTATTATGATCATTTAATACTAAGTCGAATTTCTATAAAGTTTATAACTAAAAACCGTTACCTACGAGTAAATCTATACTTATACAGTACTATTATTAATTCTGTGCTTATACTAATATTATAAAGAGGAAAGACATTTTTTAAATACATACAGAAAAATCACACAGGTTGTGCTAGCCCCAAAGTAAGTTCGAGACTTGTGTTATGGGATACAAACTCAACGATATTATATTTTATTACAAATACATATATAAATAGAAAAACATCCAAGACCCAGGTCAATCTGACAAAGATCACTTTTCGTCTTGGCCTGACCGGGATCGAACCATCCGTGTCGCAGGCCGGCGTGTTGACCGCTGCGCCACGGATACACAAAAAGATACAAGTTTGTACAATTGGCGGCCTTATCGTCTAAGCAATCTCTTACATACAGGCTACCATAATCATTAAGTGTCAGAAAAACAAAAAAGAAAAGTAAGTGGTGCCCTAAAGGATTAAGAAGATGTGAAATAAAAATAAAGCGATAAATAATAATAAAGCGATAAATAATAATAAAGCGAGCCATTATTATAAAGAACGATTTGATTGTCTGTTTGTTTATTTTTTGTTTGTTGAAATGAAATGAAATGATATTTATTGCGTTAAATGTGGTTCATACAATGGTGGCACAATAATAGTAGTTTCACACATTAGTCATTTCTGACATGCAACAGACAAAATAATGTCAAGTTACATAAAATAAAGTTTTTAAATTAATACAAGTTATTGTTTATCTAAATATTCCTTCACACTATAATACCATTTCTTGACCAACCAATTAAACAATGTACGTTTAAAACAATTGAAACTACACATATTTTTTATGTCTTTTGGTTATTTATATTAAATATTCTTATTGCCATGGGAAAGCAACTGGACCTAAACATAGTAGTTTTCATTGAAGGAAGCTGCAGTCTTTGAGGATTTCTTTTGCTGTACCGACTTGGCAAATCAGAACTAGTTTTAAACAATTTGGGGTTTGATTTTACGAGTAAACAGATTTCATATATGTACAAGCTTGGTAAACTTAACAAATTTAGTTTTGGCATTAAATAGGCTCCGAAACTACTGAGCCAATTTCCAAAATTCTTTCACCTATAGAAAGCTTATTTATCTGCGGGTGACATAGGCTATAATTGACGTGGACGATGTCGCGGGAAAAAGCTAGAGGGATTATAAACGGCAATGGACACAATAACACTTCACAAGTGACTATAAAAACGTAGATGTCAATAGTTAGAAAATAGAGTTGTTGGTAATGAAAATTTTGACTTACAAACAAGTTTCGAAGAACTGTACCAACTTCAATATCACCAAAGATCCACAGAAAACCAATCTCACTCGATTCCAATTAAAAAAAAAAATCACAGAGGACAAAACTCAGTTCCGTGCAATCTGATTTAAAACGAACAACACGTACACCAAAACCGCGTCACAATAAAAATATGCTATGGGAAAAATCCACTAGATTTCCATGTACTTGTAAAACAGTCCAATTATAATACTCCATAAATTATAATACACAAACAGTGTCTCTTCTCACTCTTCATTCCGTGAAATGCTAAATCTAATAATTCACGAACAATACATCCACAAGACCGTGTCAAATCACAACTGTTATTCTATAAAAAAAAACTTTTCCGCCGCCTTGCTACAAAATTGGATTATATCAATGAAATTACAATACCCTATAAATTATAATACAACTAGGTATAATATACAGTCACTCTTCAGTGCCATAACCCGACTGAGTTACGGAGTTCGCGTCGGCAAGGACAGTTTGGGAGGCCAATGCCGCGGCAATTAAAAAATAAAAAATTGCGGATGTTGTGTTATCAGTCAAAGGAATTGACCTTTTCATTCGACGCGGTTTAGGCTGAGTCACGAGGAGGAAAAATTGGCTATGACGTAGAGCTTCTACAACTACTTCTTTATGTGTGTTTGCTAAAGCTACCTGTAAAACGACTATCTTGAAAAGATGTCTGCTAGAGAAATTTTATGTCAATTTTGGACACCACTTCGAAACATGGTTTATGGTGAACATGGTCCAATAATGCATAACATGCACTGGCCATTGAGCTTTAAGCTTAAGGGGGAACACTAGGCACAGTAGCGACGCCAATCATTTTATTCCTAATACTTTACAAATAGAAAGAAATTCAAGAATATAAACAATACAAGCCTTAGTAAATAACCTGAAGTATTTTTGGAATCATGTTAATTATTATCGGAATCAGTGAGGATTATGAGAATCTGATTACCGCCAAAAACGGCCGTTTTTGGCGGTTATCACTTTTTCTCTCAATGACTGATTCTCATAATATTAAAACATGATTCCAAAAATACTTCAGGTTATTTACTAAGGCTTATATTGTTTATATTCTTGAATTTCTTTCTATTTGTAAAGTATTAAGAATAAAATGATTGGCGTCGCTACTGTGCCTAGTGTTCCTCCTTAAGCTAGGAATAAAAAAGCTGAGCGGTCATAAACATAATAATAATGATCATTTTGAGTATTCGCAATTTATATCTTTCTGCAGCAAAATATTTCTTTCTTGTAGAATTTAGATGAAGACATAACCACCGCATACTACTGCACATACATAATATCACGTCTTTTTTCCTTGCGGGGTAGACAGGGTCCAGGTCTATAAAACCTAAACGCCACGTTTAGTATGTTGGTGGGCTTGTAGGTGGAGAACGGAATCAAAATAATGATGGGTTGCTAGACGCATCACTTATCCTATTGACATGATTCCTCACGCCCTCGATCGGCTTTTGCGATCTGCGCGGGAAGATAAACAGCTGGTACATTCTATGTTTTGTCTTTTCTCCCAGACCAGCGAGGAAGGCAGCCAGTTTCCGATTGTTTAAATACAATGGAATCTCAAAACATACGAGTCGGCTAATGCTTTGAGATCGCGGTGCACAAACAAACAAACAAACAAATTGAGCGTATGATGTCTACCATAGCGACACGGGTGGTCTAAATGCATGGTGACATACCGACTCTCATTACTCAAAGTTCTAATGTCAAGCCGTAACAAACTTTAATCCGCAGACATAAGACATAGATCTCTATAGCTTAAATGTCAGACTATTTGCAAACTACCTTGTAATAAATCTTTTAGCTATGAATTTCAGATTGCTGGCTAGTCGCGGTAAACAAACAGTTCCAACGGATTGTTAGTGCGAATTTATTATTTCGAAATCTTCCCGGAATCGTATTTTGGACGCGGGCGTTGTCTTTCATATCCACGTTTGTAGAATAATTATTAAAATTTGGCAACAGCTTGAGTAATTATCACACTTTTTTTCCGTAGGTGGGCAGACCACACACATTCCGTCTTATTATAAAACGAGGACTAACTTTAGTACCTGATTTAAACCATTATGCGACCAAAATAAATCAACAGTTATCACTTGACGATTTTACAACTGCCATTGTCAATTCGTTTTAGGTGAATAATGGTTTAAACCACGTACTAAAGTTAGTCCTCGTTTTATAATAAGACAAATTTAATCTAAAGGCACCTACAAGCATACTATTTTAAAACATTAAAATAACTATTTTAAGAAGAGAAATGGATAGATGGAAATGATGGGATCGCCGAAGTGCTTTCGCACTCCGCATCATGAACCTGCGCTCTTCGTTATTTTTTTTATGATATAGCAAACGAGCAAGCGGGTCAGCTGATGGTAAGTGATCGGCGCTGCTCATGGAGAACTGCACAGTGCAAGAGCGTTACAATTACAAATACAAGTTCGACATGTCTGTCTGTCTGTCTATCTGTCCGTCCGCGGTTTTACTCAGAGACTATAAATACTAGAAAGCTGTAATTTGGTATGAGTATGTATATTAATCATGGCAAAAAAGTCGTAGAAAAAAATCTTGAAAAAAAATTTTTTTTTCGGTAGCTTCCATACAAGTAAAGTGGGGGAGTATTTTTTTTTTCTCTACTTACCCATCGTGTGGGATATCGTTAAAAAGCTTTTAAAAAGGTCTTTGAAAAACCAGCAGGTTGTGAGGTTGAGAACAGCAAACAACCGTGAGGTTGAGAACACCATTTTTCGATTTAGGGATCCGTTTCCGAAATATTTGGTTTTAAAGTGCAAATTTTTGTTAGAGGTACGTGTCCCCCCCCCCCTCTATGCTAAAGGGTTATATATGGACACGTGAAAAAAATTACAGCAGTAGTATATATACTGAAGTTGAAAGGAAAACTATCAGAGCTGGGTTCTAAGTGCAAACTAAAAAGTTATAGGCAACCAACTTATAAAATGTACTGGAAAATGTAAAATTTCATACAATCTTTATTGTTAGATGTTTTTGGTCGTTAAACTGTGAGGTGCGAGTGTAAACATAGTGAACTCAAAGTTGTCATTCGCAACTACGGAACCCTATACTGCGCGTGGCCCGACACGCACTTGGCCGCTTTTTTGACAAATTATTTTACGGTAAGAACAGTGTAAATTAAAAATGCTATCCTAAACAAAACAACAACTGAGGATACAAATATATGGCTCGGATGAGTTTACCTGTGGAAGGAGGTCTGTAGTTCCTGACATTCGGCACCGTGGTGGGGGAGGCCGGGGCCCTCGTGGAGTAGTCCTCATCGTCCAGGAATACTTGCTCGCTCAACTCCAAAGCCAGTTCAGTGTCACTGCGGAAAATTTGCGAGTTATTGAAGTTTCAAGAATTGCTTAGCAGAATTAGATGAATGGGATGGGATAATCAAAAATAAGGGTAATCTCTTCTTCTTTTATTTTTGTATCAAAATCGGAAAGCGGTTCACATGATATATCTACCGGTAGGTAGCTAATAGCTATATTCTGTTAACCGCTTTCTAAGTAAACTATTGAGTCCACACAGTTCAAACTAGGTATAGTTTGAATGTAATCTCAATAGTTTCGGAATAAAATGGCTGTGAAATACGGTCAGATAGATAGACAGAGACATGACGAATGTATAACATTCGGCTACGGAATCCTAAAAACCATCTTCAACAAAATTAAGAAACCGCTACCACCAACTTAATTTCATAAAATAAATAGAACTTATAGATAAAACAAGAAATTTTCTAATCGGTTCATTAATGCTGGAGTCTTAAGGTAACAAAAAATAAAAAAAAATACTAAAAATAAAAGAGCATACAACTGAATTGAGAATCTCGTCCCTTTTCAAATCAAACTAGACATTCATGTACAGTCAGGAGCAAATAAACCTGACGCCCGGCCCCTACGATTTCATATCTTGCATGATCTTAAAATATTGCTGGCCAGCAATAGTTTGCATGGACTAACTGGTGGAGGAAACACACAAATTAATTTAACTCAAACTGCATGATTTAAAATCTGGCAGGAGGGTCTGGTTTATCTGCCTCCGACTGTACGTGCAGAATGGTGAGCGAGTGATAAAATGTCCGAGAGTCGAGCCGAGACGAGTCAGTAGTCATATGATATCCGCAATATCCATTAACGTTTAAGCGTTATCAAGTTACCGATAGCGATAAAGGTAGGTGTGTCACTGAATCAATCGGAAATTGGGACATATTATAGTATGCTATATCGGTGAATTAACTCGGCCAGGCGATGCGTTGCTATACCTAGTTCAAGTGCGAAATTCTTTTCAAGACCCTTTTTTTATCCTATAGACTGTAGACCCACCAGCCCCCTTATTTACTAACTTGGATGACAGGTGTCGATGCCTATCAATCTAGAATTTACAGTTACAATGCGGGTTTTGCCTGCTCGAAAGTTTTATTTGGGCTTGGATTTAGAATCGTGCGCCCTGATTTTTTGATAAAACACGATTGTAATAGGTAAATATGCGTTCCTTGATCACTGTTATAACACTCTCATTACAAGGTTTTTCTTTTTTTTTGACTAATAATAAAAAATATTTCATAACCTAAAAGTGACTTTTTCTGACTTGTTTACATTTAATGACATTGCTGGAGCGAGTCAGCTTCAATAATTTTGTTCAAATGTGACAAGGATGCAGAATATACGGTTGGCAGTACTTAAAAATTCCTATGACAAAACGGGCAAAAATACTAGATGCCAAAAAAAAGGATTATTGGCGCTTTTAGTTGTGGTTATTTGAATACCTACCTACCTACTATTCCGCTGTTTCGCTTCGAATCGTGTGAATGTGCTCCTCTGTTATCGTGCTTTTTTTCGACGACCTACGCTATTCCTTTGTTTCTTTTAAAGAAATTAAGCCTTTGTTTCTTTTATACTTATAAGCTACATTAAAAGACTAATTAAACACTAAAAAAAGTTAGGTTCAAGTTAGTTTTTTTTTATGACCACCCAGAACAACTGAGGGCAGAAAAGAAGTTAGGTTCTAGTTAGTTTTTTTTTATGACCACCCATGAGCGAACGAGCGAAGCGAGCGAGCGACGACTGGGTGCGAAAGCGACTGGTAACAGAAGGTTGGTTCGGTTATGGTTACACGTTACACATAGACCAACATATGAGCGAGCGAGCGAGCGACGACTGAGTGCGAAAGCAACTGGTTTGGATATGCGACTTGGTAGCAGAAGTAGGTTAGGTTATGGTTACACATAGACCACCATATGAGCGAGCGAGCGAAGCGAGCGAGCGACGACTGACGTCACAGAACGTAGATTAGAATCTTCTATCACTTTATTTGTATAACCAATGATTATTATGCTTGCGAGCAACGACTGGGTGCGAAAGTGACTGGTTACAGAAGGTAGGTTAGGTTATGGTTACACATAGACCACCACATGAGCGAGCGAGCGAAGCAAGCGAGCGACGACTGGGTGCGAAAGCGACTGGTTTGGATACGCGACTTTGTAACAGAAGGTAGGTTAGGTTATGGTTACACATAGACCACCATATGAGCGAGCGAGCGAAGCGAGCGAGCGACGACTGGGTACGAAAGCGATTGGTAACAGAAGGTAGGTTCAGTAATGGTTACACATAGACCAACATATGAGCGAGCGAGCGAAGTGAGCGAGCGACGACTGAGTGCGAAAGCGACTGGTTTGGATACACGACTTGGTAGCAGAAGGTAGGTTAGGTTATGGTTACACATAGACCACCATATGAGCGAGCGAGCGAAGCGAGCGAGCGACGACTGGGTGCGAAAGCGACTTAGTCACAGAACGTAGATTAGGATCTTTTATCACTTTATTTGTATAATAACCAATAATTATTACGCGACTTAACGTTGCGAGTAACGATTGGGTGCGAAAGTAACTGGTTACAGAAGGTAGATTAGGTTATGGTTACACATAGACCATCACATGAGCGAAGCGAGCGAGCGACGACTGGGTGCGAAACCGACTGGTTTGGATTCGCGACTTGGTAACAGAAGGTAGGTTAGGTTATGGTTACACATAGACCACCATATGAGCGAGCGAGCGAAGCGAGCGAGCGACGACTGGGTGCGAAAGCGACTGGTAACAGAAGGTAGGTTCGGTTAAGGTTACACATAGACCAACATATAAGCGAAGTGAGCGAGCGACGACACGGTGCGGAAGCAACTGGTTTGGATACGCGACTTGGTAACAGAAGGTAGGTTAGGTTATGGTTACACATAGACCACCATATGAGCGAGCGAGCGAAGCGAGCGAGCGACGACGGGGTGCGAAAGCGACTTAGTCACAGAACGTAGATTAGGATCTTCTATCACTTTATTTGTATAATCTATGATTATTATGCTTAATAATAAGTATATATTACGTTTATTATACGTAACAACAAATCGATTTGTTAAATTTCATAACGATAAGATAAGATTTTATTTTTTTCAAAATTATTTCTTCCGATTTTTATTTTGATTGATAATTATACGGACCAAAATTATATATTTCGTTGGTATAAATCTTAAATATTTTGTGTTTATATGTTATACTACTTACCCGGGCAGAAAAGAAGTTAGGTTCAAGTTAGTTTTTTTTATGACCACCCGGAACGACTGAGGGCAGAAAAGAAGTTAGGTTCAAGTTAGTTTTCTTTTATGACCATCTGGAACGACTGAGGGCAGAAAAGAAGTTAGGTGTGCCCAAAACTGCTGATTCCCGCGATTTCCCCGCCCTAGTATCCACATCCCCTTGGGCCCGAAGGTGACGAGCTTTTTTTTAATAAGCGGTAGTGATTTTTACATGGATGACTTTATCAAATATGCCAAATTTCAAAAATTAATTTCTCGGGAATGGCGCAAAACCTTTGAACGGGAGTGGTACCAGGGGAGAGCCCCTCCTCCCCCTCCCCCCTCCTCCCCCTTTTAACTCAAAATTCCGGGCGCACGATTCTAAATTTCAACCTTTATTTGTAATACAAAAACCGCATTGTAACAGCAAATCCTAGATTGATAGGCATCGACACCTGTCATCCGAGTTAGTAAATAGGCGGGCAGGTGCTATATTTTGGAATAAAATGGCTGTGACATACGGATAGACAGACCGACATGACAAATGTACGATACGGCTACAGAACCCTAAAAAGGGCATGCATGCTACCTTTTTAGTACACTGATAGTTATTTCTTCGTTGGCTTATTCTCCGTTTCAAAAATAGCAATCGCCACCATTTACTACAGTAACTACGTGGCATATAGAGGTGTTATATTAGGGTCAGATATCAAGAACCATGTTATCGAATATATTAGTTTACAGATATTATGTTCCGTTAAACGTTCTCCAAGAACGGTGAAGAACAGGCTAGGATTTTGCAGGCGATATTACTTTTTGAGGCATTTTACATCTATCAATATAAAATGCATTAAGAACTTATGAGCTGTGACAATTTTTAATTTTTTGTGGCTATTATTTTTTTCAACACCTCTATTTCGTATCGTCGTAGTTAGGACGCGAACGGATGCGGGACGCGAACGGGCGCGGAACGTAGTAACGGAGCCGGTTCACCGATACGATACTTTGGATTTTAACTGTTCTTGACCGTTCTTCGGGAACCCGTTCTTCGGATATCACATAACCTAATATATTTGTATTATGTTTTGCAGCGCTCATATTATGTTCGCGGTATCGGTTCTGATATATCAGTAACACCTATAGTGGCATACCCATTCATAAACAATTAACCGTTTTCAAGGACTGTTTTAAATACGCAATGTTTATGCTCTTAAGTTATTAAACATAATGCCAACATTCACATAACAATGATTTCATTCATCCGTCACAAACATAAATCGTTCAATGAAGAAATAAGCATGAAATAAGGACTGACACGATTTGTATAGGTAAGAGTATATCCAAACTCGATTACGACGAAACCAAGGGAGGGTTATGGATTTAGATAGGTATTTAGACTGTTGTACCTAATTTGGTTCAGTAGATTCGGAGAAAATCGGCTGTGACAGACGGACGGACGGACAGACAGACGCACGAGTGATCCTATAAGGGTTCCGTTTTTCAATTTTTGTACGGAACCCTAAAAAATGTGTAACAATCGCGAAAATGTTAGTAATTACGTAATAATTGTTCTTTTATAGCACAATTTTACAATTTATGTAAACAATGTATTAACGAAAACTTAAAGTTTTAGAACGTATATATATATATAATATTCGTAATCGACATAAAAATAAAAATACATTTCTTATTTTTATGTAGGTCGAGTAAAGCAGGTGTTACATCCACAGGTTACATCCTTATCAAAACACCGGAAGATGGAAGATGTGACACTTATCTATTTTATCAGTTTATAAGGTGTATTTCATCGACGTGAATTAAAAACAAAGTCATAATATCTTGTTATGATTATTCAAACGCGTCATAATAATCTTCTTACATCAGGCTGATAAAATTATCAAAAAGTTATCAGAATCATAAATTACTTTGACTAAACAAATATGGCTAGGTTTCAAACAGTGACAGCATATTCTAGAACCATCATTTTGAATTTCAGAACTACTAGCAGTCCTCCCGCTGCACCCGGTAAGTATTATACTTATGAACCTTCCTATCTATTGGTGAAAACTGCAGGAAAATGTGTGCAGTCGTTTCCGACTTTATCGAGAACATTTGTTTTATAATATGTTGGAGCTGTTCTCGTTGGTAGAATATTTCAGTGGCGTAGCGTAGCAGAACTCTGAAGGCAGGAGGGGAAAGAGGGGTATTCCCTCTCCTGTCTTCAGGGTTCGTCTCAAGGGTCTTTGGCAGCGAATTTATTAAGGCCCCGGGCGGCAAATTGCCCACGCGACGCCACTGGAGTATTTCTTATTCCCAGCCATCTGTTATCCGTTTGACCTTTCTGTATGATACGACTTAGTCTTCTCTTTTATTTCGTCTACGAATTGACCTTGACCTTTCCCTTAATATTTTCTTGTAAATTGGATGATATGATCGTAAATTCGTAGGTCTGCCCCCGTAGCATGGCACGCGCGACAACATTTATCGACTATCGCTATCTCATTTTCCGTAATATAAAAGAGTGAGATGTGGATAGTTTATCGCAATATAAATGGCGTCGCGGGCGCCATGCCACGGGGCTGGTATATATGTATAATATAATGAATAAATAACTTTCTTCGCTTTTTAGAACATAAAGATCTAATAATTAATAATTATAATAAGTGTCGTGTTAGTTTCCGTTAATATAATAATTATATATATATATATATATATATATATATATATATATATATATAAGTCTTTGACATTTTCCTTCCAAAGCTTGTCGAATGACATAGATGATTGGAGGGAAGAAGGGGAGGCCTTTGCCCAGCAGTGGGACACATACGGCTAGTAAAAAAATAAAAATAATATAAGTATAATCTTTATATAATGCAAAAATGTGTTGTTGATTTTGGCAACTTTAGTTCATTGATTCATTTATCTGTCAGTTGAAATATATTTTGCTGTGAAACTACCTAACTATAGCGTCCACTTTAGATTAGTTCTATGGCTACCACATGACTACCACCCATTGTTTATGAACATCACGCGGATATTTTTTCCCAGCTTTACGTACTGTAAATACAAACGTATTGGTTCTACACACACACATGTGGAATAAATAAATAAATATATACGGACAAATCACACAGATTGAGCTAGCCCCAAACTAAGTTCTTAAGTAAGACTTGTATTATGGGATACTAACTCAACGATACTATATTTTATAACAAATACACATATAGATATACATCCAAGACCCAGGTCAATCTGAAAAAGATCATTTTCCATCTTGACCTGACCGGGGATCGAACCCGGGACCATCCGTGTCACAGGCCGGCGTGTTGACCGCTGCGCCACGGAGCTCGTCGGAATAAGAATCATTGTATATTTCTTTCATGTTGGTTAAGTGTTGGTCTGAGAGAAAAGAAACAACGTAGAATGTACCAGCTTCTCTACCCGCGCAGATCGTAAAATCCAATCGAGGGTATGTCAACAGGCGATGTGACTAGCAGCTCATTACTATATTGATTCGGTTCTCACCTACACGCCCACTAACATGCTAAACGTGGCCTTAAGGTTTTACAGACCCGGGCTCTGTCTACCCCGCAAGGGAAAAAGACGTGATAGTATGTATGTATTGAATATGCCGTGTTTCCCGGCAGAGGAAAATAGGACCACTCCAAGTCTTCCCGTGGATGTCGTAGAAGGCGAATTAGGAAACACAAGCTAAACAAAGCTTATAAAAATCAAAGATACCTCTCCAACCCGTCTGGCCAGCGTGGAGAGTGTAGACCAAATCCTCTGACTGCTCAGGCTAATATGTATATGGCTCTGGTAGTACAGAGAGGGTCGTGCTCGCTGCAGTGGAGACTAGAAAGGACCTGATGATGATGATGATGATTGACTATACACTAGTTTTACACGCGGCTGAATATAAGCATTCGTGCCAGTGACCTAGCTAACCACAGAGCACGAAATGTCGCTCGCGCGCGCCCATCTACAGACAAAAGTAATAATGAAAAGTAAAATTTAAAATATATTTTTTTTAATAAACACCATGCTTCTTTAATGATAGTGTCGGGATACCAAATTTCGAATCGATCGGACATAAAGAAGTTAGTCAGATCCCCTCATCAACAAGAAAAGAGCTGATGATCTTCAAACTGTTGAACAGATTTTTATGGAACATTCCTAAGTACAATAGGGATAAAATTATCTGACACAAAAATAACTCCGTTAAGGATCTACAGACAGATACACAGACAGTCACGTTAAACTTTTAACAGCCCTCTTTTTTTTCAGGGGTTAAAAATACCGCATTTCAACCCGCGCCCGGCTAGTAGGCGATTTTTAAATTTCCCCAATTTTCTAAGATTTCTGCAGTTCTACAATCACCTTAAAACCCAAAACGGTACCGTTCACTGACACGCTTGTTTCGTATGAAATGTGTTGAAAAGCCGTCTCTAGTAGCCGTAGCATGTGGTCTCAACGCCTTAATCGTACGATTTGTTCTCAGAGACTCGCATAGATGGCGCCACTCGAAACAACACAACATTGTATCTACCGTATTATGAGAATATAAAAACATGATCACAAAATATATCTTATTAAAAATCAAAACAATATTTTAGGCATAATATTTCAAAATGACACCGTATATTTAGTAAGTTAAAGGCTAACGCAGATTACCGCCATCTAGTATTGAGTAGCAAGCAACTCTCCTGCGCCATACATTCGACTGCTTTTCGCAACCTTAATTTGGTCCAATATTTTTGTATGAGGTGGGCAGTCTATTACGTTAGTATTATATTGCCTTTGCTAGTAGCGACCGACAGTCACATTCTCTGTTCTGTGTAGCAAATAGCGTGCAACATGTGCATTGAACATTTGTTACAAGTTGACTCGACGATTGAGTGATGCCTGCGTCATCAGCAGGTAGGTATGCAGCGATGAAATCATATCATCTAAATTATGAGTATCTAACTATATTATGAATGCAACTAGTCATATGTTACAATGTATTTCTCGTAGATTTTAGTTGAATATGCGAATCTTTTAAGGGCATTTCTTACGGTTGCTGGTAATTTACCAGTAACTATCTTATTATTGTTTGTGCATCAAGCAGAACATTTTAATTTCATTTGAAATTAAATATATTGTTTAAATAATGGTACGGAACCCTTGATGCGCAAGCCCGTCTCGCACTTGGCCGATTTTTTTAAGTGATTTATTTCAAATGGCAGCACTGGATCACAAAACATCATGCTTCCCCTTAATAAATAGTGCAGTGCTGACCTAAATACAATTGAAAACTAGAAATGCTTATCGATATGTTACGCGATACGTGAGAAAACGACACAAATATGGCCGCTACAAATTAGTACTTTCATTGTTAGATTGTAACCTTCATAATTTAAATTTAAGAAGCTCGTACATTTTATGGCACACTAGCTGTTACCCGCGGCTGCGCCTGCGCGTGATATAGCCTATGTCCTTTTCAGTAGCTTAACCTATGCGTATGCAAAATTTCACGATGATCGGTTCAGTAGATAGGGCGTGAAAGCGTAACAAACAAACAAACTCACTTTCGCATTTATAATATTAGTTTAGGAGAAAGTCTTTATTTGACTCACAAGACCAAAATTAATATTTAGTTAGAAATTAATATGATTTCAACTAACAACTTGGTTAATTATTATTCACATATGTATCTTTAATTACAAAACTCGATTTCTTATCAAGTAGATATTTATCTTTCTTATGCTTTTGTGTGAACTTAAATGTATTGCATTTCCTCAAATTTACAAAAATTGATTTTTATAAAATCCCTAACTTATTTGATAGGAAATTTTACTATTCATATGCAATTTAACACCCCCCAGCTTGGTGCCCTGGGCCAACCACCGCGTAGGCCCGGGAGCTTTGAAAGTAATTAACTACAATCCAAATAGACGTTAAGGACATAAAAGTGGATAATAACATGTGACATGTGTCGTTAATTTCAATCATGTGACTGAGACGCATGACAAATGCTATAATTTAGCTTGCAAACTAAGAATCTAGAATTACCGCAGTCTAATTTCTATGAAACATCTTTGTTTGTGCCATAATTAAAAATAGAATGGATTAAGTCATTTTGACCCAACTACCAAAAAAAGGAGTATTGTTTTTAATTCCACTTAACTTCTTTGATAATACAACCCTGTCCGGTCCTCAGACTCAGCCCGACAATATGAACAACAATTCTTATTGGACTAATGCTAGTTATTCAAAGAAACATTTGACATAAGCATACAAAACTGTTCAGCCGGTCAGGCAATTTGTAAGATAATGTTGATTTTTTTTCGAATTTCTATCATTTATCCCATAGAAAAAGTTGTTCATGTTGATGGACTGAGTCACACCTTTAAGGATCGGATTTTTATTGACAGGTGTACTTACAGGGTAATGATAGAATTATTACATCCTCCTGAGTGACATTAGGCTAGAATTTTTGCCAAAGAATGAAATGAAATGTATTTGTTTTTTCAAAAAAGACTTATTCTCTTTGGCATATGTTTTTTGTGACTCAGTGGCTAACACCTAACACTGATGTCAGATTTTTCACGCTGCCTATAGACATGAATAGCTTAATGATTGTCCTCTAAAGATCATCATCATTTCGTGTAGGTGACACAATCAGTCGACCATGCACAGCCTGGTGTCAGAGTTCTTCGGAACCGCGTCTCGGCCTCTGACGTGGTTCCTTTAACTCTAAAGATGACAGCTGGGGATGGCAGTTTGTATTGAATTTTGTAGAATATAGGAACTTGAGATATTTTTATACCACTTGTAGCTTGTACTATTATGTATTCTGTGCTTGTAGTCAGTCACCTATCCCATAAAAGACCAACATACAATTAAAATTTGAAATTCATTTCTAAGCTTTTACAATGCCTAACACCACAAAGCCTTCTTTCTTACTAAAAATATCGTCCAGTAAACGGTAAAGTAAAATAAAAACTGTTCAAAAAAGATAGATCTAAGAGTAAGAATAACAATTGAAAATAAAAAAATTCAACAAAATATACAATTTGCATAACATGCCATTTTGTGCAAGATCAAACGGTGACTATTGCATAACTTGCTATCATGTGACAAACAGTTTTACACCAATGTGCAAGAAATCTATACTAATAGTATAAGGAAGGACGATTCATTTGTTTATTTTTACGGCCTCTGTGGCATAGTAGTTTACATGCCAGCTTGCGACGCAATAGGACCTAGATTTTGATGCCCAACCAGCAGGCCAATTTGCTTACTCGGTGTACAACAATTTGATTGTCACATTAGCATCCATTACGGTTTTCATATCTTAAATAAAAATAGTCATTCATACCGGAGCCGTAATGAATATTGAAGTTACCATGAAAATTATGTACACCGTTTACTGTCAAAAGTTAGCAAATAGGCCTGCAGGTCATGATAGAAAACAATATTTTTTAGTTTGGCCTGAGCCTTGAATGTGTATCTAATGGAAGAATATATTTAAAAATAAAGTATGGTTGAGTTAGTATCCCACAACAAACCTATGCAACTTGCTGTGGTGCTAGCTCAATCTGTGTGATTAGTTCAAATATAGTTATTTATTTTCTTATAATGGATAAACTCAAAAAATACAGAACTTATTTTAAGATCCTTCACTTTTAAAAAGCAACATTATCAGCATGTAGAATAGGCTGTTACTTATGGAGATAAAGTCACAAGATTAAGGTTGTAATAGATAAAACTGTAGGGCTATTTTCACGTTCCTGGAATTTTTGTGTGTTTACCGAACAAATCACACAAGTCTTTCTATTGAAGTATGTTTTGAAATGTGTCTGCGATTCACTGGGTTAATGAGTTAAGAATAAACATAGTGAATGATCTATGCAGCTATTGTTTAAATTTTAAGTGATGTATTCAATTCTGTAAGTAATCTGACCATAACTTTCTCTAAATAATGAGGGAACAAGAAAACTAAGAATATTAACTACTTACAAATTAAAACTACAGAGAAAGACTACAGATGCAAATACATTTTTTTTTTCTTCATCCATGTTGTTGATAAAAAAATAATAATTAGTAAGTTGTACTTTAACCAATTGTTTTGGCTGTGTATTTTTAGTGAAAGTCCCTTAATTGACTCGTCTATAATATGTACTTATGTAAAATATTTTTCTCATGTAAGTGAATTGTAAAAATTCTTTTTGAGAAATAAATTTCTTAAACCACAACTAACTACTACTGTACTAACTTTATGTTAACTATTGTTATTGTACTGTACCATTTGTAAATCACTGAATAAAGATTTTTCCATTCTATTCTATTCTAAAGACAGCAACAAATGTCTGTTTTGTATAATTTTTAATAACAGGACTTTTTCATGACATAATATTTTAACAATAAATCTGTTATTATGATTTCAATGTTGTGTGTGTTTGGAAAGTTATCACAACCATCTTATCTTAAAAAATATCCCTTTATCACTTAATCACATGAGATTAGACATTATTAGATATAAATCTACTGCATATAGATATCATCTTGTGTTGTTAAGATTAGAGTGCTCAAGATGACTTACAACAACAATAAATAAGCAAATTAACAAGTAACAGTGCAAATAAAATAAGTTTGAAGCACCAAGAAGCCACCACTAGTCACATACACGACTCTTTATTCAAAAATCTTACGGGCTCTTGAAGACAAGCGGACCTGGCTCCATTTCGTCCAATGTTTTGCCTTTTACGTGTGCCGACGTGTTTCAAAACACGGCCGCTTTCAACCACGTGCTTTACTCACACCGCGAACATTCAACGTGAAGCAATCTGCCAATGTACTACATAAAATGTCTAAAAATAAATCGAAATGCGTGCATGAATGAGGTTACTTTTGCGAATTGTGTTTTTAACACTGTTTTATAAGGAATTTTCTTCAGCACAAAAGCTACGCACGTAAAAACACCTCACGTACGCGATAAAGACTACGTCTACACTGAAATTGTAAGTTCTGCAGCGTAATTTTATATGACACTAGCCAGCTGGGCAAACAAACAATGAGTAAGGTTAGCACTCGGGTTTTACCTATCAGAGCTGGCAGAGCTAGGTGTTTCAAATTTGTTCAGCTTTCCAGCCATCACTGATCTTCACTACACAATTTTATGTTACAAAATAAAGTTATTTCTGTAAAATTCACGACTGTTGTATGCACACGCAAGTAGTTCGTTTGACGTTTCGGCTTTTGACGTTTGTTTGAGTTGGTTGGGTTGGGGTGACGTTCGGATATCAACTTCAGTTTCATTTTATAAAAAACGTAAAAAACCTATTCAAAATAATATTTGTTAATTGAAATAAATAAATCATGTAATCATGCAGGAAATTTATGGTCTGATGGGGTCATCTGCAGATTTTTTTACTGTAAAAATGTCTGAATCTCACCTACAATGATTTATAAAATTTAGTTTCGGATTGGAACGCACGCGATTGAAAAGCATTGAAAAGTCACTGCGCAGTGAATGCTCTAAGGCGCAGTGCGCACACAGCGAAATTCAAACTGGAGTTTTTTGTTTTCAATGAAAATAATTAATCTCAACTAATATTAATAATAAAAATAAATGCAAAAGTGAGTTTGTTTGTTTGTTTGTTACGCTGTCACGCCGTATCTACTGAACCAATCATCATGAAATTTTGCATACAAATGGGTTAGGGTACATTACTGAGAAGGACATAGGCTATATATCTAATAAATAAACTAATACGACTGTCTTTAGGGATAATGTAAGGATTCTATTAATATCTTTCTCATCTATACTAATATTATAAAGAGGAAAGATTCAATTATTGTTTGTTTGACTGTTTGAATTGAATAGGCTTGAAACTACTGGACCGATATTTCAAAATTCTTTCACCTAATTTATCTGCGGGTGACGCGGACGAAGTCGCGGGAATATTGCTAGTTAGAAATATTCATACGAACATAATGAGTTGCCTACAAAGGCGTTAAGTATACACGGGAAAAGAAGCAGCTGGTACATTTCACGTTTTCCTTTTTTCCCAGACTGGCATTGAAGGGACAATGTTCATACCAAAGACACTAATACTAACGTAATAGGACTGCCCACCTCATACAAAAATATTGGACCAAATTAAGGTTGCGAAAAGCAGGCAGATACTAGATGGCGGTAATCTGCGTTAGCCTTTAAATTACTAAATATACGGTGTCATTTTAAAATACTATGCTTAAAATATTGTTTTGATTTTTAATAAGATATATTTTGTGAATCATGTTTTTATATTCTCATAATAAGGTAGATACATGTTGTGTAGTTTCGAGTGGCGCCATCTATGCGAGTCTCTGAGAACAAATCGTACGATTAAGGCGTTGAGACCACATGTTCATACTGAGTTATATGTTTGTTTGCATTTTGTACACTTAGATTATATTATTTTCTTTGACTATATATATTATCATTATTATATTTCATTAATATACTAGTGCCTACCAAAGTTGTGCTTCAAAAGGTTAAATCTGTTGCTTTGCTATTAATATTATACAGGCGCCATAGTCTACCAAGAGAATTATTTGTTTCTTGAATCACTCAACTACATCTTTATGGATAATTCATCTTTGCGTTTAGGAATTGACTCTTATCTATACTTATATTATAAAGAGTAAAGATTTGATTGTTTGTTTGAACTGTATAGGCTCCGATACTACCTAAAATAAAAAAATACGCGTTTTATTTTTACTTCTTTTGATATAAGTACATATAATAAGAGGCAATTTTGCTGCGGGTAATATAGGCTATAATTTACAGGGACGAAGTTGTGGCCTACCTAACCTTGTTGCCTGACTTTGCCATGACCAAATTGTCGAAATGTTTATTTTGTTATATTATTATAGTTTTAATTATTTTTACATTTCATTATTAGGCATAGTTAGGTAATCATTTTCTTATAAATATAATGTACATAATTTATTTATAAATATTTTTAAATCATGTAAATAGCTTCAACGTATATACGGACAAGCATTCTTTTTATATGTATATAGTTCGCCTGGGGCGATGACCGCTCCGCGCATGCGCCTAGGCGCCATCTGTGTTTTGCCCGTGACGGGCAGCGCCCCTGGCGGTTTAGAATGGAACTTCTCTCTGCTTCTCCGTCCGTAAAAATATTCGCTCGCAATTTGTTTAACTGAATATTTTAATTTCATTTAGTTGTTATTGCTTTTATGTATCATACGTTTTCTCCTTCTTGTATATATCTTGTGCAGTGTGCGTTTATTGTAAATATTGTGTACAGATCGTGTAAATAAACTGTTGTAAATAGTGCTCCGGTTTTTCACTTGAAACCACCTTGAAACATTCCCGCGCTTTGCGTTAGTTTTGGCGCGGAGATTTAGAGAACCCGGACCTCGCCACTACTGCTATAGCGCTTTAAAGTCACTGTAAATTGCTAGTAAATGATAATCGATTGACAGAACACAAGATTTTCGTATAGTCCATAAGAGCTAGCAGTGGCGTAACGGTGCGTGACAAACTCCTACAATGGAGCCCATGAGAGTTTGTGTTCAGCAATCGGCTTATTTGCTGTCTTAGCTTGGCAAACACCCTCGCTGTTCTATTTCTGACTGGGGTACGTGGGGTATAAGTAAACAAAACACTGTATAAACGCAGCATTATAATATTTTCTATTGTTTTAATATTTAACAAACTTATAAAACCCGTTTGCCGTTCCAACTTCACTTTTGCCATGCCCGGCTGACAGGGTTCATATTGTACCTATACTATAATTACAGTGCAGTGTAAATTAAGAACTGATGTAATGAAACGATATGAAATGCAATAAACAAATTGAAATTGGGGCCCCCAGGACCGGGGGCCCGTGGCGTTTGCCAGAATGCCACCATGTAGTCACGCCACTGACTAGCACTTACTTCTTACATAACACGGATGCGGTCATTGGTTGTTGCCTATGCAAGATCAAAAGGAATGATTATAGCCAATCATCATCATCATTTCGTGTAGGTGACACGGTCAATCGACCATGCACACCCTGGTGTCAGAGTTCTTCGGAACCGCCTCTCGGCCAGTCAATTATAGCCAATGATTGTCCTCAGTAGAGCCGTGTGGTTCCCGGTAGAGTAGAATAGGACCATTCCAAGTCTGCCCGTTTATGTCGTAAAAGGAAGCCTCAGATTTCAAACAACAAAGTAAAATTTCTCAAAACGAAGAAAAAAAGGTGTAGCCAGTTGCTACAAATTAAAAATAAATCCCATGTATCTCCGCCTTCAGCGAGCCGCGCGCAATATTGCCCAAGTTTCATACACTTGGCTCACATCTATTTCTATTGAACTCTAGCTTTCAAATAGTTCCTCGACTTGTAATAGACAAGTGCTATCTTACTTGTGAATCTGGTATTCTACTGGGCAGAAATACAGAAGGAATGAAAATAAAAAAAAAAATCAAAAAGTGGGTACCGTAAAACGGGGTGTGTAGGGATCGCGGGGTGTCTAGGGATAAGAAACCAGATTTTTTTTAGTTGTCTATTATAGATAACTATGAACTTGAAATAATAGACAACTATGAACTTGAAATAAAAGACAAATGCTTTTATTTTAATGTTGGTAGTATTATGTTTATATTTTGGCAGCACCAAACGTCAAATGCTCCATAAATTAAAAACAAAATACTATCAAAGTTGAGCGCGAAAAGACCCTAGTTTTTCCTCTTGTTTAACTTTTGGTTTTGTGGCAAAATTAGAGAGTTATGATTGATTGAGTGTGTTGTATCCCGTTCTAACATTACAATTAACTATACAGTAAGAAATAATTTGTGAAATAACTGTGAGAAATTTAACTTTTGGTCAGCCAAGGAAATTTGCTGTACTTTTAGGGGTGTGTAGGGCTGAGCAATGGGGGGAGTCGGGCCACAATCAAGGTGAGTTGGGACGAGAGCAGGAGTGTGTTGGGTCACGTGTGGGGTTTCTTGGTATGCCTAAGAGGTGAGTCGGGATGGTTTAGCTAGGGCTGTCAATTGTTAGAACAATGTTTTTTAACAACTTAATTTGCCTTATTGACATATTTGTACAGAAGATTCACATGTACTAATTCAAATTCGGCTAGATTTAATAACTTTTTCTTCTTTTTCTATTTAAAATGGTATGTTTTGTGCATGTGCATGTTTATAAAGATTCCGTAAAAGAAGCCAACGAAATAATGAAGATTTTGTTGGAGTGAAATTACCTACCTAAGAAACAAAAGAGAAAAACAGTTTTTGGTGATTGTTTTTTTATTAAGAAGTTAGAATATGCTTATATTTTCATTGATTTTGTTATGTTCATTAAAAAGGTACCTAATAATTTGTAAGCATCGTTTTTTTTTCGCCTATAGACCTTTCGTGTAACTTGTCGTACATATCAATCTATGTCAATTTATTATGTACAACGATAAAAAAAAATTATAAATCAACATTTACTGATTGCCAACCCTATCGAAATTCCTAACTCCCCCCTAGGCTGTCCCTTAAAACCCCAAGTACGGGGTGACTTGGGATTGCACACATTTTTCTGATTTTTGTGGTTAAAATAGATAAATTTCCCGAAAAAGCTTAAAAACTGATAAGTATGGGCAGTCGGAACGAAACTTTTTCATACATGACAAAACCTTAGGAAGATTTATTAGCACAAAAATCTATGCAAAGTTTCAAATCGTCCCTACTCACCCCATTTTACGGTAATCGTTATCGTAAAAGACTATTTTATAAATTAACTAACAACTTTCCCGCAACTTTTCCCGCGAAAATTATTATAAGTAGCCTATGTCACCCGCTGTCAAATTAGCCTTCACACACCTAGGAATACCAAGGGTATATATACCATAGCTCGTATTATAAATATTAGTTAGGATTGTATTTTTGTTTATAATTTTCTTAATCACTAATGAATGTAACATCGGCTATCGGATTTAAATGAAAACCATGAATATACATGAAATATATTTTGGAATTTTGCTTTAAGTATGTTGTATTCATGTAAAAAGCCTCGAAGCATGTGCAAGCCCGTCAATTCGAAAAACTTTTCCCAAGGACCAATGCTATTTGTTTGACATTTCGATATAGATACAATATTCAGTCAGCCGGGCAATTTTAAATTAAGAGTATCGACTACCTGTAATTTTCATACAAAAAGCGATAACTCTTCCACCCCCTAAACCTTTACGAATTGAGGAAATTTTGATGTCATTCGATTTAGCACACCTTAATCTAGGGCTAACTAAAGTTTTTCATTTTTATGGATTCGGTTTACCTAGTTTAAATAAATTAAAACGCCCCGGGTATTTTTTATGTCAAAAATATGGATATTTACTTAGATGATCATAACTTTTGTTGTAAGCAATATATCTTAAATATCAAAATGTACAGCCCTACTTCTCCAATTTATCAATAATGTGTAAGAAAAATATTGAAATCGGACTATGTTTAAGGGGTGGGAAGCGTTATCTAGCTTTTTGTATGAAAATTTACAGGTAGTCTATCTTCTTAAGATATTGGTCTAGTACCTAATAAAAATTGTTCATAGTGACAGACTGAGTAATTTATCGAGAGTCTCGGGTAAGTTTGGCCCTCCGATATTTGGCCACTTTCTCTAATAGATCGTTACCTACCATATGCTATCTAAAATTCTAAACTATCGTTTAGTTACAACGAAGTTTAACGTTACCATACAAAATCAGCGATACCAGGCTGGTTTAATTAACTACCGTCCGAGCAGTCGCGACAGTCTTGCAGGCAATTAGCCCAACTTTGCCCATTTGCATGTTATGGGGGAAGTTCGCCAGGCGGCAACCCCGGCCTCTCAAGAATTCCAAATTTGAATTGAAATGCTTTTTTAATTTCGCGCTGTCGCCGGATTTTTGTATAAAGTTTTGAGACTGGCTGTCTGACTTGCATTTTTCTTTTAAATATTTAAAATCTGACGCTTATTAAAAATTTGCTCGATGTTTAGTTAGTCATCTACTTATACATATAATTGTGTCCCGACAACTGTGTCGGAGCTTTACAGGGGCGACTCAGGCTGAGTCGCCCCTGTAAATATGAAAAACTTTTCCTATATAAAACTTAGCTGGAAATTCGAAAAAATATAGGTAGGGACTATCGCCCGACCGGCTGAACATTTTGCGGGAATGTAATTTTTGAAAATTTCTAGTCCTACACTCAATAATTATATTAATCTAAAACTAAACCTAACTAAAATAATGTATTTGTCTTATACGTTTGCAGAGCAAAGACTAAGTTCGTAAGTTAATTCGAATTTCCAGCGACTTCGGCCTCTTAAATTATAGCTCTTGTTACTGGCTTAGTAAAAATGGACCCCGGGCTATTTCCAGCATATGTACTTAGTTCCGTTATCAAATTTTCAGCATGAGACCCATAGAAAACATTGTTCATCGGGCTGAGTCGCTGAGTTTACACACTAGCGCCTCTTTTTATAATTTTTCATAGATATTCTAATGTAAGTTTAAGTGAACGAATTATTACCACCAAAAGTGGCCACTTTTGGCGGTAATAATTCGTTCTCTTAATTCATCAAATTAAAAATAGTGAAAACTTGTACCAATAATACTACAAATAATTTAAATTTGATATGATTTTTTAAGTCAATTGCTGGGTGGCGCTAGTGTGTGAACTCACTTCGCCCACAGTGTAGGGACACATTGTATATTGTTTGTTTGAATATTGTTCTGGATCTCTCAGATTCCCTGTTGCAATTCGAATTTCCTTAGATTATCCAAATAGACTTACTTACTGCGATAAATTAGCTAAATCGACAGATTAGCATACTCTCGCAGCATTATCGGAATGGCAATTTTATTCTGCAATCTGCAATATATTCAGTTAATACCGCAATTAACGGTAAAGGTTTCGTCGGATTTCGATCGGGGGAATCGTGCCGCGGATAGAAACTGCTATGAATATGTGGTCCTTTCTACCTTATACCTTTAGGTATAATGAATGACTCACGCGATACGACACACTAGTGCCACAGCGCCACCCAGCAATTAATTCTATAAGTCCTAAATGATATCAATTTTTTAGGGTTCCGTACAAAAGTTGAAAAACGGAACCCTTATAGGATCACTCGAGCGTCTGTCTGTCCGTCCGTCCGTCTGTCACAGCCGATTTTCTCCGAATCTACTGAACCAAATTAGATGAAATTTGGAAAGATAGTGTAATCCTATGACCCAAACACGGATGTGCAAAGTAAATAAAGATTTTTTTGAAATAAGGGTCATTTTGAGGGGCCCAATTACAAAATTTTAAAAGAAAGTTTTGCAAACCTTACTGTGTCATATATCAAATGAAAGGGCTCATTATGAGGATCTACATTGTGTGTGTGTTCACGAAGCATATTGTACGGAACCCTCATTGCGCGAGTTTGACTCACACTTGGCCGGTTTTTTTTTCTTAGCTATTTGTGTCCCACTGCTGGGCAAAAGCCTCCCCCTCCGTTTTCCACCTTGTCCTATCCAGCGCCGTAACCCGCCACTCATGGTCGAACGCTCATAAGTCATCCTTCCATCTAACCCTCGGCTTCCCTCTGTGCCGCCTTCCATCAGTGGGAACCCATTCAGTAATTGAACGTGCCCATCTTTCAGGCATCATCCGATATATGTGTCCCGCCCAGTCCCATTTCAGCCTAGCGGACTTCTTTCCCACATCTACCACTTTAGTAATGGAGCGCAGTGTGGTATATTATATCAAATTTAAAAAATCTAATAACCAAATGCCATAGTAAATTACTTTTAGTATTATTGGTACAAGTTTTCACTATTTTTAATTTGATGAGTTAAGAGAGCGAATTATTACCGCCAAAAGTGGCCACTTTTGGCGGTAATAATTCGTTCTCTAAATTGAGATTATAATATTTATGAAAAGTAATAAAAATAATACTACAAGTAATATACTAAGGCAATCAGATATTAGATTTTTTAATTTGATTTGATTTAGGAGTAAAATAATTAATTGCTGGGTGGCGCGCTAGTGTCGCGTATCGTCTGATAGGTATCACAGCGCCAAATCAGAATTTTAATATATATTTATATTTAAAAACAGGTCACTCACGTGCTACTTTGTCGGGATTGCAGACTATGGTTCGGGTCCAGGAGTCCATTTTCAAGGAGAGTTCGGGAAGACTCTTGATGATCCCGAAACTAAAGTCGGCAATCCCGAAAAGTAGCACTAAGTGACCCGTTTTTAAATATAAAATTATTATGTATTAAAATTCTTATTTTAAGATTAAAACTGAAAGACGTGAGTGACCCGTTATTAAATATAATGTATTTTTCTCACGTTAGTTTCAATGATATAATAATGATTTTGATTAATATTACATTAAAAAGGCTAAGTGAAGCTAAAGGTTTACACTTTAAACTGTAAACAGTAGTTCATAAAATAGTTTGACGGCTTACTTAGATTGGGTCATATATTAAAAATTTAAAATGACTTCTCAGTTTTCTTATAAATGATTTATTCTTCTTCTTCTTTTCGAGTATAAATGGTTATATTTGTTTAAAAAATCATATTGATTTTAACCAGTAGGTGGCCACGGCGATACCTTTGTCATTTGCTTCATTGAGGTCTTTAATACTGCAGGTCTTTAATGATTTATTTAAAATGGGGGTAGCATGTGTCCATAAAAACCTTGTACAGGCTGCGCCACACTTTATTGCGAGTCCGAACATCGCCTGAGTGGATGCGCAGTACACAGCGGGGCGCAACCTGTAGGTACACCGTAGTTGTCAAAAGTTAGCAAAGGCCTGTTGTCTATTAGGAACCCGTAAAATTGAAGGAATCCCAAACATCCTCATCATCATTAAGTATCTCAGCCATGAAAAGTCCACGGACAAATCACACAATTTGAACTAGTCCCAAAGTAAGTTCGAGACTTGTGTTATGGGATACTAACTCAACGATACTTTATTTTATGATAGATACTTATATATATAAACATTCAAGACCCAGCCAATCTGAAAAAGATCATTTTTCATCTTGACCTGACCGGGAATCGAACCCGGGACCATCCGTGTCGCAGGTAGGCGTGTTGACCGCTGCACCGCGGAGCTCGTCCACTAACATTAAGAGTGTTTTGCCATAATCACCATGCTTGGCAAGCGGGTTGGTGATGGTTGTTTCGCTTATACCGGTTCCGACGTAGCTGCCCAACGAAACCTTTTTTAAGCAAGGAAAGGAAGGAGTTTGTTAGACTAGGGAAATAGGATTAAAAGCATTTCGGATGTTACTTGCTCGGATGGATATAGGGGATGAGAAATGAGACTGGACAGGCAGTTGAGGATGACACCTCTGACCATGCATATCCCTCATCATTCCTAGCGCTATATAAACTAAAAATCAAAATATCTATTTTCTGCACGTAGAAATATACTTGTGGGCGTTTCATTTAAGTATGTGATTATAAAATCAATCCCGGGCCTTCGGCTCTCTCACTCACCGAATGAAAAAGCAAGGAGTTATGGTAGAGCCTCTACCATAACTCCTTGCTTCCGATCCCGTGCATCAAGTACACTGTTCTCTTGCGTAAAAATGTACCTGTGTGTGCTTCAGTAAACATGTCTGATGAGCTAAGAACCGAGCTTTTGCTTAAAGAAGTGGCCAAACGCGAGTCGGTGTCCACCACTGTCGCGTTGGCTAGCAAACCTTACTTTGTCCCAAGTCCCAACTAGATAACATTATAAATTCAAAAGTTAGTTTGTTTATTTATTTGTTTGTTACGCTTTCACGCCTAACCTACTGAACCGAACATGACGAAAATTCGCATACACATAGGTTAGGGTACTGAAAAGAACATAGGCTATATACCACGCGGGCGAAGCCGCGGGTAACAGCTAGTATCTTACATAATTATATTTGATTATTTTTCATTAAGACAAAGCTGTTCGCGATCGAATGCAAGCAAAAGATAGTTGTAGTAATTTCAAGTTTCTCTTCCATTTAACAGATTAAACAAAGTACCTAATTGAATTGTCGCGAAGAAGCTACAACGCTTCAGTGTCGGGATAAGATTCTGAGCAGTTGTTTCGTCCATTGTGTTTGCAATAAAGTTTAATGTTGGCTTACTAAGAAGCAAGCTAACTACGAGTATAATCTTATTGCGTACTACCTATTTGATTTTTTATTGAGCACATAATTATTTTGTAAATGATAAAAAAATGCTACTTAAAAAAAAGAGCAGTAATACAATCAAAATTAAAAATTAAACACAAAGACAAGACCAAAATGTCAATGGCAGTTCTTGGCGGGAAACTACATGGTGTTTCTAGTGGACTTTATAATGTGAAATCAGTGTAATTTAGTGTTATAAAGGCCGATGTTCAAGAACAATGTGTGGGATAACTAAAATAAACAGTCATGGTGCAGCTGTAGTGAGATTTACATAGCGGGCTGGTGGTTGTCCGCCTTGCTGCGTTGGCTATGATTAAACCAGTGGATTCGTGAAGGATTGTCGCCAGGGGCTCCATGGAATCAACGAAATGAATTAACACCATCATTTCGTTGAGAACAAGAAAACTCGAAAAAGCGCGGGAAACTCCTTACTTGATACTGGCTAAACACGTTATACGTGAAAGCCATACCAAAAAAAAAAATGTCTATGACTTCTGTAAGTATTATAGGCCTGGACACTGGCTAAAATAAGCTTCAGAATGAAGTTTGATCGCCACAAACAAGAAAAGAAGAGTATTATAGGAAAGAAGTCATTGTAAATAGCCATTTCCTGTGATTTCGTCTGTGTAAATTACCTTTCTATTGGTGAAAGAATTTTGATAATCGCTCCAGTAGTTTCGGAGCCTATTCAATGCAAACAAAAAAAACAGACAATCAAAATTTTCTTCCTCATAATATTAAATTATTAGTATAATACATAACTATTCATGCTTTTAAATAAAATTATTTTAATACGGTTTTTATCGTGTTTATTACATTATTTATACACCTAACGTTTCGAGCACTTTACAGTGTTCGTGGTCGCAGGTAGACTAAGTTGACATTTGTCTAGTATTTTATAAGAACTGCAAAATCTACCGCCTAAAATATTTATTGATAACGTTACGGATGTACGCAGTATTGGCTCACGGTGTCTGAAGGTCTTGCAGTCTTCTGCTTAGCTTGAGATTTGATTAAATTGATGACTGGATCCCAAGCTGGTGGTAACTGCCAACCATCCTTTCTATTGAAATTAGGATGTTTTTTAATTTCAATAGCCTCACGAAGAATTCTTGGAATAAATAATGTAATAAACGCGATAAAACCGGGTTAAAATAATTTTATTTAAATGTGTAACAATCGCGAAAACATAAGAAAACACTAGGCACTAGGCACAGTAGCAACGCCAATCATTTTATTCCTAATACTTTACAAATAGAAAGAAATTCAAGAATTTAAATCATATAAGCACTAGTAAATAACCTGAAGTATTTTTGGAATCATGTTTTGATATTATGAGAATCAGTCATTAAGAGAAAACGTGATTATACGGTTATATGATTCTCATAATTCTCACTGATTCTGATAATATTAAACATGATTCCAAAAATACTTCAGGTTATTTACTAGTGCTTTTATGATTTACATTCTTGAATTTCTTACTATAAATTGTAAAGTATTAGGAATAAAATGATTGGCGTCGCTACTGTGCCTAGGGTGCCCCCTTAATGATGGCCACGAGACGGGTCGCGGTAACACACTTCTTATTTCCTTATGCTTTTCATTTCAATGCGTAGACCTGCGTAGCGTAGGAAATGCGTAGACCTTTCGGACTCAGACCTTACCTGTTGGAGTTCGAGAGGTCTACGCATTTCAAACGCTACGCACCTCCGTACCGATAAGCGTACTTATTTCACGTTATAATGCGACAGAGAGCGGGGTCCGCTTTTACGACAAGTGGAAATTAATCATCATCATCACGTCTTTTATTTGTTTAGTCTCCACTGCAGGAGCACGACCCTCTCTGTACTTGACGTCAGAGAACTTGGCCTACTCTCGCCACCCTGGCCAGTCGGGTTGGAGTGTTCTCTTTGATGGCTATAAAATTTGTTTAAGTAACTTGTGTTCCCTAAGTTCCTTCTACGACATCTATGGAAAGACTTGGAGTGGTCCTATTCTACTCTGCCGGGAACCACCCGGCTAAAGTGGTAACTCATGCAATATGAGTTGGTAGTGTTTATAGCGGATCAACCCTCCTTGGGTAGAATTATAGACAAATTGTAGTAGAATTATTAGATGTTTAATTTTGCTTGTTTCCAGTATTTTTTTTAAGCAGCTAATTAATATGATTTACAAAATACCTATGTGCTAAATAAAAACCAGATAGGTACTATCACTGCTCAATTTAAACTTTTAAAGGGTTAAATACCGCTAACCTAGCTCTGTTTGGCTGGCTGCACCCGCCCAATTTACATGAAAAAGTTCGGAAAAGCCCGCCCGCCCTTCATTTGTTAGGATTTTAATATGTTTTGTTTTTCCTTTGACTATTTAGCGGTCGATAAATGAACGTGTACTACTCTTTATACGATTGTCAAAAAGGGTGTATTGGTTTGTACATATATATATATATATATATGTACACACCACTGTAGGTATGTATAAATTTCTTTATTCCACTACTAGCAATTTTCCCGCGACTTTTCCGCATAAATTATAGCCTATGTCACCCACAGAAAAATTATATAAAATAAAATTATTTTGAAACCAGCCCAGTAGTTTCAGAGCCTATTTAATGCAACAGACAAAGAAACAAACAAACAATCAAATATAAAGTATAGATGAATTCTAAATGCCTCAAAGGATTTGGACGTATAGGGTATCGTTGAATCCTTACACCCTTCCAAGTTACATAGGCTATAATAATTTAAAGATTCAAAAGATTCAAAACGTTTATTCAGAAAATAAGCTCTTGCAGGTACTTTTTTACGTCAAATCACATTTAAAATTATCTTATTAACTATTATGCATTTACTAATTAATTATTGTTCAAAAGCTACAGACTACTAGCATTTCGGAATCGACCACTGCAGAGAAGAAATGCGGAAAGAAACTCTTTTCAACAGTATAGGTCGCCTACTCGCCTGAAGGGCTCTTTATGATTAATGATTATATTATATTTCTTTCTTTTTTACTTTTCTTTTTTTTTCATCTGTGTTTTTATTTTACAATATCATTATACATTCATTATTTTTGGAACATGTTTATGTTTACGATCGAGTGAGCAAATCACAAAAACAACAGAACATGAAGTAGTCTCAAAGAGGCCGACCAGACCAGTCCCCACTGGCAGCCCCCGTTCACGAGTTGACGTATGGGTCAGCCATCGTTAAGCTCAACCATATTAGAGGGAACTCCTATAATTACCTGCCATAGGCATAAGTAGTCGTTTTGATTTTTAGTATGAACTAGCAGCCCTACCCGGCTGCGCCCGGGCATGTATTATACCTTAAAACCTTCCTCGTGAATCACTCTATCTATTGGTGAAAATCGTATGAAAATCCGTGGAGTAGTTTTTGAGATTATCACGAACAGACAGACAGACAGACGCGGCAGAGGACTTTGTTTTATAATATGTAGTGATTGTTTCGTTTTTAGGGTTCCGTACCCAAAGAGAAAAACTGGACCCTATTACTAAGTATTCACTGTCCGTCTATCTGTATGTCTGTCACCAAGCTATATCTCATGAGTCGTGATAGCTAGACAGTTAAAATTTTCGCAAATTATGTATTTCTGTTGCTGCTTTATCAAAAAAAGTTAAACACGGAATAAAATACCTAAATATTTAAAGATGCTCCCATACAACAAACGTGATTTTTTGCTGTTTAATGCTCGATACACCTCGAACAGGTAGATGCTTGAAATATTCACACCGAAAAGGTGAGACTAAATAAAAGCCTATAAAAAACTGTGTGATGCAAAATAAATAAATGAATACTGCAAGAACTGTGTGGTGAAAAGAAAAATTTAATGCCACAAAAGGTGGAACCAATTGTTTTGCTTTCCGTGCACTTGTCAAAGAATCCTAGCCACGGAAAGTTTCAGGACTTTAGCAACTTTGGTGGCTTCGAGCTGAGACAGGATTGCAGACGGGAATATCCGCCGAATAACGGAACGTGTGGAGTCACATGTTGCCTAATATTTTGTGATACATATTAAATAAATAAATAAAAATATTCACACCTAAAAAGTAAGAGTAAATAAAAGCATTTAAAAAAACTGTGTGGTGCAAAATAAATAAATGGAATATCACAAAAGAAGGAATCTTTTATTTTGTTTTTCCTCGCACTTGTCGAAGAATCCTAGCCACGAAAAGTTTCAGGACTTTAGCAACTTTGGAGGCTTCGGGCTGAGACAGTAATGCAGACGGGAATATCCGCCGAATAACGGAACGTGTGGAGTCACATGTTGCCTAATATTTTGTGATACATATTAAATAAATAAACAAAAATATTCACACCTAAAAGTTAAGAGTAAATAAAAGCATTTAAAAAACTGTGTGGTGCAAAACTAAATAAATGGAATACCACAAAAGAAGGAATCTTTTATTTTGTTTTTCCTCGCACTTGTCGAAGAATCCTAGCCACGGAAAGTTTCAGGACTTTAGCAACTTTGGTGGCTTCGAGCTGAGATAGGATTGCAGATGGGAATATCCGCCGAATAACGGAACATGTGGAGCCACATGATGCCTAATATTTTGTGATACACATTAAATAAATAAATAAAAATATTCACACCGAAAAGGTGAGGCCAAATAAAGGCCTATAAAAAAACTGTGTGGTGAAAAACAAATGGAATGCCATAAAAGGAGGAACCATTTGTTTTGTTTTTCCTCGCACTTGTCGAAGAAATCCTAGCCACGGAAAGTTTTAGTACCTACTTGTAGCAATTTTGGTGGCTTCGGGCCGAGACAGGATTGCAGACGGAAAATATCCGCCCGAGGAACGGAACGTGTGGAGCCACGTATTGGCTATTTTAAGAATAATAATAGAATAAGTATATTTTATTATTTATACACATTATTAAGAAAAAGTCTAACTATGGCTATCAACGTAGGTAATCGGCGCAACTCAAAGTTCCTGAACATACGAAACTGAAATAATTGAATTGGCGCAAATCACACAGATTGAGCTAGCCTCAGTGTAAGTCGTGAACTTTTGTCATAGGATACTAACTCAACAGTACTATATTTTTCGATACATTTGGTATTAATACGATCCGTATGACATCGGAACTTGGATCGTAATGTTGTATTTAGGGGACTAGGCCTTTTTACTTTACCAATCACAACTGCTCAATAGCCCAATGCACAAAATTTGAACCTTTTCCACAGATATGTAACAGCAAACAATTTTTTTTCATGTCTGTGCCTTTTTCATAAAATCCGAGCAAATGCAAAAAATTCAGCATAAAACTAAAAATGATTTTTCTGTCTTCAAAACGGAAAAGGTTATCAATTCGGTTGTATGTACTTTTTTGAAAGAAATAAACCTGAATTAATGAACATGATTATGGGAAGGCAGGAGTAAAGGATAGAGGAACGGAAAAAGGTATTTTGTTGTAACAAACATAATATCAAGCATAGTAACTGTTCGCGTAGCCAACACAGATATGAATATGGCCGGTTACAAACCAAAACCAGCCTTCAGGCAGATGCAATCTGTGGCGAATAAATCTTTAAAAAGTGTTGCACTAGCGTGCACTATGCCCGTTTAGTAATGCTCGGCCCCAGGGGGTTTTAGTCAACTCAGGCTCAAGACTTCTGGGAAATGTTGAATAATACTGACACTTTATTTAAATTTTCTATTTTTAGAAAAAGATTCGAATTTACCCATATATCTTATTACTTTGGCTTGGCCCCCGTAAGCAATTTACGAGTTTAGTATGTCAAATTGGGGAGCTAGTATGAAAAAAGAATTGTTTGATGCCTAAAAATACTGCTAAGAACTGTTATAATTTCCGTTTAATTAAGTTTAGTTAAACGTATATAACTCTTTCTGATAAGCAATAATTTTCGGTAAATATTTAACGCTCAAACTCCTAAGTTTACCTTGTATCTGGGAATAGTAGTTTTGTCACCGCCAATATCTTCTCTGTTCTATTCTCCTTCTCGCCTCTCAGCGAAATAAGTTCGGACTGCCCGAGTTGACTAAAGAGCCCCAGGGGTAGATCGTGAACATTTGAAATGTGGAACAACAGTTTTGTTTTGAGTTATCTTGCATCTGAAGTCATATTTAAGTATTGCAGTGTTTTCCTCTCGGTCTGCGCCGTCAGTAAGTACAATCGATAGTGCCAATAAGACCACCCACTTTTCTTCCTAATAAAACAAACTTGACTCCTTTTTAGAAACTTTAACTTGCACTTTTAGTTTACCTGTGTTGGTCAAAACTTGCAACTCAATTCATCCTTATAGCTGATATTTTGTGTACCTACGTAAGTCCAGGTTATGCAAGTAAAATAAAATGCAATATTATGTACCAAAGACCTGATCTGATGATTGAATCGGAAGATGGCCATAAGCGCTTCTAAACTAATGAAGATAAACTGATGATGATACTGCCCTATTTGTGTGCGGTAAGTCCTGGACGGAAGCTCAATGCTATGCAGAATCAGCACTTAAAACTGTTATGAACTGGCTTTCAGACAACCTTCTCACTCTTAATTTGTCAAAAACAAACTACGTAACATTTGGTCTCACGTCCATTTCCCGCCCTTCTCCAAATAATTTTATAATTAAGGCTCACGAGTGCCATAATCTTAAATCAAACTGCACCTGTCCTGTAATTTCTCAAGCCACACATACCAAATATCTTGGCGTTATTCTTGATGAAGCACTAAATTGGAAAATACATTTAAGAACACTAACATCACGTATCAGGAAACTAATATTTGTATTTAAAATTCTCAGAGATTCAGCGGATCTTGACACACTTAAAAATGTATATTATGCGCTGTGCCAGTCTTTATTAATGTATGGTGTTGGCGTCTGGGGTTCTGCTGCCAAAACCAATCTAATACTTCTAGAAAGGGCACAAAGAGCTGTCCTTAAGGTTATGATACGTAAGCCTTTTTATTACCCAACTTCTCAACTGTACAATGACGTCAAGGTTCTATCAGTGAGACAGCTCTTCGTCCTGCAGACGATACTAAGGAAACACTCTCAGATAAAATACGACCGAAGTGTGAACTCACGCAAGCGTAGACATTTACAATATAAAGTATGTATGTATGTATGTAATTTCTTTATTGTACAAAAACCTTAACACTAAACAAAATAATAACAAAAGAAAAATAAATGCAATCAAAAAGAACATTTGTACAACGGCGGACTTATCCCTTGAAGGGATCTCTTCCAGTCAACCAAGTGAATAAAAGGATGTACGAAAGTATGTCATATTCTACCTCACAGAACCTCTCTGGCACAGCGTCACTTCCGTTTTATCAGCTGCAAACTATACAATACACTTAATAAACACACCAACATTTACTCCTGCACAAAGTATGTTTGCAAAACACGTGTACAACAATATCTTCGTAGCCTTAGTTACACTCAAACTGAAGATCTCTTACTTTAACTGTTTTTGTCTTTTCATTCCCTACTCTCTCCTATTTTGCATTCAGAGCCTAAATGAGTCTATCAAAGTCACACGCACATGTACACACACAAACACATACCTTTCACTTTTGCACATACAAACCTGCCACTATCACATAAACACATACACATTTTTCAATATCACACTCGCTATTATTACACTTACAATTACATATCTTACACGATCACACTTATATACATTCCAGTGCACTTTAATCTTTCAACCTGTACCTAGTTATAAGTTCTTTCTCATAATTAACTATACTGTGATTTCCTAATTAACAGATTTCATCTAGTTTAGGAAACCAAAATTTGTAAACTACCTCAATTTGCCAATGTTTATACATTATTTACAATTTTCTCGTCACTTCTACCACTCTGGCGGCAATGCTGTCTCCGAGATACAGACCGATGACGTCTAGTTCGAGGATAGACTGTTGCGGGATGATATAGGTGATGAGGTGACCGATATTAATGCTGCTGTACTATGTAACCTGTACTTTTCATGTTATTTTTGGCTAAATAAACGTTTTATTTATTAAACTTAGTGTTTGGGTGATTTTAACTTTAACTCATGACATACCTACCTACTTTTACGTTTAGGGCTAATAGGGCACTAATAGGACTAATAGGGACTAGTAGGGCATTAACCTAAAACTAAGAAGAGATAACCTAGGGATCAGAAGACCAACAGACAACCTTTAAAATTTCTCCAGTTCTCCACTATTGCTAATTTTACAACTACTAGTACTATACAGTAGTTCTAATTCAGTACAGCCAAGGATATTATTTTTTATTGTGGAGAAAAATAAATAAATTGAATAAAAACAAAATGTGATGGGTAGCAGCATCACCTGTCCTTATGATTCCTGAGGAACTACGTGGACAGGTAGCAGATCCTTTTGCCGTAAAGATAGAATTAGTTGCACGGTATACGGATCTGCTAGGTACTATATTCTACGTTTTATCTTTAATCCTAGCATTTTATATACTTAGTACCCTCGCTCAATAAGTGTGATTATTCCGGTATAAGGTTATAGTATTAAGATTGTTTGTTTTGTTTGTTTTTCGTATGTGTAAGTGGCCAACACTGGTGTCAGATTTTTCAAGCTGCCTTAAGGCATCTGACATAGCTTAACGATTGCCATCAACGATGACAGCCGGGACCCACGGCTTAACGTGCCTTCCGAAGCACGGAGGAGCTCGAGATATTTTTATGCCATTTGCGGTCACCCATCCAACTAGGGACTGCACCAGGGGTTGCTTAACATACGTAAGCGCTCATAGAGCTCACACCCACTGGACCATCGGGCTCCTCCAGTATTAATATTAATCTTTATATTTCTTACTAGCAGTCCGGGCCCCTTCGCCCGTAGTACATATCAAGCCTATGGCACTCAGGGATAACTTACATAATTATGCAACAGTGAAAGAATTTTTGAAATCGGTCCATTATTTCTTGAGATTAGCTTGTTCAACCAAACAAACAAACTCTTCAGCCTTATAATATTTGTAGAGATATCAACAGAAAACTCAAAAGTACCTAACTCTATTTTCATTGAAGATTGATGTCTAGTTCTTGTATCAAGAATAAATAAGAAAAAAACTTTTCAATTTTACTCTCACATCGCTCTTCTCGTGGCTGTCAGCCGGGAATTCATTGGACTGCTGGATGTAGCTCGACAAGCGCCCCGGGCGAGCCAATTTTGTGCGCCCATACATTTATTGATTTATTTTATTTGGATAATAAACAGTCTTAATAAACTGTAAAGACTAAAACTAAGACGCTGTTGATCATTTATATGTTACGTATTTGTATCATCATCATCATCAACAGGTCTTTGCTAGTCTCCACTGCAGGAGCACGACCCTCTCTGTACTCCCTGAGCCAAATATTAGCCAGGGCTCTGACTGCTCTGGCAGTAAAGAGAGGGTCGTGCTCCTGCAGTGGAGATTAATAAAGACCTAATGATGATGAATCCAGTAAGAACCACACCCGAGTTTGCTTAACTTACGTATTCGTTGAAAATGTGTCCTAGTGGGCGTAAATATTATTATGCTATCGAGCTCCTTTAGTTTTACATATTTAATACTAATAAAAAATGATTTTTTCATGCATACGACGTACATAGGTACTTGGCATAATGACATAACCTATAAAACTTCCAAGCATCATTACTCAAAAACGTGACTTTCTATAATTATTATTTTTTTACCTCTAGAATCAGCAATATGTATTCTATAAAAAAAGGCATATTTAATTTATAGACGCTAACTTTGGTTATGAACTAAAATGATGTATGGGAAGCTGCCTTTGCTCTTTGAAATCGAATAATAGAAATCTCATACATACAATCATGTCTCCTGCGAGGTAGACAGAACCAGTGGCGGCCGCTCCTTAAGTGCACTCGTGCACTGCACTCCCAGATTTTTATGTATTTCCCAATTTTTTTTTGACCCACATATTATTTATCTATCAGTATGTAACTTAAATTACACACTGAAGAAATATTAAAAAAATATTTTTAAACAAGCTTGATCTTTATTACCTAACATTTAAGACTCATTTTAGCTAAACCAAAAATTGGGCGAGCGCTTTCAAAGTGCGCACGAACCGTCTCCATAGAAACTATATGCAATGAGACAGAAATGCCCCGGCAGGTGAAACGGAAGACGATCCGTACTCAATGTATGAGAAAAATTGAAAAATTGGGACGGCGTCGAGTTCCCAATACTCCCGATCGGGCTCTCTCGGGCGGCATCGGCCGGGGTGTCTCAAAATCTTCAACGAGCGAGTGAGAGAGACTCTCTCTCACTCGCTCGTTGAAGATTTTTGTTGCGAAGGCGTGTCCTTGATCTTACTCAAATCAGTTTGTTTGTTTTATTTCGCACCTGTGACATGGTGTGAGCGCGAAATTACACAATAATTAATTATAGTTATGGTTTTATACTTTGTGTGTGCTTCAAAGTGTAGTGGTTGAAAGTGGCTTTAAAGTGTGTTGTTAATGTGTGATTATTTGAACAAGAACTAAAAAAAGAAAATAGGCTATGGCTTATTTTGGAGGTATGCCGCCTAATCGTGCTTTTCAACCTGAAATAATTACCCATTAGAATATTCATTAACGCGCAGCTCCTCTAACAAAACCAATGGTAAGTCAAGATGATGAGATATTCCACTGCATGTACATAAGTACCTGCCTACTATACTTTTATACAGAAATGGTTTTACAACATACATTAATATTAACAAGAATTGTACCTAGGCTACAAACACTGCTTTTGAGAGACAGTAGGTAAGCAGATGAACCACCACTCCTTGAAGTCACGAGCCGCCACTGGACAGAACCCAGTTTTTTTAGCAGGGTGGTGGGCTTGTAGGTAGAGAACGGAAACAAAATAGTGATGAGTTGCTAGCCGCTTCGCCTATTTACATGATTCCTCACGCCCATAATTCTAAATTAAACGTCATCTCGTCATTCTACATAAATTCAAAGTCAAATACTGTAGATGATAATAATTCACTGGAGGCGTATCATGCTAGCCACAGAACACAGAAAGACATCTGTGTTCTGTGATGCTAGCCTTTTCCATGCCCCCAAAAATATTGTACCCGGGGCAACCGCTCGATTCTCTCGAAGACTGAACGATCGACGAATCGTTCCGTAGTTATTTTGCCGGCGGAAATAAGACGCTGGCGATTCGAGAATTTGTTTCACTTTTGCGAAATCTAGATTTATATGTTTTCGCGATAAATCTTGCATTGCTTGGCTCTCCGTGCTTACTCACAGGTTTAAAGAGGAAATATGAACTTAAGCGCAATATTTCGAGAACTTATCGTCATGTGCATCGTAATTTCCTGTTTTTGTTTCATCATTAAATCCGTTCCATAAAAACCCTTTTATGATCCAGTTTATGACATCGAATAACTTTTCATGGAAATTTTGAAAAAAATCGAATTACCTACCAGTGGCCTTCAGCAAAAAAAAACCTTATGAGGGGCTGAGTTACCGTTTAATGGATATTTTGAACGTCCATTTACACTTGGTGTAAGCCTAAGCCTTTATTAAGGCATAGTGAGTTCACACACTAGCGCCACCCAGCAATTAATTCTATAAGTCCTAAATCAAATCAAATTTAAAATACCTAATAGCTGTATGCCCTAGTAAATTACTTGTAGTATTATTGGTACAAGTTATCACTATTTTTAAATTATAACCGCAAGTGGCCACTTTTGGCGGTAAAAAATCATTCTCTTAAACTTAGATTGTAATATCTATGAAAAGTAACAAAAAGAATACTACAAGTAATTTACTAGGGCAATCAGCTACAGCTATTAGATTTTTTAAATTTGATTTGATTTAGGAGTAAATGAATTTATTGCTGGGTGGCGCTAGTGTGTGAACCATAGATATCAGAATGTGTGAACTCACTTTACAAAACATGATTAAAACTCCTTCTCTACTTTTGGTGATCACACACACACAAATGCAAAGTTCAGCTTACGAGAAAATCATCGTTTATTTAAATTCTGTTTGATCGATCTTTAATTACCATACATTTTTGCCTCGCATAAAAATGATATAACGATAAAAATCTCTCGTTACTTTTTATAATAATATCATTCCGCGCCCATAAAATTCGTCCATAAAATCTCAGCATAAAATATATATCAAGCAAGAGGGAAATCTTCTCTTGCAATAAAATATAATATCCTTTGACAGTTTATCATGCCTCTTGACATATTACCTGACATTACAGGATTCCCGCCATGATACAATTTTCCAGTCGCTTCCTTTTTTAAAGTTTCGGCAATGGCGTCGAGTACATTCAGCCAAGTGATCCTTCGAAATTCAGGAACTATTATCCGAGTCAGTGGCTCGTGAATTCGCATTCTTATGTAAAACGGTTCGGTTCGGCAATGCATAGACTGTGCGTAGTATTCAGAACACGCGCACGGGCGTTGATTTGGCACGTTTCACAACGCACTTCGTCAAGATGGCGGATTGGCGCGATAACTGATTTGCATTTTATTTAAATAAAGCAGTTTATTTTTTAATGTGGTGATATTTCGGCTGAGTGTTAAGTAATGATCTAGACTCCAGGCGATATAAGTCTAGCAAGACTAAAAATTATAATGAGAAACGATTTGTATAATAATAAATATATATAGGACAAACGGATAAATCACACAGATTGAGCTAGCCCCAAAGTAAGTTCGAGACTTGTGTTATGGGATACTAACCCAACGATATTTTATAATAGATACTTACCTTTATAGTTAAACATCCAAGACCCAGGTCAATCTGAAAAAGATCATTTTCCATCTTGACCTGACCGGGGATTGAACCCGGGACCTTCCGTGTCGCAGGCAGACGTGTTGACCGCTGCGCCACGGAGCTCGTATGTTTCTGAGCGGTATGGTTCTTTGTAATTAGATAAACAGAGACGAAAATTTTTTTTTTAAATCTATGAGATAAACACAAAAACTACTGGAACGATTAACAATCATCATAATCATTAGGTTTTTTTAAAATCTCCACTGCAGGAGCACGACCCTCTCTGTACTAGCAGAGCCATATATTAGCCAGAGCAGTCAGAAGATTTGGCCTACACTCTCCACGCTGGCCAGACGGGTTGGAGAGGCCTCTTTGATGTTTATAAGTTAAATGCGGTTGGAATTGCGGATAAAAGCAAGTTATATTTTCTAACACCAATTAACTCAATTCAAGGTATCAGGTTGGTCGGGGGCCAATCCCGGCAATCCCGGATCCTGTAATTTGGCTCACGTACCGCTGTCGTAGGCGATACGTGGCCAACAGAGTTTCGTGCTACTATTGGAACTCACACACAATCACCTCAAGAGTATTGGAGAATGGGAGCAAATAGCTATAATAATAAAAGCATATTTTCTTCAAAATGTTATAGTTACAAAATATAAATATATACGGACAAATCACACAGATTGAGTTAGCCCCAAAGTAAGTTCGAGACTTGTGTTATGGGATACTAACTCAACGATGCTATATTTTATAATAGATACTTATATAGATAGACATCCAAGACCCAGGTCAATCTGAAAAAGATCATTTTCCATCTTGACCTGACCGGGGATCGAACCCGGGACCTTCCGTGTCGCAGGCAGGCGTGTTGACCGCTGCGCCACGGAGCTCGTCTATAATAACTAGAATATTTAATCACAAAATCTGTAATTATAATTTTTTTTACAGATCTCAAAACATACAGTAATTCTATGGAAATATACACATTTTACATATCAGTGGCGGATGTACCAGCAAGTGTAGCGTGTGACACCCATCAACCATGTGGACGTACGACTTGATAAAGGTCGCAGAAAGATGCTGGATGCAGTTCGCTTCCAACGATCAATGGAAACAAAAATTTTGTCGAATTCCTGACGGAAAGCGATTACAGCCTATCTACATACGTCTTAAAGACCGGGGGAGCCACTCACGCGTTGCCGACCCTAAATATACCTATCTTTTCACGCCTTTTTTGAAGAACCTCATTTGTAGTCTCATCATCTGGTCTTTCTTAGTCTCCACTGCTGGAGCACGACCCTCTCTGTACTAATAGAGCCATACATATATTAGCAAGAGCAGTCAGAGGATTTGGCCTACACTCTCCACGCTGGGCAGACGGGTTGGAAAGGTCTCTTTGTTGTTTATAAGCTTTGTTTAGCATGTGTTTCCTAAGTCGCCTTTTACGACGTCCACGGGAAGACTTGGACTGGTCCTTCTACTCTGCCGGGAACCACACGGCTAATTTGTAGTCTCAATGATTCACACTCCTTACTAGTCGCCAATGGTAGGAGATGGCATTAATCCGATCATCTAGCTGAGTGTGCGTTGTTTGCTTGACACCAGTAACATTAATTGCGTTTCTTTCAAGCTTTCGCTTTACCAGAATTGAAATTAGCAGCGGAACTCCGTCTCATCTCTCGTCCAGAGGATATCGATTCAAAAAGGTTTTACTTATATTGTTCTTACATACATATTATCACGTCTTTATCCTTTGCGGGGTAGAAAGAGCCCTAGGTCATAAAGTCCAACGTTTAGGTGGAAAGCGGAATCAAAATAGTGATGGGTTGCTGGCCGCATCGCCTATAACGTGATTCCAAGGTTATCGCCCAATCCATTACCCGCTTTTACGGTCTGCGCGGGAAGTAAAGAAGCTGGTATATTCAATGTTTTTCCTTTACACCCAAACGAGCATGGAAGATTATTGTTATACACAAACACAGCAGCATATGTAAGAGTTGTTAACACGTAATGAACGCCAGAATGAATGCACAGATGGTGGTTATAGAACGATTGCGAACAAAGGTGTAGGTAGTGTAGCCACACGTCTCTATTTCGGGATATTACAGGATGCTTTGAAATATCTAGTTTCTTATAAAGTGTAAGATTTACCTCAGTTTTTAAAAATCTAATGGCATTCTGTACCATACCTACCATACCATACCTGTATTTGTTTAACTAGCATACCTACCTGATTGTCTATGTTAGTGACAGCACGAGTTTGAGAACGTTTAAAGTTATGATGGAAATTTTTGGTGGAAAGTCAAGGGGTTCAGTTGTCGTTTGCCCTATACAATTTTGCAAATTGATTTAAGTGGACTTAATAATATGAAATTGGTGTAGTTTGGTGTTATAAATGCTCGTGCTTGAGAACAATTTGTGAAATAGTTACAGTAGACTGTTAAATGGACTCGTATAGATTTGTCGCCAAAAGCTCCCACGAGGCTGCCAAAGAACATACGCCATCTTTCATGCCACATACCGTACAACACCGATACTTAGTATCTCATTATACTGGACATTGGCAGAATCACTGAAATCTCGGTGGAAGTCATAATTAAAAAGAAGAAAGAAAGAAAAGTTATGATGCTTTTGAGACCTACAAGTAGGTTTTTTTTATCTACGATATCAGTATTCGGGTGTTAGCCACAGTAAAAAGTGTTCAAAATTCATTTTACTACACTGTTTTTCCCTCACATACCGTATGTAATGCAAAACTTAATCTTAATTAGTCAAAACAGTTTTATCTCGATACGTACAGTCAGGAATGACTTTGTTAGCTGTAAGTTTGTCTATTTTTACCTCTCGATTCTGCGCGACCACTAAGGAGCTATTTTACCATCGAACATAAAATGATTCATCTCAATCGATCTAGTATTTTACGTGATGGCTAAAAAATAAATAGGTAAATATAAATATATACACGGACAAATCACACAGATTGAGCAAGCCCCAAAGTAAGTTCTTACGTAAGACTTGTGTTATGGGATACTAACTCAACGATACTATATTTTGTAACAAATACATAAATATTATAGATAAACATCCAAGACCCAGGTCAATTTGAAAAACATCATTTTTCAACTTGACCTGACCGGGGATCGAACCCGGGACCATCCGTGTCACAGACCGGCGTGTTGACCGCTGCGCCACGGAGCTCGCATAGGTATACATAAAAACAAAAATTAAAAAAAATATCCGGTTAACTTAGATCGCATGGCCGTCCTCCTTCGTCCCAGAGATTTCAGCAGTGTTCCAGGCTTCTCATTTACGGACCTCTCGTTGTATCGAGGTTAGGTATAAGCACTACTATTCCACCAAATTAAATAAATATCCCCTGTTAGTAAGTACCTTTGTGTTCACGAGTTTTCAATATACATATATCCCGACACACTGAATATAAAACAGTCACTCATTTGTTCCTTGATCTGTACATTTTATAAGAATCAAGAACCATTTATTCCTTTGAAAATGGTTACAAGGATATTAAATTTTGATGATGCACAGCAAATTCTGCCATTACTGGCGTAGGAATAATGCATAAACTAAGTAAGTATACATGTGTCACTATAACTACCTATATATGATACAGATTTAGTGTGGATGCTACTTCTTGATCTCCCCTTTGAACCTGTATCTCAAATAAAATAAAATAAAATGATCTACGACAGATACGCTTTCCATGCTGCGATGGGATAAAAAGGAAAAAGATAGAATATACCAGTTGCTTTTCTTCCCGCGTAGACCGTAAAAGCCGGTCAAGGGATTGGGCGAACATCAAAGGAATCACGTTATAGGCGATCCGGCTAGAAATCCATCATTATTTTGACTTCGCTTTCCACCTTAACGCCCACTAAAACGCTAAACGTGGCCTTTGGGTTGCTTGTATGACCTTGGGCTCTGTCTACCCCGCAAGGGATAAAGACGTGATAATATGTATGTATGTATATACGCAACTTGTATGTTTCCTTTGTTCATTACCTGATGGTTTTGGTGGTGTCTCCTCTGGACCTCTATACTCATATTATACCTAACCTTTGATTGTTTGCTTGTTTTCATTGAATACGACTGGACCAATTTTCAAAATTAAATAAATATATTGGGACATATCACACAAATTGAGCTAGCCCCACAAAAGTTGTGAACTTTTGTCGCAGTAGGTCGCAGGATACTAACTCAACGATACTATATTTTTGTAATATATACTTACTTATATAGATAAAGATCCAAGACCCAGGTCAATATGAAAAAGATCTTTTTTCATAGTGACCTGACGGGGATCAAACCCGGGACCCCCGTGTCGCAGGCTATAATTTACGCGGACAAAGTCACGACAAAATTGCTAATCTCAAATATAAATTATACACAATGAAAAACTACGACATACGCCTTTAGCAATGGAAAAGTGGCTGGAAAAACGTAAATAAAATGAAATAGATAATTAGGAAGTTACTATCGTTGCCCACCTAGTAAGGACAGGGCAGGGGCTTTATTAAATCATACTAATGCGTAACATTATCTTGATGATGACATCGCGTGTCTACTTAATCCGACAACGCCCTTTATTTTGTGCTTTACCTACTTGTTTCCTATACTACATATAATATATTGCCTTCCACGCTGGTCTGGGAGTAACTTCGAGCAACACGGCCTCCGTACCGGACGGAAGGCCGTGTTGCTCGAAGGGAAGTAAAGAAAAAACATAGAATGTACCAGCTGCTTCTCTTCCCGCGCAGATCGTAAAAACCGATCGAGGGAATGGGCGAAAATCTAAAGACTCATGGCAATAGGCGATGCGGCTAGCAACCCATCACTATTTTCATCCCGTTTTCCACATCCACACCCACCACCACGCTAAACGTGGCCTAAGGTCTTATAGACCTGGGCTCTGTCTACCCCGCAAGGGAAAAATACGTGACAGTAGGTATGTATGTAACATTAAGATATCTTATACATTTCCTAACTAATATTATAACTGCTAAAGTGCGTTTGTTTGTTACGCTTTCACGTTCTACCTACTGAACCGATCATCATGAAATTTGGCATACCCAAAGGTTAGGGTAGTGAAAAGGACATAGGCAATATGCCACGCGGGCGATGCCGCGGGTAATAGCTAGTTACTTATAAATTGTAAAACGTACCGTTGACTCGTTACTTTTGTTAATAATGTCTCCTCGTCTCACGTTCCTCACGTTACATCCTCAGAGTTACATCTATTGCTTCGTTCGAAATTAAAATTCTTTCAAATTTCAAATTAGTACCTACTTTTGACGCACACATGTGACGTAAAAAGTTGGCGTCACTTGAGAAGACGTCCCCGTAACCTCCCGGACCATATTGTTCCTAAGTCCACAATTTTTCGTTGTTTTTATTTTTTATTAATATTGACTAAAAAGCTTTTTAAATTTATTTAAGTACCCTCTAAGCAATTAAGAAAGTAAAGTAAGGGCAGATTTTGGAAAACAATTAATGTTATTTCCGTAAACGCGCAAATTATTTGATCCTTAAAAAATATTTAGCACAGACTAGGAATTTATCGGAAATATCTCGAGTTTCCATAGTGCCTCACAAACGCGCCCTTTAGAGTGCTCAATGTAGAGGGCGCTTCAAGAGCCGTCTGTCAAACCAGCATTCGTTGACACCACCCGTCCCTTCCAAATTAATAAAAACAACGGCACAAAGGGGCAAAGAAATCAAGTGTCGGGTGCCAAGTTAGGCTGGTTTAATACTATGACAAAAGACGCGGGAAAACAATGGCTGCTGTACCATAAAGAGATAGTTCCCTTTTTGAAAATTTATGTTTTTTACACAGCGTTTACGGGTTAGTTGTTCGTGACCTGAGTTAACCCGTAGAATGATTTAGATTTTTTTTCATTTCAAGCTGTTTTAATAGCAAATAAAAAGCATAAACCAAAGGCTTTGATCGTAAATGTCGATACTGTCATTTTCTTTCTTTCTTTCTTTATTGCGTTTCGTATTGTACATTACATCAGCTCTTACAATAATGTCACTGCACTGTAATTATATTAAATATGTACAACATGGACGTATAAAAAAAGACGGACGGCGTTTTGCAAAGCGACGTACTGAAGCACCGCTAGTAACCCAGCCTTGTGTATAGACAAGGCGACACGCACACACTCTCACCATAGTAACCCTGCCGGCCGCCATTTTATCGTGAACTCCCAACCGAATAACCGCGTGAGCGTCTCTCGAAAAATATTTATAATGCCGTCTTGTGTAGTTAAATGCTGTCGGAACTAGAGTAGGTCTATTAAGAAAACACAGAGGAGTACCTTTCACATACAACGAAGTTGTTCATTTTACGATTTGATGACAAAATAATTACGATGAAATTATAAGAATAATTTTGGCGGACATAGACGTTAGGGCCGGTGTTGCCATTATTTGAAAATTTCATTTACCCTAAAGTCGGGGAGTTTAGGATATTCCGTACTAATCTATAATTCTATATTTTATAAATGCGAAAGTAACTCTGGCTGTCTGTCTCGCTTTCACGCCAAAACTTCTGAACCGATTTAATTGAAATTTGGTACACTATTACACCAATTTCATATTATAAAGCCCGCTAAAAATCAATTTACAAAATTGTCTAAGGCAAACTTCAACTGTACCCCGTGACTTCCCTCCACACCACCAATCATGTTTAATCATCAATATTTTGATTGATGGATTTTGACAGCTCGTCCTGTCGACAGTGCCGCCACCTAGGGGAAAAATCAATTCTAAAAACCTTAATTGCTCTCTGTTCTCCTGAAATGCTATTAATTTGGAAATATGTATTAGTGCTTGGGTGGCCAAAGGCGCGGAATCTTCTGCACTAGTTCTGCAAAACTGATGTACTTTTTTTCATCCTATATTTTTGTGCTGCGATTAAAACCTCATCAAATACCAATGAACATCGAGGTTGCTAAAAATTTAGCCTTTAGAGCTTGGTAAGCTTCCTCTGTAAAGCCACATTCACCTTTTGTGGGTCCACACAATTTTACGAAAGTTCTTGGATGGGGGAGGCAAGTATTAAAAGTTTTTCTCCTTTTGGGGAATAATAATTTTAAGTGAGACAAAATTTCCTTATTATCGATTTCTACAGCGGTTATGTGTTGTATGGCTGTGAATAGATTTTTACGTGCGTCACACTGTTACATTTCCCAAAGGCTTATCCTGATTATTCATAAATCCATGAATAAATTAAGAAAAACTGTGTTATTGTTTTGCATTTTGATCGCCATAGCCGATTTTTGTTTGAACAGACTATTGAACAAGTTCGTGTATTGGTGTGTGCATGTTCAAGAAATACGAAATTTAAATACGTTAATTAATGATTATTAAGTTGAATCTAAATATTTTATTCAATTTCTTTATTTCTCTGTCTATTTTGATCTCTCTGTCGCCCTGGTCTCCTGCCGTCTTTTCTAATATCAATTGCGTTAAATTATATGTTAATTCCATTATAATATGTATAGGTAGAGTAATAAACAATCAATACACCAAATAAAAAAAATACAACATATGTACAAAAAAGTGGGGTAATTTTCCTGCATATGGCAATCGATCTGGCACTCACACATGGACGCGTCGCCGCCATTGCAATGCTTCACTCAGTGTTTAGGCCACAGTCCGTCCGTCTTTTTTTATACGTCCATGATGTACAATATGAAACCTGTCGGGCATCGCATAAATAAAATTTGAAATGGCAAACGGGTTTTGTACTATAAGATATTAAAAAATATAATTATATTAAAAAAAAATAAGAAATTATAGTAATTTATCGTATATATGTTTTATATGTGTTACTTACTTGATTTTTTGATTGCTCTTTATGGTTATATAATTAGTTACTTGTCATTTTTTTTTCTTAGATAGATTTTATTAACATTTATTATTTGATGTCACTTTAATGTTAAATATAAGGCAATTATTAATGTAGTTTTATGTCGCATTTTTATGTGAGTATATATAGAATTATTAGTTGTATTGTACCTATGTCAAGTATGTTACAGTCACTTTAATTCAGTATCGTTTAAAAACTCGTCAATTGTGTTATAACTTTTATCTAAACATAATTCTTTTATCTTTTTAATAAATATTGAGTCGTTTTTTTCCGCTCTTAAAGTATCGGGTAAAGTATTATATATTTTTGTTGTCATGGCTAATGGGCCAGAACTGAAAATTTCCAATTTTGATATTGGCATAATAAGTTTATTTTTCTTCCTTGTAGGATAGCGTCGCGGCAAGTCTTCTTTTTTTGTATAAAATTGTGGATTTTTCCGAACAAATTTACATGATTCTAAAATATATATAGATGGTAAGGTTAAAATTTTAAACTTTTGAAATGTGGCTTACAACTATCTGTTCCTTTAATGTTTTTAATAATTCGGATACATTTTTTTTGGAGGGTAAGTAATCTACTTGCATCGGTGCTGTTGCCCCAAAGTATGATTCCATACGTTAGGCATTATTAGAACAATATATTTGGCATAATATTTTTATGTGATGTCTTAGTTTTAGTAAGTTTAGGCTTACACGGACTTACGCCATCTAGTAAAGAGAGAAAAAGAACTATGCAGCGCCGTTGCCTAACTATGCTGCTTACCTAATAATAGCAAGCCTTACTTTGGTCCAATATTTTATTTATTTATATGTATTCATTTATTTACTATAATGTTGGCAGCTTTCAGTTTGATTTGGGGTTGCCTATAGTCAACCTACGAGTACGCCGTAGCTCGTAGCATCTACGACTAGCTACGACAAAAATGAAGAAAGCGGAGTTTTTCGCAAAGATCCCTATATCATTTACCAATAATATAAATGAGAAAGTTTCTACGTTGTTTTTTTATGACATAGGACGGCAAACGAGCCAGCGGGTCATCTGATGGTAAGTGATCACCGCTGCCCATGGACTAATGCAACACCAGTGGTGTCACAAGAGCGTTGCCGGCCTTTATTTTCCCTCCCAGAGGGGAAGGGGGGGATGGGCCACCGGCTCTCTCACTCACCGAACGAAGCACAGAAGCGGTAAAGCTACTACTCAAACGTTTAAACAATAAATGTCATAGATAAAGCGTGTCAAAGTTCATGAGTGGGGGCTTGTGACATCACAGGCCACTAAAAAGTGTACTGGCTAGTGACGTCACACACAATTTTATCGGGCTATATCTTTGTAATTTTTTGTCACGTGTCAAATGTTTTTTAATAATCTAACCAACGGACTAATTATATTTTTTTTAGGAAAATAGCCCATTCTGCCAGTAGGGTGACTCTACCACAATGAAATTTTATTATTATATTATTATAAATACTAGCTTTTAACGAACAAATGATATCTTCATTTTCTTTCAAATGATTTATTTCCTTTTTGGTTCGAGTAGCTAAGGTGTGGAATGAACTGCCTGCGTCTATATTCCCAGACAAGTACAGTCCCGGGACATTCAAAAGTAGAATAAATGGGTATCTCTTGGATAGGCATGTAACATCTTCGTCTTCATCGTCAATTACCATCAGGTGAGATGGGAGAGAAATTAATGCCGAATTCAATAATTAATAAAAAAAACAAATAGGGCAAAGTATTGGATTCCAAAAATTTCATAGCGTGTTCCCGGTCACTTGAAATGCTTTGTAAAGGCCGTAATGGGATTCTACATAAATAAACATTGATGAAAAATCTCATTTTAAATCTTTTTTGTTAAAGTTTACCCTAAAAGGTACAGAGTAAACGCACACACCCAGTTTTTTTAACTGTCCTATACAAACGAACTCTTTTAATATCCTTCGAGGGACATTTGCGCCCAAACAGTTTAGGAGAAATGTGATTGAAGTACTACTTAGCATTCAGCCGTCGTAGGGACGGGCCTAGTGAGTTTCTCCCGAAATTGCGATTTGGGGCAATCGAAGGTGAATTGACAGACACTTTATACAGTCCTAAGATTGGACTGCAGCCGATTTTGAGAAAGAACGCTGGGTTCTTTGACCTGCAGCGTAGCTCAATGCCGAATGCCGAAAACCGAACAATACTGATCGTTTATCGATCTTAAAGTGAAATATTCAAAATCGAAAACTGCTTTTATGGATTTTAGAGCTTAGAATACGCGTCAGATTATTATTCTAACTCAATTGACGTATATTGTATGCCCTCATATCCAGTTTCGGAGAAATAAGATTGAAGTGCCGTCGTAGGGATGGGCCTAGTAAGTTTCTCCCGAAATTACGATTTAGGGCAAAGTCCCAATCAACAATCTCCAAGCTGGCCAGACGGGTTGGAGAGGTCTCTTTCATATTTTTAAGCTTTGTTAAGCTTGAGTTACCTAAGTTGCCTTCTACGACATCCACGGGAAGACTTGGAGTCGTCCTATTCTACTCTGTCGAACCACACGGCTTAATTGTACCTATGTATCAAGAATTATCTTCCGCAAACTAACACAAAAAAGTTAGAAGTCAGTCCAATTTACTAAAAAGACCGTAGTCGCCGAGAAAATAACCTCATCTTTATTTTGACGGCCCGTAAACAAGGAAACTTTTTGCGAAAAATGAAACACAATAAAAGCCACCAGACGAGTCGAGAGTAAGAACTACTCTACTACCGTCAAAAGAGACCACTTTTGGCGGTTATTGAGTAGTTTATTCAACTTGATCTGATTTAGGAGTACCAGAACAAAATGGCGGGTGCGCTAGTTTCAGTTTCACTGATTTAAGCCTCTTACAAGTTGATCATATGTATCAAGAATTATCATCCACAAAAACTAGCACAAAAACGTCAGTTCATTTTGCTAAAAAGACTTTAGTCGCCGGGAACATAACCTCACCTTTATTTTGACGGCCCGTAAACAGGAGGAAACTTTTTGCGGGAAAAGCAACACAATAAAAGCCACCGGACGAGTCTGCCGGAATTAGGGGCGGTATTATGAACATACGGAATTAACGACTGTGAAATCAGAGCCGACGTGTGGGGAACGACCACTCAGCAAGGGGATAGAGGAAAAAGAGAGTCTAAGCCACATCTTGAATCACATAAAATTTGTGTATTGAACACAATTATGATGTGTAGGTACTAAGCCACTTGATAGAGATGAACGTTTCTGTTGTAATGTACATTCGGGGGTATGTGAACCTGACCCCTCTACAAACAGATTCCAAATTTTAGGGGGGGGGGGGGGGGAAGGTCAGGTTTATCTGCCATAGGCGTGGGGATAAAGGAAAAAGAGAAACTATGTTTTATGAACGACAGTAAAGCTGCGGTTCCACCAAATATTTAGAGGAGTAATGTGGAAATGTATGGCGAATTTACGAAACGGTGTGCAGCGCAGTTGGCTCTTCTTGAGAATGATCATGTTTAACTAACAATGTGTCAAGATCGAACCTATGAGTTTTCTATGAGACCATGTCCACGAGAACTGTGCTAACAAAGGCAATGAAAATCAAACGACTTCTAGTTAATTGCTAGTCGCTCTACCCAATCGCAGAGCTTTGGCAGAAAGACAGGCTACTGTTTGAGTTTAATGGTTCTTTTTTTTTATTTCACCAAATCGTTTGAATTATAATAATTGTCATTATTCCAGTCTGCGAGACCAATCAGCCTAAACGTTTTATTTTCTTGATTATTTAAAGTTGAGTGAAAGATTTTTCAGTAAGAGAATTGCATAAGCCAAAATAAATTTGTTTTGGCACTAGCTAAAAGCCTAGTCTGTAGTTTTGGCTCCTCTGTATGGGGCCGCGTCAGGGTAGTTTTCCCCTTTTTAAAGGGGATAATCATGGAAGCTGAACAAATTGTGTAAAGAACCTTGTTTTGTTGATGATAATACTCCGTCTAGGTTTTAAATGGGAAAATTTGTAGAAGAGCAAAAGATAGAAAAAAATGTGCAGGTCCTAATCGTCTTAGGTTTTGCTGCTTGGGAATGGAAGTTGTTTTTGGTGTCAAGGTAATTGTAGAAATACTTAAATCCGATATTTTCTACTAACTTGGGCATATAGGCTACATCAGAATTTAGTTCACTAACCTTTTTCCTGTAATTATTGTTCTATATCACAGCAAATTGGAGTATTTTTACGTTTTTTTGAGCACGAACAGACAGATCGTGTATGCGACTTTCACCTATTCACCTATACGAGCCGGGCGCGGGTTGACACGCGGTGTTATTATTACTTTTGACTCTAGTAGGGTGCGAGCGACAATCCCTGCTCTGTCGATGGTTACCCGAAGTCATTGGCTAAAGCGTTCGGTCGACCGAAGTTCCAGATTTTCGTTTCTATTTTTTTAATTGGTCGCTAACATCCAGACATTTAAAGGTTCTTGAAAGATTGGCAGCAAGTTACATTGGACAGGGATCAGTGGGGAAAAGAAGGGGAGGCCTTTGCCCAGCAGTGGGACAAAAAAGCAGGTAAAAAAAAATCATACTTTTATCAAAGGGCAGTGCAGGCAACATTAAAAAAAAATTTGGATAAAATCTGAGAGAACCCTACTAAGTATTTTATTCACTTCACAGTTTAAAGTGAACATGTGAAGCTCTTCTTAGCAGCTTTGTCACGGGAAGCAATGGCTTATCTGTTTCATTTTGTGAAGTTATTGCACATTATGACTATTCTTGGAAGTAATAAACCTCAATGTCATTTTAAAGACCTATCTATAGACACCCTGTACGTATAGGTCTGAAGAAAGAATTTTTTTTTGTTTAATTTCATCTATCTACTAAGTTTTGTGTACCTAGTCCTAATAATTTCAGAATAAAGTGGCAGTGTCATACGGACAGACATACCTGATGGGCATGACGAATCTACATGGGTTCCGTTTTTGCCATTCGGCTACGAAACCCTAACAATATGCGGGACAATCTTTAGGGACTGCCGATAGAAGTGAAAACTACTCGTAAGTAACTTGTTGTTCACCCAAAAAGTACAAAGCTTTCGGTGACGATGACGAGAGTTTCATGATTTTTGTTTACCTTGGGTAAACAAAACGCCTAATGAAGTTTTCACTTCTTAACGAGTCTTGCATTTTCCTTGCCTAAGCAAAATTCAGAATCAACATTAGCAAAAACATTCCACGAAAAACCTAATCTTATACTAACCGCAGTAAACCCAAGATTACGTTTAAGAAAACAATAAAAGCTAAATGAAATTGCGAAAATGCTTATTAAAGTCCCGAGGCTGTTATGGCCCATCAAATATTTTTCATTCGGAGTCTTTTTAAATAAAGGACTCCTGTAATGTTTATTTGATAAAATCTTGTTGTGATTGCGCCCCGCTGGATATAACGCGATTATTTCTCGGTATTGAGGGAACTTTTCCATTACGACGTAAGGGAGTCTATTTTGTACGCAATCGCCACAAGTGTAGACGGGTTAATAACAGCTGTTTTAAGGTATGATATTTAGCTTTTTTCAGCTTGTACTTCTGAGTCTGATGGTTATATTCATCTATCTGCTTCCGATGAAGAAATATGTCCTGAAGAAATCTAAATACCGCACATAGTACGGTGCAGGTGAAGAGAGGATTCTGTTAGGTTGCAGATGATGTTGCGGAGATACGAGACCACATGAAGCTGTAAACAGGTTTATAGCTTAATGATATGTTACATGTAGATGGTTAGATGTGACGGGTCCTTCCTCGTTGACTGTAAATCCATCAAATATTTTTCATTCGGAGTCTTTTTGAATAAAGGACTCGTGTAATGTTTATTTCATTAAATCTTGTTGTGACTGCGCCTTGTTGGATATAACGTGATTATTTCTCGGTATTGAGGGAACATTACGACGTTAGGGAGTCGGTATATTTTGTACGCAATCGCCATAAGTGTAGACGGATTGATAACAGTCTTTTTAAGAGTTATGAAAGTCTCTTCCAGGGTTTATTATAGGTACGAAAAAAAAGTACATAGTATAGAAATAAAGTACAATTTATTTTTCTTTATTATTATATTTAAAAACATATTTTTTATTGCTTTTTGCAGTTTGTATCAAATTCAGATCTCGACTAAACAATTGCACAGCATCTTTACAATCTATATTAATTTGAAATAAATAAGTAATTCATTTTTTTTCTATAAATTTTTCATCAACTTTTCAAAATCACAAAGAAACCAAATCATGTGAAAAAGTATTTTCGTGTACTTTATTGTTCTCATAAAGTACCTAGAGTACAATTGCGTGAAATAACGTACATTACTTTATTATAAAGTACGGGTGGCAACCGTACTTACTAGCTATCTGCAGGCCGATTTGCTAACTCGGTGTACAACGATTTGATTGTCACCTTAGCATCCATTACGGTTTTCATAACTTAAATAAAAAAAGTCATTCGTACCGAAGCCGTAATGAATATTGAAGTTACCATGAAAATGATGTACACCGTAGTTGTCAAAAGTTAGCAAATAGGCCAGCTGGCCTTTTAGTTCGATAGCTCTATTACGTAAGAAGAGGGTCCTCGTTGATTTTGTAACTTACTATAATAAATCTTTAAAGTTATTATTATGAATACCTAGTTAGTTTTATGAAAATAACGGAACCTCTAGTCGGCGACCCTAAATCTCTGGCTCTCTGAACTCTGGCGCAAAAAGTTTCCCACTCCTTCAAATTACATCTCTCCATCCGAGGGGCTGCCACCGGGTAATAACCTCCCGTGGTCCATATGGAGGAGCCTTAATTGCCTCAGGACTGAGGTGGGCCGATGCAGGCATAATTTGGCTCGGTGGGGCTATATTGACCAGGCGGAGGTGCGATGCCAGTGTGGTCATGACGACCAGACAATGTCACACCTCCTTTCGTGCCCCTCTTGTCCAACTAGCTGCACGAAGGAAGATCTTTTTACCGCCTCAGAAAGTGGAATTAGAGTTGCCACATACTGGAGGGACAAAATCTAATTGCCTTAAGCCATCGACACGAAAAGAAGAAGAATTTGCATTAATCTTTCAACATCCAATTATCCAAACCTATTGGTTTGGATATTATCATCATCATCAGCCTATACTCGTCCACTGCTGGACATAGGCCTCCCCAATTGCACGCCATCGAGATCTATCTTCGGCTGCTCGCATCCAGCTCCTACCAGCCATCCTGCGCAAATCGTCACTCCACCGCGCCTGAGGACGTCCTACACTACGTTTGCCGAGACGCGGTCTCCACTCAAGAACTCGTTTGCCCCAACGGTTATCGGTTCTTCGGCTAATATGGCCAGCCCACTGCCACTTCAGCTTGCTAATCCGGTGGGCTATGTCGATGACCTTAGTTCTCTGCCGGATCACCTCATTTCTGATTTGATCCCGCAGAGAAATGCCGAGCATAGCCCTTTCCATAGCCCGCTGAGCGACCTTGAACTTGTGGACCAGCCGTGCCGTAAGTGTCCACGTTTCGGCTCCGTATGTCATGACGGGTAGGACGCACTGATCGAAGACCTTTGTCTTTAGGCACTGTGGGATCGACGATGTGAAGACCTGACGTAGTTTCCCAAACGCAGCCCAACCTAGCTGAATTCTTCTATTCACCTCGCTCTCGAAGTTGTTTCTACCTAACTGCAATGTTTGCCCGAGGTATACATATTTTTGAACAACTTCGAGAACGGCACCGTGAACTGCAATCGGTTCCGGTAGTACATGTTCGTTGAACATGACCTTGGTTTTATCCAAGTTCATCCGTAGGCCGATGCGTATAGAAGAGTCAGCCAGGTCATTCAGCATCTGTTGTAGGTCCTGCAGCGTTTCTGCCACGATAACGATGTCGTCAGCAAATCGCAAGTGAGAGATGTACTCGCCATTGATGTTGATGCCACGTCCTTTCCAGTTCAGCGTCTTAAACATATCCTCCATTGCATTAGTGAACAATTTAGGAGATATTACGTCTCCTTGTCTCACTCCTCGATGCAACGGTATGGGACTTGTCTGCTGATTCTGTACTTGGACGGACATGGTGGCGGCCTCGTACATACATCTCATCACTTGGATGTATCGCCAATCTACTTGGCATCGCTGCAGGGACTCCAGAACGGACCAGATTTCAATGGAGTCAAAAGCCTTCTCATAGTCCACAAATGCTAGACACAGGGGCTGATTATATTCTTCGGTCTTCTGTATAATCTGCCGCACTGTGTGGATGTGGTCTATGGTGCCGTATCCGCTCCGAAACCCAGCCTGCTCCGGTGGTTGGAATTCGTCAAGTCTTCGCGCAAGACGGTTCGTGATCACTCTTGAAAACAGCTTATAGACGTGGCTTAGAAGGGAAATGGGTCGATAGTTCTTCAGCAGGGTTTTGTCTCCCTTTTTGAAGAACAGGACGACTTCACTCCTACTCCACGCCTGCGGAGTTCTCCCTTCGAAGAGAACAGCATTAAAAAGTTTTTGGAGCTCCCTCAGTACGGGTTTACCTCCTGCCTTTAACAATTCTGTTGTAACGCCATCCTCTCCAGGGGCTTTTCCATTTTTAAGCTGTTTAAGAGCGATCTCGATTTCGCCAATGCTGATTTCTGGCAGGTCTTCAGTGTAATGGCGTGTTAATGTGGCTCTAGAATCCTCATTTTCGGGATCAGGTCGAGGTGCATGCGAAGCGTATAACCGGCCATAGAAGTTTTCCACCTCTGAAAGAACTGCCGGCTTCGAAGCAACGACTTCTCCACTTGCTGTGGTCAACTTCGTCAATTGGCTTCTTCCAAGAGATTTTACGAACACTTTTGACCCCCGGTTTTGCTCGATCGCTTTTTCAATAGCGAGGGTATTGGAGCACCGCAGGTCGTGTCGTACGTGCTTGCTGATCTCTTGGTTTAGAGCCCGTTTTCCTGACGAAGTGACGGGTGGATTCTCACGTCGTTCCTTCATTAGCTCTAAAGTCCTATCCGAGAGCTTAGACTTCCTGCCCTTACGCTGCATGTTACAAAATCGCGTACCTTCTTCCCTGAGAATTCGAACCACATTTTCAAAGTTCTGGTCAACGTCAATTGTGGTTTCCACGGAAGCAAATCGGTTCTCAAGGTTTGACTGGAACGTTTCAGATCCCGTCATGGTTTGGAGCGGAGTAGGTCGGAGCCTGGCCTTCATCAAGCGGACACGTTCAGCTTTGAAGTCGATATTCAGAGAGCCTCGTACAAGTCGGTGATCGCTACCGGTATTAAACCTGTTGATCACGGAGACGTCTCTGAATATGTGCTTTTTGTCCGTCATGATGAAGTCGATCTCATTTTTTGTCATAGTGTCGGGGCTTTGCCACGTCCACTTCCTTTGGGGCTTTTTCTTAAAGAAGGAATTCATCAAGAAGAGCCCCTCGCGTTCGAGGAAGTTGACAAGCATTCGCCCCCTATGATTTCTACTTCCAAATCCATGGGATCCTACTACCGATTCGTTGCAATTCTGTACTCCCACTTTAGCGTTGAAGTCCCCCATAACAACGTTGTAGTGGGTCTTAGTTGTGAAGTGGAGGGCCCTTGATATGTCATCGAACATATTCTCCACTTCATCGTCTGAGTGTGTCGAGGTCGGTGCGTACACTTGCACCACCTTGAGGCTATACCTCTCGGTGAGCTTTACGATGAGGTACGCCACCCTATTCGACACACTGGACATTTCCACTACGTTGTCAGATAGGGACTTATTTACCAGAAACCCAACACCGCCTTGGGATTGTTGGTCTCCCTCGCGGAAGAACATTAGGTGGCCTGATTCGAGGGTTATGGTGTCCTCCCCCTCTCTTCGGACTTCACACAATCCTAATATGTGCCACCTAATCTTCCCAAGTTCCACTTCAAGTTGCGCCAGATGCGAGTCAAGCCGTAGCGTGCGTCCGTTGTACGTCGCCAGGGTCAGTCGGTTTTGGTGGCCTCCCGTAGCCCGGAGATTCTTCGCACCCCCTGCCCCACCGTTACCATGGTCGCCACCATGACCAGGAATAGCGGGGCCGCCGGGAACTGGGGGCCGTGGCCTTCTGTGCTTCTGCATAAGGGGGATATGCCCATAATCGCCACGCTGGGCAGGCGGGTTGGCGATCGCAGTATGGGCCAGTTCTGCGGCCCGCACCAGGAGACGCTGCTGCCCATCTCCTGAGATCAAGTTTCCCTTAGTCGCCTCTTACGACACCCACGGGATGAAAGGGGGTAGTGCAATTCTAAGCCGGCACGACACGGCGTATTGGATATTATATTTAATAATATTATATTTAATAAAATCCGTACGAATTAATATTAGCTCTTAGGCGTTGTGTTGTGTGGTGGCTAGGAAAGAAAGACAACAATATCGACAAGCATATTTGCAACATTTCCCCGTACATTTGTGCGGGGTCTTTCATCCGCATAAAGATTAGAAAAAAATATTGCTTATTATTTTGTTCCCATTTAGCAGCACATTTCAGCAGGTAAATATCTATGCAATACATGGTGTTAGTGTGAACAGTATTCTCCTTTAAACCAACAAACCAGCCCGTCAAAATAATCAACTTTTTCTATGGGACCAATGCTGGTAACTTAAAAAAAATTCGTCATTTCCATACAAATGTGTTCGGCCGGCCGGCAATTGGTATGAAAATTTTGAAAAAAAAATTGTGTTTCCAGCTTTGGTCCTAAAGGAAAAGTTGTTCATTTTGACGGGCTGGTTTGTTGGTTCAAAGTATAGCACTGTTCACACTAACACCTTGTATTTCCCCATGTATGTTTTGCCTAGGGATCACATAAGTATAGCGACAAAGTATTAGATTAGTTATTATTTCGTAATAATATTTCTTCCCACTATCGTCGGGTAAGCACGCAATATTGTCCCGTACGTTTCGTCCTGGGGCTTTCGGCCGCACAAGGGGTGGCGAAAATGTGTTGCTTGTTATTTCGACCATCGGGCGGGAACGGCGGCCCGATATCTCGAAAAATAACCTGTCTTTCTCGATTCGATTACTGTAATATTGTTTAGTAAAGGAAAAAAATCTTATTTGAAGTATGAAGTACTGTTCTCCACCACCAGATTTTTAAATGGTATTTTGCGAAATATTTCTTTTTGTGCATCGTGAATACATTCATCATCATCAACATCAGGCCTTTTATAGTCTCAACTTCAGGAGCACGACCCTCTTTGTACTGTCAGAGCCATATTTTAGCCAGAGCAGTCAGAGGATTCGGCCTACGCTCTCCACGCTGGCCAGACGGATTTGAAAACAAAGCTTATTAGACATCAAATAGTGTTAATAAGCTTTGTTTAGCTTGTGTTTCCTAAGTCGCCTTCTACGACATCCACGGGAAAATTCTGCTGGGAACCATACTAGTAGGTTACGTAAATACACAAAAATACGAGGTTTTGAATATGCAACTAAAAAAAACCATTGTGACCGGGGTAGGTTATAGTCGTCATGACTCGCAGTCAATGAGGAAATAAAATATATACGGACAAATCACACAGATTGAGCTAGCCCCAAAGTAAGTTCGAGACTTGTGTTATGGGATTAACTCAACGATACTATATTTTATAATAGATACTTATATAGATAAACTCCAAGACCCAGGTCAATCTGAAAAATATCATTTTACATCTTGACCTGACCGGGGATCGAACCCGGGACCATCCGTGTCGCAAGCAGGCGTATTGACCGCTGCGCCACGGAGCTCACAAACAAAAGATTATGTTACCACATTCAAATAAGGTGTCATCTTCAACTGCCTGTCCGGCGGTTGCATGTATGGCATCGGCTATACGCGGGTCCGATTTCCGAGCTGCTACTTTCTCATCTCCAATTCATCTGAGCAAGTAGCATTACAAACTTTATCCTGTTCCACCAGCCCAACAAACTTTTACCCTTTCCTCGCTTATAAACCGGTTTTGATGGGAAGCAGCGTCGGAACCAAGATAAGCCAAAAGAATTGCGCTCATCAACCCGTCTGCCGAAGTATGGCAAAAACCTCCATGGAAATCTGTGGGGCCTATGTCCTGTGGACTTCTTGTGACTGATGATGATTTAAATCAGTTAGGCAAATGTTATATTTTAAATTATAATTGGACATATAGTACTCTGTACAAAATTATGTATACGTAGGGCTTCTTCCATACAAACACATTACAAGTCTCCCGATCCAAAAATCCGGAGTTCGCCCGCAGCTGTTTGTGGGGTTGGTAACACAAACAGACGGACAGCATTGCCTTACATCTCAAAATAGAGAAAGTACAGATATACTTCATATCACATTCATATGCGCTCTGTCACCATCAGGTAGCCATCAGGAGTTTGATTGCGTAATAAGATGGCTTGCCTTCATCATCATCATCATATCTGCCGCAAGAAATCCACTGCTGGACATGGCGCCTCCTCCAAGGATTTTCAATACGTACGACCGGTTACAAGCGGCCTGGGTCCGGTGTGTTTCTGTTACCTTGGTCAGTTCGGCTTGCCGGAGCGTGGTTGCCATTTGAAAATCTTCTGCCCCATCGGCTATTGGTTGTATGCGTTATGTGATATAAGACACCTCAATGTGTCGGGACATAGAGGAAAGGGAAAGCCGAGGAATCCGAGGGAATGTATAAGAGAAGAATGATATAAAAGAACCAGCAACTAGTGCCAATATGGTTGGGAATAGAAAAATTTGAAGAGAGTTGACATACAGAGCCGATTTCAAATAGGAAAAAGGTGAGAGAGAAGAGACAAGCTCTATGTCTGTTCCACCACTGCTGTGTGCCTCTGTGGCTGTAGACATACCAGCGGTTTCCTATGTATCACCTACAGCTCTATCTCTGTACCACCATTGCTCTGTGCCCCGAGCATTGCCTTATATTGCGAGTTAAGCAAACTGAGCCTGTTTGGTTCTCCGCCGCAGACAGACCAACGGTTCCCTATATGTATGTGCTTGTCAATATTTGACCACAGACTGGGGTGAAACTTTATTGTACGAATCCAATGTATCTAATAGTTGCGATTTTATACCTAGTGTATTGGAGAAATGCAGCTATATAGGGTGCCCGGGCGCAAAATTCTTGCTCGCCCCCCTTATCTGCCTACGCACAATGTCTTGATGAGGGGGGAGGCACCCCGCAAATGAAAATAAAACTGCTTGGTGCCCTCCCATCCCCTCGTGCTCCAAAACTTCCAAATCAAGCGCCATTAACAGGTATTCAGTTATCATGTAGGTATTCCCTTGGAATTTCATCTACTTCTATTATTTATTCAAGATTAAATCGTTTATTTAATATGAGTTTCTTTGAACACACTTGTGTTTACAATTTTTACAACCAAAAAATTTTGTTGACGTCAGTAATTAACTTATGACTAAGTTTAGGTTTATAAATATATCTCAAGCTGCAGAATGTTGTTATAGATTACTCGAATGAAACGGTTTTTTTAAAAGCCTAAATCTACATACTCCATGCCTGTATAAAACAAGTATACGTGCTTTTAAAATGCCCTACAAATAAAACGACAAATGTCTGTATTATGTTCAGCAGCGCATGCGCGCCCTCATAATGGCTGGTAATAAATTGTAATTACACGTGTAATTCGTGTAATTGTCCGTAATTCGTGATTGCTGGCCAACCGGTCGGTCTGGTGGTTTGTTCGCCCGTGGGAACATTTCTTGGATGATTGGGATGCCTTCCTGAGGACAAAGACTGCAAAAGCTCTTTTGATTAAAAAATTAAAAAACCGAGTTATTAAATAACTCGTCCCATATGCCTACGGCCCATATGGGACGAATTGCAGAAAATCAAAATTTACAATGTTTTCATTCTGTAATTCGTCTCATTATTTTTAAGTATGGAATTTTAAACCTTATCAACGCTTGGTACAGTCAGTGAGCCCACTAAGTAATTCCACAACTCGTCCAACATACCTACGGTCCATTTGGGACGAGTTGTGGAATTATACTTAGTGGGCGGGGCATATAGCAGGCCGAACCGATGGTCGATGGTACAGTAAAGTTTTCGAATGGCGACCAACTCGGTATACAATGTATGTCTCGCTTTCAAGGCAAAATTACTGAACCGATTTTAATGAAATTTGGTATACAGATAGACAGACACAGGCAACTTTTTATAACTCACTTTTCCATGCGGACGAAGTCGCGGGCACATCTAGTAAGGAATTAAAGAGTATAAAGCGATTCTTCACCGCCCACAGAGCAGCACAATGCGTTACAATTTATGTGTAATTAACAATACAAATGCCCAGAGGTGAGGGTCGGAGATTAATCGGCCGGTGTAGTCAGGCTGGTATCGGGTTTCGATGCTTGGGGTGGTTAAATTGTTCTTTGAAGGCTATGTTTATGTATACATGGCGAAATTTTGATCGTTCTGCACCCTTAAAGGGGTGATTCAGCCCGTCGATATGAACCATTTTTCCTATGGGACCAATGCTGGAAACTCAAATTTTATTTCGACATTTTCATACAATAGTGTTCAGCCGCCCGGGCAATTTGTATAGGAATGTCGAAATTTTTTTCGAGTTTACAGCATTTGTCCCATAGGAAAAGTTGTTTATATATTGACAGGCTGAATCACCCCTTTAATGGTCCGGAACGATCAAAATTTCGCCATGTATATATATATATGTATGTTTATTTATGTTATGATATATTAATATTTATGTAGGTATGTATATATATCTCAATTCTAATAAGTAATTAAATATAACAACTTTTTTTTGTCGGTTGTATTATAAATAACATATTTTATTATCTATAATATTTATTAAGTCAAACTTAATAATTGTTTCTCCTTTACATCTATCTTTACAACTTGCACCCCTACTATCAACTTTTCACCACATCCCTAAGGTAAAACTGGTAGACAATGCTTAGCATTAAGTTATTACCTTTTGTACAAATCATAATGATTGTATGTGCAATAAATTAAATAAATTAAAAAAATATGTTTAAACTAGCCATTTTCTCCCATCAACCAATCAAAAGCGAGCATTTCTTACCAAATTTTAACCGTCTGCAGTATATTGTGTGTTGTTTATTTTATGCCATCAAAAACATAACGTGCAAAACATGCTAATTTTTTCTACCATTAAAAGTTGTGAGATCAATGTAACACCAAATCAGTTAAGTATAATAATCTATTCAGTCTCTTCTTACATGGGAACTTTAGTCTTAAGAGTCGCCTGGACGCGCATGTCTCCATACAAACAGAAAAAGGGAATTGTGGCAATATTTGATAATTTTAGGGCAAAATTAAGCATCCAATCAATTAATCTCATTATAATCTATGTACGTTCCTATCTCAGGTTCCTATACAGTTTGGTTAAATTATCAAATGTTTGAGAATTATACGCCTCTCAAGATTTCCATACAAATTTGAAAAAGCTTGTAATTCTCAAACCATTGGTATTTTAACCAAGCTGTATAAGAACGTACGTAGATTATAATGAGATTAATTGATTAAATGCTTAATTTTACTCCAAAATTATCAAATATTGCCATAATTCCCTTTTTCCGTTTGTATGGAGACATGCGCTTCTAGGCGACTCTTAAGTTATTATGTAATTAGCTGACTTAGTAACATATTATACTGACCATATTAAAAATCTTTATATTTTAAATAAATAGAATGACTTGCCCTTGCATGAAAACGCAGTGTATATCTTACAACACACAAGTATTACATACCATTTTAAATAAGGTTGTTTAGGATCACCATTTGATAATATTTTTTTTTTTAAATCCGTAACCTATTTTGATTTGAAAACAAACAACTAAAATATTCTCAGGCAATCAATCACTGCAGACCTCTCGGGGGTCCATCATTCCCTTAATCGGCATTATCGCATCGGGCCCAATCTGCAGCGGCTCCCTTGCCGACTAATCGCGGCCGCGAATAAATCACGCCAGAATTAGTGGGATCCCGAGGGAACAGCTAGGGCTGTCTACTGGGGCTTTTCAGAGTATATTTTTTTTTCTGACTTCAAAAAAAAAGTTAAATATTAGGTTGCAATTCGATTTACCAATGTCATGTGGTTTCCGGCAGAATAGAATAGGATCACTCCAAGTCTTTCCGTGGATGTCGTTGTAAGTGACTTAGGATACACAAGCTAAACAAAGCTTATAACATCAAAGAGACCTCTCCAACCCGTCTGGCCAGCGTGGAGAGTGTTGGCCAAATCCTCTGACTGCTCTGGCTAATATATGGCTCTGTAGTATAGAGGGTCGTTTAGATTCATCCTTTTTTTAATTAAATTATTTATTGAATTAGGCATTTGTCTCCCATCTCACCTGTTGATTGATGTTACAGGCCTACTCAAGAGATACCCATTTATTCTACTCTTGAAAGTCCCGGGACTGTACTTTTACGGGACCCATAAAAAATAAATCCCATAGAAATTACATCACAATGATTTGACGTAATTTTTTAGTGTAAACTACATAAATATAAATTAATTTGGTACAAAAACAAGTGTAATATATTGAACAAAGGATTTTATGGAATCATGATACATTTTTAGGAAGAATTATTAAACAAGATTTGAGTAGTCTGTTGTCGCATGTTAAGTCTTTACTTGGATGGGTGACCGCACGGTGACCGCAATTGGCATAAAAACATCCCGAGCCGTGCTTCAAAAGCCACGTTAAACCGTTGGTCGCGGCTGTCATAATTGATGGCAATCATTAAGCTATGTCAGATGCCTTTAAACAGCTCCAATAATAGGACACGAGTGTTGGCCATACATACAATGTAATACTATTATTTTTATTCTTAAAAATCTTGTCAATAAAAATGCTTTTGAGTATTTGCGTTCTTCTTTTAAATTATGGCTTCCACCAAGATTTCAGTGATTCTGCCAATGTCCAGTATAATGAGATACTAAGGTATCGGTGTTGTACGGTATGTGGCGCCAAAGATGGCGTAAGCACTTTGGTAGCCTCGTGGGAGCTTCTGATGACAAATCTATAAGAGTCCGTATAACAGTCTACTTTAACTATTTCACAAATTGTTCTCGAGCACGAGCATTTATAACACCAAACTACACCAATTTCATATTATCAAGTTCACTTAAATCAATTTGCAAATCATCTAAGGCAAACGACAACTGTACCTTGCCTTCCCACCAAAAACTCTAGTATTTGCGTTAGCAGCCCTGACTCAATCGAGTAGCATTTAGCAAAAAGGCGGCATTATCAGCACCGTTAATGGTATCGCTTTCGCGCCTTTTTCTAGCGAATCGCCATTATTTAGCTGTCACTGATTGCTTTTCGCGCCATTTTGTTGGAATGAACTGAGATACAAACAAACACAGTTAATTAGGTACTTAAGAGTCCCACGTAAAGCCGCAATCCCATACAAACGCAGTTTCGTTTTAGTTTTACAACAGTTAAGCCAATTTCAACCAAATTTCGTACATACGACAGGATAAGGCATATTGATGTTTATAATCAGATTTCAATTTTAAAAACAATAGCTAAACAAAATTACAGCGAGTACAAGTTTTCGATACGAAACTTCAACTCGCTGTAATTTTGTATAGGTATTGTTTTTAAAATTGAAATCTGATTATAAACATCAATATGCCTTATCCGGTCGTATGTACGAAATTTGGTTGAAATTGGCTTAACTGTTGTAAAACTAAAACAAAACTACGTTTGTATGGGATTGCGGCCTTACGTGGGACTCTTAATATATTACATGTTCCGTACAATACATATCGTATTGTTCCCGGCAGAGTAGAATAGGAGCACTCCAAGTCTTCCCGTGGATGTCACAGAAGGCGACTTAGGAAACACAAGCTAATCAAAGCTTATAAATATCAAAGAGACTCTAACCCATCTGGCCAGCGACGAGAGTGCGTAGAAGGTAGTACAGAGAGGATCGTGCTCCTACAGTGGAGACTAAAATGACCTGATGATGATGATATGAGAGAGACAGATCCATCAAATGAATTTCAAACCCGTCATCATCATCATCATTTCGTGTAGGTGACACGGTCAATCGACCATGCACACCCTGGTGTCAGAGTTCTTCGGAACCGCCTCTCGGCCTCTGACCTGGTTCCTTTAACGACTACCAGATGGCAGCCGGGACCAACGGCTTAACGTGCTTTTCGAAGTGCGGAATCGTCTCTCTTATCAGACAATAAGGTAATTCATGCCTGCAGTGTCCTAACCAAACTTAAAACAACTTTACAAAGTATGCTTCCCGTGGCAATCGAACCCACGACCCCCGGGTCAACAAGGCAAACGCCTTAACCACTGGACCACGAAGGTTCGTCAAATCCGTCATAGAACATTAAAATGAAGCCATGGTTGATTTTTTTCAGCATCGGTCCCATAAGAAAAATTATTGATGCGGTGAGTCACCCTTCAGGGTAAATAAACATGTTGTACATACAGATCGATGTGCTTAGGGCAAAGCGCTAACGAATGGGACATGATAACAATGTCTAGTGTGTGTCTTGAGGTTACCTTGACGATTAATCAAGACAGATCCAATTCATTCTTCTTCTTCTTTGAGTGCCACTCCATTACTGGAGGTTGGCCGTCAGCTTCCCGAACTCTTCTCTATCCATCGCTAGGAGAAACAAATGCTCTGCTCTGGCGATTTACCTATTTACTTATTCGGACAAATCACACAGATTGAGCTAGTAGTATTGAGCAAAGTAAGTTCAAGACTTGTGTTATGGGATACTAACTGAACGATACTATGTTTTATTTCGAATACATATATAGATAAATACCAAGGCCCAGGTCAATCTGTAGATAATTTTTCATCTTGACCTGACCGGGGATCGAAATCGGGATCATCCGAGTCGCAGGCGCGTATAGACCGCTGCGCTACGGAGCTCGTCATACATCCAAAAAGATGATGGGAACGGTGCTGTCAAAGTTCGAAGTCAAAGAAAAGTTAGTGGTCCATCTATACAACTTAGTATTACAAAAGAAGTGATTTGATAGTGATTTTTATATGTGTTAGGTAGGCCAACAGCAGTGACAGATTTTTCAACCTACCTAAAGGTATCTGACATATCAAATAATGAATGACTGCCATCAAATATGATAGCAGCATTCCGAAGTACAGAGGTGCTCGAGATATTTTTATGCCACTTGCGGTCAGCTATCCCAGAGTGGACTGCACCCAGGCAAAGACAAAATAATACTAACGTAATAGACTGCCCACCTCATACAAAAATATTGGACCAAATTAAGGTTGCGAAAAGCAGGCGAATGTATTGCGCATGAGAGTTGCTTGCTACTCGATACTAGATGGCGGTAATCTGCGTTACCCTTTAACTTACTAAATATACGGTGACATTTTAAAATATTATGCCTAAAATATTGTTTTGATTTTTAATAAGATATATTTTGTGAATCATGTTTTTATATTCTCATAATACGGTAGATACAATGTTGTGTAGTTTCGAGTGGCGCCATCTATGCGAGTCTCTGAGAACATATCGTACGATTAAGGCGTTGAGACCACATGACCTAGGGTTACTTAACAAAGCTTATTGGCCCCACACTAGGCACACTAGCGACGTAATTTTATTCCTAATCACTACATATTATTATAAAATTATAAAATATACATATATATACATATTATATACATATTATAAAACAAAGTCCCCCGCCGCGTCTGTCTGTCTGTCTGTCTGTCCGCGATAAACTCAAAAACTACTGAACCGATTTTCATGCGGTTTTCTCCAATGGATAGAGTGGTTCTCGAGGAAGGTTTTAGTATATAGTTTGTTATGTTTTTGTATACAGTTTTGTATATATTAATGTTTTTTTGGAGGTGTAGTAAAAAAATAAGCCGTTTTGGAGCTTTCAACGAATACGCTGTCTAAACCCTTTGAGATATATCAAAATAATGTATGGTGGAATTGTGTATCTTATATAGGTCTACAGAAAAGTCCGCGATGGTATATGTCTATATCTTAAGAATAACATACTATATCCATTTTAATACTTTAAAAAACCGGCCAAGTGCGTGTCGGGCCACGCGCAGTGTAGGGTTCCGTAGTTGCGAATGACAACTTTGAGTTCACACTATTCACACTCGCACCTTACAGTTTAACGACCAAAAACATCTAACAATGAAAATAGTATGAAATTTTACAGTTTATAAGTTGGTTGCCTATAACTTTTTAGTTTGTACTTACTACTCAGCTCTGATAGTTTTCCTTTCAACTTCAGCATATATGCTACTGCTGTAATTTTTTTCACGTATCTATATATAACCGTTTAGCAGATAGAGGGGGGGGACACTTACCTCTAACAAAAATTCGCACTTTAAAACCAAATATTTCGGAAACGGAGCCCTTAATCAAAAAATGGTGTTCTCAACCTCACAATATTTTTGAAAGACCTATTTAACGATACCTCACACAATAGGTAAATAGAGAAAAAAAAATTACTCCCTCACTTTACTTGTATCGGAGCTACCCTAAAAAAAATTTTTTTTCAAGATTTTATTCTACCACTTTTTTGCCATGATTAATATACATACCCATACCAAATTACAGCTTTCTAGTACTTATAGTCTCTGCGTAAAACCGCGGACGGACAGACAGACAGACAGACAGACAGACAGACAGACAGACAGACATGGCGAAACTATAAGGGTTCCTTGTTTACTACGGAACCCTAAAAATGGGCAATTATAAAGCGACTAGCAGCCCTACCCGGCTGCGCCCGGGCATGTATTATACCTTAAAACCTTCCTCGTGCATCACTCTATCTGGAAAACCGCATGTAATTCCGTGCAGTAGTTTTTGAGTTTATCGCGAACAGACAGACAGACAGACAGACAGACGCGGCGGAGGACTTTGTTTTATAATATGTAGTGAAATAATATGTAGTGATAGTGATAGTGATAATTGGAAAGCTAATTACGGTATTAATCCTTATTAATAGGTTAGTTTGGCTTAAAGATCTGCTCTGGGAGTCCAAAAGTTTATATATATATATATATATATCTATGTTTGGTAGAATTGTGTACCTATATCTATCTATCTTCTATATCTTTATAATATAAAAGGCAAGTTTTTATGATTTTTTTATTCCTTGGACTTATTTGTATCAAATTCCGTATAAATTGAGCACAGCAAAAATAATGAGTTATATATTTCATAGTTTAAGTAGGAAGGGAGTAAAATAGAGGAAAAAAAAATAAATAAACGCACAGGCCTTTAGCCTTAAGGCTAGAAACTTGAAATTTTGCACACGTATGACGTAGGCATCAAATAAAGAAGGATTTTTCAAATTTCATCACTCAAGAGAGTGAATTAGGGGGTTAAAGTTTGTATATTTTTTATTCCTTTGATATATTTGTATTGTAATATCGTTTGAATTGCCATAAATGAATCTTTACAAAACAATTAACCACGTGTTTCAGCATTTTTAAAATGTTACCTCTGTAGTGGTAAACGGAAGAAAAGGTTATAAATTTTGATGTTGTTCCTGTGTGATTAACTTTTTTTAAGAGTTCCAATAGATTGCGCTTTGATTTTTTGTGATTTCTTCTTCGCGTTATCGTGAAAAGTAAAAGGGTTCGTTCAAAATCGTTTCCATTCCTCGCATACCATTGATACCCTCAAAGTAGGTATCCATTTGAACTCAAGAGAGTACAGTTTTCCCTTAAGGTATGCTTCGCAATGACCATGACCATAGATAAAGCCATAGGGCAGTCATTGAAAGTCGCTGGGATAGATTTAAGATCTGAATGTTTCTCACACGGACAATTTTATGTGGCATGTTCCAGAGTGAGTTCTGTTATTAGTCTTATAATCCTTTCTCCCAATGCTGCTACCGTGTATGTGGTTTATAAAAAGCTTTTTCGGTAGTAGAAATTAAATTAAGAAATGTACTTAGGTATCTTTTCTTCTTTACACAATAATCTTTACATAAAAGTTAACAGTTGGATTGAGAGAATTAAAAAACTGTAAATACGAAGGTTATCAGTTTCATTTTGCTCGGTTATTGAAAATAGGATTCAGTAAAACGTAAATAAACGCGAGCGAAGCAGCGGGTAACAGCTAGTACTTTATAAATAGAAAGAAGTTCTAGAAAGTAAATCATATAAGCCTCAGTAAATAACCTGAAGTATTTTTTGAATCATGTTTTTATATTATCAGAATCAGTGAGAATTATGAGAATCAGATTACCGTACATTCTTGATTTTTTTTCTATTTGCAAAGTATTAGGAATAAAATTATTGGCGTCGCTAGTGTGCCTAGTGTGGTGTGGGCCCTTAAATATTAATGCTTACACGCACTGATAATGCTAGGGCAATGCTCCTGCAGTGGAGACTAAAAAAGAACCCGATGATGATGATGATGACACCCACTGAACCATCAAGAAATGGAGTAAAGTTGAGTTGGGGAATTGGAGGGAAACGACAACGCATATACTTGACTATGAGAAAAGTATATTTTAACCGAATAGAAACTACCCCTAGACCCTCTGAGTACATCAGCAGGGCTATTTGCTAACTTTTGACAACTACGGTGTACATAATTTTCATGGTAACTTCAATATTCATTACGGCTTCGGTATGGATGACTATTTTTATCTATGATATGAAAACCGTAATGGATGCTAAAGTGAAAATCAAATCGTTGTACACAGAGTTAGCAAATCGGCCTGCAGAGCTGTCATAAATACCACTTGTTATTACCATTGCCGTTTGGTAGAAACGAGCATTTTGGTAAAAACGACTTTCAGGAGCAACGACCCGCGACCCAAGGGACTCTACTACAAATTAAAGAGAAACAGATGTGCGACACTCAGAACGGTGATCGATCATATAGGACGCCGGAAGCATGTTAACATTATATTTTTTTATGACAGGACGGCAAACGATCTAGCGGGTCACCTAAAGGTAAATGTCACCGCTGTCCATGGACAACAACATGCAACACCAGGAGTGTGACAAGAGCGTGGCCGGTCTTTTAAATTTCCCTGCCAGAGTTGGGAGGGATGGTATCTCTCTCAAACCGAACGAAGCAGAGCATCGGTAAAGCTACTACTCAAACGTCGATTTTCTGTGAGAGTGTAGTACTTGTCCGGACGAGCCGGCTAATGCTACAGGCAAAAGGGAATTGCGTTGCTCTACGGTATTTGTATCACTCGTCTCGTCTCACGCATTCTCTTACCGCTCAGCCTCTGTTGTCCAGTGTCCATTCGTCACAGGGCTGGCATCTTTGGAATCATAATAAAGCAGCGACTTCAATTAGTTAATAAAATAATTAATTATCAAGAGGATCCTCTCGTGTGGTACTGTGTATTTTTTGTACTTAAATATTTTAAGTTTGTACGGAACCCTTCATGTGAGTCGACATGCACTAGGCTGATATTTTTTATTTACACCATATCTATTCAAATAAGTAAACGACTAGAAATCGAAGTTGCTCGATGGCATGATGATAGAGGTGCATTTCTCCGAATAAGTTGTCTATACTAATATAATAAAAAAGAAAGATTTGATTGTTTGTTTGTTTGCATTGAATAGGCTCCGAAACTACTGAATCGATTCTCAAAATTCTTTCATCTATAGAAAGCTCATTTCTCTACGGGTGTCATAGGCTATAATTTACGCGGACGAGAAGAATTTCGCGGGAAGATTGCTAATAATAAATATATCTACCAAACGTGAAAGTTTCTTAATAACCATGGTTATCGTTCTGTTTTTATGTATATTTTGCATCCCTTGGGAGTCGTACAGAATATTTGTCGTCGTATTAAGCTGTCTACACACCGGGGCCGCCGGCCCGGCGGCGCGAGCCCGGCGGGTTAATGCCGGCGGGTAAACCCGGCGGCTTCTACAAACTGCCACGAACATGCCGCCGGGTCAGCGGTATGATATTCGCGGCATCGTTCACAATTAGTGATTGCCGAGTGTTCGGAGACGTTGCGCGTGTGTTTCGAATTATTACTACGTATTTTCAATATTTGACATGGACGAGGACGATAGTGATCTAATTTTAGCAGCTTGTGCGGTTATTATAGGTAGATCTCTCAAAACGCGGAATTGTTGGGTTAGGCCAAGCTTAATGAGTCGCAGTTGTTATAGTACTAGTGAAAGATTAAGTGATTTAAAAAAAGACGACATGGTCTTACAGAGACCCGTTTCTTTCAAAACATTTATGTCATTAACCAGTTCCCAATTTGAATATTTACTGAATATTGTTGGACACAGAATATCTAAACAAGACACTAATTACAGAAAAGCAATTTCACCAGTAGACCGATTGTCAATAACGTTAAAATATCTCAGCTCGGGAAATTCATTTAATAGTCTTTGCGACGTCTTCAAAGTTTCTCCTCAACTAATTTCAAGTATTATTCCTGAAGTATGTCACGCTTTGGTTGAAGGATTATCAGATTATGTAAAAGTAAGTAGCCGTTACGAAAATGTTTTATAAACTGTATATATGGCCCCGGCCACATCTGGACGACGCGGCGGTCGTGTCGGTGGCCGACATCCAAATACTTGGACTGGCAGCTTTGCCGGCGTTGGCGCCGGCACCGATGCCATGTGGGCCACCGACGCGACCGTCGTGTCGTCCAGATGTGGCCGGGCGTTAATCTGGATTATTCCACTTTTTATTTATTCTAGCTACCAAGGACACCGGAAGAATGGAGAAACATTGCAAATGCATATTTTAAAAGATGGCAAGTGCCTAATTGTCTTGGATCAATGGACGGGAAACACGTAAAATTGAAATGTCCTCCAAGGAGTGGCAGTGAATACTACAACTATAAACATTATTTCAGTATTGTGCTTTTTGCTTTAGTAGATGCTGATTACAATTTTTTGTACGCTAATGTGGGATGTCAGGGTCGGATTTCAGACGGCGGTGTCTTCAGTAACTCTGCATTATGCAGGATGTTAATGAATGATAATGCTTTGAATTTACCAGATAAAAATCCTTTACCCGGACGGAATACACCAATACCATACTTTTTTTTGGGTGATGACGCTTTTCCATTGCAAACCCATATTATGAAAGCTTATGATGGGAATCACACGAAAGGCTCCCCAAAGAGGATTTTTAACTATCGTGTATGTCGAGGGAGAAGGGTAGTTGAAAATGTGTTTGGGCAGTTAGCAAATAAATTTCAGATCTTCCATAAACCTATTGAACTAACCCCAGAAAAAGCTACTATTGTTACATTGGCGTGTATACATTTGTTCAATTATATAAAACAAACCGGTGCACTACCACAAAATGAATATGATACTGAAAATTATGAAGGAGAAGTCATTCCAGGTGAGTGGCGACGGAATGCACATGAAAGTTGTTTAGTTAACATGCCCCGAGAAGACAATAATATTACTTCTGCAGATGCAATATTCACCACAGAGGATACAAGAATCGAGTTGACTCATTATTTTCTTTCTGATGTCGGTACATTAGAATGGCAACATAACCAATAAACGCCCCATAGTAAACTAAAGTAAAACTCTTAACATAATTCTCATTTATTTTTTAATATTTGTATAAACAGTGCCCAATAAGTCTCTTGAAGAGACACATTTTTACTTTAATTTGAACAATAAAGCTTATAACAAAGTAAGAAATGTGTTCTTATTATAAATCAATTAGTAGCAAACTTTTTTATTCCTCAATTTTAAAACTGTAAAGTGATATGGAATCTGTATCGTTTGGTGAGTGGAGTTATAGAAAACACTTTAATATTAAAATTATAGAAGGATGCCATGTGTTCAGATTTTATGCACCGTTTATTAGAGTGGTATCACGGACACTTAATTATAAGTAGTGATATTATAATTTAGATAAAAAATTCAAAAACACAAACATCATTTACTTGAAATGATACAATTATCTTGAAGTACTCTAATACACGCATACATAACACTATAATTGGCAATCACACATATTATACATTCTTAGCAAAGATATAGTAATAGCATAAATTCTGAACACATGGCAAATTTTTCCTTTGGTGTTTTTATGTAATTTTATTCAGTAGGCGATGCAGATTCCGATATAAGGATCCAAACAAAATAAATTGAGAAAAAAGGCAATTTCGTTCTTAAATATCTATGGATTTAAGGATGTTAAAATATTTTCAATATCCTGGGTATTGTTACGAGTTATGGGTGAGATTTCTTCCTCAAATGTTTCTGGAGGTGAAACTGTCTCGTGGGATTGAGCGGAGTATACGGATGTTGAGTAGTTTGTAGGTGCAGCCGAATAGTATCCCGGATGACTGTGTGTTGATGATGGTCTTGAAAAATCCGAAAACATATCGGCTCGACTGCCAGTTTCGGCTTCAAATATTATATTATTGATCCGATGTCTTACATTAATATTATATGTATTATTAAGCTTTTAGTTAGCATATAGCAAAGTATCGCATGAAAGAGTACACAATTAGGATTGATATATAATCCTTTTATATATTCTATTATAAATATGTGAGGTAAGTATAAGTATTATATGTATGTTATGTATGTATGTATGTATATATGTATATATGGGTGTTTATTGTGTACTAGCAGTCCATCCCGGCTTCGCCCGGGTATAGCCATTTTTACATGTTTTTCTTTGTAAGAACCACTCGTATACCAAGGATTATGCTAAAAAAGAATTGGCGTAATCGGTTCAGCTGTTCTCAAGATATTCGATTACCAACACATTTGGCGATTCATTTTTATATTATAGATGTGGAATAGTTGAAATTTGTTTTTTGACCTGGACTTGCGTAGTCATGTGACAATGTTTTAAACATATTTGTATGCCTTATGGCTGAACATGTTCAATTCCAACTATTTATGTAACTTGTAACATCTACAATGCATGTATTACCTATTTATATATAATGTCAAATGTAACATGTTTCACAAATAAATCTAATATTAGTAAATAATTACAATGAAAATTTCTTTGTTCAAATATCAAGGTTAATATTGCCAAAAAAATATTCAAAAATATAAAAGTGTGAAATACAGGTAGAATTGAATCCACGATTGCTCAGTGATCAGTGCAGTGAATGTGTCAGCCAGCCAGCCAGCCAGATAGTGAGTTCGGATCTCGCCATCAGCTTTTAATTAACAAATAAGTAATATTACTTAGGTATAATACTTACAGTATCAATTGTTTTAGTAGGCACATTTTTATTGCGCAGAAAATGTAATGGTTTGTAGGCAAACCATTTACTTTCATATGTGTCCTCGGTACCCGCTCCGGATTTATTCGAACTGTCACATTTTTTCTTTTCTCGGTAATAGTGACTTGTTAAATTTTTTATTTTTCTTTCTACTTCAGTAACAGATGTAGACAATTCAGTCGCAATGTCATTAAATGCGTCGAAGCGTTTTGGCCGCACTTTATAGTCGCTGTGTTTTGGATCCCATAATAATTGTTTTGAACGATAGAGTTCTATTAGTTTTATCACTTTTTCGTCTTCCCATTCCATATTGTTTTATAGTTGATAAAAAAAAGTCACAGTAACGTCACTACTTCTCGAAAGTCGGCGGGCAACTGAGCGGGGAGCGCCGGGCGTGCCGCGCGCGGGCGCAGGCCGCCGGGCCGGCGGCTTTGGTCGTTTCAAAATCAGGCCGCCGGCCTTGCCCGCCGGGTTCGTGCCGCCGGGCCGGCGGCTTTGGTGTGTAGACAGCTTTAGATTCGCAATACGCAATACTTTCTGCGACGTAGCGAAAAATATGTGGCGTTATGACTTACGATTTCCATTACACGATGGAGGTTTTATTTACGCTTGGGGGCTTTATACTGAATATAAAAATAGCCTTTACGGAATAAACAACTAGGGCCTCAAAAAACTTTTCTTAATTATACGTTTCTGAAAACACCTTTTTAATAGTCAATATATAACAATTCACATGAGCGTTGAAACCGAAATAAGCCCAACAAATTGCGCTCACCAACCCGTCTGTCAAGCGTGGTGAGTATGGTTAAACGCCTATGATGGAAATCCTTGAGCATATGTCTAGCAGTAGACTCCTTTTGGGCTGAGACGACACAACAATTGTTGGCGTCAATAATTGAATCGTATGATTAATGCATGCCTAAAAGAGCAAGCAATACAAGCCAATGGAAGGCAACATCAAAATGGTTGAAGGAACACTATGGAGTAGAGAAGCTAAAGATAGGAACAACTGGAATATCCTGGAAGAATCCTATTTGTTATGAGACACGTTGGACATACAATCCAGCAACAGAGCTTAATAAGTTTAATAACGCTTTCAAAGCGCACGTGCAGAAGAACCGGCCATAAAGAAAAATAGCAACAAGATTGATCTTTTTTGCCTATGACTCCGTGGCGCAGCGGTCAACACGCCGGCCTGTGACACAGAAGGTCCCGGGTTCAATCCCCGGTCAGGTGAAGATGAAAAATGATCTTTTTCAGATTGTCCTGGGTCTTGGATGTTTATCTATATAATTATGTAATTGTTATAAAATATAGTATCGTTGAGTTAGTATCCCATAACACAAGTCTTACTTCAGAAATTACTTTGGGGCTAGCTCAATCTGTGTGATTTGTCCGTATATATTTATTAATTATTATTTACTTATATCTGGCAAGGATTATCCAGATACCACACGCATCCAGATCTGTTCAGGGATTTAGAAGTTCTGGTGGAACGGAAACCTCACATAACATACATGAACTCTGAAAATAAAAAAATAACACCTATTTTAAGCAGTCTTGAAAAAATTACATAAAAGACTGATCTTGATGAGTATTTTAATATCTTCCTATGAATGATAATTATTAATTTAAAATACGTTATTACTAATTTAAAATAATTACTTTACTTCAATAAAATTTTAAAGTTGTAACTTTATACGACGCAAAAACTTTCCGTTTCAAAATACAGATGTGTGTGTGGTACAATTTGTTTTCAATACCCACTACAATGGTGTTTGCAATCACATAGAAATAAACTTCAAAACAATTGCAGCACGCGGAAATGTTGAAATAATTATAATTGGAATAAAACCTGTATATGACCAAGCAATAAAGATGTAACAGAAGTGGCTGAAATGAAATTCCTATGGGTTTCATATTTCTAATGGAAGAAAAAGGTTGTGTTAATAAAATAATTGCGTTTCACGATTCAACAAGATTTTATGTAAACGGGAAGTAGGTATATTAGAAAACAATATTACGTTATTTCATGAGGATTGTTACTTACATTTTTATGTAATAAACTAGCAATTTGACGCGACTCTGTCCGTGTAAATTATAGCCTATGTCACTTGCAGTTTCGGAGCCATACACTGCGATAGGACTTTAAGCCTTATCTACATACCCAAAACGCCCAGTATCATGTGAAATTTTTGTCGCATCCTTTGGCCGCGCGTGGCAACTTGCATTAGCTATCGACGAAGTTTTTTTTCGCGATGCTGGTCATTATGTGTATGTCAATACGGCTTAAAATTCTATTATAGTGTCCCATGCCTATGCCGTATTTGCGCTGTCCCTTCGCCGTATGCATTATCTATTGGTACTTGGCCTTAAATGTGTGTGAGAGAGGTGAATATCCTTCCGTGTACTATATATTTCGAGCAATGAGTAATTGAGGCGATGCTGAACAATGCGTGTTTACGGTAGGAAGTGAGGTAGTAATGGATTTCTAGGGTTTCAATTAAAGTACATAATAAAAATCTGCTGAAACGCCAATGCCGTGTGGTTCCCGGCAAAGTAGAATAGGACCACTCCAAGTTTTCTGTGGATGTCGTAGAAGGCGACTTAGGAAACGACATCGAAACAAAGTTTATAAACATCAAAGTGATCTCTTCAAGTCGTCTGGCGAGCGTAAAGAATGTAGGCCAAATCTTTTTTTTTTAATAATAAATAAATATATAGGGACATAACACACAATTTGAGTTAGCCCCACAGTAAGTTGTGAACTTGTGTCGCAGGATACTAGCTCAACGATACTATATTTTATAACATGACCCAGGTCATTCTGAAAAAGATCGTTTTGCATCATGACCTGACCGGGGATCGTACCCCCACGTTGCGCCACGGAGCTCGTCAATCCTCTGACTACTCTGACTTATTTATGGTTCTGGTAGTACAGAGAGGGTCGTGCTGTTGCAGTGGTGACTAAAAAAGACCTGATGATGATGATGATGGAATTGAAAACGTGAACAACCCCAGTTCGACACTACAACTGTGGGATAAAAAGATGGTTTTAATTTAAAAGTTGATGAATGAAATTACGTATAACAATCAGGACTTAGCACGAACCTTTTATTTCTGCTGACGTTTCAATGGATTTACATCCATCATGGTGGCTGACAAGACTGGCGGTGTCATCTTGTGGTGGTAGACGCAGTTGCAATAAGAATGTTAACAATTTCACTGCCATCATATCGTTTTTATTAAGGAATTAGCCCCGGTACAAACTACACTAACAGTGTACGAATTTTTGTTCGACTATATGACGCGGTTTTATTTTGGCAATCGATCTTCATGTCTGTTGAAATTCTTGAATTTCTTTATTTTAATAGCTTCCCGTACCATCCTCTTGTAATAATGCCAATCAGTAGATAGTATTTTTGGCTGGTGTCATTAATCCAGTGGTTACAATTGGTGTCTATAAGATGCTCAGCAATGGCGGACTTATTGGTCTGGCGATTCTTTACAGCTGCGATAATGTTCTTTGACTCTTTCTGCTTTTGTCCGCTTAGTCTGTCTAATATAAGAACTCCCGCAGCTGCAATCTACCTTGTAAATAGATACCTGGTGTCTGATCATTATTATTATTATCATCTTAAGGTATTTTTTTAGTCTCCACTGCAGGTGCACGACCCTCTCTTTACTATCAGAGCCATATATTAGCCAGAGCTGTCAGAGGAATTAGCCTATACTATCCACGCTGGCCAGACGGGTTGGAGACTCTTTGATGTTTGTAAGCGTTGTTTAGCTTGTGTTTCCTAAGTTGTCTTCTGTGACATCAGCGGAGAGACTTGGAGTGGTCCTATTCTACTTTGCCGGTAACCACATGGCGTCTGATACGGAATGGTATCTTTCGGTGAGTCTACTGCTACGTTCTTCGAGAAATCTTGCCACCATCGTTTTTTAGTGTGAAATAAAAAGAAAATAAAGCATCAGACCTTATAAGCCAAGCCCTCTCGTAAAACTAGATATAAAACACTTTTCGGACGCTTTCCCGCGCCCTGAAACTCGGACAGCAGTAAACTGTTTTATTCTCAGCCAAATCTCGCGACAAATTGAATCTCGGCTGAGGGCCCTTGAGGGGCGCTGTCAACTGACTTACACTTTACGATCTAGCTGTATTGAGGTCAAACTATTGGTGAGATATAACTACAAAACCATACATAGGTTAACGTATAAACCATATAACATTTTTGGAAAAAGATGAATGAAACATTGCATCACCATATACTCAATAATAAATGATCTATCTATCTAAGATAGAACCAATGAAAAAAGAATATAACTACTTAAAGCTGTTTAATTCTCAGCTAAATCTCGTGACAAATTTAATTTCGGCTGAGTGCCGTTGAGGGGCGCTGGTAACTGACCACTATACGATCTAGCTGTATTGAGGTCGAACTATTGGTAGTGGTAACAAATATAGAATGAGGTCTTTGGAATATATGGTCGCAGCACGGTGGCGACACATATTTTCTTGTTACTGTCCCTGAGTTGTTCCGAGCAGCTTTTATCTTTATAGGGTTTCTTACATCAAAATTTGCCGTGTGGTTCCCGGCAGAGTAGAATAGGACCACTCCAAGTCTTCCCGTGGATGTCGTAAAAGGCGACTTAGGAAACACAAGCTAAATAAAGCTTATTAACATCAAATAGACCTCTCCAACCCGTCTGACCAGCGTGGCGAGTGTAGGCCAAGTCCTCTGACTGCTCTGGCTTTGGTAGTACAGAGAGGGTCGTGCTCCTGCAGTGGAGACTTAAACAAGACCTGTTGATGATGATTGATGATGATGACATCAAAATTACGATAACACCAAATTACACCAATTTCACATTGAAAAGTCCACTACAGTCAATTTGCAATCAATTCAAAACGAGCACCGTGTAGTCCGCTATAATTTGAGATTAATAAATAGAAGATTAAACCAAGGACGTTCCATATTAATAGAAGGACTGAGTACTCATAAACTTTCAGAAAAGAAAGTGAAGGCGAACTTCGTAATTCTGCCCTGCTCTACATTATGGGTACCAACGATAGTTATATACCGACTGATATTGAACCTATGAACTATATTAAAATCTCGGAATTAGTATCCCTAATGGAATACAGAATCGAAAGAAACAAAGGTGAAGATTGAAAAATAAATCAGACTTCCCATACAAATTCGCCTAGCTGATCGGCGACTTTGTATGTACATCTAAAAAAAATTACGTTTTATTCCTTAGTTTTCTTACAATTCCGTATTGTATTAAGGATTCCGATCCCTAGATTACAATATTGTTCATAGGTTCAAAATTTTGTCGAGCTCCGTGGCGCAGCGGTCAACACGCTAGCCTGCGACACGGGGGTCCCGGGTTCGATCCCCGGTCAGGTCACTATGGAAAAAGATCTTTTTCATATTGACCGGGGCTTGGATGTTTATCTATATAAGTATATATTATAAAATATAGTATCGTTGAGTTAGTATCCTGCGACACAAGTGCACAACTTACTGTGGGGCTAGCTCAATTTGTGTGATATGTCCATATATATTTACTCGTATTAAAAAAAAAATCAGCATGTATAATTACAATTGTGTGAGCGGGTCACCTAGCCTATAGAGTCACAATCAATCTTGAATCTTTCCACAGAATTATGTTCTCTATTATAATAGATCTGATAACATGATAAGAGCTAATATTGCATATCAAACATCGTATCGTCATCGAATCGAACGCTGAAAGGGCAGCAAAAGATACACCCTTTTAAGGTATCTTCGTAAAGACAATCGTAAAAAATAATAAGATATGACATGTCTATCCCAGCAGAGGATTTGGGCAGCTTTACGACTATACAAGACCAGGGGTCGAGTCGACCCTTTTACCGAAACACTTTTTATGTTAGAAAATATTATTAAAATATTTTCCAGTATCAGAAACAAGAGATATTGTTTTAGGATTATTTTTATAAGTTCATCTTTTTATTTTGTGTTAGAAGTTTGATATGCTTCAACCTTCTTTATTGTAATCGTCGATTGCTATTTGACGTTGAATGAGTCTGTTATTGAAAATTATGATGGTGATTTGTATTGTAGATTTTCCTTGTGCTAAAATATATTTAAACTAGCTGATGCCCGCGACTTCGTTTACGTGGAATTTATGACTCCGGCGTATTAATATATTTTAATACGAACGAACTAAACATACATAAGAAAATACCTGTAGCAGTGTTAAAAATTGTATAACATTGCATTGGCTGCTGCTAAATACTGTAGGGAAAAAATATAGGATTATTTTTTTAACTTTTGAGCCACCTACGACGATAAGAAGAAGACTCAAATTCAAAGCTCCAAGTGAGCTTGCGCTTCACCAAACTTTGAGGTATGGGCAGAGCGCCTTCAACCTATCGCACATCTCCAGGGAGGGACGGACCTCGGCTTTAGATGTTGCCTATGTGTTCAAGGCTTGGAGAGACAGCAAACTCTCATGTTTTGCCGTATGGGCTGAAAACTACGTTGCCAAAAGGGGGACCGCTGGGCGGTCACCAATAATATGAGCTAATCGTAATCTACGCACTCTATCCCAGAAGGAAGTGTGACTCTGTAAAATTGTCGATATAAAATTTATCATGGTAGTGTATCAGATGCTCTAAATCTTCGATTTTTTCACCTTAACAAAAAATACTAATCAGGCTGAACAACTTTTGCTACAGCGTCATTTTTGTATTTCTTATAGTTTACCTGGACCGTTATGGTTCTGCGTCAGGTATTCCAAATCTTCAAATTGAATACATTCATAAAAAATGCTCATCAGGTTAAATAACTTTTACCAAGGCGTCATTTATATATTTCTTATAGTTTACCTGGAACATTATGGTTCTGCATGAGGTGTTACAAATCACAGATTTTTGATACCTGAACAAAAATGCTCATCAGGCTAAACAACTTTTGCTAAGGCTTCACGTTTATATTTCTAATAGTTCAGCTGGACCATTATGATGCTGCATCAGGTGTTCAATTTTTCAATATTATTTTTACCTTATATGTTGCCCCGGCTTAATAGCTATTTAGCAAAAAAAGTTTCATTCGAATCCGTCCAATATTTCCCGAGATAAACTTGATCATACATACATACAGACAGACAAGAATTTCTAAAAAACTTTTTTTGCTTTTTAGTATTCTTTATAAGTGTCCCTCTATCCATTTCAGTTAAAAATACTAAATGTACGGACAAACTATTTTTACTGTTTTATTATATGTATAGAATAATACATTATATTTAATAAAAATGTATATAAATTAATACATATATCAGGTTTTGTGCCCGTTGTTATGTCGGAAAGTACAAATCGTACTCTCGCACGAAAATTGCGTGGACGTGAAAATTACGTTGAAATACATAACATACCTATATAAAATTCAAGATGCAAGCCAATGTGAAAACCATTGTCAACATAACCTGGCCGGGGATTGAACCAAAGACCTTTAAAAGCACTTGCGGTACCACTCAGCTACAGACAATTTCACACATTAATGATACTAAAAACAATTTTATTATTATACATACATAATATCACGTCTTTTTTTCCTTAAGGGGTAGACAGAGTCCAGATCTATAAAACTTAAAGGCCACGTTAAGCATGATGGTGGGCTTGTAGGTGGTGAACGGAATCAAAATAGTGAGGGGTTGCTAGCCGCATCGTCTATTGACATGATTCCTTAAGCCCAGTCCCTCGATAGCAGCTGGCACATTTTACGTTTACCTTTTCTCCCAGACCAGCGTGAAAGTAAATTTTATTATTATACATAACTTTTTTACGATTCATATTAAATTTACTTCTTTATCATTAATACAACTTTGCCGACTGATATGTATTTATGATGAAAAAATAAAATACTACGTTCAAAAGGAGATACATGTATTCACAAAAATGTTTATGTGGCCTTTAGTGTGTGGCGTACGTACGAATATAAATGAAATATTCTTCTTTTTTTAAAATCTTACCTTCATTAATAAAAGCTCTTGGAAATCATTGTGAAATAAAATAAGAGATGAAATGAGCCAATTTCATGCGCAAAATACACCAGGTGTTAAGAAAACAGTGTCTGGAAACCAATCGGATGGAGCTGAAAAGGAAAATTGGAATTCTCTAACTCGCTGTGTGCCAGTGGGATTATGTAGCCGGATTATCGGGAACGAAAACGAACTATAAGATACCTAGTTCTAAGAATCGGTGAAATTTCCTAAATAAAACAACCTTTTTTAATAAACCTCCTCAAAATAGAGACATAACACAAATTAAGTAAGCCTTAGTAAGTTGGGAGTTTGTGACGAAGCTACTAACTATATGATACTACATTTTCTAGTAGATAAAAGTAGAATAGGACCACTCCAAGTCATCCCGTGGATGTCGTAAAAGGCGACTAAGGAAACACAAGCTAAACAAAGCTTATTAACATCAAAGAGACCTCTCCAACCCGTCTGGCCAGCGTGGAGAGTGTAGGCCAAATCCTCTGACTACTCAGGCTAGTATATGGCTCTGATAGTACAGAGAGGTTCGTGCTCCTGCAGTGGAGACTAGAAAGACCTGATGATGATGATGATGATGAAAAGAAAAAAATCCAAAACCCAGGTTGATTTGAAAAAGATAATTTTTCATCATGACCTGACCACTTAATCAGAGATCGAACCTTCCCCTTGTGGCACAGGCTGGTGTTTTAACCACTGCACCACGGAGCTCGCTCACGGTGCGACTCGAGCACGACGGTTTTTGTATCATTGTCTGCCGTTCTTGCTAGATAGTCTAATGTTGATTAGACTACCGTATTTGCTGAGAATAAATATTTTTAACAAAAAAGTAAAATGCCGACTTCAACCCTATACGTAAATGTACAAATTGGAAAAAATCAGGTTTTAGTGGGATCCGGAACGTTATCAATAAATATTTTAGGCGGTAGATTTTGCAGTTCTTATAAAATACTAAACAAATGTAAACTTAGTCTACCTGCGACCACGAACACTGTAAAGTGCTCGAAACGTTAGGTGTAAATAATGTAATGAACGCGATAAAATACGTATTAAATTAATTTTATTTAAAAAAAATTATTTCGATCGCTTAAAATAAAAAAAAAAAATATTTCAGACTTGCGTCCATATTTTGTTAGTAACAAAATCCTTACATACTATGTTAGTACATAAAGTTCTAATTAAAGTTTGATAGTAAATGACTTGTAGTATTTTTGGTGTTACTATCACTATTGTGCATTTGGTGAATTACGAGAACTACTAAATTACCACCAAAATTGGTCACTTCTGGCAGTAATGAGTAGTTCTCTTTTGAAATGATAATATTGATGAAAAAATATACTAAAATTACTAACTAATTTACTTCCGAAGTACTATTTTATCTTATTTAGGAGTACAAGAATAAAATGATGAGCGTCGCTAGTTTCGCTTATATAAGCCTGTTAATACTAGAAATAAATGAACTAGATTGTAGAGAGAATGCAATATAACAAATAGGTAGCTAAACGCTAGGTATATCTACCATACGTAGCCCACAACTTGGGACAGCGTAGCTCCCATAAATATTATCCTTGAGTCAGGAGAGCCCGTGCCGGATCGTTGGTTAACACAGGGCTGATACTCATTGCAGATGAATAACGGGGCTTTGTGTTCCCCCGTTGTGCCTGCAGACTAGGAACTATGGCGGATAGTCGAACACCGGGGTGTTTTTAGTGGGTTCAAGCCCCACATACCCACTCTGCTGTACCCGCAGTAGAGTGGTATGCGAAGGCATTTTCACTTCGATAAAAAAAAAAGAAAAAAAAAGGGCTGATACTCATATTTTTTCGGATAATTAATATTTAATAAAACTGCTTGAGATAAATGATAATATTTTATGAATTAACACAACGTGTTACAATAATCTCTGCAGAAAAATTTATCTATGGTTATTCGGGCATAAAACACGAGTCAATGCGGGATCAGATTGATGTTGAGATAAATATAAGATTGAAAGATAATTGGCCGAAACCCGGTCGGCAAAACTAAATATAACGTGAGTGCAACCGTTTTTAATAATAAAAATATAAGATAGTTACGTCAAATGTTTTATTTTGATATCGTTTCGTTAAGTTACCTTAATGCTTTCTAAAAGTTGGGTGTCCAAGACTGGCATACATTTTTCGGGGTCCAGAGTTGCCTCCATTTGAATAAATTATTAGAAAGCCCTTCAAACTATTTTATGTATTACGTTAGAACGAGAAGCTTTTCTCGCGTTTTTGTCAAAAACGAGGCCAACGTTGGCCAAAAAATGTTATTATTCTGTCAAAGAATACATGAAAGATAAAACTTGATAGGAATAAAGATTGAATAGGTAGCTGAATAGGTAACCAATTGAATGTATTTTTTATCATAACTATTATGTTATAATTATTATTTTAGGAAATTTAAGATTATTACTTATTTATTTCAGAATTTGACATGTCTAGTTATGACTTTAAATTATTATTAACCTGTTATTAACATCGCAACTCCCCAACGGGGTACATATGCATGTATTATAATCCAGTGTGTTTTATTGTATATGTATGTGAAGCGGTAAATAAATGAATTAGGAAACGATTGCTGTGGCGAAAACGTTCACAATAAAACAGTAGTTCATAAAATTGCTTGAACGGATAACTAAGGCCTCGCAGAGCAAAATTTCAAACGGTATCTTTGTTTTCTCTCTAATGATTTATTTCAAATGGGACAGCACTGTGCCCCGTAAAATTCATATCACCATGCCAACTAGACACCGTCATTCCTGGCTGCTCAAAGTGATATTACCAAATATATAGGGCGTTCGCTGCGTTAAGCGGGCGCACGGCGCGTACGTCCGCTCCGCGTGCTTGTTTCATGTCATCTCATAGAGCAGCGCTGCGTGAGGCGGGTCAACCGTCGCACGCGAGCGGAGGTGTTTCTACAAATTCATTGAGCGCCGCTACGTTATCCGCGTCGGGGGCGCACGGCGCGGACAACCGCGTCGGGCGCCCGCTTAACACAGCGAAGGCCCTTAGAGTCTAACCCACGAGCTCCGTGGCGCAGCGGTCAACACGCCTGCCTGCGACACGGATGGTCCCGGGTTCGATCCCCGGTCAGGTCAAGATGGAAAATGATCTTTTTCAGATTGACCTGGGTCTTGGATGTTTATCTATATAAGTATCTATTATAAAATATAGTATCGTTGAGTTAGTATCCCATAACACAAGTCTCGAACTTACTTTGGGGCTAGCTCAATCTGTGTGATTTGTCCGTATATATTTATATTTATTTATTTATTTAAATGTATATCATTGAAACTAACGTGAAATAAATACAATATGTTTAAAAACGTCTAACCAGATAAATGTAGTTACAAACAAAGAAAACCGCATTCAAATCCGTCCAGTCGTTTGGTCGCTTCGATGCCACAGACCTACCCTCACATTCTGAGAAACAAAATAACAAATAATAACGAAGTGCTAAAAATATTTTGAAAATTGGAGTTTAAAAGTTATCTACTGGCAACCCTAAGTAAACTATGTGCACGCGCCGTGTTGCCATGTCATGGTGTTTTCGCTGCACTCAGCTCGCTGGAAAAATACTCCGGTTTATGGACAAAAGCCCTAACAACGCCGTGCCAGTAACGCTGATTTGCCAGTTTCTTACAGTTGCTATCAGCAGTTAGCAGTTGGAAATATCCTGTTTATAGGCATTTATTTTTTCAGGCTGATCTGATATAATTTAGCAAGAAGAGACCATGCACAACTGTCAAAATAAAAATAAAAAAAAAGATGAGTTGGGTATTATATTTAAAAATAGGTCACTCACGTGCTACTTTGTCGGGATTGCCGACTATAGTTTCGGACTCATCAGGAGTCCATTTTCAAGGCGAGTTCGGGATGCGCGACGCCGATCCGTTTTTAAATACAGGGTGTAAAGTTTAACACCGTTATCCTTGATACCAGTTATTCAGAATCATGAGTAGAAACAATTTTATCATAATCTAAAAGAAAGTATTTTAGAAAAAAAAGTCCTTCTTTTTCATAAACAAACTTCACCCGAATACCTTACGCTAGGTACCTACTACACACGCGCGTAGTAATCTAGGTATGTAGCATTGTCAATGAAGCCGCGCCCCGGAGCGGCGGCGGCGCCTATCAAAAGATCGCTGACACGTGTAATGTCCATGAAATAACGCAAAATATCGGAATAACAAATCGTGGTACTTCTATAAAACGAATGGTGTATTCTTTTTGAATATTTTCTTAATAATTATATTTTAGAGTTACGTATCCATGGTTTGAAGGACAACGGTGTTAGCCTTTACACCCTGTATAATGTATTTATCTCACGTTAGTTTCAATAATATAATGAGTTGGGTTTATAAAAAAATAGTCTGGGATTGCCGAGAGAAGTGATAACTTTTTTTAATCCTCAGGTAATGTGGTATTGTGCAGGAAAAACTTTTATATAAGTATTATGTATATTTATTGGGAGAAAAGGAAAAATATAAAATATACCAGCTGCTTTTCTTCCCGCGCAGACCGTAAAAGCCGGTCAAGGGATTGGGCTGAATAATCACGTCAATAGGCGATGCGGCTAGCAACCCATCACTATTTTGTGATTCCGCTTTCCACCTTAACGCCCACTAACACGCTAAACATGGCCTTTAGGTGTTATGACCTTGGTGTGATAACCCCGCTAGGGAAAAGACGTAATAATAATATGTATGTACCTATATTCATCAGAGGTGTCGATCGCGAGTTCAATGGTTTTTCCCATCTCAAAAATGCCCATCATTCCTAAAGAAGAGTTCAAATATTGGAGTTCCGCAACATTAGTGAGATGCTGACGACTCGGACGCAATATTTCAATTGACACTGTTTAATGGGGATGGCAACTGTCACGTTACAGTTTAGTGGGGTTGTTCCGATACAACTGTCAAATGTATGGACTTTTACACTAATCAATATTTTTCTTCATAATCAGACCAAATCTCATGAAATAAACTATTAAATTGTTAATGCTAGCTAGTTTCCCAGAAATTGGCATACATATTTTATTATTACTATAACAAAAAATATTATTGTAGGTTATGTTTGCAAAATACTTAAAAATCTTTTGATAAGGGAACATATATGCGTTTTATACATTTTTTTACGAAAGGTTTAATGTTTTGTCACTATTCTTATATACTAATTAATTGCATCAAAATCTAAAAACAAAGATATTTATATTTTTGTTAAGGATGAACGTACGCAGCGACATCTACATTTAGCTTTGCGCTGCCACCCCTATTTTAAATATTTTTTTCACTGTCAATTTGGATACCATCAAATTATTCAAGCTGTTAAGAACAGTCAGATATAAAAGTTTTGAATAAAAAAAGCGTTACCAATACTACTTAGGTTATTTCTGTTTTTCTAAAGCTCTCATGGGCTTCTCATGATTGTCCCAAATTCCACCATTTCAAACAATAGGTCAATTTGAATCAGCGAACGCCCGCGCCCTAACGGCACTCCAACACAAATTAAAAACATTACAAATGTGTACGAGCTCCGTGGCGTAGCGGTCAACACGCCTGCCTGCGACACGGATGGTCTCGGGTTCGATCCCCGGTCAGGTCAAGATGGAAAATGATCTTTTTCAGATTGACCTGGGTCTTGGATGTTTATCTATAAAAGTATCTATTATAAAATATAGTATCGTTGAGTTAGTATCCCATAACACAAGTCTCGAACTTACTTTGGGGCTAGATCAATCTGTGTGGTTTGTACGTATATATTTATTTATAGACAGACACACGGACAGTGGTAATTTTATATAAGAGACACAAGGACCAATTTTTTGGCAATACTATTTTATTAGGAATTTTGGATCTTCTTGATTGAATCATATCGCACTAGAGAGTATAGACATTTATTGAAATAAAACTACGTATATATTTATATAAAAAAAGTGAGAGTAAAGGGCAATTTTTTGGCTTGGATTTAGAATCGGGCCCGATTTTTTATGGTCACCCGAAGCGACTGAGGGCAGAAAAGAAGTTAGGTTCAGGTTTTTATGACCACCCGGAACGACTTAGGGCAAAAAAGAAGTTAGGTTCAGGTTATTTTTTTATGACCACCCGGAACGACTGAGGGCAGAAAAGCACACGGGCGCACGATTCTAAATTTCAACCATCCATTGGGAAAAAAAGCAGCCAACCTACAGCAGATCTCGAATTCTGTACCAATTTGATTTCAACGAACATAATGACGAACAGGGAAGATTTAATAGGTAATAGAGATTATGTAGTTGGCCCGCTCGCGTTGGAGAACTTTTTAAACTTTCTGTAGAACTCTGAATGAGTAGTTCTTCTAATATCAAATGATGATATTGAGGAAAAGTTAAACCAAAAAATACTACAGCTAAACTACCAAGTACTAAATTAGACCCGACTGACCCTCACAAAAGGAAAGTAATGTTTTTCGCGCGTATGTTAGTATGTATGTATTGCTTTTTATAGGATACATTCCTCCCTACCTCTACACTCAATTAAAGGGGTGACTCAGACCGTCAATATGACAAGTATTCCTATAGGACCAATGGGACTTCGAAATTTTTTTGTCTTTGCCATACTAAGTGCGATCAAGCGGTAAACCTAAAACGAGATGGACGGATGACTTGTCTCGATTTGACAATAGTTGGAGAGAGATGGCACGAGACAGAGAAAGATGGAAATAAAAAGGGTAGGCTTTTGCCCAGCAGTCATCATCATTTCGTGTAGGTGACACGGTCAGTCGACCTAGACACCCTGGTGTCAGAGTTCTTCGGAACCGCCTCTCGGCCTCTGACGTAGTTCCTTTATCGACTACCAGATGGAAGCCGGGACCACCGGCTTAACGTGCCTTCCGAAGCACGGAATCATCTTTCTTATCAGACAATCAGGTGCTTCATGCCTGCAATGTCCTAACCAAACTGGAAACAACTTAACAAAGTATGCTTCCCGTGGGAATCGAACCCACGACCTCCGGGTCAACAAGGCAAACGCCTTAACTGTGTGCATTTCCCCAGCGGAAAAGTATTGAATAATAAATGTTGAATATACTAAATCGTTAGTTCAAAGCTGCCTTCGAATGTTTATCGATGAATGAAATTCGTGTATTCAGTAATTTTTGAGAAATTCGTCAAAAACATATTACGCCACAGAAACGTTTCCCTGGCGGAATTTTGTCAGGGATCCAAAATTTAATTAGTAGAGCAATTAGTTAATCATAAGAGAGAAATGTTTATGCATAAATGGAATTTGTGTGTCATAGGCCTCCGAAGTTATTCAAAATGCCGCTGGGGAAATGTTCGGCCTTTTGCTGGATCTCATAAACGGTTTGGAATACGGTCTTGGATTTTTTTACACACATTGCTATTAATTTGTTTATAACGCCTATAAAAACAGAATCCAAAAAAACACAGCCACTTATGATTAAAAAATATATACATAAAAGTAGGTATTTAGGTTCTAGTAGCTGAACTAAAGGACCTAATGGAAAGTTTTAAACGTCTATTTATATATTATAACTGCCTCCAACATCTGCGAAAGTATGTTTGTAATAGAGTAAGTATAAAAAAAGATACAACAAAAATAATGTCTCACGGACATCATGATTTTGAATCCGTCTATTGTAGGAGTTTTATATTATGTGGCAAGTTGTAACTAATTTCAATGGTTTGTTTATTTATTCATCTATACGCATTCTAATAATTAGCTTAATCCAATTAGTAATAAAAGTAATATCGTAAAAAAACCAGTGACACTTAAATCTTGGTTATAAACCGACCAATTTCGGATGGCTATGAAAAAGCGACCATTTCATATAAATTGCTGTCATTCCAAACATTACTACGTAATACCACTATAAATGAGGTACAGGCGCGGACACAAGTCTTATTTACAGTATTAATCTATAAATGGTTTGTAGTTATTTGTGTTATTTCTGAGTATATGGGAGACTGTATATACCTCACTTTAACTTTCAATAATGATACAAATTTAAAACGTCAATCTGTTATGTATACTATTACTATAATACTATAAAGAGAAAAGATTTGATTGTTTTTATGTATGCATACAATTGACTTTAAAACTGGACCGATTTTCAAAGTTCTTTCACTTATATAAAGCTCATTTAGCTGCGGGTCACATAGGCCATAAAATACGAGCACAAAGTCCCGGGAAATTTGCTAATATGAAAAGCTAAGGTCTGTTAGACGGTTAATATATTCTTTTATAAGTACTTAGATGATAAATGCAGGATTTGTCTACCATACAGAAATAACCTTCTGGTAAAAATTTTTTTTTTACAGCTCAGTAATATTTTACGTTTACCGGTTGCTCGGTATCAGTTATAATAGAAATATACAAAATAGGTACCATAAGAACTTATATACAAACTAGAATGCTTACGAATGATAGAAACCGGCAAAGAGCTAGTTGTACTCGCGTATGATGTGTTCCGTACCATTATTATGAAATATCAGGCAAAAAAGCGACAAAAATCAGGTTTCTTGCATTGGAGCCCTTCCTTAAATAATTACGTTATTCCGTTTTTAGTAAATGTTGTTTGCGGCAACAGATATAGGTGCCTACATCATCTGTGAAAATTTCAACAGCCTAGTTATAACGGTTCATAAAAAACAGCCTGGTGAAAAACAGGCAAACGGATGGAAAGACAGTGGAGTCTTAGTAATAAAGTACTGTTTTACCCTATACTCACGAATACTTATTTACTAAATACTTATTTTAAAAGAGTAAATCTAAATAATAAGCAATATGTATTTAAGCATCTATTTTAACTAAACGCTTATGTATTGAGTATGCGTCTGTACCAAATAACGTCAGTAATATTGCAAATTTCAGAAGTAAGATACTTGTACTGAGCGGTCGCTTTTTCATAGCCATCCGAAATGGGTCGGTTTATAACTAAGTTCTAAGTGCCACTGGTTTTTTTACGATTTTTCTTTTTTTACTAATTGGATTAAGCTAATTATTAGAATGCGTATAGATGAATAAATAAACAAACCATTGAAATTAGTTACAACTAGCCACATAATATAAAACTCCTACAATAGACGGATTCAAAATCATGATGTCCGTGAGACATTATTTTTGTTGTATCTTTTTTTATACTTACTCTATTACAAACATACTTTCGCAGATGTTGGAGGCAGTTATAATATATAAATAGACGTTTAAAACTTTCCATTAGGTCCTTTAGTTCAGCTACTAGAACCAAAATACCTACTTTTATGTATATATTTTTTAATCATAAGTGGCTGTGTTTTTTTGGATTCTCTTTTTATAGGCGTTATAAACAAATTAATAGCAATGTGTGTAAAAAAATCCAAGACCGTATTCCAAACCGTTTATGAGATCTAGCAAAAGGCCGAACATTTCCCCAGCGGCATTTTGAATAACTTCGGAGGCCTATGACACACAAATTCCATTTATGCATAAACATTTCTCTCTTATGATTAACTAATTGCTCTACTAATTAAATTTTGGATCCCTGACAAAATTCCGCCAGGGAAACGTTTCTCTGGCGTAATATGTTTTTGACGAATTTCTCAAAAATTACTGAATACACGAATTTCATTCATCGATAAACATTCGAATGCAGCTTTGAACTAACGATCTAGTATATTCTACATTTATTATTCAACACTTTTCCGCTGGGGAAATGCACACGCCTTAACCACTGGACCACGGAGGCAGATAGGCAAGTTGCCCAGTAGTGGGATTTAAATAGCTAAATAAAAAAAAATACAATGATCAATTATAAGAAAACGTCGACTTTTTTGTGTTCCCATAGGTAAAGTCCCATTGATCCCATAGGTAAAGTTGTTCATATAGAAGAGCTGAGTTACCTTTTTGAGGGTAGGTATGTCGAGGGTCAAGTCTGTTCGAGTTTGGACTGTTCGAAACGCTATATGTATAAAATTAAATAATGTAATAAAGAAGTTAATTAAGTTCGAAACGTTCGTTCTAATAAAAAGACCTGATGATGATGATGATGATGAAACGTTCGTTGTATAAATCTGCTTCTTCTTTTTCTAACTTCTATCTTCTTCTTCTAAATATATATAAGGCAAACCTGGCTGACTCATCTATTAACGCAAAGCCGAAACTGCTGAACGGTTTTCGCTGAAATTTGGCATACAGATAGTTGTAATAACATAAACATCCGCTAAGAAAGGTTTTTGAAAATTCGCACCATAAGTGGGTGAAAAAGGGGTTAAAATTTTGTATGGAAGTCCGTCATTTCTAGAGCTAGAAGCCTGACACTTTTTGTTTAGGTTAACGATTAGAAATAAACAATTACACTCCTAGGATTTTCGAAAATTCAACCCCTAAGAGGGTTAAAAAGGGCTTGAAAGTTTGTATGGGGAAACAAGATAGTTAAATTATTTTATTCGAAACTTCATAGGAGTACTCCTATCAATAAATGAGTAAACAAGTGTTTCGGACTCTTTCAGAATCCAACCCCTAAAAGGTGGAAAAGGGGGACAAATAACCGAACTCCACGCGGACGAAGTCGCGGGCAAAAGCTAGCAATGTAATAAACGCGATAAAACCATATTGAAAGTAATTTTATAAAAAATATTAACGTCCATTCAATAATTAATAAGCTAAAGCAGGTAAAAAAAATACGTAATGTATTTCTTTATTTGCCATATAATAAATATTTTCTCCACTTTGCGACTGAAATGAACCTTTTGAAGTCGTTGCTGATAGGATCGGATGCTCAGTGCTTTTTACCTTTAAAGAAAAATATCAAAAGGTATCAATGCCTCCATACATCTGGGACTCCTTGAAGAACCCTTTTGCCGGATCTCGGGAGATACGTTGAAGTAAAATGCTTTATATTTTTTTTAATATGTACTCAAAGATGCTTTTCTATCATGCTTTGAGAGAAAAGAAAAAACGTAGAATACACCACATAGACCAGCTGCTTTTTTCCTGCGTCAACCGTAAAAGTCAGCCAAGGGATTGGGCGAAAATCTAAGGAATCACATCAATAGGCGATGTGGCTAGCAACCCGTGACTTTTTTGATTCCGCTTTCCACATTTGCCTTTGAATAGGGTACACAGGAGATGGTCTACAAATTTTAGCCCGTAATGCTAGGGTGCCCGTTAGGGTGAACACTCCTTACCCGAATGATCAAACCAGTCTTTCAATATGAACAACTTTTTTTATGTAACCAACACTGGGTAATCAAAAAAATTTAACATTTTCATACAAAGCCGAGCCAGCCGTACACTTTTGAATGAAAAGTAAATTTTTTAGGGTTCCGTAGTAAGGAACCCTTATAGTTTCGCCATGTCTGTCTGTCTGTCCGGTCTGTCTGCGGTTTTACTCAGACACTATAGGTACTAGAAAGCTGTAATTTGGTATGGGTATGTATGTATATTAATCATACCAAAAAAGTGGTAGAAAAAAATCTTTTTTTTAGGGTATCTCCCATACAAGTACAGAGGGAGTAATATATTTTTTTCTATACAAACCCATCGTGTTAGATATTGTTAAATAGGTCTATAAAAAATATCATGAGGTTGAGAACATCATGTTTTGATTTAGGGATCCGTTTCCTAAATATTTGGTTTTAAAGTGTAAATTTTTGTTAGAGGTAAGTGTCCCCCCCTCTATCTGCTAAACGGTTATATATGGATACGTGAAAATAATTACAGCAGTAGTATATATGTATACTGAAGTTGAAAGAAAAACTATCAGAGCTGAGTACTAAGTACAAACTAAAAACTTATAAAATGTACTCGAAAATGTAAAATTTCATACAATTTTTATTGTTAGATGTTTTTGGTCGTTAAACTGTGAGGTGCGAGTGTGAACAGTGTGAACTCAAACTTGTCATTCTCAACTACGGAACCCTACACTGCGCGTGGCCCGACACGCACTTGGCCGGTTTTTTATTTAAGCTTTCAAGATTCTCAAAAGAAAAGTTGTTTATTTGAGCTGGTTTGATGAAGGATAAGAGTGTTCATACTAACACGCTGTTTAGGAGGGCTCAGTTTAAATAAATTATACACAAGTGACTGAGAAACAAAAGCCAAAGAAATAAGTTGTGAGGTTCTCATACAGCAGAAATAGCAATAAATTGTGAGAACCAATCAGTTCGGCTACAGACGGCGTGATTATAGTAATTTTGAAGGCTGGTGAGTGCCTGTTACCCTTTGGCTTGCTTGAGTTCGGATCATTCGGATACACGATGTATGCGCAATTTTGATTGAAATGCATGAAAATATAATTCTATATATCATTTGAGCGAATTCCCGAAACGAACTTACGAACGAGTTTTACAAATATGAAAGGTATTCAAACTCCTTCCTTAAAATAAAAAATAATAATTAAAAATATAAAAATATTATCATACTTCCATGTTCCCAGGCCCGAAAAGAAAATAAGATGAATAAAGTTTTTGGGCAAATACTTTAAAATTATCTCACACATTCAAAGTTGATGAAATTTGAATAATAAAATATTGAAGCTATCATACTTATATCGTATACCTACTTACGTACTCTGAAACAGAACACTTCTTTTTTATCAGTTGTGTAACATATAAGGTTACCTGGACAAAAAAAATGTCCATTAATTTTTTTATCATCTTAATGACGGACCAATTTTTTTTTTAGGAATCTAGCTTATTTATCCTAAATCAAGTTTCGTATTTACAAATATCACACACTCGGCTTAAGAATTTACTTATCTTTAATCTAACACACCTGCCCCCGTAGCATGGCTCCCGCGACGCCGTTTATATCGCGCGATCAACTATCTACATCTCGCTCTTCAGTATAGCGAAAACTAAGATGGCAATAGTCGATAAACGTTGTTGCGCGTGCCATGCTACGGGGGCTGCTTCTCTTGTTTTCTCAGTAGGGTCGGATAAAATGCCAAAACAAAATAGATTACACGTCCAGACATTTGATTTAGTCCAACTATAAGTTGTTACTGTAACGTACGTGCAGCGTCTCCTAATATACAGAGAGTACAGATATAACACTTGTAGGTTTTTGTGTTTTAGAAACTGCCCGAAAAAGGAAGTTATTAATAAGTTTCATTTATAAATATCTAAATAAAACAGGCCGCAATTAATTTCAAAAAAGTATAAATTACTAGAAATGTTTCATAATGTTTTTGTCTCATCTTGCTGTATCAAATAATTAAAGATCTGAAAAGACGAAGTCGCGGGCTCAAGCTAGCGAGGAATACAAATAAAAAGAAATCTGGCGTGTGCTGTGTGTGTGTGTGGGTTGAAAGTTTCTGAACAGTCTTATATGTATATCAAACATGAGTTAATAATATACGAGTATCTTACCAACCACGCCTGACGTTGCATGCCATCTGTAACCTCGATACTGTGTGCTTACCGATATTTGTTCTGATAGGTACTGTTATTCAAACCCATCTATAAATACTTCTTTTTCGAGTCGCAATGTGTTTTTTTTTAAACCACAACAATTTCTCCCCGAATGCAGCCACAGTAAATACTGACCACGCTGGACGTTGCTAGCTATCTGTAACCTCGATAGTGCAAGCGATAAGTACTTACAAAGAAACGCCCTCACGCGCTAGCTCCTGAGGGTAATGAAGCGCCGTGTCCTCATATTTATTATACACCTATTTTTTACTACTAGTGGTAAAAAAGTAGTAGTAGTAGCCCATCCAAATACTGACCAAACTGAACGTTGCTTGCTGTCTGTTACTTCGATAGTGTGTTTACCGATATTTGTACTATAGACATATTTCTATCGCATACACTACAATGACTACGCGATGTTGTTTGTCTATCTCGATAATGTGATACGCCCATTTATATTACTACTAGTAGTTAAAACTATCTAAATACTGACCACGCTGGATGTTGCTGGCTATCTGTAACCTCGATAGTGCAGGCGATAAGTACTTACAAAGAAACGCCGTCACGCGCGAACTCCTGAGGGAAATCAGGCGTCGCGGACGCACATTTGTTTTATAGCTACTTTATTCCCGCACGTGCTAACTGCCCGTTGCGATAGTTGAGGTGTGTCCAGTTTGGCGTCAATAAAAATCTATTTTATTGATTTCAAACGTTTTTTTACCTGTTTGTTTTTTTTAGTGTGTGTAAGTGGCCAACACTGGTGTCAGATTTTTCAAGCTGCTTCAAGGCATCTGACAGCTTGACGATTGCCATCAGTGACCGGGCCAACGACTTAACGTGCTTTCCAGTAATCCGAAGTACGAAGGAGCTCTGGATATTTTTATGCCAGCCATCCAAGTGGGTACCGCGCCGGGGGTTGCTTAACATGCGTAAGCGCTTCCTGTGCTTACGCCAACTGGGCCATTGAGTTCCTTTACCTGGCTAGTTTCAGGCTAGTTCACAGAACGTGAATTTAAATTGTTGCCAGCTCAATGCTTACCAAACATATTGTTATTATTATGTATTTTTCTTAATGACGCTCAAAGGCGATGCAGATAATTATCTCTTTTGTACTTAGATGAAGCTTCTTAAAAAAAGTGATCATTCAAATATTCTTGAAGAATCTTGAAAATGGACTCCTGATGAGTCCGAAACTATAGTCGGCAATCCCGACAAAGTAGCACGTGAGTGACCCGTTTTTAAATATAATGTATTTATCTCACGTTAGTTTCAATGATATAATTCTTGAAGAAGTATAAATAAAAACACAAAATGCGTATATTAATGTAGTTTTATTTTAAATAAATATAACCAATAACATTTATTACATCACAGGAGTAGGGTATCATAAAACACAAAGTTCTTTGCATACTGCACGGTAGGCAGGCCATAGACAAATGTAAAAAACGGTAATCGCGACGTCTGTAGACCGCCTTAAGTATGGCCAGGAGGTAAGAAAATATTTTTATTTTATACAAAAAACAATTTTAAAGTGGAAATACTCACTGAGATGTTTGTATGAGCCACTGACCATGACATTTTTTTATCAAATCATAGCGAATAATTTTTTTGTTTTTTTTTTCACTCCTTCAGTTTTTCTTTCCTATTTATTTTTACATATGGTTTCATGAACAATTTATTAAGAGTCATCGAAAAGGTTATCTATAAATTTAGAGACAATAGAAAACCTGGGTTCTTAATTTAGGTTAGAATTTGTAGCCATTTACAGTTCATATCAACTTAATGACTCCTTTAGCTACTGAAGTTTAAAAAACCCTTTGCGAAATAAGAATAAAATTTTCAGCCGAGGCAGTTTTACAGGATTTTTTTATACTGTGGATATCTTTGTTTTTGTGTTGGAGAAAATAAACAAAATTTTACTTTACTTTGCTAAAAAACAATTGTCATGATTCATGATAAGGAGAAAATATTTGAGAAATAGAGAAACCAATACAGGAAGCGATTTCTTGTCCTACTGGCCACTCTTAACCGTGCGCATATGCCCTAAATTCAATTGACATTCCTTAAATATAAATAAGTGTACTACTAAAATATAATTTCGTTAAATTATTATAAAAGTGGGAAAAACTTTTACCCAAGTTTTTGAAGCTTTGAGGCCTAAATTGTGCGTCAACTTATGTAAGTAAATTTAAATTAAAGCTTTTTATAGGCCGTTTAAGGGATTAGGCGTAAAAGTTGGTCGTTTAAAAGCGTGTCCATACAAAGCTTTCGGAGTGTGAAGAGCGTTATTTTTATAGTCTCCCTTAAATTATAAGAAAATTTTGTTTTAAAGTGTTTAAAACCGAGTATTATATCGGCCTAAAAATGTTAGCTAGAGTTAAAAACTTAAACAAATAGTCACTCAAATTAAGTGACGACTTTATTCTTATGCCTCTGTATCTTCATGACATGACATTCCTAAAGGCATCTGACACAGCTTAACGACTGCTAACAATGATGACAGCCGGGACCAACGGCTTAACGTGCCTCCCAAAGCACGGAGGAGGTCGAGATATTTTTATGCCACTTGCGGTCACCCATCCAAATGGGGACTCTACCCGGGGTTGCTTGACTTGCGAAAGCGTTCTTAATGCTCACGCTCACTTAGCCATCGGGCTCCTCAGTTCATGAACGGTCGGCACGGTATATCAGTTCTCTCTACCGACATATTTTATTCTATCGCTGACCATAGTGTTCGTCACTCCTTTCGTACTCACTCTCTTCTTGATAACGCAGTAACAGTTCGAAAATATGGTACAGCAAGTTTATGAACCTCTGAGCTGTATTAGAATCTCGAAATTCAAATGAAATACTAACAGGATTGCAAGAAATAAAGGGTAAAAGACGAAAATGAATATAATACTTTTCATAGTTATTTGCCCAGCTAAATGGTGAATTTGTATGGGAAGTCAATTTTTTTCGTTTTCTTTTTGCAATTTTGTAATCCATTAGAGTTTCTGATTTTGAGTTGTAAATGTAGCTGTGAGGTGCAAAATTTTACTGCATAGCATAATAATGCTTCCATGTTGGGTTGTCAATCACTAGTAATCGATCATATGATTTTCGATTTCCTAGAATGTTTATAAAATAAAATAAACAATTAAGCAGTTACTTGGACAAACTTTTAAACAAATAAACATCTTTAATATATGAAAATCACCTTATTAGTAAGTTTTCCATTTTTTCATTGTGTTCTAGTACAATTACTTGAATCTGTCAGATAATCATTAAATACCAAACTAAGATTAATTATATATAAATTATAAATAATAATAAACTAAATATTCACAAGTTGTCAGTAAAATACAAACGGACTATGACTATAGGTACAATTACAATCAGATATATTTGCTTTCGAATGTTTTTGTGAACGCTTTTAATGAGTTTTATATATTAGTAAAGTAACAGGTTGAAAACGGCATATTCCACCGTTTTCCTTTTCTCTTAGTATTGTGAGTGATAAAATTATTTGGTAATTTTATACTTAATCCAAAATTGTAAAATTTGGAAGGATTTTAAATTGAGGCAAATAGAAGTTACCATTATTTTCTTTTTTCAATTTCAAGATTGCAAGGAATCAAATTTAATAGAAAACGTCTTTAAATAACATATTATGATTGATAACTTTTACCCTCGAATATTCAAAATAAGATTATTTTGAATATTCGAGGGTAAAAGTCACTAATCACATTCTTAAGTCTTCTGGTGTCTGTCTTGCTAGGTACCTAATTGTGTAGATTATGTCAGAACGATTTTAGTTAAGAAGATTTTAAGATACTCACTTAAAATTTGTTTTTACCAAGGAAGCATTTTTTATCACCATATATCCAATAATAACTAAACTATTATGTATCTTTCTATTTTTTTTTTCATGGCGTCAACCGGGGTTTCGGTAATTCTGCCAATGTCAAGTTTAAAAAGATATAAAGTATCAGTGTTGCACGATACACCGTTAACAACATAGCAATCAAAGATGGCGTAAGTTTTTTTATTACTTTATGGGAGCTTTTGGTCCAGACAAGACTTAGGCTTTAACTTCTTCACACATCGTTCATGAGCACGAGCTTCTATAACACCAAACTTCACCAATTTCATATTATAAAGTCCACTTAAATCAATTTAAAAAATTTCAAAAAAACTCCAGCTGCAATCCTTGACTTCCCACCAAAAACCTCAGTAGGTAGGTAGGATTTTTGTTATGTAGCGTCCGCAAAAACATTCCAAAGTGTCTACTCATTACCAAATCTAAAGATATGCATAACTAGAAACAGGTTAATAGATCGATCTACAACTAAATACACTTTTTACAATCCGTATTACGATCAAGCGAAACTCTAAGTCGTTTTAAATAGGTATTTAGTATTATCTAAACGATATAATTTTGTTTTAAAAAATGTATTTTATATGGTATCTCTTTAATATTGTTTTTTTGCCTAGCCTGTCGATGTTATGTCCCACTGCTGGGCAAAGGCCTCCCCCTTATTTTTCCATTCACTTCTGTCTATTGCAATTTCTGCCCAGCCATGCAAAAAATTGTCAAGATCATCTCTCCACCTCTTTCTTGGTCTACCTCTACCTCGATGGCCCTCAGGTATCCAAAAGGTTGCCAACTTAGCCCACCTTTCTGACCGCATACTATATTAAATATAAGTAATTTAAAATTATGTTTGTAAGAATATTACTTTTTTCAGAAGTTAAAAGTATAAAATAAAAATAGAATTTAATCGAAACAGAAGTACATTGTCTGCTAAAATTCAAATTGCTGCTAATGCATTTTGCCAGGTTATCGAGTATTAAAACAGTAGCAGCTCCAGACTTACAGGTTATCATCATCATCAGGTTTTTGTTAGTCTCCAAGGAGGTTGACCTTGTAACCTACTCGAAATGATGATGACTGCAAGAGCACGGCCCTCTCTGTACTACTAGAGCCATTTCTTATTAGCCAGAGCAGTCAGAGAATTTGGCCTACACTCTCTACGCTGGCCAGACGGGTTGAAGTTTCTCTTTGATGTTTTAAGCACTGTTTAGTTTGTATTTCCTAAGTCGCCTTTTACGACATCCACGGGAAGACTTGGAGTGGTCCTATTCTACTCTGCCGGGAACCACACGGAACCAGACTTACAGGTGTTTTTAGTTAATTTAAGTAATCTTGTTCTGATCGACAGTTGACATGTGAAAAAATAGGAGTAAGAGGAGGTTACTAGCAATTTTTTTAAAGCTAGATATCCATTATTTTGAAACTTGAATATAAACGGATAGCTCCTTTCTGACGACTTCTTCAACTTGTTGTTCTCTGAATATTCACTCTGTTGTTACTATTGCGGCAGAATCGCCTATAAATCTAGTCAGACTTGTTTACTCCGATGGCTCGATTGTTGTAAATCGTGTCGGTTTGATTTATTCGATTGTCCGTAACTGTACGCTGTCGGCCGTAAATACTTTTGACAGTTCAATTGCGTGTGATTACGTCGTATTTTTGAGATATGTTAATTTATTGATTGTAAAATCGCGTCATGGAGGGCTTTTATTGTGTGAAATGATTTGTCGATGTAGTGCCATATGAATATCGGGTGTAAAACTTTCGACATGGCTTTTAGGGGTTGACTCAGCCCGTCAATATAGATCAACAACGTTTCCTATGGGACTAATGCTGGAAATTCGAAATAATTTCTTCAATTCCAGACAGAAATGTTCAGTCGACTGGGCAAAAAATTGGGTATTAGCAGCATGGGTCTCATTGAAAAAGCTTTTTGTATTGAAGGCTGAGTCACCCCTTTAAGGCTATATTAAGGGTAAATTTACATATATTATATTTGGTAGGTATGTAGACCTTGTGCTGAAGTATTCGTAAAAACTATTCAATCGAAGAATTGTTTATTCGGAAAAATGTGCCAGCCGAAATTCAAATTCATTAAAAATACATTCCTTTTTCAATATAATTAATATTTTTGATATTTCATTACATAACAGTATCTTTAATCTATTTATATGATATAAAAACGAGGTATCGGTATTATGTATGTACTTGATTATTCGAAAAAAGTGATACCAAGGCATGTTTTCTCAAAATAGATTTACGATACGTCTAAATTGAAAAGTGAAAAAAACATAATTGAAATGAACGTGAGATAAAGACATTATGTACGCATGTCCAGCCCCCCCTATTTACTATCTCGGATGACAGGTGTCGATGCCTATCAATCTAGAATTTACTGTTACAATGCGGGTTTTGCTTGCTCGAACTTTTTATTTGAAATACAAAAACCGCATTGTAACACTAAATTCTTGATTGATAGGCATCGACACCTGTCATCCGAGTTAGTAAATAGGGGGGCTGGTGAGTCCGAAACTGTCGTCAGCAATTCCGACGAAATAGCACGTGAGTCGTCTTTGTGCATAATTCAAACCTTGCATATGGTTGATTGAAATACATTTTTTAAAACAAAAGAAACTTACGATTAATTATTATAACTTAGTAAAGCTAGTAATACTGTACATACTTTCAGTTAGGCAACATATCTGTAATGGCTTGATGATGTGAAAACAGTCTGGTCTGTACAGTTATAATATATGACACGAGAAGCGGTACTTTGGCAAGATACGAACGAAATTGAGAAAGAGTTTAAATATACTTTAGATGAGTTAACTAAAGCTGTATAGCAACGCTCAAATACTCGAAAGAATCTCAATTAAAAACGATCTCATTCTTCCACTGTCTAAGAGAATTAACAAGACAGAACGAGTCATAACTTTGTCATTACTTAAGATTCTTTTAAGACTTGGCGTATTTAATGTTTCCTTAAAAAAATTAAGTAGTCGCAATCTTATATTTACATTCCCACACAAAAGTGTTCAGGTGGCCGGACAATTTGTATGAAAATGTTTACTTTTATCGAATTTAAAACAGTTCAATAGAAAATGATTTATAAATAAATAAATAAATATATACGGACAAATCACACAGATTGAGCTAGCCCCAAAGTAAGTTCTTAAGAAAGACTTGTGTTATGGGATACTAACTCAACGATACTATATTTTATAACAAATACATATATAGATAAACATCCAATTTAACATTGATGAGCTGAGTTGCTCCTTTAAGAATTTAGGTTTTATTGACATAATATCTATTAGGAGATTGTTGTTCTTTTCCAGACAGTGTATTGCCTTTTCTAATTGTGATAGAATAAGTATAATTAAGCAGTTTCTTTTTTGTCACTTTCTCTGTCACTCGTATAAAGAATGGCTATACGTGAGAGAGAATAAAAAAATAAACCGTAATTACGTGCTATCATAAATCACGGACGAAAGCGAGTACTTAGTTTGAACCGAAGTTTACCCTGAAAGGACAAACAATTTAGCCTGTTCGAGTACCTAATATCTTCACAACATTTTTTGTCAATTTATTAAGGAGAGATTTTGAAAAAAAAATTAGCCCAAATTTATAATAAGACGCGTCAATTTTAGTTAACTCATCAGTACTTTATAGTCATCTCAATTTCGGCTTAGTAGAAAATCTATAGCTAATTATAAATAATACATAACCCTTAACAAGTTTACATTAAATGAGGTACGAAAAACCATTGTGACTATGTTTTGTGGTGATGAACATCTACGATACGCTAAATCTAACTTCATCATCAACACCATCATCGTCCACAGAAACAAACACATCACCTTCATCGATGACATCACAAGACCTTCAAAATTGTACTTAAAACAATATTAACATGCGCATTTTCAATATAAAATAACAATTATACAAAAATGCATGAAATGGAACGAAATATCATTAGTCTTATACAATTAATCTATTTAAATAAATAATCTTATTAATGTACAATTGTAACGAAATCCTAGGAAGAGAAAGGCTCTCTCAAATTTTTGGCATAAAAAGTCGTCGAAAAATCGTAAATCGAATTGGATATAGATACTATAATTGTAACATTACTTCCTCTATCTGACTATTAATGAGATTTATTATAGACAGCACGTATATTGGCAGTAACAGTAACTCAACTACATTCAATTCACATTCTGCACGGAACAAAGACGGAATCTTACCGAACAACAAGAACACGACTAGGCCGCGAAGGTGGCTGCGTGACAGCGATTTCTTTGCCTGGCGTTTTTTTATTCAGCGTATAAAAGCGCGGGTTTTCGTGTTCTAATGGCAGTTGATGGCGCGCCGCTGCAGGCGTCGAATGCGGCGGTGCCAGTCGTCACGCCACTCCAGCATGAGGGTCCGGTCGCCCACCGTGAGTCCCGATAGGCCCGACGATGACCCCTCCTTTTCCACTCCTAGGATTAGGTAAGACCTGAGAAAAATATGCTTATGTTAACGCTATTTATTTTTATGATATTGCAGGTAGCAGAGTTGCAGCTTTTATAATGACATATTTAGTATTCTGAGATAATCGTTATGCGGCTGAAATTTGTTTATCTCAAAAATATCTTAATCGTACTTTTATTTCATCAAACTGATTGTTGACATCAGATTTTTTTCCATTGCTCAGAAATGTCTCAAGAAAATAACCTAGTTCAGTTTCTTTTCAGTTCTGTTTCTGTAGGCCAGCCAGTTTCAAAATATGCTCCGAGGAGCCTCAGGGCCCGGCGAAGCCTCTGTAAGCACTTCACGAAAATACTGGACATGATGAAAAAAGGGGGGTAGGAGCCGTTGTCTTTGTCTTGCTACGTAATCTGAACAGAGACAGAACGGGATTTGAGAATGTTTATAGTTAAGGTGCTGCTAAAATGCCTTTGAGTATTCAGGTGTTCGAGGTGTTAAATGATATTTTGAATAACTTAGGTACAAGAAGTACCTAAGTTATTCAAAATATCACTATTCACTTTTTGAGTCAAAATGCAAATTTTTGCTTTTTCTACACCGTTTTTAACCACTAGGTGGCACACAGTGGCTTATGTGGCCATCCTTTGTCATTTGCCTCATTAAGGTCTATGATTGTGCAGACAGAGGGAAAATTGTAGCACGTCATTAGGTGAGTCATTGATTGCGTGGCGTCACAATCACAACGGTCATTGTTGGAGAAACTAAGAAACTAGATAGGTAGTTCAGTTTTCCTGGCATCTCCCACCCCAGCTCAGAGTCTGTTGAGGGATTTCCAAGCCAGGGGAGATCGCTTCCTGGTAGAAGTATCTCTGCAGGTGAACTTGGATAGGCTGGGCGGGTATTTGTGATTCTATCGTTCCAGTTGCGCTTTTGAGACTTCTGTAGGTCAGCCTGTCTAAGAAAGCTATTTCGACTTTTCAAACGTGAACTTACTTATTGATCTTGAGCTTAGGGCACTTGCAAGCGAGGTCCGCGGCGCGCACGTAGAGGGCGGTGCCGCCGCGGCGCAGACGACTCCTGGGAGCGCGCTTGTAGACCGCCTGCACGCTGAGCGACAGCCGCACCCAGCCGCTCGCTGCGCCGGCGCTCGCTTCGCGGCCCACTAGCTTGCCCATTATGACTGAGGACAAAAACATTCATCATCATCATCAGGTCCTTTTTAGTCTCCACTGCAGAAGCATGACGCTTTCTGTACTACCAGAGCAGGTAGAGGATTTGGCCTATACTCTTTACGCTGTCCAGACGGGTTAGAGGTCTCTTTGATGATTATAAGCTTTATATTTCCTAAGTTGCCTTCTACACCATACTATGGAAGACTTGGAGTGGTCCTATTCTACTCTGTCCGGAACCACAAGTTGGACAAAAACGTTATGTTGTTTTAACTTCTACTCCTTATTGTGTGTAGCAAGCCGTCTTATTCCGTCAATAAATCTCAGTCGCAAGAAGTACACTGCTGCACTTGCACATAGGACTCCCACAAGGATTTTCATCTTTGTGATTATTTTTCCATGTTCACCACGCTTTGCAAATTCGTTTTGCGACCCACTAGCTTGCCCATTATGACTGAGGACAAAAACGTTGTTGTTTTAACTACATCTTCTGGTATTTATCATTAGCAAAGACAATACAGCGTGTAAATTGACCTTCGACATTCCCTTACAGGGTGACTCAGATCATCAATATGCACAACTACACACTACAACTCTTTTTCTATGGTATGATTCTAGTAGAATAGTACCATTCCTAGTCTTTCCGTGAATATCGTAGAAGGCGACTTAGGAAACTTCCCCAACCTGTCTGGTCAGCCAGGAGACTGTAGGACAAATCCGTACAGACAAAGAGGGTCGTACTCCTACAGTGGAGACTAAAAAAATCCTGATGATTGATTGTTATCGTGCGCAGCTTCTTCTTTTTTTGTCTTTCAGTTTAAGATGCTTTAAACTGTAGAAAGACAAAAATAGAAGAATATAGAAGAAATAGATAGAAACTTACCGTAGTCTCGGCTGCAGAACTTGTTGAGGTTTAGCGTGCGTGCGCCGGCGCGGCACCGTCCGCACTGATCCGCTGCTGACAGAGAAAGGTCACGTGAACGCACAAAAAAAAAATATAAATAAAAAAGTAAAAAACAAATGTAATAAATTCTGTGCAAGGTTGATTATTTATTATAATTAACTTTGTGCAGGGTTTGATTAAATTAATTGATACAAATTAGTTTTAAAAAATATAAACAAATACCTACCCACAACAACTTTGACTTTGTATTTTTGGTAACCATAACAAATAAAGTTATTTTGCATACCGTTGCAGCATCAGTCACTCAATTAATATTATTGAAATTGGAATAAAATACCTCTGGATGAATTTCTACAACAAAATACTATAACTTTCACAAAAAAAAATGGAAATCTACATTACTTGCGTGACAGTAGCAAAAAAAATTCAAAAATATTGAGACTGTTATTTTTGCAAATTAGAATCCTTTTTTATTTATTTTATAACATGTACAATACTATAGATATGATAATGGTACAGCTATAGCTTATAACTAATGAAACTTGTAAAATAAGTTATTTTATAAATTAAAAAATAGGTATAACGAAACTGAATTACCTCTTTTTCAGCACTGACGAAAACAAAAAACAAATGGTATGAGTTTACAATGAACATGATCAGAATAAGCTGAAATTAAACTAAGAAGAATTTCAAAATACCCGTCATCGCTGGTTTTGAAATCCTTTTATTAACTGAAAACATCGATTAATTAATATTATGTAGTAGGTATTTTTGTACTAAAAAATAATGTTTGACCAAATATGTAATTAGTTTTTTTTTTAATTTTTGAGTCAAATTTATTATTTGACTACGTTTTTACTGATTACCTTTACCTACTACTTACATATGACTATTATGTTCACTTCGGGACTTACCGCGATAATTTTTGAGTTCTGTCTGATATTTCGACAACATTGAAACAATGAAAATGGCAGCTGCAATGTTGTCGAAATATCAGACAGAACTCAAAAATAATCGCGGTAAGTCCCGTAGTGAACATAATAGTGATTGTGACCGCGAAAGCTTAAAATCATATACTTACATATGGCCAAATTTTCAGATGCTAAAAATATTTCACAATAGACGAAAGTTAAAAAGCATAATTTAATATATTATCGTATGCAAAATGATTAAAAAATATATAATTTTCGTCTATTGGAAATAAAATGATAAATTTAATAAGTTAATGTGCAAATTAATAGTACAACGTAATGACTGTCAGTACATCGGTTTGAAGTAAAGTGAACTTTTGACGTACTCACAATCACTGATCACGAAAGCTCGGCCAAGATACATATACCAATATCAAAAGACGTTTAGAAGAATTTAAGTTTGAAGAAGACATTTTATTCAAATAAGAATAACGTGTCTAAAAGTTTTATTGTTATTGCAATAATTGAAAATTGCAAAATTGCCAAACTACTATCTTTTCGGAACTACCACTGCTGAGAAGAATACGCTAAAATAAATTTGTTTTACCCCACTGACCAAGAACCAGAATTTTGTATTAAGTATGTCTGTATGTTAACCTCAAGTAGCCCAAATAGCTGGACTTATTTTGAAATGTGCAATATCATTAGATTTGTGCTCTTCCCTAGAACTATATAACGTCAACAATAATTCATACACAAGCTGTCTAAAAGGCCAGTTGGATTATTATTGGTTAATTTTTTAAATCCTACTGCATTTCTATGATAAATTAAGTAAAATTACATATTGATCGTTCAAGAACCCCTTGATCATTGTATCTGTTTTACTCGTTTAAACGTCGGATTCGTCGATTACTTTCGATCTGTTACGAAGACCATCATCGGGGCTAGAGTTAGGGGTGGCGACTAGCGACACCACGGTAAGTCTTCCCTAAAAGCAGGTTCAGTACTTTGAGAGCGTGTTACGCTCTCAAAGCACCGAACTAGATAGACCGAATAATTATCATCATCATCTTAGTCGTAAGAAGTCCACTGCTGGACATAGGTCTCCCCCAAGGATTTCCATCGTGAGGACGTTTTGCCATACTCACCACGCTTGGCAAACTTGGTGAGCGCAGTTTGTTTGACATATATCGGTTCCAACTTTGCTGCCTATTGAAACCGTTTTAACCGACTAGGGTAGGAAGTTTAGGGTAGGAGTTTGTTCGACTGGGGAACCGAATATAACATGAGTAAAGCCGGGTTTATAGAATGAAATTTATCACGCGTAAGTTTAAATAAGTATTTTTCATCCCTAGATCCCCAATTTCAGAATCAACAGGTAATTATCAACTGAATTTGGTATTTTTTTTGATTAAAACTAACGTGAGATATCACAATTCGCACTACAGCAGTGCGGATGGGATCGACATCGTGCGCGCGTCCCGATTCACATTCGCCCTGAGGAATACCTCCGGATGAGGTCGAAGCATGTCGGCCTGTAGCTGACCATTTACGTGAGTAAACCGTTGTTACGTATTTTAATAATGAATTTGATAATGATGGTATCTTGGACGGGCCCCGTGCGCATGCGGTGAGGTGAGGCGAGAGTGCAATGAAGGTCCACTTACTACTTACCGCGGGCCGGCTCGCCGTCCACCGCTTCCATCGCCTGCACGGCTGTCACCACTCGGGGGATTCCTGTTCCAACAGAAATTCAGGTAAATTTATATCAACCTGACAACATTGAGAAACAAGGTCTGTGATTTAGAATTGATGGTAAACTAACTTGTTCACGTTTGTATGTATTTATGGTAAACCCTAAGTATTACATCTGGTGCTAACTAGGTAAACTTCAGACATTATATTTATACAAATATGTATCAAGATCCTCCAATAAGGATAATAAAGGAATATTCTTACGTATACACGGCGCAATATGGCTTCTGGACTGCTGGAAGCCCTTGGCGCAGCGGTTGCAGGTGGTGCCCGTCACGCCGTCCTTGCAGGGGCACTGGCCGCTCGTCTGGTTGCAGGTCTTGCCGCTCGCTCCTACTGGGTGGCAGTCGCAGGCTGGGGGAGAAAAATAGGATAGTTAGAGAAAGTTTTGTGCAGTAACTTCTGCAGGCTAACATTTTGAGATTTTAAAGAGAAAAACTGGTACCCATTTATAATAATTTTAGGGCGTGAAAAGATTTCTTCAGGGTCGGCAACGCGCGAGTGACACCCCTGGTGTTGCAAACGTCCATAGGCTTCGGTACCCGCTTTCCATCAGGGACCACGCCAGCCTGCAATACGCGTGGTCCCGGGTTCAATCCCAGGTCAGCGGGTCATGATGGAAAACGATCTTTGTTAGATTGAACTGGGTCTTATAAAATAAAGTATCGTTGAGTAAGTATCCTTCGACATGCCTACGACACAAGTTCACAACTTTGTGTGATTTGTCCCTTGTATATTTATTTATTTATCAACTCGCTAGAACTTTAGTTATTTAGGTAGGCTACGCACTCCGGACGAGAAAATATATCTTATACCGTCCAAGCCTAAATAAGGAAAATAAAAGTTATCAAACTTCAACAGGCACATTCCATCAAAGTATTTAGGGCGCGTGGAAATCCACCTATCGACAATGTTCGGAACCGTCGGCGCGTGATTTACGTCGTCGTAAAAAAGTCGCGTTTCAATTCGGCTATACGACGGACGAGTGACCTACCTATACCGCAGGTGTTAGGCTCGCTGGACGTGATATCATACCATTAATAATCATCATCATTAGGTCTTTTTTAGTCTCCACTGCAGGAGCATGACCATCTCTGTACTACCAGAGCCATTATATTAGCTAAAGCAGTTAGAGGATTTTGCCTATACTCTGCACGCTGGCCAGATGAGTTGGACAGGTTTCTTTGATGTTTATAAGCTTTGTTTATTGTGTTTCTAAGTCGCCTTCTACGATATCTACGGGAAGACCTGGAGTGGTCCTATTCTACTCTGCGGGTACAACACGGCTGACATTTTGACATTATGACATACCTAATACTTTATTCTTATTTGAGACGTACACAGAGACATACCTAATTAGAAAGTCTTCATCTGATTGACTTGTCGAAACCCAATCATCCAAATGTCAAATAGAACAGTCTCGCCACTTTATTAGGGTGTGAAGTTGGCCTGAACAAAGTCACATCTAGTTTTGTAACCTCGTTCTCTGATTGGCTCGTCGAAACTCAATTATTCGAATGTCGGATAGAACGGTCCGTCGCATAGCCTTACCCCTCCACCTCTTTATTGGAGTGTAAATTCGGGTTCAATCATTTTATTTGAATGTGACCTTGTATTAACGACATAATCCATACTTTATTCTTATTTGACACTTGCAAAAGTCTTCGTCTGATTAACTTGTCAAAACCCAATTAACCGAACTTCGAATAAAACAGTCTCATCACTTTATTAGGGTGTGAAGTTGGCCTGAACAAAGTCACATCTAGTTTTGTAACCTCGTTCTCTGATTGGGTCGTCGGAACTCAATTATTCGAATGTCGGATAGGAACGGTCCGTCGTGTAGCCTCACCACTTTATTGGGGTGTGAAGTCGGGTCGAACCGCTTTATTTGAATCCTTTATTTTGCAGCCTAGACAATGTGCGATGAAAATAAAAAAAATATTTTTCGCGCGTATGCATGTATGAATACGTAAGTGTGAAAATTTGTATCCCGTTCTATTTTCGCCTCAAGTAGGTTAAACGGCTTGACCCATTTTAAAGTGTGAGGTCTGATTACATTTGTATTCTTCCCCGGAGTATCATAGGCTAGTGACGTCAGCAAATAATCAATATCGCGGATGTAATCTGTCAAAAAAGTAAGTCAGGATTTATATTTTTTGAAATAATAGGTGGGTACTTCTTCTTTAGCGACTGCCTAAAATAGTGCAAGAAGAGTTATGGTTTCAGGATAATATTTATAACGTAACTTATATAAGAAAACATCCAAGACCCAGGCCCATCTGAAAAAGATCATTTTCCATCATGACCTGGCTGGGGACTTAAACCGGGTCTCCTCGTATCGCAGACTGGCATATTACCGATGCGCCACGGAGGCTGTTCTCTAATAATATAATATCTACATTTACTTGTATAGCTTCTAGTACAGTAAATTCCCTTTAAATTTTCAACCACACTTATATGGGGTTGATAACAAAACAAGAAATAACAATAAACAGTGACCCGCAACAAAGAGACAGTCCTCCCCGAGGCATAACCCCACTTTCAATACGTTCATCCGAAAAAACGGATTCGCCGCGTCAACACAACAGAGTATAAATACAAACAGCGTCGGCCCTAGGGTAGAGTGAATGCAGCGGGTTCTCTATGTGTCTCGGCACTGGGCGTCAAAAAGTAGTAGAAGGACTAGTAGTAGCTTTAATGAATACAACATAAGAATAGGTAACCAATTGGTGCATGTGACTTTGCGGAAGTCAAAGTTACATGCACTAATTTGTTGTACTCATGTTTTGTTATTTCGCCCACATCAGCGGAAAAGGAAGTGACATAGTTAGTTTTATTACAGTAATAAATACTTGTATTATTGCCTTCACTTACTGCATTACCAAATTATTTATTACGCTTATCGTAACTTTGTGACCGTTGGGTTCCTGGAGACCTGTTATACATGACATTCTGTTATGAGTACAGGCTCTAGCTGCCACAATACTTACTCCTATTTGGATAAGCACTTTCTTCATTCGTTACAAAGATATAATATCAAATAGTGATGAACCTTCCTCTACACATAAAGTCATTTAAATTGAAAACTATGTTAGATTCAGATTTGATAATGTAAGAGATTAATTAATGGAATTTTGTAAAAAGGCAATGGGCTAACAGTAACATCTTATCACTATTTTTAAACATTAAATCACATTTTAAAAATTATTCACGTCACATTAAATCTTAATAAAACAAGGACATGAAGGAAAATAAAGGAAAAAATATTTCAAAAAATCATAAGCTACGGTAACCGCTTTCTATCAGGTGAATACGGCTCACCTGATAGAAAGCGGTTACCGTAGCTTATGATTTGCATGTTTGCCTACTTAGTTATATAAAAAAAGATTTTCTACAGGTTATTAGTACAACGAATTGACTTAAGGGCGCCAAAAGACAATACCACTCTACCCTGATCAAGGGCTAGGGCCACCGCCGGATCGAATCCCACAGGACCAATAAGGCCGGGCCCAATCGGGTCAATTTTTATGGGATGGCTCGGTCGCGGGATGGACCACTCCACCACTTACCATTATGTGTTTCGTTCACAGCTTTTGCTTTGCAGAGGGAAAATTGGCAATATGTTGCCTCCGATTTTCAGTTCATTGTGATTTTTACCAGACTGACCTACATAAAAGGAGGGTAATGTTTTCCCGCGTATGTGTTTATGTACGTATGTCTGTCTGTTCCATTGTCACCTGTAGCCTAAACAGTTTGACCGATTTTGAAGCGTGATGTGATTTAATGACACCGCGTTAGATGTGTATTTTTACCTTCGGTGTTATAGGCTATGTGTGACGTGAAGCAAAAAATTAAAATTGTGGACGTAAACTGTCAAGAAAAGGAAGTCAGACGTAGTACATAATTATATCTCCATGGATGTTGTGCTTTTTATTTTTCAAATATAAAGAAGATATTAAATTCTCATTTCGGTGTACCCCGCCGTTTACGTACCAAAAATAATTAACGACGTTCGATTAATAATACGTTCGTACGTTCGAAAGCAGAGTTAATTAAATTCCACGTTTAAAATAAAATTCAAATTTTTAAATAACTTTCATATTATTTTTGTACTTTATTCTGCAATTTCGAGTTTCCAGTTTGACCGATTTTGAAGCGTGATGTGATTTAATGACACCGCGTTAGATGTGTATTTTTACCTTCGGTGTTATAGGCTATGTGTGACGTGAAGCAAAAAATTAAAATTGTGGACGTAAACTGTCAAGAAAAGGAAGTCAGACGTAGTACATAATTATATCTCCATGGATGTTGTGCTTTTTATTTTTCAAATATAAAGAAGATATTAAATTCTCATTTCGGTGTACCCCGCCGTTTACGTACCAAAAATAATTAACGACGTTCGATTAATAATACGTTCGTACGTTCGAAAGCAGAGTTAATTAAATTCCACGTTTAAAATAAAATTCAAATTTTTAAATAACTTTCATATTATTTTTGTACTTTATTCTGCAATTTCGAGTTTCCATCGCGTATGTAAAACTCATGTAAGTACCTAAGTAAATTACGATATTATTTTCCACAGGACACATAAGTGGATATACCTCTATATGGACCTCAAGAACTAACAGTCTAATGTCTATGCATAACAACAAGACTTTTATATTACTTAGGTACTTTTATATTACCTATGTGACATAAATTTACCAACTCAAATAACGTTCGAGGCGTATCAACATACGCGGCGTATATTCGCCCACTAGGCCACCGAGCTCGTCGGTATTAGGCATATAGGAGGTGCTACAAATGAAATCGTAACTGAGATAGATCTATTCTAAAGACCCTCAATGATAATATTTCTTTGATAATGGCAGATAATAAAAGAAAAAGCTGACAATATTTAGATACTAAAACTTTTCACAGCTTACAAAGAGACGTCGGAATTGAATGTTACTAACACAGGTAGTCGACATAAAGCACTTCGTATCTACATAGCCTTGTGATTTAAAGTAAAAATATTTGCCTAGATCGGGAATCGAACTTCATACCAGCAGATGGTAGACAATGTTACCGATCTTCGGCACCCGTCAAAAAGATAATGATGTTTGTTACACTATAAAAGATCGACAGGTACACGAGACCGAAATAGAATTCGTTTCATTCGAAACGCGAGTTCGAAGTTTAAAGTTATAAATAAATACGATGCCGTGCACGGATAAAATAAATACAGTCGGCCGTAAAAGTTTACACCTGAGCGAGATCAAATAAACAGGATACTGTTACAGTCCTTGTTTACTCTGTGTAACGATACTTTCAGGACGACGCTATTTTCAACCTGATTGGACTTGGAAACTTCTTTATCCTGTTATCCCATAGATAGAAGTAACAGTAAAGGGTAACTCCTTGCCACTTTATATGTAACGTATGTTCGAGTAGACAAAAGGTACTAACTTTACTTTTTTTTTGTAGCCATTAATAAGTATACATTTAGAATAAGAATTTTCGTATGGTGATTATTGAGTGTTAAAATGGGAACCTAAAATCTTAAAACTGGTTCGTTCAGTTAAAGGATCTCAAAAAGTAGTTAAGAGGTTAATCATCTATGGTGTCACTCAGTAGATAACCACAGGTCCCCATCATTTTGCAACAATAAATTTTAAATCTTTCTACTGAATTCAGTTAATAATTAATTTTAAAAATGTTAAATAATTATGTTTTTGTATGTACATTATTCTAAAATGCAATTTAATAAAGTATAAAACGAAATATATTTTGAATATTTCGCAAAATCCGAGCTGTGTAAATCGCAGTTATTAAATTTAGATGATGAGTAATTAGCACGTTTGCCAAATTACTCCGAATTGGTTTGTGATCAGTCGAATTAGTGCATTGTTATCAAGACAATGTAGAACTTAAAACATATGAAATAGGATCAGGATCATGTTAGAAAAAGGAATCATTTTCAGACTGGCCTGGGTCTTGGATGTTTATAACCACCTCTCGGCCTCTGACGTGGTTCCTTTAACGACTACCTGATGGCAGCCGGGACTACCGGCTTAACGTGCCTTCCGAAGCACGGAATCATCTTTATTATCAGACAATCAGGTGATTCATGCCTGCAATGTCCTAACCAAACTGGAAACAACTTAACAAAGTATGCTGTATATTTTATAAAATTAATATTGTGAATTCAGTATGCGAAAATTACAGTAATTAGATTCCGATGATCGAACAATCGGTGCGTTTGCCAAATTGGTTGGTAATAGGATCGACGAATTAACGCATTGTTTATTGCTAGTTGGCATTAGCAAGCCATTAGCCCAGATGCGAGCGCATTCATAGACTATGATAGCCATAGACATATCAATGTAGGTACATAGGTAGGTATCGAGAGATAACCGCCGAGAGGCGGTTCCGAAGAACTCTGACACCAGGGTGTGCATGGTCAACCGACTATGTCACCTACACGAAATGATGATGATGATGATATCGATGTAATACCAAGAGAGGATGGGATGGAACACGCCTAAGTATATTCTACTAAGGAAAGTATAAAATGTGCTATCAGATACTAGAAATAGCAAGTAGTTTTCCCCCGATAGTTTGATTTAAGATATTCTGTCCATTTATGTAGTCTGGTTTGAGCTACTTTCTGCGTATTCTTCTTATCAGTGGTCGTTTTGATACATAAACAGTTATGCAACTTTTTAATTCAAGATGTATCCAATTTTAAATAAAAATCTTTGATTTTGTTTCAGTCACATATGTAAAGCAAAAATTATTTTACACATGAGTTGCCAAGCTAGGATCCATCTGAAAGGTGCCTCCACTTCAAGCACCTTCCGCCCTAGCTCGGTCCGAGCTAGGGCGGGAGGTGCTTGAATAGGCCGATACAACGTAAACTCGAAATGGAAATTGCACGCCTTCGATCAAATTGCACGCGTAACCTGTGCGTGATGAGTTAGGTAGGATCGCGGTAGTAGCCCTCTCTGCAGTAGTGGCAGTGCCTTCCATCTGTTTAGTGCCTGCATTTGCACACTCCACCGCTAGCTCGGCTAACTTAACTACTTCACGTATAAAATTCAAAGACTCGCAACGTAGAAGAGATGGACTTACGTTTGCAAGACTTCTTGATAAGTTTAGTAGGATCACGGCAGTAGCCTTCTCTGAAATAGTGGCTGTGATTGTAATAATGCCTGAATTTGATAGTAAGCACAACAATTATTCTTTTTTTATTGGCATCACTTGAGAAAAATATAGTACGTACGTTTGCAAGCTTTCTTATGCGTAATAGGTTTGGTAGGACTAGCCTTCTCTGCAATACTATATGTGCCTTCCAGCTGTATAGGCCAGCCTGAATTTGAGGCAACTTCACCGCTAGCTCAGCCAGAGAGTTTAAAACAATGGTAGTATGTATGTTTTTATTTGATTGACATAACTTGAGATAAAATGTAGTACGTACGTTTGCAAGCCTTCTTGGGCGTGATGGTTTTGGTAGGATCGCGATAGTAGCCCTCTCTGCAGTAGTGGCAGTGCCTTCCAGCTGTGTATTGCCTGCACTTCAGGCACACTCCACCGCTAGCGCAGCCATGGCGTTAACTATTCCACTACCAGACATTATTTAAGAAAAGATGGATTTATGTTTGCAAGCCTTCTTGTGCGTGATGGGTTTGGTAGGGTCACGGTAGTAGCCCTCTCTGCAGTAGTAGCAGTGCATTTCAGCTGTATAGTGCCTGCACTTCAAGCATATACTACCGCTAGGTCGTTCAGAGAGTTACCTACTCCACTTCTACACATTATTTGAGAAAAGGTGGACTTACGTTTGCAAGCCTTCTTGTGCGTGATGGGTTTGGTAGGGTCGCGGTAGTAGCCCTCTCTGCAGTAGTGGCAGTGCCTTCCAGCTGTGTAGTGCCTGCACTTCAGGCACACCCCACCGCTGGCCCTGCCGGAGAGTTTGTATAGCTCCATGTTGAAGCGGCAGCGACGCGCATGCCCGTTGCAGTTGCATTCTGGAAGTGAAAAGTAGATTTAGTAATCACTCTTTGAAAATCGTTAATATTTAAGTAGTTAAAGAAGTAAGTTGCAGAAACATAGAACAACGATTCATGTGCCATGGTCTTTATTGTTATAATTTGATTTTGGTTCAATGAAGTTTTAATATATTATAGTGATCGCCGCTCATCGCGAAAATGAAACCGATGAAACTCTCAACTCTCAAAATTGGAGTGGATTTTTCGAATACTCGTTTGCAGTGCAGGGATCGTAGTGTTCTGGTATTGAGCCAGTCTACGAACAAAACATCTAAGAAATCTTTAAACAAATTAATTTGCTAAAAGATTTCTTAGCTCATTCATATGATTTCTATGAAAGTACCGTCAGCATAAGTGGCTCATTTATCACATTATTTATACAGTAATAGTTGAAAGTACCATCAGCAAGAGTTGCGTTCCCATTCATTTCAATAATTCTAATTGATCGTGACCAGCCGCGGTCGTTTGTACGTTTATTACTATTGCTACAAATCGCGCGTGTGTCCACCGAGCTCGCCTGTGCTGTTATTGATATGGTCATATTCTCCTAGTAGGGCTGCTAATGTTTTATTTTGTCCATATAGTTGTAAGGCTCCTTACTTACAACTTCTTCCTTTACCTTATCCCACTTTTTTATGTGGGGTCGACACATTATGTCAGCTCTCTCCACCTTGATCTGTCATCCACCATAGCCTTTGTCACTCCCTTCCTGTTCATACTCTCCTTACCTCCTTACAACACTAGACAAATAAAACTTTTAAAATCAGTCGGAACAGTCTTCACTGGGCCGGCGGTACAAAGTTGATGATATTATATCAATACATATAGTTGCGAAAACGTTATGATAATAAATCGTTTACCATTATCATTTGAGTGGTTTGTCGGTTGCATTTTAAGCTGTCATTAATCGGACTAAAATAACATTATAATAATATAATATATATACGGACAAATCACACAGATTGAGCTAGCCCCAAAGTAAGTTCGAGACTTGTGTTTTGGGATACTAACTCAACGATACTATAATTTATAATAGATACTTATATAGATAAACATCCAAGACCCAGACCAATCTGAAAAAGATAATTTTCCATCTTGACCTGACCGGGGATCGAACCCGGGACCATTCGTGTCGCAGGCAGGCGTGTTGACCGCTGCGCCACGGAGCTCGTCATTGATATAATATAAGATTGATAGATATCGCCATTTTCACTCGAAAAGAAGAAAAATCGGACTAAGGGGTAATTGTACTACATAATGTTTGAGAAACAGTTATGTTTTAAGTACCTCATTTTAAAATTAACTCTTCTCACTGTGTTGAGTAAGATACTTCTCTATATCTTACTATTTCTCGTACAATTTCGTAATGGACCCCTGCTAAAGTGTTAAGACGGTGTATGAGTAAAGTGTGTAAATTTTCCATCTTGATTTCCTTAAATCGGTGACTTAGCTCATTAATATGAATAGCTTTTCCTGTGGGATGCTGGTAACTCATTGGTGGCCGAGGTGGCCGAACACTTTTGTATGAAAATTCAATTTTTTAAGATCCCAGTATTGGTCTATTCGAAAATTTGATCAAAATTAATAGGCTGAGTAACCCCTTCAAGGGAATATAGAGTGTAAATCTACACGCTGTATAATGTACGTAATAATATTTCATACTGCTTCAGTAAGCAACCCGGGTCAAGATCATAGTCTCGCCAGTCACTACATCGATGGTCGCTATATCGAAAACGCTCCATCGGCAAGTTACTGCAGCTCATATCGATGGTCGCTGCATCGACAGGTCACCATATCGATGGTCGCTGCATCGACAGGTCACCATATCGATGGTCGCTGCATCGACAGGTCACCATATCGATGGTATCGCGCATCGACAGGCACAACCCTTGTTTTGGTTGGCTTTTGCCAAACGTTTTATCGTTTTACGAAAATGTAAAAATCTGTGTTTCGTCTACAGGTACTCTAATTTCGCTAGAGGAAATATATTACATTGAATCTTTAATACAAACAAATAATATTTCATACTGATACTAGTTCAGTTGGCAACCCTTGCGAGTCTAATGACGTCATACGTCACGTCGCAACGCCGACCTGATGGTCGCTACTCGGGCTTTCTATTGCACTTTATTTGCCGTGAAATTTATCTTCAGGCAACTTACAAATTATTTCGCCTTGCGTTCTGACAGAGGACGCAATGAGTATTATTAATTTAAATATAAACATTCCCGTAAATATATAAGTTATTTCTTTTTCATGTATTCTCCGTAGTACAGCAGTTATCACGCATGCAGCATGCTATCTGACTATGTTCAGGCATCTCATATACTGATACTACAACGGCAACTTTCAAATTATTTCGCCTTGCGTTCTGACAGAGAACGCAATGAGTCTCATTAATTTAAAGACATTAATTTAGAAAAAAAAATATGTTTCAGTTTGATGTTCTCCGCAGTACAGTGGTTATTTACGCGGCGTGCTATCGAGGAGCTGTAGTTTCGATTCCCAAAATGAGTTAAAACTTGCTCTTTATTTTCACAGGCATCTTTTTCTTGTTTCAAGCTGGCGCCGTCCGTAATAACTTGTACTTCGACATTTCCCAGGCAATTGCAACTATCCCTGCCAGATATAGTAACTGCATGCGTTTCTTATCACACAATCCTTAGACCTCGCACATTAACATAAGGTGTTTTTTTTAGTCTTCACTGCTAGAGCATGATCCTCACTACATAGCGGCCAGACGGGTTGGAGAGGTTTCCTAAGTTGCCTTCTACGACATCTGCGGGAAGACTTGGAGTGACCTAATCTACTCTGCCGGGTACCACACTACACAACTCTAATTACGCACCCTAGCTCTTAAGAAGATCGACTACCTGTAAATTTTCATACAAAAAGCGATAACTCTTCCACCCCCCTAAACATTTACGAAATGAGTAAATTTTGGTGTTATTACATTACATTTAGCACACCTTAATCTAGGGCTAACCGTTTTTCTTTTTAGTGGATCGGGATAGATTAATTTAAATAAATTAAAATGCTCCGGGTATCTTTTAAGTAAAAAATATGGATATTTACTTAGATGCCCATAACTTGTAAGCAAAATATCTTAAATATCAAAACATACAGCCTACTTTATACTTTAATTTAACAATAATCGTTGAAAAAAAAAATATCGAAATTGGACTATGTTTAAGGGGTGGGAAGCGTTATCGCTTTTTGTATGAAAATTCACAGGTAGGCGATCTGCTTAAATCTATACTAGGTAATATTATAAGGAGGAAAGATTTGCTTGTTTGTTTGTTTGCATGAAATAGGCTCCGAAACTAATAGTCCGATTTTTTAAAATTCGTTCACCTATCGAAATCTAATTTATCTGCGGACATAGGCTATAATTTCCGCAGACGAAGTCGTGAAAAATTTGCTAGTATTAGATAAAATCCGTTGTATTGTCTGTATTTCTTCATTATTGCATAATCAAACTAAAACTCATAACTCATAACCTATGAAAGCAGAGGCCGTTCCACCATAAAAACAACAAAGGAATATGGTTCAGTATAAAACTGTCATCGAGGGGATCTGTTGAACGCAGCAGATGCCTGATCTATCCTTTGTATCCCGTAATGCTGTCCTATTTCAGTTGTGTTTTGAACAATGAGAGTTATGGTGTATCTGCTTTTTGTATTACGCAGGAGAGGTGGGAAAATAACGGCTAAAATTATACGAATATACTCGTAACTTTCATGAACTTAAATATAACCTTATTAAGATAACTTCACCAGTTGCGACTTCCTTTTCACATTTTGTTTAGCTATGGAAATAATTCAAAAATAAAACATCCCAAAAAATAATATGATATTTTGTTTAGCTGATGGTAACTGTTATTGACTGCTCTGGCTCATATACACTATGTACGATAAGAGCGTAACCGGCATAATTTTATGAAATAAGAAGAGTTGTTAACAATTTTTTCTTTTATTGAGGTGTTCATAATATACACTTGGATGCTTTATTATTAATAAGGCGTCCAATCTCAGCCATTGTCCATTATCGCCTGGCATCGTCGTGGCATACTTTTGTCCAGATTTTCACCGTAATTGCGCGGCAAAGACCAAAGGGACCTTAATTCACGACTTAGGTCAGTAACAGTCACTGCATTTTTTCTCCGTAGTTTGAGCTTCATCCACGACCAAACATTTTCAATCGGATTCTCATCGGGTGACTGTGAGGGCCAATCTAAAACATTGATGCCATTTTCTTCTTTCCAGAAAGAAACCGCTCCTTTCCAGTTTTTTCGTTCCTTATTGTGCTTCGGTATTTAATGCCACTTTCTAATAAACGTCTTTTGATGGTGTCTAAAGATATATAAGACTCCTTCTCTTTAATTTTTCTTAGCCAGATCCTAATGATAATCGTGGATTTTTGGCAAACAGTTGAACAATGCGTTTATCCTCCGCGGTCGACGTCTTTTTTGTTTTGCCACGTTCTGGTAGGTCGTCAAAACTTTTAGTTTCTAAATATCTCTTTACCCACTTCGTCACGAACGTCTTAGACTTTTTCATGTATTTGGCGCCCTGATTGCGTGACATTTTAGGTCCTTTGGGATGTGTACAAAGAAAGACCGCCTCATAGCGGGACGCGTATCCGGCACTCATTGCGAGAAGCGTGCTCTCCACGTGCTCTCAGTGCGAAGCTGATTGGCAAACTGACGTTTATTTGATGGAGCATTCTAGGTAAAGGAGTGCTCTCACTGGCCAAGTGATATTGTTTACTTTGCACTCTTAAAACTTAATATTATGCCGGTCACGTTCTTGTTAAACGGACTGTATATATGGCTCTGGTAGTACTGAGGGGGTCATGCTCCTGCAGTAGAGACCAAAAAGAAGATCTTTACTCTCTGGCAGTATCCAAGCAATAGCTGAAAGTCGTGTCCCTTCGATAATATCTTGATTTGTCCTAAGGTAAAATGCTATTTATATTAAAAAAAAAAGAGTTGACACGCGACCTCCGTGATACAGGCAGCAGAGTTCTTGGCGGGAATTTTAGCGGACTACACGGTGTCCGTTTTGGATTGTTTCGCAAATTGATTCTAGTGGACTTTATAATGTGAAATTGGTGTTATTTTGTGTTATAAATGCCCATATTTATGAACAATATGTAGAATAACTAAAATAGACTGTCATTGTGCGACTGTAGTGAGTTTTTCATAGCGGGCTGGTGGTTGTCCGCCTTGCTGCGTCGTCAATGATGAAACCAGTGGATTCGCGAAGAGTTGTCGCCAGGGGCTCCGTGAAAACAACGAAATGAATAACACCATCATTTCGTTGACAACCAAGAAGAACAACTCGCCAACTGGCGATATAAATGAAGAAAGGCTCCAAAGGACTTGTATCCAGGGCCGTAAAACAATACTTAAAAAAAAATACAGGTAGCACGTCGCTAAATGTGCGACAAGGTAAGGTAAGCCCGTACAAACTGTGTCATTTATCCCAATTAATTTATTTGTTTATATGTAATCGCCGATCAACTTTACGTCTGCTTCCATGCTGGTCTGGAAGAAAAGAAAAAACGTAGAATGTACCAGCTGCCTCTCTTCCCGCGCGGATTGTAAAAGCCGATTGAGGGAATGGGCGTCAAGAATCGTGTCAATAGGCGATGCGGCTAGTAACCCATCACTATTTTGATTTTGCCGTGCCGTGTTTTTGATTTTGCTGTGAGATTGCCGTGTGGTTCCCGGCAGAGTAGAATAGGACCACTCCAAGTCATCCCGTGGATGTCGTAAAAGGCGACTAAGGAAACACAAGCTAAACAAAGCTTATCAATATCAAAGAGACCTCTCCAACCCGTCTGGCCAGCGTGGAGAGTGAAGGCCAAATCCTCTGACTACTCAAGCTAATATATGTCTCCGGTAGTACAGAGAGGGTCGTGCTCCTGCAGTGGAGACTAGAAAGACCTGATGATGATGATGATTTTGATTTTGTTCTCACTTACAGCCCACCAACATGCTAAACGTGGCCCTAAGTTTTTACAGACCTGGGCTCTGTCTACCCCGCAAGGGAGAAAGACGTGATAGTATGTATGTTTAACTTTACGTTCAATTGAAATACGTGATAACTTTTAGAGTGAGTGTCGAACGTGTGGACTAAAAGTTGCCATGTTAGGCACTCGTAATTGAACACGTCTGCCTTCTGTAGGGGAGTCTCGTAATGAAGCGCCTGCCGCCACCTCTACAAATCGCAGTTTCATCTTGTGGAAAGATATAAAAGTCTTTTATTACACCAAAATCACTATTACTACATAAAGAAAGTCCTCCGCCGCGTCTGTCCGCTGTTTCGCGAAAAACTCAAATATAACTGCGCTGATTTTCATGTGGTTTTAACCAATACATAGAGTGATTCTTGAGGAAGATTTAAAGGTATAATAATTGCCCGGGCGCAGCCGGGAAGGGCTGCTCGTATAAATTAAAAAAAAAATTGAAAATGTATGCATAGAAGATGGCCTTTTTGCTCGCTCAGAACATCAATGAGTAGAAATCAACTGCTGTCAGCATTTCCAGACTACCGAGATGAGTTAAAGACAGTAAAACAAAAACCGGCCAAGTGCGTGTCGGGCTACGCGCAGTGTAGGGTTCTGTAGTTGCAAATGACAACTTTGAGTTCACACTGTTTTCACTCGCACCGCACAGTTTAACGACCAAAAACATCTAACAATGATAATTGTATGAAATTTTATATTTTCGAGTACATTTTATAAGTTGGTTCCCTATAACTTTTAAGTTTAATCTTAGTACTCAGCTCTGATAGTTTTCCTTTCAACTTCAGTATATATGCTACTGTTGTAATTTTCACGTATCCATATATAACCGTTTAGCAGATGGAGGGGAGACACTTACCTCCAACAAAAATTTGCCCTTTAAAACCAAATATTTCGGAAACGGATCTCTAAATTGAAAAATGATGTTCTCAAACTCACAATATTTTTTAAAGACCTATTTAACAATACTCAACATGATGGGTTTGTATAAAAAAAATATTACTCCTTCTTTACTTGTATGGCAGCTATCCTAGTACTCTCTAGTAGTCTCTGAGTAAAACCGCGGACGGACAGACAGATAGACATGGCGAAACTATAAGGGTTCCTAGTTTACTACGGAACCCTAAAAAGGAAGATATTGTAGAGGTACCAGTAATAACTGTCATTAAAGATTTAATCATAAAAAGATACATAGATTTATGCAAAATGCGTAAATATACAAAACATACATAAAAGCAGTACCCAACAAGCTTAAACTTGTCATACATTAGAGACTCGTTATTGAACACGTCTGCCTTCTGAAAGGGAGTCTCGTAATGAAGCGTCTGCCGCCACCTGCTACAAATCGCAGTTTCATCTTGTGGGGAGATATAAATAATAACTTCTACATTTCTTCATACTTGCCATAGTGAATAACATCAAGGATTTGGTAAACACTTTAATTATACAGATGTTTTTTAATTTATTGGCATCCTCTTAAATATAGGCTATACCCATGATTGAAAGTAATTTAAGACTACTATTGAGTAAATTAAAATTGCACATTTATGAAATTTATGAAAAACTCAATAATTACTTCAAACGCTTTTAAAGAAGCTATTACTTTAGATAAAAACCAAAAATTAAAACAGGACTGAATTTCCAAAAACACCAAAAAATTAATTCATTTAAACAGTATTAAATCAATCAGTCGGTGATTATGCAATACAAGTGACGTATTTAATGTTGACGCAATAAATGTTTTTACGTGTAATTTTTTTTTGCGTATGCTAACGAATTGGATTCCAACCTGTATAACCGCTAAACAACAAATAATGAAAACGACACTAATTTGAAAAATTAAACGAGGTAACTAAAAAATAAATAACCTACCTACTTCAATTTTGCCCAGAGACTGTTATCTTTCTTTTATAGACCTGACATTATTTCGCAGTCTCCTCGTTAAATTGTCTCATATTGTCTTATAAAAAAAAAACAGTGTTTGTAGAAATTTTGATACCTGAAAAGCCTTGGAAGTTCTTGTCTGGTTTTATTTTCTATATCCATCCTTCTGTAAGCAACAATGGCATGTTGACAATGGAAAATGGCAATTTTAGTACATAACCCGTCCTCAATCATACTCTGTACGTACATGATGTCTGCGCTTTTCTCCAACCAGAGACATAGAGCGGACTATAGACATAAGCGAAGTTGCATCATCATCATCATCACCAGGTCTATACTAGTCTCCACTGCAGGAGCACGACCCTCTCTGTACTACCAGAGCCATATACTAGCCTGAGTAGACAGAACTTGCATCACTAAGCCCCCTTTTACCGAAGTTACTAATTTGGGCGTAGGCAAGACACTTTTCGCAAAACGCAGCCTCAAAAAAGTTACTATCATGCGCGAGGCCCCTTTATGCGCATGGCTCTTGGTATGGGCCCACTTCACCCATGCCTAGTTACGTCTCAGTCTCTATCTTTTTACGTGTGCCTATCGATCACTCTGACGTGAGCAGGTTCATAACAATAAAGTAACAGCGTAATATTCTTTCTGATGAGCAGATGCTACTCCTGGTAGTATCCAAAAATAAAATAAATATTTATTTATATCTTGAGCTCTTCAGTACTTTGGAAGGAACATTAAGCCGTTTGTCCCGGTTGTTATCGTTGATGACAGTCGTTAAGATATGTCTGATGCATTTCGACAGCTTGAAAAAGCTGACACCAGTGTTGGCCACTTACACTCACGAAAAACAAATAATTTATTTATTATATCATTGAAACTAACGTGAGATAAATACATTGTATTTAAAAACGAGTTACTCACGTGCTACTTTGTCGGGATTGCCAACTATAGTTTCGGGCTCATCAGGAGTCCATTTTCAAGGCGAGTTCGGGATGCGCGACCGACGCCGAAGTATCCAACGGCCAGGGATACTTCGGCGTCGCGCATCCCGAACCGAATATTTTTTATATATAATTTACTAGCTGTTACCCGCGGCTTCGTCCGCGTGTTATATAGCCTATGTCCTTCTCAGAACCTAATTTTATGTGTATGCAAAATTTCATAATGATTGGTTCAGTAGGTAGGGCGTGAAAGCGTTATAAACAAACAAACAAATAAACAAACAAACTCACTTTCGCATTTATAATATTAGTTAGGAAGTTAGGATTTATTATTACTTTGTATATAAGTAACTACCGGTTGTAAATTTTCCCTCGATATAGGCTGGAGGGTGTGATTCAGCCCATCAAAATCAACAACTTATACCACACCAATGCTGCTGTGGTATAAGTTGTCCGTAACTGTACAGTGTGAAAATGCAACGAATAAATGAAATTGAAATAGCTTAAAGTCCGCCTTTGTACATTTTCATTTCTTTTTAGTATTTGTATTTAATTTTGTTTTTACTTTTCTCAATAACGGTGAAATAAAGATTATTTTCTTTCAATGCTTAGAACTTGAAGAACATTCACATAGACAGACTGAGTAGCCCTGTTCTAGGTCTACAAGCGTTCGTCATTGTTAAAAATGTTTCAAAAACTAAACTGCCATAATATTTGGACGACACCCAATAGCTCATAGGAACCAAATATTTTTTCATTTTCTTCCTGAATGTTATAGTTGTTTTCTGTCTATTATCACAGTGAAAATATATACGGAGAAATCTATTACATAAGAGAGCACGTGATCCCTAAATTGACTACCACATCACATTCTTTTTATTCTACTTCCTAAGGAATAAAGTCTCTTTCCTCACAAAATCACTGTTCCGGAAAAACCTAGTAAATAACAGAGCACGTGATCCCATATTTTTCCCTCTTCTTGAGCAATAAAGCCAATTTCCTCACAAAATCGCAGTAAAATATCAAAGCTCCGGAGGAACCTAGCAAACAACAGAGCACCTGATCGCTAAATTGACTATATCATCACATATTTTTTATTCTTCTTCCTGAGTATCATAGCGTATTTCCTCACAAAATCTCAGTGAAATATCACAGTTCCGAAGGAACCTAGTAAATAACAGGTACGTGATCCCTTAATTGACTCTCACTTTCCTGAGCCACGTGCACACCAAATGAGCCGCGTACGTGCGGGAACGCTTCCGACGACGCTTTGCATGGACGCGCGTGCCGCGGAATAAAAAGATAACGTGAAAAGAATGGGAAGTATTTCTTTTGAGTCTGTGACATTTTTTGTATTAACCTTGTGTGGTACATTAGTGTGAATATACCATATAGGTTTATTAACCTTGCGTGGCACATTTGCATTGTTACATTTTCAACCAGACGCGTCGATTACGGCGGACCAAATAAGAACCTATGAAAATTTAAGGAATTTTTTCTTTACATTTTGTTGTATTTAATTCAGCCCAATAATGGGCCACTTGAATGCCTTTCTTGGAAGCATGAAAGTCGTCGAAGGAGCAGGTGTTCGGGCACCTGGGATATGAGTGACCACACTTGCATCAGTTTTGCAAATTGTCTATCATTCCCTACTTAGCCAGCTTCTAATGCTGTTACCGTACAAAGACGATACATAAGATTATTTAGAAAACGGTGGCAATGACTTTTAAGACTAACAATGATCGAATGTATATCTCTTTTGAGACTGCGACGTCTTCATTTTTCGCATAGTATTGTAAATTTACTCTGCAATCTTTTCAAACTAAATACCTACTGGTATAGATTTTATTTTACTATTATAATATATATTATAATTGTAAGTGCCAATGGTATTTTAATTCTCCGTATACTTATTCCCAATTCTACTGATAAGTATAATAACAATAATTAAATTATTTCTTCTTCGCCTCTTCATAAGTCTATTTTCTATCCCACCATTGCTATTCTCAGCAAAATAGGTACAAAATACAGCAAACTTTCGACAAAGTCTCAAATTAATCCTATAATATCGGCTGCACTAAATTCCTACAAGTTAGTATCCACTCAACCGTACTCAAAATGTTCCTAACACAATTACATTACCGTCACTTAAAAGTTCCTATACTAACAGCATTAAAGCACGACACGGCACGACACGACAATCCCGTTCTAACGAGTTTATTAATTAAATTAATACGACGTACCAAGTTAATTACTGAGAAGGTTGAGCACCCCTGACTTATGTAATTAATATTGTGAGTATTAAATTTTGTTTAGTTAATGCGAGGATGAGCAAATGCTCGCTTTTATGAAATTAAACTGTTGAGTACTTCTGCTTATGAAGATGGGGTGAAAAATAGAGTTTTCATAATAGAACAAGATACTTTTAAATTAGTACCTAAGTATCAACTTTAAATTGTGACAATAACAGCAATTGATTCCTTGTAATAGACCTGTAGGATATTTTAGAGTTTTGTGGGATTTTACACTACGATACTTTATATACGGCTTGTCTAAATAAAGACGACAGATGACGGTGAATAAGAAGATACACATAAAACTCCATTAATAAAGATAACAAGTTAGGTATTATAATAATAATTTCATCGTTGGTCTAAAAACAATGATAAGTGGATGTAGGTACCGTAGTTATCGCTTCTACACCAAACTTTAGACATGGCAGGCTTCAAACAGACCATGTTAGAGAGGTATTTTTTCCATTCGTGTTTCATAACACATAGAACCATGTAAGGACAAAAAAAAACAGATGATTGAATCAGTAAAAATACATCAAAGGGTTGCAGAAGCCAAAGGTTTTATTTATATAACCTAAATTAATTTCCCAAAATATCGATCCAAAAAACAATCAATCGCGTGAGGCCATAGCAATTAACAGAATATCGAAAATATGAAATTAGAGGTGTCAATGAAAAATTAATCGGTCGGGGGGAAATGTTTTCGTAGCGCGGCCGTTCGTCAATCATTTCGACGTAATGACCTGTCGGCGAAACGTGCTGGACTCCACAAACTCGACAAACAACTGAATGCTATATTTAAATATACTTATGTTTACTGTAATGTAAATATCTTCCTGCGAACATGAACACTTTAAAGAGTTCGAAACTTAAAGTGAATAAATAATATAATCAACGTGATAAAACCGTTTTATAAAGTAATTTTATATAAATGAGTAACATTCGCGAAAACAAAAAGAGATGTTAAGTAAATATATCTAGGTCTAGAAACGCTATCATTTCAACCGTAAGAAGGCCACAGCTAGACATAGGCCTCCCCCAAAGATTTGCCTGAGATAAGCATATGTTAAATATCTATTAATTACGTTTACTTGGTAATATTTTCGGTCCCTCAGGTTTATCTAACAATATAGTGCCTACTTTATAGGCTTATCTCGGATATTAATAAAACGTAGAGAAGTTTTCTTGAGAAGGTGTACGTTTATGCTTTGGAGAAGGCTTCTCTCCTTTTTGCTATGCAATGCAAATAGCTATTTGCATGGCAAACATTTTTTTATCTAATAGCCATAGAGGTCCACTGCTGGACAAAAGCTTCTCCCATAGATCGCCACAAATAGCGATCTTGTGCATGCTTAAAATTAAGTATATTTAATTAATTTAAAAAAATTGTCGGGGTGAAATGTTCACTCAGCACGGCCGTTCGTCAATCATTTCGACGTAATGACCTGTCGGTGAAACGTGCTGGACTCCACAAACTCAACAAACAAATACTCTGTTTTGACAAATAAAAGCAAGTTTAGGCTAACGCGGTTTAAAGCTATTTAGTGACGATTGGGAAACAACTCTACATCACCGTCGTCTAACTAGGCGGCCTACCTTAAAACAATTTTTTTTTGCATGATACTAGCCGTCTATCCGTTACAACACGGAACATAATATTCAGTTCCGTTCGTTGGAATTACATTGTCTTTGGTGTGAGCAACTACCTAGAATTATCTCAACATTGAACAGTTTCAACTCCAAATATGGCAAGCACGAGCGAGGGTACGCATTCCTGTTGTTAGGAATGTACTTGGTAGGTATCTTACCTTGTATCCTGTCAACGCAATGTTCCAGAAAAGGATGTGAACGTGTCCTACGTGTGCCATTTTGTATTTATACCTATACAAATGTATATTAGCACCCCTAGCATGGCGTCCGGGCGTCGTTTAAATAATAAATATAAATAAATAATAAATATATACGGACCAATCATACAGATTGAGCTATCCCCAAAGTAAGTTCTAAGGTAAGACTTGTGTTAGGTTAGGTTAGGTACATAGGTACATATATAAATAAACATCAAGACCCAGGTCAATCTGAAAAAGATCATTTTTCATCTTGACCTGATCGGGGATCGAACCCGGGACCATCCGTGTCACAGGCCGGGACCATCCGTGTTGACCGCTGCGCCACGGAGCTCGTCTAATCGAATCCGTCTAATCGATAGTTATATCGCGCGATAAACTATGCACATCTCGCTCTTTAATATTTAGGAAAATGAGATGGCGATAGTCGATAAACTTGGTCGCGCGTGCCACGCTTCGTGGTCAGGATATTAAGAGCTAGGATCTTGTCGATGTCACTGTATGGAAAAAACGCACACAGTGACTTTTTGGTAGGAACAGTAATTGAGGAGTTTGCCGTAGCCTTATCCATATTATCTTCTTAAGTAGCTAATAAATCCACTCCAGGATATAGGCCTCCGTTAGTGCGCTACATTTGCTTCGATTTTGCGCTTTCCTTCAGGTTATAATTACCGCGTATGACGTCATAACATAAAGCTACAATAGGATAAAATTAAGTATCGATTGACTAATCGAATGTCTCTTGAGTTAATCACGGACAAGCTCAAATAGCTGGTGTCTTATTATGCAAATAGTGCATGTAACTGCGCAAGCTGGCGGCGTTCCAAAGCGGGATGGATGGAGGGACCGCCTTAGAGCGATATTTTACAAAAAAGAATAGAAGACTTAATTAATATCTAACTTTTAAAATGTGATTTGCATGCTATGATACATGGCTAAATAGGCTGAACTGAAACATATTGTAAATTGTGATAACAGCTAAGTGTGTACCCTATTTATTGCAAATAAAGGATTATGATTATTATGATTATGATTATGAAGAGTAGAATAGGACCACTCCAAGTCTTCTCGTGGTAGTCGTAGAACGCGACTTAGGAAACACAAGCTTCCTATGTCGCGTTCTCTAAGTTTTGTTAAAACTTCTAAATAGCTTATAATCATTAAAGAGACTTCTCGAACCCGTCTGGTCAGCGTAGAGAGTGTAGGCCAAATCTGACTGACTGCTGGTCAGCTTAGAGAGTGAAGGCCAAATCTGAAAGACTGGGCCCGTCTGACTGAACCCGTCTGGTCAGCGTAGACAGTGTAGGCCAAATCTGAAAGACTGCTAATATGGCTCTGGTAGTACAGAGATGGTCGTCCTCCTGCAGTGAAGATTAAAAGAGCTGATTATAATGATTACTTGAAGACAACCTAACTTTTCAATCGTAAGGATTCATAGTTAAAGATCCAAATGAGTTTACTCTGCATCATTGTAACAAAGCTGTCATTTAAAGAACCCTTAGTAACCATCATCAAGTCTTTGTTAGTCTCCTCTGCAGGAGCATGGCCCTCTCTGTTCTACCAAGACCATATATTAGCCAGAGCAGTCAGGATTTGGCCTACTCTCTCCAAGCTGTCCAGACGGGTTCGGGATATATTCTTGATGATTAAGAGTCGCCTGGACGCGCATGTCTCCATACAAACGGAAAAAGGGAATTGTGGCAATATTTGATCATTTTGGAGTAAAATTAGGCATCCAATCAATTAATCTTCTTATGAGCTACGTACGTTCCTATACAGTTTTGTTAAATTATCAATAGTTTGAAAATTAAACGCCTCTCGAGATTTTCATACAAATTTGAAAAGGCTTGTAATTCTCAAACAATTGGTATTTTAACCAAGCTGTATAGGAACGTACGTAGATTATAATTACATTAACTGATTAAATGCCTAATATTACTCGACCTTTTTGAGAAAAGAAAAGCGGTATTCTCGACTAACACCGCTTTTCTTTTCTCAAAAAGGAAATACGCGACTCATAAAAGCTTTGTTTAGCTTGTGTTTCCTAAGTCGCCTTCTACAACACCCACAGAAAGACTTGGAGTAACGTGGTCCTATTCTACTCTGCCGGGCGGGAACCACACGACTTATTAATTTATTTATTCCCGTCAGGTAAGATGGAGGGGTCAAACGCACTAAATTGATTAATAATAAGAAAAAAACTGGAGTCAAAACAAGTGTATCAAATTCTAGTCACATATTGATACTACACTTGCAGAGTTATATCTTAACCTTTAGTCTTAAGGATGCGCTAGTCGGGAACTCGTCAGCGCACGTGGCTAAAATGCGTGCTATTTCGCTGAGAAAGGGATAGACTCGGTTTTGAACAGTGCGGAACTATTTACACTGATGTATAAGCACATCGGAACAACAGTCTAGTGTGTGCAAACACAAATATTGTTGAAAATCTAAATCTTCGTCGTCTAAAAATTAGCGAGTATGCGTTTGGGAGAAGTGTTCTTGTGATAAAACATCATAAACGTAAAATAATTTATAATTTTTAATAACCAAACTATGCTTGTATGAATTTTGTTTTAGAGATTTTATACTCCTTCCGGTATTTAATTGTGCCCAAAGATGCGTTAAAATTACGTGATAAACGGAATGTTTTGAGACTCATAACTTTTAAAGTACTTATAATTTTACAATTATGATTCCATACAAGCAAAGATTACGACAAAACAAATCGATAGAATTAAAAACTTTAAACAGACGATACCGAACAACGGAGTCATCACCCTACAGAATTTGTATGGCGAAACACCTGACTAGCGCACCCTTAAGGGTAGCGCTCTCTTTGACATATTGTCCACAACTAGTAATAAAAACAATGTTTTTCAAATATACGGCTGATACGTCATGTAATATTTATTTATTTGAGGATAATCGCAGTGCGCGAGTTGTACAGAAATGCATTTCTTACTAGGCGAGGGCAAAGCTAACCTGACAGGCGATACCTAGCGATTCAAAACTCCGAAACGTGGAGTTTTTGACGTGAAGCTTATTCGTGTGTATTTACGAGTATCTACTGAATAAACGGCTAACGGAGTATTTGAATACCCCGAATTAATCTCGTTTGTGAATTTTTAACTTTGATATTTTCATCATCATCATCATCATCAAGAGAGGCCTCCCGCTAGGATTTCCATCATCTGGGTTTTTGCCCTACTCACCACGCTTTGCAAACGGGTTGGTGAGTGCAGTTAGTTTGGCTTATTTTGGCTCCAACGCTGCAGCTCATCAAAACCTTTTTTAAGCAAAGGAAGGATTGGTTAGACTTTGGGGAATAGGATAAAGATATTTGGAATCTTAGTTGTGTAGAGGGGTAATAGAAGGCTATCGAGCCATTCACACAATCGCGATATCGGCTTCATGTATTTGTGTATGTAATATTAAAGTACTGAATCTAGCGAAAGTGGTGTCCCAAACCGCTTCTCCTCTCACTATGTCCAATCCAATACTTGCCAGTGCCTGTTTGATAGCCTAATGTTTAATTTCATCCAATCCTTAAGGACCAGCTATCGGCATCGACCTTTGTGAGAACTTAATAGATAATGTTTTCTATTACACTTAAACCATAAGCGAAGGCGATAACCCAAACCGCTTCTCTTATGTCCATGTCCGGTCCAGTACTCCAGCGCCTTTTCGATTGCTCTATGTTTTATTCATCCAATCCTGAAGGAGCAGCTATCAGACTGCATCGGACTTTGCGGGACTTAATTTTTAAACCAGACTCGACTACTCATTAGGTTTCTTGACGTTTTCTATGTTTCGTAAACTTTTCTTTATATCTTTATAGTAATTGTAATAAATAAATAAATATATAAATATATACGGACAAATCACACAGATTGAGCTAGCCCCAAGTAAGTTCTTAAGAAAGACTTGTGTTATGGGATACTAACTCAACGATACTATATTTTATAACAAATACATATATAGATAAACATCCAAGACCAGTCAATCTGAAAAATAAATAATTGCTATACTATCTTAGTCTTCACTCCACAAAGTCTACGGCCGCGTCTGTATGTTTGTTCGCGATATACTCAAAAACAACTGCTCTGATTTTCATGCGGTCTTTACCAATAGCTTATCTGATGACATGGATATGGACAGAGAACGCAGAGCATTGTCGGTAAGGGGTAAAATGCTGTCCCGCAGGTTTGTACGCTGCTCACGTGAGGTAAAGGTAACACTTTTTAAAAGCTATTGCCAAACATTATACACGTGCAATCTGTGCAAATATACCCAAAAAGCACTCAATGCTCTGCGAGTTCAGTACAACAACAGCTTCAGGAGTTTGTTGGCGCTGCACTGGCGATGTAGTGCCTCAGGAATGTTTGCGGAGCACGGCACAGACAGCTTCCAGGCAGTGCTTCGAAAAAGAGTTGCATCCTTGTGGTCAAGGGTAAGGGGCAGCACCAACACACTCTTGAAGGTGGTGTCAGAAAGCGTGGACAGCCCAATTCTGAGACATTGGTCAAACTTGCACGTCCAGAAACACAATCTACATTTTAAATTTTACTAATATAGTTTTATAGGTTTTTTTACTAACAAAATATGGACTTGTATTGTTTTTGACTATGCAGTCTGAAATAAACAATTTCATTTCATTTCATTTCATTTCAATAGATAGAGTGATTTACGAGGAAGATTTATAGGTATAATACATGCCCGGACGCAGCCGGGGAAGGCTGTTAGTGTTCAAAAAATAAGATACCCAATAAAACGGGAAGCATTTGTGTCGTAAAACGTTAATTTCTTGACGTACAAAATCGTGAATCATTGTATCTATTGGTACGCTCTGTGGCGCAGCGGTCAACACGCTAGCCTGCGACACGGGGGTCCCGGGTTCGATCCCTGGTCATCTATATCTATATATGTATAAGTATCTATTATAAAATATAGTATCGTTGAGTTAGTATCCCATAGCACAAGTCTCACTTAAGAACTTACTTTGGGGCTAGCACAATCTGTGTGATTTGTCCGTATATATTCATTTTATTTATTTAAAATACATGAAAATCCGTTCGGTAGTTTCTGAGTTTATCGCAAACAAACAGACAGACGCGGCGGAGGACTTTGTTTTATAATATGTGGTGATGGGGGCAGCACAAGACTTATGTATGTTAAGCACCTACAAACAGCGTGGCAAATAAAACCATTCGCGAATAAAAAGGCACTTACGACACTAAACTAACGTGCACGTATTAAATACAATTATGTATGTTAATATGTCGCAGTTAAATTAAAACGGGGAGCATTTGTGGGCACCTCGTAAAACGTTAATTTCTTGACGTACAGCCGCGCGCAAAAGTGCTGTAGTCTGAGATGCCACTGCAGGTTTTCTTATCAAAACCCCTGTATATTATATGACACAAATAAATCACTATTCAAGAGGCAGAACCTTAACTTGGTTTAGTATCACTAGAAGGTACGCCACGAACTTGGAGCGATCAATTTATTTTTTAAACTGATTTCGTTAATCAAGAAATTTTAAAATTGTTACGTAATTAAATTACGTTACAAGTTTCAACTTAATTAGAAAACTGTTATCCTATTTATTGGGGAACAAACATATGTATTTGTATAGTATACATACATAACATATGTGTTTTCGCCCCAACTCGGTTTTAAGACTTTATTAGCTTCGCAGCCGCTCGTTCAATCAATAATATTGTTTAAGAAATCAAGCAGTATAAGAAGTCTAAATCATCAATAGCAAACCTGCTCAAAGGTATCTGACGTAGCTTTATAAGATGCTCATTAATGATAAAAGCGGGGACGAATGACTTAAAAATGTTTTTAAAAACGCAAATATTTTCAAACACATGTAATATTTACTGCAAAGATTATATTAAAAAGAGATCCATGAAAAATAACATTTATGAAAAAACCGGCCAAGTGCGTGTCGGGCCACGCGCAGTGTAGGGTTCCGTAGTTGCGAATGACAACTTTGAGTTCACACTGTTTACACTCACACCTCACAGTCTAACGACCAAAAATATCTAACAATGAAGATTGTATGAAATTTTACATTTTCCAGTACATTTTATAAGTTGGTTGCCTATAACTTTTTAGTTTGCACTTAGTACCCAGCTCTGATAGTTTTCCTTTCGACTTCAGTATATATACTATGGCTGTAATTTTTTTCACGTATCCATATATAACCGTTTAGCAGATAGAGGGGGGGGACACGTACCTCTAACAAAATTTTGCACTTTAAAACCGAATATTTCGGAAACGGATCCCTAAATCGAAAAATGGTGTTCTTAACCTCACAATATTTTTGAAAGACCTTTTTAACGATACCCCACACGATGGGTAAATAGAGAAAAAAAATTACTCCCCCAGTTTACTTGTATGGGAGCTACCCAAAAAAAAATTTTTTTTCAAGGTTTTTTTCTACGAATTTTTTGCCATGATTAATATACATACTCATACAAAATTACAGCTTTCTAGTACTTATAGTCTCTGAGTAAAACCGCGGACGGACAGACAGACAGACAGACAGACAGACAGACAGACATGGCGAAACTATAAGGGTTCCTAGTTTACTACGGAACCCTAAAAACATCGACGTAAAGTCTTACAGGTACAGGGCAAACTTCAAAAGTCGATCAAAGATGAATTGCGTTAAAAACGCGCGATGCAACTACTATCGCTCAATCATTTCACACCAAAAAAGCAGTTGGATCTTAGACTGAGACGTTCGATTTCAATGGAGACTTTAATAGTCTGGATCGGGGTTTTATAGAGCGGGCTAGAGTGCGGGTTTCTCATCTTTCATTGGAATTGATTTGAAATCGTGGTTATTTGCATAAAGACCTAGGGCGTAAAGTGTGAATAAGATTTCTGAATCAATTCAATTACTGTTGATTAAATACATGATATTTTTGACGACCATTTCTCGCATCTTTTTTCAATCAATCAATCGTTTATTTGCATGAATACATCACATAATAGTTCTTCATAAAATTGATGAGTCTTAGTATTCAGCCTGCTTACAGGCGTGCAAATTATTTATATGTAAAATCTACGTCACATAATTCATATAAAACATTACGTGTAATGATATAGCTTTTCTTACGGGTTATAATGTTATAACCCATAAAAAAGCTATATTAATCTACCATCCACCTACCATCGGTCACCTACATGGTAGGTTGAAGGCGTAAAGCTATCACCAAGTGTTATTCCAGAAATGTTAACGTAAGTACATCTGACAGCTAGTTGGGTCGATCTCATACAAAGATTTCAGGTAAGAATTGGATAGCGAAGAATAGGGATTGAGAAGGATGGCGCAAACAAAGGGAGGCTTTTGTCTATAAGTGGGTCTTGGAAAGCTGACGATGATAAAAATGGGCTATAGCGCTACAAAATTACATCAAAATCCAACCTGTACTTTTAATATGAGATGAAACTTTTCGTTAACATCGACACATACGTAAAAACATACATATTAATCACACCGCAAATTACTTTAGAATAGGCAGCTCTATCTAGTTTCTATTTAGATTTTTAATAATAAGTAGCGCCTTTAATTCTATCCATCCGTTCTGTGATTTGTGATATGTTGATGTGATTGTGCTACGATACCACAATCACATACACAGACGTACACGTAAAGCAACCTGCTCTTAGGCAAAAATGTTTTTGTTTTTAAGTTGATAATATACTTTTCAACTCGAATGTACTGGGAGGCTATAACATATCGATTTGACAACATTAACCGTTCATAAGATTATGGCTTTGGAAAGTGAGATGGCGGTAACCGGGCTGTTACCGCCTACGTGCCGTAACGCTATACCTTCAAAATTGTTATCCTATACTAACAGTCCGTCACGGCCCGGCTTCGCCCGTATTACATACCTAGCCTATGACAGTCAGGAATGACCACAGGAGATAACGTACTTAGACATTTGAAATCTGATGAATAAAAATTCCGGAAATTTTGCCGATTGACTAAAATGTTCAATTTGAACAACAAACAACACGCACAGCCGCGTGCGGCCGACGTCTGTTGTAGCCGCACGCGTCTGTCGCAGTCCTCGGAAGCGGCGTCATATATTTTCATACAATGACTATTGTCGCATCAGCCGCGTGCGTCAGTCGCACGCGATTGATCGCGTGCGGGTGCGATCGGCCGCGATGCACGGAAGTGAACCTTAATATATACGTGGTCATGAACAATTTACAAAATAGTAAAAGTAGACTATCATATGAATTCGTATAGCTTTCTCACCAGAAGTTTAAAAAAGTTTTGAGAATTAAAGGACCTACACCATCTGATTATAATATGAAATGATTGCAGTTTGGTGTTATAAATGGTCTTACTCATGCAACTTGATAACTATATACCGGACAACACTGATATTTTATATTTCTTTATATTGGGCATTAACAGAATCACTTAAACTTCGGTAGAAGCCATAATATAAAAAATATAATAGAAAATCAATAACTATGTAATAATTTATTTTTCTATTGATGTCGTAATGCTTCAATTCTATACTTTCAGAATAAATACACAGGCTCGGCCATTGTAAAAACAAAAAAAAAAGTGAAAACCTGTGAATCGCGAAATGTATTAGCATTAATGTAATGACCGCTTTGATCGGAGACTAGCAGAATTTAATACGCCCCGGCTTCAAAGCAAAACACGCTGAAACACAAATTAAATACACGACGCGACCCAGTTTATAAGCTGACAGCGTTATTTCCTCATATTACTGAATAATTAAGGCGTTACTTTGCGGAACTCGAAGTACATTTATTTTGCTCACTTATATTTTTTTTTAATAATAATAAACTTTATTTGCTAACACATTACATTTGTAGGTATAAACAGTAAATACGTCTTAGGATAAATCGAAGCCAATCCATCGGGGAGACCATCCCTGGACTAGACGTTATGGGTCTGTATCTCAGAGAATAGACAACCAAAAGGGTATTAGCGAGATTATCAGATGTTTGTTAGGTACATGTATACTATTGTAGTGGCTAATAGATTAAAAAACATTGATGCTACTTCAAAACCCAACTAGATATTTCTGTTTACGGGCTGAAGTAAATGTATTATGAAGACTTAAGTAATACACAATAAGGATCTAAAGAAGTTTAGAAAATCCGTCTCTTAATACAATGCTGTATTTCAAATTCAATTGATGTTATGGCCGCTTTGATCGGAGACTAGCAGAATTTAATACGCCCCGGCTTCAAAGCAAAACACGCTGAAACACAAATTAAATACACGACGCGACTGAGTTTATAATCTGAAAGCGTCATTTCGCTCACTCATATTAGAAAATCCGTCTCTTGAGACAATGCTGTATTAATTTTCATTCAATTCATTATCAGGTAATTTTTAGTCTCCACTGCAGGAGCTCGACTCTCTCTGTACTACCAGAGCCATACATTAGCCAGAGCCGTCATCAGAGGATTTAGCCTTAACTCTCCACGCTGGCTAGTTGGGTTAGGGAGGTTTCTTTGATGTTTATAAGCTTTGTTTAGCTTGTGTTTCCTAAGTAGACTTCTACGAAATCCACGGGGAGACTTGGAGTGGTCCTATTCTACACTGCCGGGAACCACACGGAATATTGTATATTCAAATGAAATTGTAATGACCGCTTTAGTTGAAAACTAGCAGAATTTAATACGTCGCGGCTTGAAAGCAAAACACGCTGAAACACAAATTAAATACACGACGCGACGCAATTTATAAGCTGACAGCGTTATCTTGCTTATATAATATTGAACTAGTTGTTGCCCACGGTTTAATATTGCCACATGCCGTGTTATTTCCGGAAGAGTAGAATAGGACCACTATCTGTGGGATAAAGGACTGGGTATAAGAAGTAAGGATGCCATGCATGTAACCACCGGACAGGCAGTTGAGTTTGGTACCCCTGACACCCAGTCATGGTGTCGGTCAGGGTTGCAAAACTTTTTTTTTTAGTTTCTGTAATTATTCCTATAGACAAATTTGTTCATATCGACGGGCTGAAACACCCCTTTAAGGGACCAAAGCGATAAAAATTTCGCCATGTAGGTATATGTGTGATATACCCATATATATTTAAAAAAACTTATCCATTACATTTTACATACATACTATCACGTCTTTTTCCCTTACGGGGTAGACAGAGCCTAGGTCTGTAAAATCTTAAGGCCACGTTTAGCATGTTGGTGGGCTTGTAGGTGAGAACGGAATCAAATCAGTGATGGGTTGCTAGCCGCATCGCCTATAGACATGATTCCTGATGCCCTGATTACATTTTACGTGCGACTAGAATATTTGATTATGCTTGAATTAGAATTAGATATGACTAGAAGTGTGTCATAAATATTTACAAAACTAAATATTCATAGCTCAAATTAGTGTAAACGACTTCAAACTTGTTTTATAACTGCATAATTGATTTCACAGTTCCACAACAAATTTCCGTGAAATATTAATTAGATAACCTAATTTTGATTTATAGGTAGGCTATTTGACAGCTTCATGTCAACTGGCTCGTTGGTCTAGGGGTATGATTCTCGCTTTGGGTGCGAGAGGTCCCGGGTTCAAATCCCGGACGAGCCCAGGTTTTTTTTAAATACCTCACTAAACTTCCTCTTTACTTTGGTCCAGCGCAGCGGTGGCAATAGGTTGTATGTACTCTGCATGGGTATAGACTTAATTTAATTATGTTTTATCTTATTAATATTATAAAGAAGAAAGAGTTGATTGTTTGCATTGAATAGGTCTCGAAACTACTCATCATCATCATTTCGTGTAGGTGACACGGTCAGTCGACCATGCACACCCTGGTGTCAGAGTTCTTCGGAACCGCCTCTCGGCCTCTGACGTGGTTCCTTTAACGACTACCAGATGGCAGCCGGGACCATCTTTCTTATCAGACAATCAGGTGATTCATGTCTGCAATGTCCTAACCAAACTGGAAACAACTTAACAAAGTATGCTTGCCGTGGGAATCGAACTACGAACCCCGGGGCAACAAGGCAAACGCCTTAACCACTGGACCACGGAGGCTGTTTAGGCACGAACTACTGAACCAATTTTCAAAATTCTTTCATCTTTATGAAGCTAATTTATCTACAGCTGACATAGGGCATAATATTCACGAAAAAAAGTAGAGGAAAACTTTATTTATTTTAACACACAAAACAGATTACAATCAAATGAATTATTAACATTGGGTCCAAACCTATGAAATTGGCGTTTTTTTCCCGATTGCTATTTTGTTACTAATGACAATAATTTTCAGGTGAACACATTTTTAAACATTTCTGCATGCATTTAAGTTTTTGTTTTTGTGAATTTAATCATTGGAAAATGCTCATGGAAAGAACTCGTTTCAGGATTGTCCGTTTTAATCAAAAATGTAACCATTTTTCTATTACATTTCTCACTTTTATAAATTTTATAATGTCTAAATTAGGCTTACTGTTGTCCGTAACTACATGATAAATTTCACTTTTGTTGAATTTATCAAACCCGAAATAATATTAAAAATGTTAGTATGAAAAATTCACTTTGCTCGAAATTCTCTATAGAAAACGCCAATTTCATAGGTAAGGACCTAATATTTGAGCATAATGAGTATCAATCTGAATTATAATCCAAAAGATGTATGCTTAAGGGGGCACACTAGGCACATCATCATCATCATCATCATCATCAGGTCTTTCTAGTCTCCACTGCAGGAGCACGACCCTAACGACATGACACTAGGCACAGTAGCGACGCTAATCATTTTATTCCTAATACTTTACAAATGGAAAGAAATTCAAGAATATAAACTAATAAAATAATTTATTATTATCGGAATCAGTGAGAATTATGAGAATCTGACTACCGCCAAAAACGGCCGTTTTTGGCGGTTATCACTTTTTCTCTCAATGACTGATTCTCATAATATTAAAACATGATTCCAAAAATACTTCAGGTTATTTACTAAGGCTTGAATTTTTTTCTATTTGTAAAGTATTAGGAATAAAATGATTGGCGTCGCTACTGTGCCTAGTGTGCCCCCTTAATAGATTAATTACATCAAAACGTTTGAATTCTAGAGAAAATTGCAAGTTTCATATAAAATGCGCGACACTTACCACTATTAACAAATTTCCAAATCAAACATACATACATACTATCATGTCCTTTTCTCTTACGGGGTAGACAGAGCCCAGGTCTGTAAATCCTTAAGACCACGTTTAGCATGTTGGTGGACCTGTAGATGAGAATGGAATCTAAATAATCATCATAATTTCGTGTAGGTGACACGGTCAGTCGACCATGCACACCCTGGTGTCAGAGGTCTGTAGAACCGCCTCTCGGCCTCTGACGTGGTTCCTTTAACGACTACCAGATGGTAGCCGGGACCACCGGCTTAACGTGCCTTCCGAAGCACGGAATCATCTTTCTTGTCAGACAATCAGGTGATTCATGCCTGCAATGTCCTAACCAAACTGGAAACAACAAAGTATGCTTCCCGAGGGAATCGAACCCACGAATCGAATCTCAATAATATTGGGTTGCTAGCCACATCACCTATTGAGATGATTCCTGACGCCCATTCCCTCGATCGGCTTTTACGATCTGCGCGGGAAGAGAAGCAGCTGGTACACTCTACTTTTTTTATTTTCTCCCAGACTAGCGTGGAAGTGGTGGTCTGAATGAAACTTTATTTAGAAAGGGTCTCAAGTCTCAACGCAACAGTTTGTACTTTGCGCCGCCGCTCAAAAACAGCAAATATCATTTCATTCATATCCGCGCGCCCATTTCCCCGAAATTCCTAATTAGATTTTTTTTTGTTGTACCATTAAGTACTTTTTACGTTTTTGCGGAGTTTCTCAAGGGAATAAAAAGTAACGTAACCGCGATTACTTTTAGAAAACCGCTTTTATGTTCGGCCTCTTAATTTCCTCATTTCGCTTTTTGAAATTCTCTTTTTTAATTTTATGCGTGGTTTTATGAAAATCGTTACTTTCACAAAAGTCTTTCAAATCAGTTAATTCTCTTCTTTGGATAAATAAACGTCTGATATTATAAAGACGGAAGATCTTCAGGCTCCGAAACTACAAACCGATTTTCAAAATTCTTTAACCTACTTATAGACCAGCTAATTTATCCACGAGTGACATCCTAACGTTTGTTTGTTTATTTTTGTGTTTGTTACGTATTCACGCCCTATTTACTGAACCAATCATCATGAAATTTGGCATGCAAGTTGTCTGAAGTAGTGAAAAGGACAAAGGCTACCTTTCATCCCGGAGAAACGTACTGTTATCGAGGGATCGATAATGATGCGAGCGGAGCCACGGGCGAAACTTAGTACTTATATTTAAGTCGTTTGTGATCGAAATTTTGGGACCATGTCTCATGGATCTAAGAATAATCAGGATATGCCCTTGGAAAATGTAACAGTGACGCACATAAAAATCCCTACACTCGTGTCGCGACACTAGCGCACGCACACATCGGCACAAAAATCCCTACACTTTTCCCCGGTCGAACGAAATGTCAAATTTCCCAAATGTCAAATACATGCTGCACACATGTTACTTGATGTGACGTAAGTTATGCTTCACTTTTGATGTGTCTAATGCCGGGTCCATATTATTCCTAGGTCCATGCCATGTCTATAAGCTGTATGGCATCATTACCTAAAAGTTGAGGTTTCTGTGACCGGAGGGCTGGCCACTATCTTGGCCAAAAAATCAGCATTGCCATCCAACGTGGCAATGCAGCCAGCCTTCTGGGTACGCTATCGCGGGATAACAATATACCCGGGCTTTTATTTGTAAATAAGTATAGTAATCTTTTATTGATAAAACCAGAATTATATCTTTGAATAAATATGAAGATATATTTTTTAACATTATATTTTTGCCGTTCTATACAAATGATAACTAACCTTTGTAACATAAGTGTGTTTCTTTTTAGATATTTGTTATTAAGAGTGATGGTAACACACCTATGTAAATGTCTTCTTGTTTATAAATATTTCGTCAGTAAATAAATTCAGCATTACTGTTAGTCATCCTACAAATGAGGAATTATCATCGAGTATTTCGTAGTACCTAATTCACGCATTCATGGATTTTACTTCGCAAGTTGTAACGTAAACAACCTTTAAACTAATGAGACATGGGACTAGCACCATAAATTATCATCTACTAGAAGTTAAACAGACTAAGCATTTTGTGCTAGGGTTCCGTACCTCGAAATGTAAAAAGGAACCCTTATATATGATCACTCACCCTTATATTGACGAGCTCCGTGGCGCAGCGGTCAACACGCCAGGCTGCGACACGGATGGTCCCGGGTTCGATCCCCGGTCAGGTCAAAATGAAAAACGATCTTTTTCAGATTGACCTGGGTCTTGGATGTTTATTTATATAAGTGTCTATTATAAAATATACTATCGTTGAGTTAGTATCCCATAACACAAGTCTCGAACTTACTTTGGGGCTAGCTCAATCTGTGTGATTTGTCCGTATATATTTATATTTATCACTCGTTTTCCCCTATACGTCTGTCTGAGAAAACATTTTTCTAAGGAACACGTGGATGTATCAAGCTCATAAATCTGAGAATAAATCAATGATTTAAGAGAACGCTTAAAAATTACCTAATTTGTTTAAATTCGCAAGGAAATTCGAACTTGGTACTTCCAGTTGCTTTAGAATCATGAAATTTGGCAAGAAATAAGGACCTACAAGGAGGACTATTACAATATATTCTTTGCTTATTTTTTGTACGGAGCCTTCGGTGCGCTTGTCCAACTCAAACTTGGCCGGTTTTTATTTCTTAGACTGATTGAATAATTAATCAAGTATTTCGCCAAAATACGTGAATTTACTACGTAATTTACTTTGAATGTAAAACTATCTTTAAACTATTATTTTTTGACGAGCTCCGTGGCGCAGCGGTCATCACGCCTGCCTGCGACACGGATGGTCCCGGGTTCGATCCCCGGTCAGGTCAAGATGGAAAACGATCTTTTTCAGATTGACCTGGGTCTTGGATGTTTATCTATATATGTATTTGTTATAAAATATAGTATCGTTGAGTTAGTATCCCATAACACAAGTCTTTCATTAGAACTTACTTTGGGGCTAGCTCAATCTGTGTGATTTGTCCGTATATATTTATATTTATTTATTTATTATTATTTATTTATTATGCCTTAGGACAAGCTCCATAAATTACAGACCCTTTGAAATGCAATTGAAATAGATAGATACTGATTGAATACAAACAGTGGATATGTTTCAAATAGTTTGTTTTAACTCACATTTATCGACTCGGTGAAATTGGCGCGACCCATCATTTCATTCTTTTAATCCTAAGAATAAATTAAAAAAAGAATAATAATCTAAATCTGTACTTTACTAGTCGATAACTTTTTTTGGTATTACTTTATATCAAGTAAGTAGATTCACGAGCTACGTGAGTCTAAGTCGAAAACGTTTCAACTAATGAGACATGGGTACACACAAGCACTATAAATTACAAACTCTTTGAAATGCAATAGAAGTACTGATTGAAAACAAACAACCCAAGACTGGAAGTTTTGTTTGTAAAGCGAGGCGCACACGATACGCCGACAGTGTGTACCCGACCTAACGAGGCGAATCGTGACTCGCTTCCCGAGTGAGCACCGCCTAATCCCGTTACGATTTCATTTTTGAATCGGCGTTCCTTTTTTGAAGTTTGAATTTGTTTTTCGAATGATTTCTTCTTTTGTGAGGATTTGAGCTGGTTTTTTTTTTAAGTTACTTAGAGCTGATCCATAAAGCCTTTTTGCAGAATGGAGTGTGTTCAGATTTTCATAGTTTAGTTTGACATGTTATAGCAGTAGAAATAGAAATAGAAATATTTTTTATTTGCCACAAAAAAAACACGTACACAGATACATGTATGAGAAAAAGTATACATGATATGAAAAAAAGGGTATAATGGTAGCATTGCAAAAAGAACCTACAAGTAGCACGATAATTTTTTGATTGAATAACCCACACGACATGATGACGGCGTCCGTGGCGCTGGGTCCACTCCTGCCTGCGACACGAGTGATCCTGGGTTTGATCTTAGTCAGGTCATGATGGATAACGATATTGCATGCCTCTTAACGCAGAGCATTTGAGGTTGCGCAATGGGTTGACCTTGACTGACGGTGACTTTTTGAAAATTAAGTACGCTAAAGCCTTTGCCAGAGCGCGTGTCTCCAGATGAGTGCGCGTGCCAACAGTCTTCAGCTCCATGCCAGCTAAATGCTTAGATAATCAGAAACAATTTTCAAAATCTACTCTTCATTTAAACATTACGAGAAAATAGTTTAAATTATCATCATCATCAGGTCTCTTTTAGTCTCCACTGCAGGAGCACGACCCTCTCTGTACTACCAAGGCTCTAAACCCTATATTAGCCAGATCAGTCAGAGGATTTGGCCTACACTCTCCACGCTAGCCAGACGGCTTGAAGAGGTCTCTTTGATGTTTACAAGCTTCGTTTAGCTTGTGTTTCCTATGTTGCCTTCTACGGCACCCACGGGAAGACTTGGAGTGGTCCTATTCTACTCTGCCAGGAACCACACGGCAAGTATTGGTAAAGAACAAATGTGTATTCACGACACAACATTGTCACCTCACTATTCATTCATAGGGCTGCAGGGCTCCGCTGCTAGTATTTTAAGCCCGTCAGTTTACGAGGTCGTTAACGCTACACCTGCGCCTGTGTCCGTCGGTCGGTCCACTAGTTTGCCGTAAATTATATTTCTAGTTTTTTTGGGTGTAAATCTCTAGTTGAAGTACTTTTTTACATGCACCTTTGCTAAATACTTGTTTTTAATCAATGCCGGCCGTGTAGAACAGGACCACGCAAATCCTTCCCGTGGATGTCGTAAAAAGCGACTTAAGAAACAGAAGCTAAACAAAGCTTAAAGTCATCAAAGAGACCTCTAGAACCCGTCTGGCTAGCGTGGAGAGTGTAGGCCAAATCTTCAGACTAATCTGGCTAATATATGGCTCTAATAGTACAGAGAGGGTCATGCTCCTGCAGTGGAGACTAAAAAAGACATGAGGATGATAATTATTATTTAGCTTATATCTTTTCTGACACTGCTGCTAATCAGACCGTTTTTTAAGTGAAGGAAGGGTATGAGTTCGTTGGACCTAAATAAACATAAAGTGTGGCAATTTCATTGTGTTGCTAATTTGCAGGGAACTCTGCTTTCCCTTTTCAAAATGCAATTCTATAGCTGAATTCAACAAAACAAATTGACTTTACAAAATGCAAATCTCTAGCTGAAATTAAATGAAGCAACGCATCCTGAATCGAATTTGACAATACAAATGAATTAATATCACAGAGCATGATTGCAGTTTTCACTTCGCTGGCCTTTCCGTGACCAGGGTCGCGCAATAGGTGACGTGTTTAGGGATTGTATTTATTTCCGAGCTCCGTGGCGCAGCGGTCAACACGCCAGTCTGCGACACGGGGGTCCCGGGTTCGATCCCCGGTCAGGTCATGATGGAAAACGATCTTTTTCAGAATGACCTGGGTCTTGGATGTTTATCTATATAAGTATATGTCATAAAATATAGTATCGTTGAGCTAGTATCCTGCGACACAAGTTCACAACTTACTGTGGGGCTAGCTCAATTTGTGTGATATGTCCCTATATATTTATTTATTTATTATTTATTTATTTTAATTATTTATTAGGTATTTGGTACCTTAATTATCAATAATGGTAAAATAAGTAATATCTTTAAAATGAAGCTAATACATATTCTATTAGCACGTAATATTGTTACATTATAGGTATTATTTTGACATAATTATATGGGTTTATACACGGTTTATATATAAAAATTCAGCGTTCAATGTCTACGGAGTTCTTTATTATCAGTCTCTATCTCCATATTACTCACTGTCATCCGATGTACTCATGTTCAGTTTCAGCTTTAATTGCCCCTTACATACGAATATATATATTATCAGAACAGAAAAGCTATTTTAAAATATGTTAAGAAAAATAAAGATAGTTATAATAGGTATACTTGAGTTGACAATACATAAGATCCATCAAAATGAATCGTCCAAAACAAATAAAAACGACAATGAAAAAGTTTAATACGTCAAATAAACTAATAAATCATTCACAAAATCAATTAGGATTCGGATCGCAACGGCATTTCAATTTCGTCCCGTCACCGGCGGTGTAAAGCGGCCTTGGATTTTCGCTGAATAGTCTATGATTAGAATACATGGTATAAATGTATAATTCGATTTTGATGAAATAATAGGAAGGACAGATGCGACACTGGACAACACTGGGAAGAGCTCTTCACTGCAGTGGAGGATTTTGCTGAATGATCTATGATTAGAATAGTCGGTAAGGTTTATATTTACAGCAGTTAGATAGAGGCTTTTGTTCAATATAAAGACATAATGTAAATGGTATCTCATAGTGTAATATACTATTATAGTTGTCATTATTATGGGCATACATTATTCTTTTAAATAAAAACGTATAATAAAAATAAAATACAACTAGTTTTTGGATGGAGCGTACAATAAAAAACCACCTGTCTGATTCTCTTCCAAAGAAAGCAGAAATCCAGCAGAATATGTGCGAGAAATGTGAGCTAGGTTGCCTGGGCTCATATCTGAACTGCGTTAATACACATACTCGCACAGCTTAGCGGCTTCGCACTCGGTAGAAACGCAGCCTAAGGCAGGCAGTCAGCTACAACATAACTTTGCCAAATAATTGTAATGTTAAATGTTGCATCACAGAGCAGTAACAACCGGAAATTTTAACTTGTAGTTAGTATGTACTATTATTAATTCTGTGCTTATAGCACAGAATTAGTTGCACTTCTTTACTTACAATATTTTATGCCTTCATCGTGTTGCAAACGAGTCGGATTTGACTAATGCTATTCAATTTGAGAATACTATCCGATACCGACTGATTATGCTTTGTGAAAACTGATCGTGGCCGAAATTTGATTGCATTATACGAGGGCCGGGGTGCTATCCTCATCCGGCTGTCCGGTGATTGAAGGTATGGTATCGCGGTACCGGCCTCCGGAGCTGCTACTCTCTCATCTCCAATCGCTCCATCGCAAATAGCATCCCAAAAACACATAAGGCCTCACACTAGGCACACTAGCGACGCCAATAATTTTATTCCTAATCCTTTAAAAATAGAAAGAAATTCCAGAATGTAAATCATATAAACCTTAGTAAATAACATAAAGTATTTTTGGAATCATATTTAATATTATCAGAATCAGTGACAATTATGAGAATCAGATTACCGCCAAAAACGGCCGTTTTTGGCGGTAATCACTATTTCTCTTAATGACTGATTCTCATAATATTAAAACATGATTCCAAAAATACTTTAGGTTATTTACTAAGGCTTATATGATTTACAATCTTGAATTTCTTTATATTTGTAAAGTATTAGGAATAAAATTATTGGCGTTAATAAAAAATTAGTTGCGAAACGGGATTAAGAAGATTCGCACTCTAGCGAGTGTGCCTGTAGGCCCTTGATCCCGTTTCGCAGTCCAACAAAGTCCCTCTCCTTTTCCTATGTATAAGCCAATCCTCATCGCTGTCGGTATGTGGGAGATGACGATTCCCTGGGTCATTACGGCCTTGCCTGCCGCCGCAGTGCAATACGCTTTTCGCATTACCGCTTTCAATGATGGCATCCGCTACCTTTCCCTCGCCTAAAAACGGTTTTGATGAACAGCAGCGTCAGAATCAATATATAGGTAAGCCAAACAAACTGCAAAAAAACGGCAAAACCCCCAACGATGGAAATCCTTGACTTATCCTTGGACATAAGCCACCCGGCCTATGTCCAGCATTGGACTTCTTATATATGTATATATGGACAAATCACACAGATTGAGCTAGCCCCAAAGTAAGTTCTTATGTAAGACTTATGTTTTGGGATACTAACTCAACGTTACTATATTTTATAACAAATACATATATAGATAAACATCCAAGACCCAGGTCAATCTGCAAAAGATAATTTTTCATCTTGACCTGACCGGGGATCGAACCCGGGACCATCCGTGTCACAGACCGGCGTGTTGACCGCTGCGCCACGGAGCTCGTCAAATTCGGCTGAGATGATGATGAATACATATCGGTATAACTTGATCGGCGTCCGGCCACAAAGGGATCGTAAACGTGATTGAAACATCGACTTCTACTTTGTACATTGTAAGGAAGTAGAAACATAGTCGAGGAGATAGGCATTGTTTTTCAAGCTTTAATTTTGAGCTTTTTATATTCCTTTTGCTGAATAAAATGTATGAGTTATATTACATCTGGCAAGTCAAATTTTCTAGTATTCAACTGAGCTGATTTTTTGCAAATTCATTACATTCTCTCGAAGGGGTGACTCAATCCGAAAATGAACCACTTTTCTAAAAAAACTTCCCTTTCATACACTAGTAAAATGTAGGTTCGGCAATTTCTATAAACGTGTCGATATTTTCTGAAGATGTGAAAATATTGGTTGCCCCTTCACTTTAAAACTACTGGATTGGTTTTAATGAAATTTCACTATGTTATAGTCTTCATATCAATCTCGACTAATATTATAAATTCGAAAGTGAGTTTGTTTATTTGTTTGTTACGCTTTCACGCCGTACCTAACTGAACCGATCATCATGAAATTTTTCATACACATAGGTTGGGGTACCGAGAAGGACATAAGCTATAAATTACGCGGGCGAAGCCGCGGGTAACAGCTAGTAATATATATTATCACATTAGACTTAACAGAAGTAGATCACAATACTTTGAAGATTTTAAAATACTACAAGCGTGCAGAATTATACTTTTTTACAATTGTTAAAGATAATATTTTACGGGTTCATGTAGTATTTAAGCATTTTACCTGCTATTAGGTGTCACTAGCAAATATTTTAATATCGTATCCCAGTGATATTATAAATGCGAAATTTGGTAGTTTTGGATGTTTGTTTTCTCAATCACGCCCAAACAGTTCAAGGGATTTTGATGAAATTTTGACCATAGTTTATTATCCAGATTAACACATAGGCTAATTTTTATTCCGGAAAATGTTACTGTTCCCGAGGAATCGATATAAAAGCTAGAGGAGCCACGAGTGATAGCAAGTATTGTTATAAACCCCGGTTTTTTAATTGTTATTTTAAATGACATTTAATTGTTATTTTAAATGATTTATTTACAAGAGAATGAAGAACGAAACAAATAAGTAATCATCTGTCCCTTAGACTAGGGTCAAAATGGCGCGGGTGAAAGTGTCAGTTCTTGCATTACAACCGACATGATCCGCATGTACTTACGATATCTTCCTGATACTTGAGATATGATGGTTATGAAATTTATTGTTCTTACAATGTTGGCGTCAAGTTAAAGAAACAGACAATCTGATATATTTGTATAGCACATGTCATACTCAAAGTTTAAAAGACGGGAGGTTGCGAGGGGCGCAGCCCCCCACCAACCAAAAATCAAACACACTAATCTATCACATATCATAGTCAAAATTCAATATAACGACGAGGCTCGTCCATCAATATTTTTATTCCGAAATCAAAATCTACAGTACTACGCTTAGCTGCCCGAGCGTTTCGTTCACAAAAGGTCGCTGAAAAACCGAACTATATGACAATAGGCACGATTCGTTTTCTACTCTAAACTTTGTGATGATGATGACATATTAAAATATCATCATCATCATCAGGTCTTTCTAGTCTCCACTGCAGGAGCACGACCCTCTCTGTACTACCAGAGCCATATACTAGCCTGAGTAGTCAGAGGATTTGGCCTACTCTCCACGCTGGCCAGACGGGTTGGAGAGGTCTCTTTGATGTTATTAAGCTTTGTTTAGCTTGTTTTTCCTTAGTAGCCTTTTACGACATCCACGGGATGACTTGGAGAAGTTCTATTCTACTCTGCCAGGAACCACACGGCAAGTTAAAATATTAAAATATACACTTGGAAATAATGATATAGATAATCAATGATGGACAGAGACGGCACGTCATAATGATGGGTCTAATGCATTTCTCGGACGAGATTGATTGAGACGATGCGTGAAGTGACGTTGATTGTTAGTTACACTGCACTTATGATAAATAGCATTTTGGCTAAACGTTACTTATATAATTTTGAAGTATAGATAGACGAGATTAAAAGATAAGTAATATGTTATTTTACACATAAATATTTGGTAGTTTCTATATCTATATATATACTTATTAGGTGGTTTATGAGAAAAGGAAAAACAGAACATACCAGCTGCTTATCTTTCCACTCAGACCGTATAAGCCGGTCAAGGGATTGTGGGAAAATCTAAAGAATCACAAGCAATGCGGCAAGCAACCCATAACTATTTCGATTCCGCTTTCCACCTTAACACCAACTTATATGCTCAACGTGGCATTTGGGTTTCATGACTTTGGGCTTTGTCTACCCCGCAAGGGATAAAGACGTGATTATACCTATGTAATATGTATTAAAGATAAGAAAGTATTGATTGTTTGTTTTTGCATTCAACTGGCTCTGAAAGTACTAGATAGATTTAGAAAATTCTTTCACCTTTAAAAAGCTAATAATAAGGTTTGATTTATCTGCGGATGGCAAAGGCTGTTAATTTACGCGAAAAAGTGCTGGGAAAATCGCTAGTATTATATAAAAGTAGGCATGTTACTTTATCCGTCCTTCACACACATAAACTTGAATAACAATAACATTGTTAAACACAGCTAGCCTCAATTTCCAAAGACAAAGGGATTCCGTACATACCATACGCATCCTAAAGTTAGAATGGTCGTACCATTGGGAGTGTTGATAAGCTTTTGTTGAAGTAGACAATAGCAAAAACAGGTTACTTGATAACGCTGTAACGAAGTGACTTTTGTTAATTATCTTTGGAGTTAATAGTGAACGTAATGGGAAAACAACAGCTGTTTTGCCTTATATTTGCAATGTTAACACGAAAAATTTACGCAACATTTTAAAAAAAAAACTAGTTTTTTTTTAAACTTCGATGTTTGTTAGGTTAACCACCTTCTTTTGATTTGACATAGTATATGTACATATCTTTAGATATAAAATCCCAAAATAAATCCAATCGAATGGATGTGAGAGCAAATGTAGCTTTAAAAAAACCGGCCAAGTGCGTGTCGGTCCACGCGCAGTTTAGGGTTCCGTAGTTGTGAATCACAACTTTGAGTTCACACTGTTTACACTCGCACCTCGCAGTTTAACGATCAAAAACATCTAACAATGAAAATTGTATGAAATTTTACATTTTCCAGTACATTTTATAAGTTGTTTGCCTATAACTTTTCAGTTTGAACTTAGTACTCAGCTCTGATAGTTTTCCTTTCAACTTCAGTATATATATTACTGCTGTAATTTTCTTTCATGTATCCATATATAACCGTTAAGCAGATAGAGGGGGGGGGGGGGGGGACTTACCTCTAACAAAAATTTTCACTTTAAAACCAAATATTTCGGAAACGGATCTATAAATCGTACTAATATATCTATCTATAATCTATCACTTTAACTTAAATTATTTTGTGTGCACACAAAATAATTTAACTCAAAGTGCATGTAACTTTGACTTCCGCACAGTAACGCCTGCATCAATAAAATATAGTATAATACATTTTTAGACAAAACATCCCAATATAAAATTTACACTGGCTGAAAGCAACGGATGGAATCGCGAGCAAAGGCTACTTAAAAAAAAAGAACTATTGATACCTGCAGTTTTGCCTACGTAGAATCAAACCCGCATATCTTTTTAATTAAATTTAGCCTAGGTTACTCTTAACGTAGCTTATAGGTAGTGATGTACCGTGCCCGGGAATATTGCCAGGGACTGGAAATTTTGCTGGAATCGTTGCCGGCAGCGTTCCCAAAGTGGGAATTTACTGGGATAATTGATTATTTCTTCATTAAATTAGATTCAGATATATTGAATTAACTTTAGTTTTTGATCGCTTATATACTGGAAATATAAGTTATCCATATAATACCGTATATACGAAAATTCCCAGTAAATTGGCAATATTCCCGGCAAAACTTCCAGTAAACTGCCGGCAATATTCCCAAGAGATTGCCCGTTTACTATATTATACGATTTTTAAAAAGATTTTATTAAAAATTCTATCCTAATGCTTATGAAATAAATTACTAAAAACAGATATAAGATAAAAAAACCGGCCAAGTGCGTGTCGGGCCAAGCGCAGTGTAGGGTTCCGTAGTTGCGAATGGCAACTTTGAGTTCACACTGTTCACACTCGCACCTCACAGTTTAACGACCAAAAACACCTAACAATGAAAATTGTATGAAAATTTACATTTTCGAGTACATTTTATAAGGTTAGAGGGGGGGGGGGGACGACACTTACCTCTAACAAAAACTTTTCACTTTAAAACCAAATATTTCCGAAACGGATCCCTAAATCGAAAAATGGTGTTCTTAACCTCATAATATTTTTTAAACACCTATTTAACAATACCCAACACGATGGATTTGTATAGAAAAAATAATATTACTCCCTCTTTACTTATATGGGAGCTACCCCAAAAAAAAATTTTTTTCAAGATTTTTTTTCTACCACTTTTTTGCCATAATTAATATACATGGGTATACCACATTTCAGCTCTCTAGTACTTATAGTATCTGAGTAAAACCGCGGACGGACAGACAGACAGACAGACATGGTGAAACTATAAGGGTTCCTAGTGTACTACGGAACCCTAAAATAGAGACAAAGCAATAAAAGATAGCTGTTATCTGATCAAGTTTATTCTAAAATCAACAGTAATCTTTTTAACGGTTTTTTTTATAATTAAACTATAATTTTTGGCAAGTCATTCAAAAATGTAAATAACACACTATGAAACAGGTTTAGTCTAGTATAACACCTTTAATTAAAATAAAGATTAAGAAAATAAAAACACGAGATAATACACAATCTTAAAACATGCCGTAATTTGACTTTGGTCATAACTTTCGTATTTGCTATAAAATGCAATACGGATATGAAATATTTAAATTATTTTCACAATATCCTAATTATACCATATAATTATATTAAAGTGATATTAAATACAAGTAAATAACTTCCATGACACCAAAATTATCTGTTCTAAATTAAGGGGATCATCATCATCATTGACTGCAAATTGGTCAGAGTAGGGATCTTCATCCAATATTTCTGTCACTGACCCGACTTAAAACTTCACCCACTCTTACTCTTACTGCATTCTTCCTTTTTTGTTTAAATTCAGATGATACCGTGACTAGACATTGTTTGCACGCATTTACAAGATGTCGCGCAAATTTTGTGGCGTTTTTTAAAGCAAAACTGTGACCACAGAAACAACACTTATACATTTAACGCTCAGCATTGTCTGCGACTTCTTTAAAGTATTCAGTACTTTTGATTTTTCACGCATTTTCACATAATATAATAATGCGCTTGCACAATAACGACACGTTTTCAAGGCAATACAAACGGAGCTACTAAAACAACGCACGTGGTGGTTAGAGTGCGCGAGTGGTGTGCGCGCGGGGAGGGGAGAGTGACGCGAAAGGTCATGCTAGCTAAGTAGGGATAGCTACATGGCGGGACAGCGATTTAACATTTATAGTAATCATTATTAAATATCAAAAATTCGGCTGGGAATTTTGAGCAATATTCCCAATGTGCCTGGAAAACTTCCGGGCAGATTGGGAGTGGAATATTTCCGGCAGTGGGAATATTCCCAGACGTACATCACTACTTATAGGTCTTAAAGACCTAGACCTTGTCTACCCCGCAAGAGATTAAATAATAAATAAATAAATATATAGGGACATATCACACAAATTGAGCTAGCCCCACAGTAAGTTGTGAACTTGTGTCGCAGGATACTTACTCAACGATACTATATTTTATAATATATACTTATATAGATAAACATTCAAGACCCAGGTCAATATGAAAAAGATCTTTTTCCATCTTGACCTGACCAGGGATCGAACCCGGGACCCCCGTGTCGCAGGCTAGCGTGTTGACCACTGCGCCACGGAGCTCGACGATAGAAATTATAATGAGCCCCCATTACTAATAAATCATTATTATCCTACCTATATATAAGGTGCCCTAGCACTAAAATAAAACTTAGATAACAACTATAGATAACGTTACAATAAAATGCGTCAGAAGTGGCAAGATATATTGACTTAGACAGCCAGGGCCAATAAAACTGTGGGTCTCCCTCATAGGGCCATTTTGGTATATGTATCGCTCGAAGACGCATGTTTTTGTATGGAAAAATCACAACTCTTGTGAAGCCACGGGTTGAAAAATAGTACCCCTGATTTTCGTGTGTCGAGTTAATCTACACTTACCTGAACTCACAATTACACCCTAATAGCAATGCCATTGTATTAAGTAAGTTCTTTGCTTCAAACTATATATCCGACTTTACCTGAAACAAAGAATAATTATATTAAAATATAATAAATAAGGAAAATACATTGCATTGTTCGCACACGGCTAGTAAATCAGTCGAGTAGTGAGTACGAGTATTATAGTACAAAAAACACTCGTTTTAACCGAAAAATTATACATTTACAACTCACAAATAAATATTAAGTAGTGCCAAATAAATTTTACTAAATGACCCGTTCGTATTTGTTTAGTCGGTAATTCACTGGACTGTGAGTGACTACAGGGTGGGAGACGCTACTCGTCAAAAAAATAGAGTAGAATCTACCAGCTCTACTAAATTCTTTACTAATCTACTCTACTGCACTAGTATTTAAGTTTTTATTTTCAATTTAGAATATTTTGCAATACATTATTTGATATCCAACTGACTACATATTCAATAAAATTTTACAGCCTCAAAATTAAACACAAAATATCCCTTTTCGTGGTCATTTATTATTCCAATAGCCATTTCCATTGGAAAACGCGTATCGGTCGGTAACAACCCGTCAGGATATATTTTGTTTGGCAGTGGTACCCAATCTTTTAAACGTCAGTGACTGAGTGCATAAAAATGTTGTCTTAGATTCACAGAATGAATTGTTAGAGTTTCATACGTTGGTCACGTTGGTATACCTCTTACGCTTTTCATAGCAGATGGGATAATCATGGATAAAATCGGCCAAGTACGAGTACGAGCTGGACTCGCGTACGAAGAGTTCTGTACATCTATGACATTAGACTATTGGGCAAAAAACGGCAAAACATCATGTTTTATGGGAGCTTTCCTCAAATATTTATTTTATTTTGATTTATTTTTAAGTGAATATACAACTGAATAGAATGTTGTATGTAAAATCTGTCAGCATGTGGGATGTAATGAATAAATAAATGAAATAAAATTTGGTCAAAATTCCGCAACCCATGGAGCGAACCTCATACATTGCACGGCCCACAGGTTGAAAAACACTGCTCTGTGGTAAAAAACCTGTTATTTCAGCTCGCATCAATCTTTGGGGCTGACAGCGAATATAGACGCATCCCAAAAGTAGTCCTGTGGGAATCGGCTTCAGTTTTTGTGGCTTATTTGACGGAAAATGTTCTTTACGCAGTTTTTGTTATACAGGAAAATGTGGAGATGAAGTTAATCGACTCTGAAGTGTAAAGCATACTGGATATATTTCTATTATAAAACGAGAAGTAAATAACTAGTTACTTTCTTATTATACGTGGCTTAAACTATTATCCGGCTAAAAAGAGTCAACACTTAACACCTTGACTTTTTTTCAGCTGTCTTTGTCAGTATGTTTTGGTCGGATAATGGTTTAAACCAGGTAATAAGGTAGTCCTTGACTTAAAATGTTCTTTTAGCATACTTTGTAATCTGTTCGTAAACACAAAAAAGCTAAAAATTCATTATAATAAACATAACTAGGTACTTATATGTTGAGAACATTTTCAATAAAGTGGAAAGTAAATATAGAAAGAAGCTTTTTCTTCTCTCCAACAAGAAATTCTCACTCCAAAAGATACTAAAATTAACCGTAATAAGTAATTTAATTTGATCATATAGCAACGAAATATGAAAATAAAACACGGTTTATTTACTTTTCATTACATTACACAAACTCACTCGTATTCCCTGGAAATGAAATGACGAAGTAACGTCGTGAAAACAGCTGTTGTACTCGTATATTGCAATCAAAACAGCTTGTAAACACATGTATGACATCTCCAGTCTTATTTCGGGGAGTCAGGTCACAAAATATATAGAGTATGGAAGAATATATTATTAATTTTAACGGAACTAAGCATACCCTATTTATATATTTATTTCCGCTGAGGTTTTCATCGAGTTACATCCATCGTGGAAGAATAGATCTTGCTCATTTTATTCATCATGTTGTTGAAAACCGAGCTTGTAAACAAATTTGTGACATTTTCACTTATTTCGGAAAGTAAGGCTACTTAATATATAGAAAGATATATAGAGTATGGAAGTATAGATCTTGCTATCATATTCATAACTACATGTAGTTAAAACCTTTTTGTTTGTGGAGTTAAAGGCTGTAGGTCAAAACGGCTTGTAAACACATGCATGACATTTTTAGTCTTATTTCGGAGAGCAAGACCACAAAATTTCTACAGAAATACATAACTCATCCGTTGGCATACGCTCTGATAAGCTCAGTTCCATAACTTGTCGTTAAAAAAAGATATAACGCAAAAAAGATGAAATGTCAGAAACATTTTGAAAATCAAAAATGCTACTTGTTGTTTCCCTCGTAACGCCCTCTGTGGTGGAAGCGACAAAGATGATTTCATGTTAGCAGGTGCTGAGAAAAACCGCGTGGCATGGCCATTGTTTTACAATTACACTCAATTTCAGCGTTCACGACAAAGTAGCACCCTCTGTCCATAGTTTCAGTACAACTCTAGTTTGTGTGAAAACGTCAAAGATGAGAAGACCATGCTATTATTTGCCAAAACTTTGTTTCATGTTGGTAGTGAGAAAAACCCCTTGGCATGGCCATCGCTTTACGATCACACTCAATTTCAACGTTTACGACAAAGTTTATGTTAAATATAGCTCGTAGTACATAGCTGCAGCGCAACTCTAGTTTGTATGAAAAGTCAAGGAAACGTCAAAGATGATTTAGACAGATTTCATGTTTGTAGGTCTTGAGAAAAACCGCGTGGCTTGGCCATCGCTTTACGATCACACTCAATTTCAGCGTTACGACAAAGTTTATTTTAGGACCACACAGTGCGGGCCGCGCGGGCTTGTTTAAATGTGGTGTAAATTCTGCGCCCTAATTAATTGTTACAAGCTCAAAGAAAATATTGCTTTTGAATTTTAATTTTCTCAATGAAAACACGCAAAAATACACTTGTTTTGTTTTATTTTACTTAAAGTTATGAAAGACATATTTTTGATTACCTTATAACCTACGAATAATTCGAAGGTTAAAATAAAGGAGGATTTAACGCAAGTATTTTTAGTCGGCATTGAAAAAGAATACAGAAAGTTTTGTGTTCTGTGGGTATTTCACTTCTTCTTTGTCGTTTCGCTCTTGACAGAGCGGTCGTGGTCACGTTGAGGCGTCCACGTCGGTGGTAGAGGCGGACACAGCTTTCCGCACGATTTCCCGCCACCTCTCCCTATTGGCAGACTGTCTGGCGCAAACAGAAACACAATTTCCTACTGCAGATTTTACTTGGTCAGTCCAGCGCATAGGCGATCTGCCGCGCGGTCTGGTTCCCTCTACTTTTCCCTGTACAGCCAGTCGCTCTATGGAGTCGTTACCCCGCCTAGAGATGTGTCCAAAGTATTGTAGTATGCGTGACTGTACTATTTCACTTGGTTTTTTTAATACGATGGATTTTTCCTTATCTCGGGAGGAGAAATTCTGTTTATGGGCTGTTATTCTGCATACAGTCCCAGCTCTTGGAAGAGCGGGCCCCACATAAAATGATAGGTGCAGTAACTAAGTGTTGCTTAAAAAAAGCTTCAGGTTTTCACTTGAATTAAGGTATTTACATACAATATATCTAGTAACTCACAATACTACTTTAGAGGTCGAGTAAAAATGTTACTATAAGCCAATAACGAGAAGTAAGTATTTAAATTAAATATTTTAGACATACATGGGTAAATTATATCATTAAAACTAACGTGAAATAAAGACATTATACATATAACAACGGGTCACTCACGTGCTATTTGTCGGGATTGCCGACAGTTCGGGTTCCAGCGCCGCGCGTCCCGCACTCGCCTTGAAAATGGGCTCCTGACGAGTCCGAAACTATAGTCGGCAATCCCGACAAATAGCACGTGAGTGACCCGTTGTTATCCATACTTCCATACTAATATTATAAATGCGAAAGTAACTCTGTCTGTCTATCTGTCTGTCTGTCTCGCTTTCACGCTAAAACGGCTGAACCGATTAAAACGAAATTTGGCACACAGATAGGCTATAGCCCGAGAAAGGACATAGGCTACTTTTGATTTCGATAACGTAGGTTAAGCAACTCTAACCATGGTTCTAATTAGGATGGTTGGCCAAAACTAAAACGGCTGAACAGATAAAAACGAAATTTGGCACACAGATAAGCTATAGCCTAAGAAAGGACGTGGGCTACTTTTAATTACGATAACGCAGGTTAAGCAATTCTAACCATGGTTCTAATTAGGATGGGTGGCCAAAACTAAAACGGCTGAACCGATTAAAACGAAATTTGGCACACAGATAGGCTATAGCCCGAGAAAGGACATAGGCTACTTTTGATTTCGATAACGTAGGCTAAGCAACTCTAACCATGGTTCTAATTAGGATGGGTGGCCAAAACTAAAACGGCTGAACAGATAAAAACGAAATTTGGCACACAGATAAGCTATAGCCTAAGAAAGGACGTGGGCTACTTTTAATTACGATAACGCAGGTTAAGCAATTCTAACCATGGTTCTAATTAGGATGGGTGGCCAAAACTAAAACGGCTGAACCGATTAAAACGAAATTTGGCACACAGATAGGCTATAGCCCGAGACAGGACATAGGCTACTTTTGATTTCGATAACGTAGGCTAAGCAACTCTAACCATGGTTCTAATTAGGATGGGTGGCCAAAACTAAAACGGCTGAACAGATAAAAACGAAATTTGGCACACAGATAGGCTATAGCCTAAGAAAGGACGTAGGTTACTTTTAGTTATGATAATGCAGGTTAAGCAACTCTAACCATGGTTCTAATTAGGATGGGTGGCCGAAACTAAAACGGCTGAACAGATTAAAACGAAATTTGCACACAGAGAGGCTATAGCCTAAGAAAGGACGTAGGCTACTTTTGGTTACGATAATGCAGGTTAAGCAACTCTTACCATGGTTCTAATTAGGATGGGTGGCCAAAACTAAAACGGCAGAACAGATTAAAACGAAATTGGGCACACAGATAGGCTATAGCCTAAGAAAGGACGTGGGCTACTTTTAATTACGATAACGCAGGTTAAGCAACTCTAACCATGGTTCTAATTAGGATGGGTGGCCAAAACTAAAACGGCTGAACCGATTAAAACGAAATTTGGCACACAGAGAGGCTATAGCCTAAGAAAGGACGTAGGCTACTTTTAGTTACGATAATGCAGGTTAAGCAACTCTAACCATGGTTCTAATTAGGATGGGTGGCCAAAACTAAAACTGCTGAACAGATTAAAACGAAATTTGCCACACAGAGAGGCTTTAGCCTAAGAAAGGACGTGGGCTACTTTTAATTACGATAATGCAGGTTAAGCAACTCTAACCATGGTTCTAATTAGGATGGGTGGCCAAAACTAAAACGGCTGAACAGATTAAAACGAAATTTGCCACACAGAGAGGCTATAGCCTAAGAAAGGACGTAGGCTACTTTTAGTTAGGATAATGCAGGTTAAGCAACTCTCACCTTGAGACGGTTGGCCCCGATCTTGCGGATTGCCAGTACGGGTTCCGCCGGGGCAGGTCCACCATCCACGCCATCCTGAGGGTAAAATCTGTGGCGCAGGAAGCGGTTTCCCAGGGTGAGGTCGTAGTAGTGGTGTCTCTAGACATCACCAACGCATTTAACTCCCTCCCCTGGGCTTGCATCATGGAGGCACTCCGCTTTCACGGGGTGCCAACATACCTGCGTCGCATCGTCGGCGATTACCTCTCAGGTAGGAGGATCATCTTCCCTGCGCATAGCGGGTGGAAGGAGAAGGAGGTGACGTGCGGTGTTCCGCAGGGGTCTGTCTTAGGACCACTCCTGTGGAACATCGGCTACGACTGGGTGCTACGGGGGACCAATCTTCCGGGTGTCGAGTTGGTTTGTTACGCCGACGACACCCTGGTGGTATCCCGTGGCACCTCGTTTCGTGAGGCGTCAATACTCGCCACGGCTGCTGTCGCTGATGTGGTGCGCCGGATCCGGCGACTGGGTCTGGAGGTTGCGTTGCACAAATCCGAGGCGTTGTGCTTTCATGCCCCTCGGAGGCGACCTCCTCCAGACTCTGGACTGATGGTGGGCGGGGTCCAGATTGCCATCAAGCCGTCGATGCTTTACTTGGGCATCGTCCTTGATGGCAAATGGAATTTCGGCGCTCACTTCGCGGCACTGGCACCGCGAGTCGTGGCGGCGGCGAGCGCGCTGACGCAGCTCATGCCGAACCTTGGAGGTCCTGAAGCGTCCTGCAGGCGCCTGTACTTGGGGGTCGTGCGGTCCATGGCCCTATATGGTGCCCCTGTGTGGGAGGAAGCCCTTAACCGGCAGAATATCGCCCTCTTACGGAGACCGCAGAGGGTGATGGCGATAAGGGCTGCCAGGGGCTACCGCACGATCTCCTACGAGGCAGCCTGCGTGCTGGCTGGATCAATACCCTGGGACATCGAAGCGAGTGCCCTCGCGTCACTATTCTTTTGGCGTGAGGAGGCGCTGGCCCGGGGTCACCGACCTGCACCTCGCGAAATTGAGGGACGACGAGATGAGCTGCGTCAGCGCTCAATTGAAGAGTGGGCCTTGAGGCTGGAGCAGCCCTGTTTCGGGGTCAGGACCGCTGAGGCGGTCCGCCCAGTTTTGAGCCGGTGGTTGGCGAGGCAGCACGGCTTGCTCACATTCCGCCTGACGCAGGTGCTCTCCGGACATGGTTGTTTCGGAGGTTACCTGTGTCGCATAGCGGGTAGGGAGCCGTCTGCTGTCTGCCACCACTGTGATGGCTGTGCGGACGAAAACGCCCAGCACACCCTAGAGCGCTGCCCAGCCTGGGCTGATGAACGCGCCGCAATGTGCGCGGTCGTGGGGGACGACCTTTCGCTGCCGACCGTGGTCAAAGCCATGGTCGACAGCGAGACGTCGTGGAATGCGGTGCAGGCCTTTGCGGAGCAGGTGATGCTCCGCAAGGAGGCGGCGGAACGAGAGCGAGAGGACACCACCGATCTCGCCATCCGCCGCCGGCGCACCGGGCGCAGGAGGCGCGCCTATGGCATGCACCTGCAGCCCCCACAATAAGGGTCGGTCGAGTGGTGGAAACGGGATTCCGCTGCTCGGCTCTCAACGACTCTTCGGGTGTAAGTCGTCAAGTGTCACGACGACTTTACCCTTGCGGGTAAGGAGAGTGGCCGCAGGGCCCACCCCGCAGGCTCGCTCTGATTCCTCTCCTTTGAGAGGATCCACAGAGCGAGCAAAGTAGAGACCGCAAAAGCGGTCGCCGCGCCGGGGCTGTGGAGCCAGAATAGCACACGCCCCCGGCACAAAGCGGCACAGAGGTGACACCGCGGAGTTTAGTGGCTACACCACATAACCGCACCTGGCGTCCCGTAGCCCGTGCGGTATCCGAAGGGATTCTTCGCGTTATAAAAAAAAAAAAAAAAAAAAAAAAAAAAAAAAAAAAAAAAAAAAAGGTTAAGCAACTCTAACCATGGTTCTAATTAGGATGGGTGGCCAAAACTAAAACGGCTGAAGAGATAAAAACGAAATTTGGCACACAGATAGGCTATAGCCTAAGAAAGGACGTGGGCTACTTTTAATTACGATAACGCAGGTTAAGCAACTCTAACCATGGTTCTAAGTAGGATGGGTGGCCAAAACTAAAACGGCTGAACCGATTAAAACGAAATTTGGCACACAGAGAGGCTATAGCCTAAGAAAGGACGTAGGCTACTTTTAGTTACGATAATGCAGGTTAAGCAACTCTAACCATGGTTCTAATTAGGATGGGTGGCCAAAACTAAAACTGCTGAACAGATTAAAACGAAATTTGCCACACAGAGAGGCTATAGCCTAAAAAAGGACGTGGGCTACTTTTAATTACGATAATGCAGGTTAAGCAACTCTAACCATGGTTCTAATTAGGATGGGTGGCCAAAACTAAAACGGCTGAACAAATTAAAACGAAATTTGCCACACAGAGAGGCTATAGCCTAAGAAAGGACGTAGGCTACTTTTAGTTAGGATAATGCAGGTTAAGCAACTCTAACCATGGTTCTAATTAGGATGGGTGGCCAAAACTAAAACGGCTGAAGAGATAAAAACGAAATTTGGCACACAGATAGGCTATAGCCTAAGAAAGGACGTGGGCTACTTTTAGTTACGATAATGCAGGTTAAGCAACTCTAACCATGGTTCTAATTAGGATGGGTGGCCAAAACTAAAACAGCTGAACAGATTAAAACGAAATTTGGCACACAGATAGGCTATAGCCTAAGAAAGGACGTGGGCTACTTTTAATTACGATAATGCAGGTTAAGCAACTCTAACCATGGTTCTAATTAGGATGGGTGGCCAAAACTAAAACGGCTGAACAGATTAAAACGAAATTTGGCACACAGATAGGCTATAGCCTAAGAAAGGACGTGGGCTACTTTTAATTACGATAATGCAGGTTAAGCAACTCTAACCATGGTTCTAATTAGGGTGGGTGGCCAAAACTAAAACGGCTGGACCGAATAAAACGTAATTTGGCACACAGAGAGGCTATAGCCTAAGAAAGGACGTAGGCTACTTTTAGTTACGATAACGCAGGTTAAGCAACTCTAACCATGGTTCTAATTAGGATGGGTGGCCAAAACTAAAACAGCTGAACAGATTAAAACGAAATTTGGCACACAGATAGGCTATAGCCTAAGAAAGGACGTGGGCTACTTTTAATTACGATAATGCAGGTTAAGCAACTCTAACCATGGTTCTAATTAGGATGGGTGGCCAAAACTAAAACGGCTGAACAGATTAAAACGAAATTTGGCACACAGATAGGCTATAGCCTAAGAAAGGACGTGGGCTACTTTTAATTACGATAATGCAGGTTAAGCAACTCTAACCATGGTTCTAATTAGGATGGGTGGCCAAAACTAAAACGGCTGAACAGATTAAAACGAAATTTGCCACACAGAGAGGCTATAGCCTAAGAAAGGACGTAGGCTACTTTTAGTTACGATAATGCAGGTTAAGCAACTCTTACCATGGTTTTAATTAGGATGGGTGGCCAAAACTAAAACGGCTGAACAGATTAAAACGAAATTTGGCACACAGAGAGGCTATAGCCTGAGGAAGGACATAGGCTACTTTTGATTTCAATAGCGCAGGTAAGGAGCGGCCGCATATTATCAGAAATTTCTGTTAGAAAAATTCTGACGCTCGCCGGAAGGCACTCCGTGCATACATTTTGTATTAGCTCCGCACACTGTTAGAAAAATTCTAACGTGTCGTCCGTTTCTGATGCCCGACGGATGGCACTTCAGCCGGACGTCAGAATTTTTTCTGATAGAAATTGCGGAAGGCGTGTTTTCCATACATTTTGTACTAGGCCCCGCACACTATCAGAAATTCGCGTCAGTTTACCGTCCGCCGCCGTACGCTGCACACGTGTTTGTTGTATTTTAGGAACCTACGTTCTTGACGAAAATGAGTTAAATCAAGATTTAATTGCCGATGTGGAAAAATATCTATGTTTGTGGAACGCGATGTTGAAAATGACCAGAATAAAATACACAGAGACTTAGCTAGGAAGCGAATATGCCAAATATTAATTGAGAATTGAAATCCATATTTCAATATCAAGGTTTTTAGGGTTCCATGTCCAAAGCGTAAAAACGGGATCCTATTTACGAGATTTCAATGTCCGTGTGTCACCATCATACATAAACCGTTGTTTGTTTGGTTATTCGTATGTGTAAGTAGCCAACACTGGTGTCAGCGATATTTCAAGCTGCCTTAAGGCATCTGACATAGCTAAACGACTGACATCAATGATGACAGCCGCTACCAACGGCTTAACGTGCCTTCCGAAGCACGGAGGAGCTCGAGATATTGTTATGCCACTTGCGGTCACCCATCCAAGTAGGGACTGCACCAGGGGTTGCTTAACATACGTAAGCGCCCATAGAGCTCACACCCACTGGACCATCGGGCTCCTCAAATACCTCTCCTCATAAACCGTGATTACTATACAGTTAAAATTTTCATAGATGATGAACTTATTTGCTTTTGCCGTAAACACTAGAATCAGAATAAAATCCTAATACAATATTATACGAGTAAATGCGAAAGTGAGTTTGTTTGTTTGTTTCTTTGTTACGCTTTCACGCCCTACGAGTATCTACTTAACCGATCATCATGAAATTTTGCATACACATAGGTTAGAGTACTGAGAAGGACATAGGCTATAATTCACGCGGGCGAAGCCGCGGGTAACAGCTAGTAGGCTATAATTCACGCGGGCGAAGCCGCGGGTAACAGCTAGTATATGATAAATGGGTAAAATCGCTAACATACGAGCGAGTCGTGCAACAAAGTAACGTTACAAACATTACGCATGATTTAACCGATAGTATGTTTTGTGATGATATCTTCAAAGGCGGCGCTTTCTCTTCAAAAAGCTGTCGGATACTTCACAACCTTTTTAGGCATGGACAGTTGAGTTTTGATAAACGTGATTAAGATATTGTTTACGTAACATTTTTTTTTCGTATGAGTATGAGCAAAAAAGTAAAAAGAGATGTGCGTGTGGAGTGGGTCTGTGTAAGTACTCTTTTTATAAAGTTAGCTATATTTTTACGTAATTCTAAATTCAAATTCATGGGAAAATGAGAACCCAAATGTCTATCGGTTGCTTATTTAGTTGAGACTTTTTATTTATCGCGAATTATGTATCTAGTCTTTCATACTCAATCAAAGGAGATTATGTATTACTAGCTGTTACCCGCGGCTTCGCCCGCGTGAATTATAGCCTATGTCCTTCTCAGTACTCTAACCTATGTGTATGCAAAATTTCATGATGATCGGTTAAGTAGATACTCGTAGGGCGTGAATGCGTAACAAAGAAACAAACAAACAAACTCACTTTCGCATTTACTCGTATAATATTGTATTAGGATTTTATTCTGATTCTAGTGTTTACGGCAAAAGCAAATAAGTTCATCATCTATGAAAATTTTAACTGAATAGTAATCACGGTTTATGAGGAGAGGTATTTGAGGAGCCCGATGGTCCAGTGGGTGTGAGCTCTATGAGCGCTTACGTATGTTAAGCAACCCCTGGTGCAGTCCCTACTTGGATGGGTGACCGCAAGTGGCATAACAATATCTCGAGCTCCTCCGTGCTTCGGAAGGCACGTTAAGCCGTTGGTAGCGGCTGTCATCATTGATGTCAGTCGTTTAGCTATGTCAGATGCCTTAAGGCAGCTTGAAATATCGCTGACACCAGTGTTGGCTACTTACACATACGAATAACCAAACAAACAACGGTTTATGTATGATGGTGACACACGGACATTGAAATCTCGTAAATAGGATCCCGTTTTTACGCTTTGGACATGGAACCCTAAAAACCGTGATATTGAAATATGGATTTCAATTCTCAATTAATATTTGGCATATTCGCTTCCTAGCTAAGTCTCTGTGTATTTTATTCTGGTCATTTTCAACATCGCGTTCCACAAACATAGATATTTTTCCACATCGGCAATTAAATCTTGATTTAACTCATTTTCGTCAAGAACGTAGGTTCCTAAAATACAACAAACACGTGTGCAGCGTACGGCGGCGGACGGTAAACTGACGCGAATTTCTGATAGTGTGCGGGGCCTAGTACAAAATGTATGGAAAACACGCCTTCCGCAATTTCTATCAGAAAAAATTCTGACGTCCGGCTGAAGTGCCATCCGTCGGGCATCAGAAACGGACGACACGTTAGAATTTTTCTAACAGTGTGCGGAGCTAATACAAAATGTATGCACGGAGTGCCTTCCGGCGAGCGTCAGAATTTTTCTAACAGAAATTTCTGATAATATGCGGCCGCTCCTTACCTGCGCTATTGAAATCAAAAGTAGCCTATGTCCTTCCTCAGGCTATAGCCTCTCTGTATGCCAAATTTCGTTTTAATCTGTTCAGCCGTTTTAGTTTTGGCCACCCATCCTAATTAAAACCATGGTAAGAGTTGCTTAACCTGCATTATCGTAACTAAAAGTAGCCTACGTCCTTTCTTAGGCTATAGCCTCTCTGTGTGGCAAATTTCGTTTTAATCTGTTCAGCCGTTTTAGTTTTGGCCACCCATCCTAATTAGAACCATGGTTAGAGTTGCTTAACCTGCATTATCGTAATTAAAAGTAGCCCACGTCCTTTCTTAGGCTATAGCCTATCTGTGTGCCAAATTTCGTTTTAATCTGTTCAGCCGTTTTAGTTTTGGCCACCCATCCTAATTAGAACCATGGTTAGAGTTGCTTAACCTGCATTATCGTAATTAAAAGTAGCCCACGTCCTTTCTTAGGCTATAGCCTATCTGTGTGCCAAATTTCGTTTTAATCTGTTCAGCTGTTTTAGTTTTGGCCACCCATCCTAATTAGAACCATGGTTAGAGTTGCTTAACCTGCGTTATCGTAACTAAAAGTAGCCTACGTCCTTTCTTAGGCTATAGCCTCTCTGTGTGCCAAATTACGTTTTATTCGGTCCAGCCGTTTTAGTTTTGGCCACCCATCCTAATTAGAACCATGGTTAGAGTTGCTTAACCTGCATTATCGTAACTAAAAGTAGCCTACGTCCTTTCTTAGGCTATAGCCTCTCTGTGTGGCAAATTTCGTTTTAATCTGTTCAGCCGTTTTAGTTTTGGCCACCCATCCTAATTAGAACCATGGTTAGAGTTGCTTAACCTGCATTATCGTAATTAAAAGTAGCCCACGTCCTTTCTTAGGCTATAGCCTCTCTGTGTGGCAAATTTCGTTTTAATCTGTTCAGCAGTTTTAGTTTTGGCCACCCATCCTAATTAGAACCATGGTTAGAGTTGCTTAACCTGCATTATCGTAACTAAAAGTAGCCTACGTCCTTTCTTAGGCTATAGCCTCTCTGTGTGCCAAATTTCGTTTTAATCGGTTCAGCCGTTTTAGTTTTGGCCACCCATCCTACTTAGAACCATGGTTAGAGTTGCTTAACCTGCGTTATCGTAATTAAAAGTAGCCCACGTCTTTTCTTAGGCTATAGCCTATCTGTGTGCCAAATTTCGTTTTTATCTCTTCAGCCGTTTTAGTTTTGGCCACCCATCCTAATTAGAACCATGGTTAGAGTTGCTTAACCTGCATTATCGTAACTAAAAGTAGCCTACGTCCTTTCTTAGGCTATAGCCTCTCTGTGTGGCAAATTTCGTTTTAATCTGTTCAGCCGTTTTAGTTTTGGCCACCCATCCTAATTAGAACCATGGTTAGAGTTGCTTAACCTGCATTATCGTAATTAAAAGTAGCCCACGTCCTTTCTTAGGCTATAGCCTCTCTGTGTGGCAAATTTCGTTTTAATCTGTTCAGCAGTTTTAGTTTTGGCCACCCATCCTAATTAGAACCATGGTTAGAGTTGCTTAACCTGCATTATCGTAACTAAAAGTAGCCTACGTCCTTTCTTAGGCTATAGCCTCTCTGTGTGCCAAATTTCGTTTTAATCGGTTCAGCCGTTTTAGTTTTGGCCACCCATCCTAATTAGAACCATGGTTAGAGTTGCTTAACCTGCGTTATCGTAATTAAAAGTAGCCCACGTCCTTTCTTAGGCTATAGCCTATCTGTGTGCCCAATTTCGTTTTAATCTGTTCTGCCGTTTTAGTTTTGGCCACCCATCCTAATTAGAACCATGGTAAGAGTTGCTTAACCTGCATTATCATAACTAAAAGTAGCCTTCGTCCTTTCTTAGGCTATAGCCTATCTGTGTGCCAAATTTCGTTTTTATCTGTTCAGCCGTTTTAGTTTTGGCCACCCATCCTAATTAGAACCATGGTTAGAGTTGCTTAGCCTACGTTATCGAAATCAAAAGTAGCCTATGTCCTTTCTCGGGCTATAGCCTATCTGTGTGCCAAATTTCGTTTTAATCGGTTCAGCCGTTTTAGTTTTGGCCACCCATCCTAATTAGAACCATGGTTAGAATTGCTTAACCTGCGTTATCGTAATTAAAAGTAGCCCACGTCCTTTCTTAGGCTATAGCTTATCTGTGTGCCAAATTTCGTTTTTATCTGTTCAGCCGTTTTAGTTATGGCCAACCATCCTAATTAGAACCATGGTTAGAGTTGCTTAACCTACGTTATCGAAATCAAAAGTAGCCTATGTCCTTTCTCGGGCTATAGCCTATCTGTGTGCCAAATTTCGTTTTAATCGGTTCAGCCGTTTTAGCGTGAAAGCGAGACAGACAGACAGACAGACAGACAGACAGACAGAGTTACTTTCGCATTTATAATATTAAGTATGGAAGTATGGATTACCTGTTACCGGCGGGTTTGCCCGCGTTTCATATAAACCGCGTGTAATAGCCAACGTCGTTCTCAGTACCCTAACCTATGTGTTTACAAAATTTCATGATGATCGGTTCAGTACATAGGGCGTGAAAGTGTAACAAACAAACAAAACAAACTCACTTTCGCATTTATAATATTAGTTGGGATTAGATAGTTAGGATTTGAACGTGTCAGTTAACGTTCTTTGACTGTTTCCTTGGCTGACTATGAAAAGTATAAAAAGACCATTTTTCGTTTAACATCACCCTACTTTCTATAATAGGAGAGTGATATGTGTGAGGTGCCGAAACGAGAGTGCTTATGTCTTTTGAGACGCGCTCAATCAAAGGAGTGGCTCAGTTTTGGGACACTACACTGTAGAGGTTTTACATAGCGTCCCGGCTACAAGACTGCTTTCCTTTATATTTCATTTTTGCCAGGTTTTTGGCGAAGCCTTCTTCATCAGGTCTTTTTCAGTTTCCACTGCAGGAGCGATGACCCTCTGTCTATATATTAGCCTGAGCAGATAGGGAATTTGGTCTACACTCTAAACGCTGGCCAGTCAGGTTGGAGATGTCTCTTATATGTTCATACTCTACTGGGAACCACACGGGAAATTGCAGCCTAGCCTACCCTTTAATGTTTTTGTTTTTGTATGTGTCAAATTAATAATTAAAAACATTCTACATATTATATCCTCGCTAAACTACAAATGGTTTTTGGCAAACAACAGTAAATAACATAATTATAATGACAGCAAATAACATAAAAATAATGTAGAAAAAATGAACTTATTGATAAAAATCACAACTGCCTATGGAATGTTAAAGTAACTTTAGAACGGCATGCCATATCTGCCCCAGCCGAAGTGGAGTTGTCCATATCCCAACGAAGCCGGGTGGATCAATTTACCATCATTACAGAGACGATTAGCGCTGGTGTGCGATCGCCTTTATGGTTGGTAATTAAGCTTCGAGATCTTTGTAATTATACCTTAAATGATGTGTAACCATCTGTGTTCATCATAGATATTATAATTATTTATTGCTTTGTGTGTTTATTTCATTTATTTTTTAAAATCATAGGACGGTAAACGAGCTAGCGGGTCACCTGATGGCAAGTGATCACCGCTGCCAATGCCAAGACAACTGCAACACCAGGGGTATGACAAAAAGTTGAAGAGCTCCCACCTGGATATGAATTGCTATGACAGACCTGGAAGTCCTTAAACAGACTTCGGACCCAGGTCGGCATGTAAGGAAAACCTGTCTAGATGGGGGTTTACTAACAACTTTGATGAGTTGTGCGAATGTGGACTCCCCCAAACAATGTCCCACTTGTTGTCTTGCTCTTTGTGCTCCTGCTCCTGTACATTGGATGATCTGATGATAGCTAACACTAACGCCATCCAAGTGGCTGCATTTTGGGAGCAAAAAATATAAATTAAACATAATTGGTTTGCCACCGACACGAAAAGTGACCGAACTCTCTCTCACTAACCGAACGAAGCATAGCAGCGGTAAAGCTACTACTCAAACGTCGATTTTCTGTGAGAACTTCCCCGAACGACCCGGTCCATTCATGCTACAAGCAAAGAGAAAAATTTCGCTGGTAGCGTGGCTCTACCATAATTACTAACCACAATTTTTCTTTTATAACATCACTAGCTGAACTTATGTATGATAATGTCGAATAAATTTTTGAGTTCCCATGATTGATCCCATAAGAAAAGTTGTTCATATTGATGGGCTGAGTTACCCATTAAAGGGCATGTCAAAGGTCAGTTTACACGCTGTATAACCAAGGCTCTCTACTTGTAATGTTTTACGAAGTAAAAGTTGTAGTAGCTGTTCTGTCTTCATGATTCAAGATTCAATCGTTTATTTAATATAGGTTTCTTTGAACACTTATTAATTGTCATACTTGTGTTTACAATTTTTACAACAAAATATTTTTGTTGACGACAATAATTTACTTAAGACTAAGTTTAGGCCGCTTCCAAAGCGGAGTGCAGAAGAAGCGGCAACAAACTGCACAGCGCATTTCTCCAAGCAACGTCAACTCACATGTAAATAAAAAAGCTATTGATATTGACAGGACTTAGCACGAACCATTTTATTTATTTATTTCTGCTGACGTTTCTATGGAGTTAAATCCTCGTGGTCGTAGCAAGAGATTATTATGTATTTATAGAATAACTAGCTGTTACCCGCGGCTTCGCCCGCGTGAATTATAGCCTATGTCCTTCTCAGTACTCTAACCTATGTGTATGCAAAATTTCAGGATGATCGGTTAAGTAGATACTCGTAGGGCGTGAAAGCGTAACAAAGAAACAAACTCACTTTCGCATTTACTCGTATAATATTGTATTAGGATTTTATTCTGATTCTAGTGTTTACGGCAAAAGCAAATAAGTTCATCATCTATGAAAATTTTAACTGTATAGTAATCACGGTTTATGAGGAGAGGTATTTGAGGAGCCCGATGGTCCAGTGGGTGTGAGCTCTATGAGCGCTTACGTATGTTAAGCAACCCCTGGTGCAGTCCCTACTTGGATGGGTGACCGCAAGTGGCATAACAATATCTCGAGCTCCTCCGTGCTTCGGAAGGCACGTTAAGCCGTTGGTAGCGGCTGTCATCATTGATGTCAGTCGTTTAGCTATGTCAGATGCCTTAAGGCAGCTTGAAATATCGCTGACACCAGTGTTGGCTACTTACACATACGAATAACCAAACAAACAACGGTTTATGTATGATGGTGACACACGGACATTGAAATCTCGTAAATAGGATCCCGTTTTTACGCTTTGGACATGGAACCCTAAAAACCTTGATATTGAAATATGGATTTCAATTCTCAATTAATATTTGTCATATTCGCTTCCTAGCTAAGTCTCTGTGTATTTTATTCTGGTCATTTTCAACATCGCGTTCCACAAACATAGATATTTTTCCACATCGGCAATTAAATCTTGATTTAACTCATTTTCGTCAAGAACGTAGGTTCCTAAAATACAACAAACACGTGTGCAGCGTACGGCGGCGGACGGTAAACTGACGCGAATTTCTGATAGTGTGCGGGGCCTAGTACAAAATGTATGGAAAACACGCCTTCCGCAATTTCTATCAGAAAAAATTCTGACGTCCGGCTGAAGTGCCATCCGGCGGGCATCAGAAACGGACGACACGTTAGAATTTTTCTAACAGTGTGCGGGAGCTAATACAAAATGTATGCACGGAGTGCCTTCCGGCGAGCGTCAGAATTTTTCTAACAGAAATTTCTGATAATATGCGGCCGCTCCTTACCTGCGCTATTGAAATCAAAGGTAGCCTATGTCCTTCCTCAGGCTATAGCCTCTCTGTGTGCCAAATTTCGTTTTAATCTGTTCAGCCGTTTTAGTTTTGGCCACCCATCCTAATTAAAACCATGGTAAGAGTTGCTTAACCTGCATTATCGTAACTAAAAGTAGCCTACGTCCTTTCTTAGGCTATAGCCTCTCTGTGTGGCAAATTTCGTTTTAATCTGTTCAGCCGTTTTAGTTTTGGCCACCCATCCTAATTAGAACCATGGTTAGAGTTGCTTAACCTGCATTATCGTAATTAAAAGTAGCCCACGTCCTTTCTTAGGCTATAGCCTATCTGTGTGCCAAATTTCGTTTTAATCTGTTCAGCCGTTTTAGTTTTGGCCACCCATCCTAATTAGAACCATGGTTAGAGTTGCATAACCTGCATTATCGTAATTAAAAGTAGCCCACGTCCTTTCTTAGGCTATAGCCTATCTGTGTGCCAAATTTCGTTTTAATCTGTTCAGCTGTTTTAGTTTTGGCCACCCATCCTAATTAGAACCATGGTTAGAGTTGCTTAACCTGCATTATCGTAACTAAACGTAGCCTACGTCCTTTCTTAGGCTATAGCCTCTCTGTGTGCCAAATTACGTTTTATTCGGTCCAGCCGTTTTAGTTTTGGCCACCCATCCTAATTAGAACCATGGTTAGAGTTGCTTAACCTGCATTATCGTAACTAAAAGTAGCCTACGTCCTTTCTTAGGCTATAGCCTCTCTGTGTGGCAAATTTCGTTTTAATCTGTTCAGCCGTTTTAGTTTTGGCCACCCATCCTAATTAGAACCATGGTTAGAGTTGCTTAACCTGCATTATCGTAATTAAAAGTAGCCCACGTCCTTTCTTAGGCTATAGCCTCTCTGTGTGGCAAATTTCGTTTTAATCTGTTCAGCAGTTTTAGTTTTGGCCACCCATCCTAATTAGAACCATGGTTAGAGTTGCTTAACCTACGTTATCGAAATCAAAAGTAGCCTATGTCCTTTCTCGGGCTATAGCCTATCTGTGTGCCAAATTCCGTTTTAATCGGTTCAGACGCTTTAGTTTTGGCCATCCATCCTAATTAGAACCATGGTTAGAGTTGCTTAACTTGCGTTATCGTAATTAAAAGTAGCCCACGTCCTTTCTTAGGCTATAGCCTCTCTGTGTGGCAAATTTCGTTTTAATCTGTTCAGCCGTTTTAGTTTTGGCCACCCATCCTAATTAGAACCATGGTTAGAGTTGCTTAACCTGCGTTATCGTAATTAAAAGTAGCCTACGTCCTTTCTTAGACTAAAGCCTATCTGTGTGCCAAATTTAGTTTTTATCTGTTCAGCCGTTTTAGTTTTGGCCACCCATTCTTATTAGAACCATGGTTAGAGTTGCTTAACCTGCGTTATCGTAATTATAAGTAGCTCACCTCCTTTCTTAGGCTATAGCCTATCTGTGTGCCCAATTTCGTTTTAATCTGTTCAGCCGTTTTAGTTTTGGCCACCCATCCTAATTAGAACCATGGTTAGAGTTGCTTAACCTGCATTATCATAACTAAAAGTAGCCTACGTCCTTTCTTAGGCTATAGCCTATCTGTGTGCCAAATTTCGTTTTTATCTGTTCAGCCGTTTTAGTTTTGGCCACCCATCCTAATTAGAACCATGGTTAGAGTTGCTTAGCCTACGTTATCGAAATCAAAAGTAGCCTATGTCCTTTCTCGGGCTATAGCCTATCTGTGTGCCAAATTTCGTTTTAATCGGTTCAGCCGTTTTAGTTTTGGCCACCCACCTAATTAGAACCATGGTTAGAATTGCTTAACCTGCGTTATCGTAATTAAAAGTAGCCCACGTCCTTTCTTAGGCTATAGCTTATCTGTGTGCCAAATTTCGTTTTTATCTGTTCAGCCGTTTTAGTTTTGGCCAACCATCCTAATTAGAACCATGGTTAGAGTTGCTTAACCTACGTTATCGAAATCAAAAGTAGCCTATTACCTTTCTCGGGCTATAGCCTATCTGTGTGCCAAATTTCGTTTTAATCGGTTCAGCCGTTTTAGTTTTGGCCACCCACCTAATTAGAACCATGGTTAGAATTGCTTAACCTGCGTTATCGTAATTAAAAGTAGCCCACGTCCTTTCTTAGGCTATAGCTTATCTGTGTGCCAAATTTCGTTTTTATCTGTTCAGCCGTTTTAGTTTTGGCCAACCATCCTAATTAGAACCATGGTTAGAGTTGCTTAACCTACGTTATCGAAATCAAAAGTAGCCTATTACCTTTCTCGGGCTATAGCCTATCTGTGTGCCAAATTTCGTTTTAATCGGTTCAGCCGTTTTAGCGTGAAAGCGAGACAGACAGACAGACAGACAGACAGACAGACAGACAGACAGACAGAGTTACTTTCGCATTTATATAAATAATATAATATATAATAATATAATAATAATATATATAAAAATATATTATTACCAATCGATATTTATTAACGCTAAAGGTTCTTTAAAAATATAAATGAGATACGCATAGTTCACGAATATTTTACTAGACTGAAAAATATCAACAATATAAGGTGACATATTTTCAAAAATATAATTTTAAAATTAAGAATTTAAATCTAAACCGTCTTATTATAAAAAAACGGCAAAAATAGGTTTAAATCTGTTCTACCTCAGTTCGGACTTGTGATGAATCAAGTATAGTTTAGGAAATTAAACTTTGCTTCATTATAAAAAGTGAACTAAGTCACGATCGACTTAGATTTGAGACGATCCCCCGAAAACATATTTCATTCGTTCATTCATTCAATCGTTCCACTACATCGTTCCAATCTTCATGATAATTGTAATTTTTTTTTAAAATTTGTTGATTGGAATAGAATAAAGCTTAAAAATAATAAAATTGAAATTATGAAAGATGTATATTTTTGTTATAAATGATATATTCAAAGGTTTGATTACATAAATCATACTTTTTTCCTGCAAATATTTTTTTACGTAACTATTGGTAACCTTATAACCCTGAAACGGAACGGATCTGAGCGCGCGTAACAAATTGTATTTTTTCCAAAGAAGCCAAATAGTAACCTCGAAAATTGTTTTATATTAGATTGTAAAAAGTAAATTTTTCAAATTTATTGAATTAAAGGAGCCGTGGTCGTGTGTACAAAAAGTATTGTTTTGTAGATGCTGATAAGGATCGCCGAGAAACTAACCTCAAAGTTTGTTTACGATGGTGAAATGTTTAATAAATCAATGGTTCCAGGTGTCCAAGCATGGTTTTCTAGTTGTTGTGAAATAAAAATGACAATAATAGTGTTGAAAGTGATAAAATAATATATTTACGACATGTAAATTTTCAAATCATTAAATAATTTTACGTGATATTTGTGATTGTTTTACTGCTTTCTTTGTATTTATTAAGTATTTGCTCATTGTAAAATAAGTAAGTATCGAGTTTTCACGTAGATTCTAGCATCAACATATACTTTTGTAGTAAAAAAATCTATTTGTTAGTTACAAAATGAGTTAGTATTAAAGTTAAACTAGTGAAATGCTGGTTTATCTTTTGACCTAGGATCATGTAGGACTTAAGCGATAAACCTTTTTTTATAATACGGTTTTCCTTTGTACTTGACTTGAGAACCGACTTAGAGATGGTTTAATAGTTAGTCCGCTTTTTATAATAAGACGGAAAGAGTTTGCAATATTCTCCCCCCCTAAACTACAGCACAGGCAACCGCACCAGTTTCCTAACCGGTCGCCTCAGCACTCCTGCTTTTGTTGTTACATCGACCACTCTGATATTTCCGTCTTTTGCGGGATACACAGCAATTACTTTTCCTTTGGGCCATGTTCCCCGCGGAAGATTTTCATCGATGATGATAACAACGTCTCCTACTGCTAGGTTTCTGTGCGGATTTGTGTTTACCTGTCTCGGTATTAAGCTGGGGAGATATTCTTTTACCCACCTCTTCCAAAAGTGATCCGATAGTCTTATCGCTTTTTTCCAATTCTTGCGGCAGGTCAAATCTCGATCACTTAATTGAAGCGGAGTTGCAAAATTCGTAGAGCTTGATCCCAGAAGAAAATGGTTGGGAGTCAGGGCTTCTTCTTCGGATTCAACTGCGACAAAAGTGAGAGGACGACTGTTTATTAAACTTTCAGCCTCAGCTAACACAGTCAGGAGAAGTTCTTCTTGAACACCTTTTGTTTGAGGTAGAGTAACCCTCAGAGCAGTCTTTACTGAGCGAACTAACCTTTCCCAGCATCCCCCCATAGAAGGTGCTCCCGGTGGAATGAACTTCCATTTGATAAGGGTGTTGGCAGCAAACGTAGTCACAGGAGTTCCGTAAAGCTTTCTTAATTCTTTGGTAGCTCCGACGAACGATGTCCCATTATCGCTCCATATTTCTGATGGCGTACCACGCCTTGCAATAAATCGTCGTAGTGCCATCACTGCTGCATCTGCTGACAGGCTGTGAACTACCTCAATGTGAATAGCTCTTGTTGTTATACAAGTAAATATAGCCACCCAACGCTTCTCAGATCGTCTTCCAATGCTCACAGTAAGGGGTCCAAAATAATCAAGCCCAGTGAAAGAAAATGCGCGTTTATGATGCGCCAGGCGTGCAAGCGGCAAGTCACCAAACGGAGGAACTGATGCCACAGCTTTTCTGTTCTTGCAAAATTGGCACTGGTACGTTACCTTCTTTATTATGGTTCTAAGGCGAACAATAAAATATTGCTGTCTCATTTCATTTAAGACAGTTTCGTTATTCGCATGTGCAAACTTGTGGTGGTAAAATAAAATCAAAAGTTGAATAGCTCTCACGTTTCCATCGAGAATGATAGGATTTTGAATGAAGTCACCCATGTCGTCTAACTTGGCTCGGCCCTTCAAGCGCATCAAACCATCTTCGGCTACGAAGATTTCGACCTTTCGCAACTTATTGCTCGCTTGCATAGGAGTTCCATCAACAGCACACTTGTATTCTGCAGGAAACGACGTTTGTTGGCAAGCAATGAAAGTGTGTAGGCGAACTCTAATTAAATCTTCAGCAGAAGGGCTTACGGAAAAGGCTGACCTAGTGGTGCGGTTGCTAGAATCAGTAATAACAAAACGAGTGATAAAATTATCTAGCCATACAATACTTTTAATGTCTACCCCACTTTTTATTAGACACCGGAACTTTAACAATCTTATATAATTTTGAGCCAACGCTGATGTGCGTTGAAATTTTATCCAAGAACTAAAATGTTCTGGATTAGCAAGTAAAAAAAAGGTACGTTCAGTGACAACATTAAGAAACGCAAAATCGCTAGAAGTAATATCGTTAGTACACTGAATATCTGTGACTGTCTCCAACGGCCAGTCATCACGAGATAAAGATAAAAATTTAGGACCCTCTAACCATCTATCGCTTATACTACCAGTCCGAAAACGAGTGGCTCTATCCGCAACATTTTCCGCTGTAGGGATCCAATGCCATTCACTTTCAGAAGTGGTCTCTAAATTTTCACCAACTCTATGGGCGATAAATGTTTTGAGGGTATGAGACTTGTTTCGTATCCAAGCCAAGACATTTTTAGAGTCACACCAAAAGAAACGCGCGGTCGGCTTGTTAGTACAAGCAGAACTAATGGCAGCGGCAAGCCGGGATGCCATTAGTGCTCCTTGCAATTCCAATCTGAGAATAGAAACTACTTTAATAGGCGCCACGCGAGCTTTGCTGATAATTAAACATAGCTGTACTGAACCATCTGCAAAGACAAAGCGCCAGTAAGCGACGGCAACATAAGCTTCTTTACTTGCGTCACAAAATACATGTAACTCTCTATCCTTCTTTGAAATCCCTATGGAATCTAGATGGTAATAATCGTTAATCATAGATTTAATCTCATCATACTCATCCAACGTACAGTGGTTCACAAAATAGACTTGTTTTGACCTACTTTGAGCCATCCCATACAAAACCCAACCTAAAGCCGTACGACACGCAACGGGTTGTGACTTCGTTCCACAACGTGTTTCTTTAGCTATTGTAAGATGCCAGTTATCGACACCGATAAGGATAGTAGGAACAGCGTTCTCATAAACCACGTCATCACTAATGTCTTGAAGGTATGGATATGACTTTACCATTTGGCTACAAACCGACTGACGGGAACCTAGATTGAGATTTTTCATTGACCTAGCCCTAATTTGATAGAACTCGATAGAATTTCGACCACGAATATCAAAAGTTACTAACTCTACTGTTGTTTCTCTTGACAAACCACCAACACAGTCAATATGTAAAGACGCATTTGGGCCCCTAGCACCAATGACATCGGCCGTTTTAAAGTCCAAAAACGTTCCGGACGAGCCGTCATCAAGGAGCGCGAAAGTGTCTAAAGAACGCGTCGGGCCTCTTATTGTGACTGCAATAATCTTAAGTAAGGGTTTCAGAGAAGCAATATTTGTTTTAGATGAAGCATGAGCAACTTGCTGACGGTCAGATTCCGTAAAAGAATCAGACATATTTGTTTGGTCAGCAGAATTATCCTGCAGTTCTTAGACTAAGTTCACCTCTTGAGGTGATTGATGTAGTAGTTTATGGTGCCTCTTGGCACATGAATCATTTTCACATGCGTCTTTCGACTTACAAAAATTATATCTGTGGTTCCCTTTTAAGAGACACCGGTGACAAACTTTTTGCTCCTTGACCCAGCGCCACCTGTCATCAACGGTCAAAACTAAAAACCCTTGACAAGAAGTGACAGCATGACTGTTCGAATGACAGAAACTGCATGCGTGATTCGACTTTTTGGCGACAGATATCGCTTGGGGCTTCGAAACCGATTCATGGCAGGCAACCGATTTGACTTTTTCTTTATTTTGGCGTTTTATAGAATCGTCCAACATAGTAGAGTCTATAAATCCGAACTTACTGCGAACTTTGGCTTCGTAGTCCAAAAACTGGGATAATAGCTCTAATCTGCTGCACGTAGATACTCTTTTAAAGGCAAAGTGGGCCCACTGACCCCGTAGAGCAGGAGGCATCTTACCGACTATCGCGTTGCTTAATTCTGGTGAGGACAAATATTCGGTCTGCTTGAGCAGCATAATCGTGTCCACACAATTGCGAACTTTACAAGCAAAATCGGTTATCTCCTTTGACTCTAAAGAGATGAGATTCGGAAACGATTTAATTCTATTTACCTCTTGAAGAACTATCAATTCACTTTGTCCAAACTTTCTATGCAGCTGGGCGATAATGTCCTCTGGGTCCGACGCCGCTACCAATCGGATACCGACTGAGTCTCGGGCCGCTCCCCGTAAGGCGTTACTTAGCCTAGCCAAATTTTCTGCTTTCGAATAAGCAGACTTAGAGCTGTCATAAATTCTCCTAAATATTAGCCAGTCGGAAATTTTTCCGTCAAACATAGGTAAAGATATATTATTTACCTTTGGTTTCCTGGCGGCGAGCTCCGCAATGGCGTAGGCGAGTGAATTGATGTCGTTGTGTTGTCTACAGTCTATTTTATTATTCGTGTTACAATTTAAGTGTTGGGATGTGCTAACATTAGTGCATGTAGTGTCTAAGTTCTGGTGCGGCACGAAGTGAGCGCTCGGGCAGTTGCCCAAAGGGAGCGCAGCGTGCGCCGCAGCGGGCTGAGATAGGGGCACCGGCGCCGTCGTGAAAGCAGTGTGCGCTGCCATAGTCACGTCGGCTGCTGCAAGGCCGTTTGCCTCGCCCACATTAGAAACGTAATCCTGTGAACACGCATTAACGTTATCAGCCTGAGAGTGACTGAGCCACGTTTCTACATCTAGTCTAGCACGGGCGCTACTTGTAAGAGAATGACGTGAACGCCGAGAACTACAGGGAAGGCTATCAATTTCTGCGAGCTCAGCTTGCAGCTCGAGCTCTGCTACTGCGCGCTCTCTTTCCAGAGAGGCGCACTCTAGTTCTGCTGCTCTATGTTCTAATTTACGCTCACGCTCTAATATCCGTTCGGCAGCTGCACGTTCTCTGTCGGCTAGGCGGCGTGCATGCTCCGCTTGCAAAGCGAGCTTGCGCACCGGTCTTGACGACGTTGCAGACAAACGCGAACTAGCGATGGAGCCCCGTGGGGTTTCGCTAGCTTGCCCACCTGGCTGTATACTCGTCGTCGGCTGTGGTTGTTCACTTTGCACTACACTTTTACTACGCGTAATCATTTTATATTTCAATGTAGGTATACTAATTTTAAATTTTAAATTTCAAGCTCAAGGACCAAAATATTACCAATCGATATTTATTAACGCTAAAGGTTCTTTAAAAATATAAATGAGATACGCATAGTTCACGAATATTTTACTAGACTGAAAAATATCAACAATATAAGGTGACATATTTTCAAAAATATAATTTTAAAATTAAGAATTTAAATCTAAAGAGTTTGCAATATATATAAATATATAATATATATAATATATATATATAATATATATATATATTAGTAATATATTAGTATGGAAGTATGGATAGTATGGATTATGTATTTGAAACGCGAAAGTTTAAAAAATAATGTAAATAAGCTTATACGCATTTACGTATTAGCTTATTTACATGAAGACAGAACAGCTCAATTAATTATAATTTAAAATGCTTTCACTTAATTATCCAATTACTCGTGAAAGTGTAGCATGTGTAATATAAATCATAAATAAGCACCTTCTATAAAATGTCATCAGCATAATGAAAGTCTTGACAGGAATTAAAAGTAGTTCAGAAGTGACGCTTCACAATATTTTAACATTTTAAAATGGGAAGTTATCAATTCGGTAATACATAAATATGTAGGTTGTTGAGCTGCTAAGAGTGCTAAGTTTTTCATAGAAAATGCGACAGTAATTTTGTGAACCAAGCTGTTGCCCGCGGCTTCACCCGCGTGATTTATAGCCTATGTCCTTCTCTGTATCATTATCAACGTGTAAGCAAAATTTAATGATGATTATTTCAGTAGATAGGGCGTGACAGCGTAATTAAACGCACAAACTCACTTTCAAATTTATATATTAGTTGGCATGGGATGGGATGGGGTGGAGTGACGATTCGCGCAAGATGGCTGGCAGAAGCTGGATGCGAGCAGCCGAAGATAGATCTCCATGGCGTGCAATTGGGGAGGCATATGTCCAGCAGTGGACGATTATAGGCTGATGATGATGATGATGGGATGGGATTGCCATTTCTGTACATTCGATATCTTTTGTCACCGGTACAAATCACGGCGCCCGCCATGTCGCGTACGTCGGAAGCTATCAGTCAAACGGCGTGGGCGTTACAACTTACAAGTTGCTTGCCGCAAGTGATGTAGTAAGTAACATCATACATTATGCTATCATCATTCACTATTTGATTGAGAAACTTGAGTTAGTTAGTACTATGTTCTTCATAGTACAGCGCACGACAGTAATATAGTGAAACTAGCTGCCGGCGGCTTCGCCCGCGTGATTTATAGCCTTTGTCCTTCTCTGTACCATTATCAATGTGTATGCAAAATTTCATAATGATCGGTTTAGTAGATACGGCGGAAAGCGTAACAAACAAACTCACTTTCGCATTTATAATATTAGTTGGGATTGGGATAAAAATAATTCGCATACGTACAATCAGCCTGTATTGATCAACAATTCAGGGCTGTATCAATAACGGCAATAGGTAGACGCTTGAAATATTCACAGAATACCAAGTTGTATACTTATTTTCTTAAGTTTCTTTAATCTGTTGGAATTCTGTGGGAGGCGTGCCAGGAAATGCCAATGGACAAGCAGATTGTGCGCCGCAAATAGACATGGATAGGCCATACACTCAGGAGAGAGCCCACACACATCCCGAGGCAAGCCCTGGAGTGGACCCCTCAGGGCAAGCGAAAGGTTGGCCGTCCCAAGCAGACCTGGCGGCGCACAGTTGCGGCGGAGATGAAGACAATCGGGCTAACCTGGCCCGAAGTAAAGCGCGTTGCCAAAGACCGTTCGCGATGGAGAAAGACTGTTGAAGCCCTCTGCCCCACCTAGGGGCCTTAGGATCATAAGCCAAGTAAGTCATTTTTTCTTAAAAATTAAATATCAATGATACGTAACCCTTCGTGTGCGAATCCGATTAGCATTTGGCCGATTTTTAAACCAGAAAGAATAATCAAGACCAATCTCAAAACAACTTTATATAATATCAGTTTATATTCTTACTCCTATTTTTTCTCCGCATAACAATCCACCATCCATCTCGCAAAATATTGCAGCCACCAAGACAAAAATGCAAATAAAATAAAGCGCCGCCATAACACGGACATAACATCATAACATGAAAATTTCATGTCTCTATTCGTGCATATCGTAATGCCTCCGCTGCTAAAGGTCGAGGGGAGAGAGCTGTAGGGTAACCATTTCAGAGTTCGGACAAAAAACTCTATTTTATTCATCGTTAGATATGGTGAACGTCAATTTTCATTACAATTTGTTTACAATGTTATATTATTGTTGACATCAATAATTGCAGAAGTGCAGAAGAAGCGGCAACAAACTGCAAAGCGCATTTTCTCCAAATGACGTCAATTTACGACATACATACACAACCTTCTTAGAACTAATATTTGGACTTGAGATTACTTTGTCGTGTAGTAATTTAAATATCAGTGTACGACAGTAGTAGCTATCATTTATATAAAAAATGTGTGACCATGTGAATACATTGTCTTCTGTGTGTAACTCTTGATTGGATGCAAATAAAAAAGTTATGTGTCCCACAAGTTATTGGAAATACCAACAAATCATGAAGATGGTCACCTTCCTAGCAAATAAGTTATCATAACTCAACGCCAGAAGAGTGATAGATGACCAAATTTATAAACACTAAACTGATTGCTCTCTAGATAAATAAATAACTAAAAATTTCCAAATTGTTGGGAACCCCAACATCAAAAATCCCAATGAAATTGGTCATCCTTATAACGACCCCAATAAATTAGGCGCAAAGCCGCGTTGCGGAATGAGTTGTCATCTGTGAATTATGACAAAGGTGACGCAAAGACAGAGGGGTGAAAGATGACCAAATTTATAAACACTGAACTGTTTTGCTCTCTAGATAAACATACAGTCAAAATATCCTAACAAACTCATAAAGATGGTCACCCTTGTAACGACCAAATAAATTAAGTGCAAAACCACGTCGAAATGAGTTGTCATCTGTGAATTATGACAGGTGACGCAGCGACAGAGGGGTGATGGGCTGGCCAAATTCATTGCCACTGCTCTTGTTTGTACCTGACTGCCCAAAAAAGGAGAGTTCCTTTCTATGAATGTAAATGTCCGTTATTTGTATGTTAGTAATTTAGTTGGCTGTCTTCTTCGACGGCAGTCGTTAAGCTATGGATATCAGATGCCTTTGAGCAGTTTGAATCTGACACCAGTGTAAAAACATTATTATAAAATATTACAACGGTACTTACTGTAATAATGATGGTGTTCCTTCGTAAACATCGCGATATGTTTCACTCATAGATATCAGAATATTTACTTGTAGTTCCACTCTATAGTAAGTTGTCAGTATCGCAGATCGATATAATGCGCCTCATTTCAGACGTCATTACCGCGTCTGCCTGGTCTGCAATCATTGCCGAATCGTAATCGGTGCACTGAGGTGAGAACTCAAAGGCGGGAGGTAGGGCTGCCAACAACGAGTTTGTTTTATTGAATAGCGTCAGACAGATAGCCGGCCGCTATAACAGCTTTCGCCATTAACATGACGCTTCATACAAGTCAATTAATATTTATGTCTATTACTAACTAACAAAAGAAACTTTTTATCCATGTCACGTCAATGTGTGAGTAAACAAGCAGAGTCAGCACCGCAACATGATTTCAAGAACGTATAAGAAACGACACGTAACGTGGTATTAACAAGAGTAGCAGTGGAAACAACTACGGACGCAACCGGGCAAATGAGGATTTTCAGAATTGATTTTTGCCCCAGGTGGCAATACTATGTGTCGAGAAGTCGAGCTGTCAAAATCCACCAGTCATAAAATTGGTGATTAAACATGATTGGTGGATTTTGACAGCAGCTGTAAATAATACCTATCGACACAGTGTCGCCACCTGGAATTCTGAAAACCCTTGTTGTCTGATTATCAACAGCCCTGTTGAAAGGTCGGCAATCGCTGCACTTGCCTGCGGTGGGGTGTCTCGAGAGATAGGGAAATCAAGTTCCGTTATTAATTAATAGGGGTTGGGGGTGTGTAGCTATTAAGACTGAAAATATTGTATATTGATTTTGTTCATTCGTATCGAGCAGGTAAGTAATAGGTATTTGTGTCTTCCTGCGCGACTTCTAAAATAGAGTAAATTGTTTTTAGAGTTCATGAATTTATGTGAATAAGTGAGTTTGTACCTATAAATTCACTCTGTTAATTTACCCTCGACAACCTTGAAAGCAGAGAAGTAAATTTTTTTGAAATGTATGCTTGAAAGCGTAAATTAGACCATCAATACGAGCAACTTTTTCATTATGTTTAGTTTTTTTTGTAAGTTCTTTTATGAGCAAATTTTCTTAATATATTTCGTCATAACTGCGATTTTAAGGTGTATAGTGAATATGTATTCAGTTTCAAAATATTCAACCGGCAGGTTTAATTATTAAGGAATGTAAAAAAGAAAAAAAAGGCTGGTGTCATGTCGTATCAAGAACTACAGTCTAAAGCAGAGGATAGAGAAGTTTGGCGTATACTCCATCGACAAGACTTACAAAGCTCTTAAATAAGAAGAAAGTAAAAAAGAAAGGTTTATGAAACAAAACATTCGCACGTACACTTAATAGCAAATCAGATCTCAAGGGTTATCAAAGTAGAATTTCATTCAAACAAGAAGTTTCGCAACCGTCACAAACCGGGTTACGAACAGTTACCAAACTTGCAAGGGTCGAGTTCGGAACTCAATTGTCGAAACTAAAAAACTTAGAAAACATTTGGAATACATTCGATTGCCTTGGGGACCTTTAATTTGACGAAAATTTTAGTTTTGACAAAAAAGAAGTTACATGTAGAGCTATTTGTTTCGACTCTATTTTTAGGGTTCCGTTCCCACAGGGTAAAAACGGGACCCTATTAACGAGACATCACTGTCTGTCCGTCTGTCACCAGGCCGTATTTCATAAACCCTGATTTTTAACACTTTCACAAATGTTGTATTTGCTTCTGTTACCTCTATAACTTACCTATATTTTTTTTCTCTGCAAGATCGAATCAGAAACGAGGAGATCCGTAGAAGAACCAAGGTCACCGACGTAGCCCAGCGGATTAGCTTTTTAAAGAGGCAGTGGGCGGGGCACATAGCGCGAAGAACAAAGAACCGATGGCCGATGGGGTAGAAAGGTTCTTGAATGGCGACCACGTACAGGTAAGCGCAGCGTTGGACACTCACCGACCAGGTGGTCGGACGACCTAATAAAGGGTCGCAGGAAGGCGCTGGATGCAGGCCGCTTCCAACCGGCCATATTGGAAATCCTTTTTTTGGGAGGCCTATGTCCAGCAGTGGACATCTTGCGGAAATGATGAAGATGATAACCTCTATAACAGGAAAACTAAAAACAGAATAAAATAAATATTTAAGTGAAATAAATAAAATATTATATATTATATCCTGTGACTGCTCTGGCCATTATATGGCTTGGTAGTACAGAGAGGGTCGAGCTCTCGCAGTAAAGACTAAAAACTGATGATGATATAGAACACAGTTTTAAATGATCTCGCTGTTTCATCCAAAAATGGGAGGAGCACTGGGCCCCGTAAAATTCATGTATCCCTTTAACATTTGTCGAGCTCCGTGGCGCAGCGGTCAACACGCCAGCCTGCGACTCGGGGGTCCCGGGTTCGATCCCCGGTCAGGTCATGATGGAAAACGATCTGTTTCATAATGACCTGGGTCTTGGATGTTTATCTATATAAGTATATGTTATAAAATATAGTATCGTTGAGTTAGTATCCTGCGACACAAGTTCACAACTTACTGTGGGGCTAGCTCAATTTGTGTGATATGTCCCTATATATTTATTTATTTATAACATACTTTTTTCCTCTGGCCAGCGAAGATTTTTTCCATATCATCATTATCATCATTTCAACCGCAGGAAGTCCATTGCTGGACATAGGCCTCCCATATCTTATTTTTAATTTAATAAGAATGTATCCTTAACATCATTTCTATGAACAGAAACCGGCCAAGTGCGTGTCGGGCCACGCGCAGTGTAGGGTTCCGTAGTTGCGAATGACAACTTTTAGTTGTGGTGCTTTTTAATATACATACCCATATTAAATTCCAGCTTTCTAGTACTTATAGTCTCTGAGTAAAACCGCGGACGCACCGACAGACGGACAGACAGACAGACAGACAGACATGGCGAAACTATAAGGGTTCCTAGTTTACTACGGAACCCTTAGAACTACCCATTTGTGAGACGGTGTTCAATTTCCCTGCTCGTACGATCACGTATAATGAAATATGTATCGACACCCGAAGGGTTAAGTCCCGGACTAATCCCGTACGTGAGGGTTAAAATTAATTATTTAACGGTTAATTAATAATCGTTTATTTTGGAATTAAACGCATTAGGTGGAGTTAGGAAATGCTTGTGTGGAGTTTGTAATTTTAGCAATAAATGGTAGATGGTGGGAGATATGGATAATTTGGCAGAATGTACTGTCATTTTAGGGAAGAATAAATATTATGTTAGTAGTTGTCTTTGCAGTTTGGCAATACCAGGCCTATGTCACTGGCAGATAAATTAGCTCTCTATAAGAGAAAATCTTTCTTTATAATATTAGTATAGATATCTTCTTGTTGGCCTAAGAACATGAAATTTGCTTATAAGCAAGGCTTAAAGGTAAAATAAAGGAAAGTTACCCTCAGAGAAAATATGTACTTTTTTATGAAATACTCAGTGCGCGAATCTGCCTTTAAAACCCCACTGTCCGATACGATTAGGCTATTAAGCCGATTGTACACATTTGTTACCAAATTCAGTGGATTTACGTGGATATCAATTGTAGGACTAACTGACAGCGAACTAGTTCAGTTCACTATAGTTACAGTTAACAAATGAGGCGGACCCGTGACCGCGGTCGACGAGATAAGGCCAATAAAGCTGACTCGACACATTTGTTACCAGATCCAGTGGATTTCGTGAATTTGTTGGATTGTCGGATACACTTCTGCCAAAATAGGTTTTTACTGTCCATACGTTAATGTTTATTTCTTTATGATACTGTTTATATCGATCCATAAAGCAGCATCTATATGTTATCCTTTTAACCATCTTTTAAAAAGAGGTTCTTAGTTGGTGTTACGGAGGTGGTTCCTATTTTTTATAATTTAAGATATTTTTTAACAAAAATAAAAATCGTCTTCAACCCTATCAATTTGTTTTAATAGGCATAAGAATAAAATGGAAATAAGTGTAATCCGAACGGCATTTGTGTATTTTATATTTTGGAATTTTGTGTATTTTTTCAAAAAGCGCTCGACACATTTCGATAAAAATTTAATGGGACCATCCGTAAAGTATAAAACCTATCGAATAAAAAAAAAGAATTTCTCTTAAATCGGCTTAGGCAATCGGGGAACATTCATAAAAAAACCACCAACATGCTAAACGTGGCCTTAAGGTGTTATAGACCTGGGCTCTGTCTACCCCACAAGGGAAAAAGACGTGATAGTATGTATATATGTATACATAATAAAAGATTCCGACGAATAATGTAGCTTCCACAACCAAATTCCATTCCAGTGAATTTGAAAGTATTATTGGAGTTGTTAATCCTGCGTCAATGGGTGGCTCGGGTTGAATGGTTGAAGACAAATTACGTTGCGACTGAATTTCAACCGACAGAGTTTCTGAGGCATGCCTTATAATGAGTCCAGAAGGATTGTTCTATATATAGGTGAAATATAGTAATTATAATAATATGGAAGTTAATTATAATAGTATGGAAGTCGCTGAACCGGCTTCGGGTTGATGTGGGGAGATGCCAGGAAAACCGGGTTAGGTAGAGTTTCTCCGGCAACAGCATGTGCGGCTGCGGTGACGTCCAGTCAATGAGCCACCTTATGACGTGCCCTATAAACTCACTGCACGCAAAGGGATCTAGAGGAGGCAAATGACCGGGCAGCGGCTGTGGTCACATACTGGGCAAAACTACAATTGTGGAAGACATTACGACTCGAAAAGAAGAAGAAAAAGTATGTACTTAATAGAAAAGCATTTTCCGCCTTTAATTACTTTTACTTAATTAGAAGTTTTATTTAGAAATAACCTATTTAGTGAATACTTTCTTTGTGAGATCATCAGCGATTCATTTAACTTCTTATTTTTGAAAGACTAATATGTCTGATTTCCAATCTTTATTCAAAGAACTTCATATAGCCATTTAATTCTCATTTGAATAAATAAATAAATATAGATATAGGTACAAATCACTTACTTACGTTGCGAACTTGTGTCGTAGGATACTAAATCAACGATACTATATTTTATAAGAGACTAGCAGCCACACCTGGCTGCGCCTGGGCATGTATCATGAATCCCTCTATCTAGTGGTAAAAACCAAATGAAAATCCATGCAGTAGTTTTTTAGGTTTATCGCGAACAGACGGACAGACAGACGCGGCGGTGGGCTTTGTTTTATAATATGTAGTGATAGTGATGTATACTTTAATAGATAAAAATCCAAGATTTACCTGGGTTACCCCAGGTAAATCTTGGATTCCATCCCATCATTCTTCTGCTTCTTATTTAAGAGCTTTGTAGCTCTTGTCGATGGAGTATGCGCCATACTTATCTGTCTCTATCCTCTGCTTCAGACTTTGGTTCTTGATACGAGTAAATCATTCTGTAGCACATATATTATTTTGAATATATGTACCTTATAAACGTGCATTGAAATCCAAGGAAGTTAAAAGTATTATTGAAAATCCGCCTTCAATGGGTGGCTCGGATTGAAAGGTTGAAAAGAAAATACGCTTCGACTGAATTTCAAACGACAGACTTTGAAGCGTGGAGTTTACGACTAGTTTAGGGGTGTGTCATACATATACTCCTTTTTAAATTTTCTGGATGAGATAGATGGCCCAGTAAGTTAGTTTGACTAGCGTTTACGTTTTGTATAAATAAATATATTATAGGGACAAATCACACAAATTGAGCTAGCCCCACAGTCAGTTGTGAACTTGTGTGATACTAACTCATCTATACTATATTTTATAATAGTTACTTATATAGTCTACCTGCGACCACGAACACTGTAAAGTGTTCGAAACGTTAGGATAAAACCATATTAAAATTAATTTTATTTAAATGAAAAAGAGCCATTATTTAGGCAGACGAAGTCGCGGTAAAATGTATTTGTAACCGTTTAACATCTTTAAAAAATCTGAGAGATTTTTAAGATTACCTAGCATATAAAAAGTTCAAAAGTGAAGTATGTTTTGGCTTTTGATGGCTCAGTGACACTGCAAGACTAAACAATTTATAGGTAAATATATATTTTTTTTCGAATTTTCTAACATTTGTTCTAAAACGTTGTTCATATTGACAGACTGAGTCAAAGACATCTGATACCCCTTTAAGTAAAGATAGCATTTGTTAACATATTGTATGTTTATTTTTAAGTACATTTACTATTAATGTTTATTGGTTACTCTTCATCTCTTTTTCTATTCAATATTTGACGCCAAAATAAATAGTTGAGTCAATATTGAACAACTATTTGAATCGCTCGCCGCAGCAAGCGGCGTAAGATATACACACAAACTAAACTGAGATACAGACTCATACCGTCTAGTTTAGGGATGTTTTCCCAGATGGATGGCTTCGATTTGTCCTAAGATCTGTATTTACTGTAATACATACAAATGTAATGTATTATGCATCCTAAAGACTTTGAGTGCTAAGATGGATAGTCCCATACTTAAACACTGGGCGACTGTCCATCTTGGCAGAAATAGACGTAGCGTAGTATTTTGATTTTCATATTTATTTATTTTTGTATGCTATGGATTGTACTTATATCCGAAATAAACTAATTATTATTATTATTGTGTTAGCAAATAAAGTTTATTACATTATTAAAAACTCTTCCGCATATATACAGCAACCCTTACAATAACTGTAAGAAGAACTCCCCTCGAAAAATAATTGTACGATTGCTAGAACTGGATCCTTTTTATTGAAATATTTATTTGACTTTGGGTTCCATATTATACTTAAAGCCGATTTCCGAGTGATTGCTTCATTAAATAACGCTTTGGGAAATTGCTTCCAAATTATTTTTTCGGTGCTTGGTTACAGAATAACGGAGCTATGAACTTGTGGAATAAACCTCTTTCGCTTTAGACCTGCTGAAAAACTACCACCTAGGCAATTTGCCCTGGCCAGTTTGGAGGTCTTTAAATAGACTTCGCGCTGGTGTCGGCAGATGCCAGGAAAACCGAGTCAGGTGGGGTTTTTCCAGCAATAGCAATTGCAACTGTGGCGCTGCCCAGTCAATGGACCACCTATTGGTGTGCCCTGAATGTCCAGCTTCCTGCACTCAAATAGACCTTAATGAGGCAAATGACCGGGCAGTCGCAGTTGCAAGTTATTGGTCAAGGCAAATATAAAACTAGCCATCTACGACTCGAAAGAAGAAGAAGCTTTAGACCTTAGATTTTGATTCCTTGTAAAGGGGAATTAGAAAGGCAAAAGTAAATTCTCCCATTCTGCTTTGGGACAAAATAAAAAATATTGAACATACCAGCTGCTTATCTTCCGTAGAAGCCGGTCAAGGGTTTTTGCGAAAATCTAATCACGTCAATACTCTATGCGGCTAGCAAACCATTACTTTATTCTAAGTAAATAAGAATTATTTAAATTAAGAAATGACGTGAAAAAGTGCCTGGAAAGGCCTATTTTCTGAATAAAATCTTTGAATCATTACTATATTTTTTTATTTCTGCTTTGAATCTTGTGTTCTTGTAAAGGTATAAAGGCGTGATAATATGTTTGTCTGTGTGTAAAAGTGTCAAGGATTGCTTTAGATTACACAAATGATGGTATTAATGATACAATGATGAAACTGAGGGGCTAGCTCAATCTAGGTCTGGGAGAAAAAAAGTTAGAATGTACCGGCTGCTTCTCTTCCCGCGCAGATCATAAAAGCCGATCGAGGGAATGGGCGTGAGGAATCATGTCAATAGGCGATGCGGCTAGCAAACCATCACTATTTTGATTCCTTTCTCCACCTACACGCCCACCAACATGCTAAATGTGGCCTCTTGATGACGTGATAATATGTATGTAGTATGTATATTTAATTAATTTATCTATTGGTCTCTCATACTCTGTCGGGGATACTAATTTACATCACGCAATAAACAAACCCGTACCAGACATTGCAAACCGCAAAAGGATTGGACAAATAAGCGAGAATAAATAAAAAATGAACATTACCAGTCACTTGCGCGCGGGATTAAGATAATCTTGACATATGGCCATTTTGCACCGAGACCGTTTTATTTCAGTGTCCGGGATAAAATTAAAAATATTAATTCCAAGGCAAAAGGGATTTAAAATAAGTACGTTAACTGGCAAGTACATGTAGCCCGCCATTTTGCTGAATTAACTTAGTTAATTTTATAACATAATTGGCTAAATACTTTAGAAAATGCCGTGACATCCAAATTTTTTTTTACACAGGTTGAATTAGATATTCCTTAAGTCATGTTACATTTTTGAGATTCGAATTCTTTGCCTTCAGGAAAAAAGTCTCGCATCACTCTACTAGCTATCATAGTATACAGAGTTTTCGTTCTGTACCTACGTTAGTGGCTATACTATTTTTAATAGGGAATATGCATGAAAAAATATTTGTTATCTTACCAGTTTATCCAAAAATATATAATAGTAAAGTACTGAAAGTGAAAACAGAATAAAATTTGGTTGAAAAACGAACGAGATAAAATGATTTTACGAAAATATGTCTATCTCACTCGCGAAAACACTATTTTATATAGCAAATGTATACATGACATAGACTTTGACGTCACTAGTCCATATCGGACTTCTCTTTCTTATTTAAACTTTAAAGTTTCACATCTTCGTCGTTAATTAAGATATTTTAAAAGTTCTTTTATATTCTTTTACTGTGGTTATTAAGGATTATACTAAGCAAATAAAAAAAATACGTGCATACACCCTTACGTCACGTGACAATTTGTGGCAAATCATTACCCGCAAGACGCATAAAGTCTAAATTTTACTCATGAGTCACTCGCGTGATTGTTGATCCCTCCTCTGAAAATTGTTTATCTTATCCTGGAAAAGTTACTCCTTTTTCTGGGATAAAAGATGTATCCCGGGCCTCAAGCTATCTATACCAAATGTAGTTAAAGAGGGAAGAGGTTACATACATGCCGACTGTAATACTTTATGATTTATAATATACTAGCAAGCAGCCCTTGCTGAACACGCCGGGCATGTATACTTATGTATAAACCTTCCCCTTGAACCACTCTATCTATTTAAAATAACCGCATCTAAATCCGTTTTTAAAAATCTAAGCATACATATATATAGACAGACATCGGGAAGCGACTTTGTATTCTACTACGTAGTGATAGTGAAGTCGATATTGTAAATCCCGAATGACGTTCATTGGAGTACTCGTAACTCTTTGTGCCACCAAATGCGTCCAAGCAAACTTATTCGGCGCGTTATTCGCTGTCTCGTAAAATACCGCAAAACTCGAGATTCGCATTCAGATAAATCTGTGACTCGATATCCAACATTGAATTGGTCAGGCAGGGCTGACAACTCTATAGTTTTAGGTATCACCACAAAAAAAAAAACTACTGACAGACTCAACTAAAAAGTATTAATGGGGAAGGTTTTGGCGGGTATTTCGGACGACTACACGTTTGTTTTTAATTGCTTTGCAAATTGATTCTCGTGGACTCGTCATTACCTAAAAAAGGGGGGAAATTTTCGACTTATTCTAACACTTGATACTGGCTAAATACGTCACGCGTAAAAGCCATATAAAACAAAAAAAAACACAAAATAAAGCTTTTAAAAGTCACTGTTCCCGTGTCTTTCATTTTCTGTTTTTTTAGTTCTAAAAATCTTTTCCTTACCAACCCAACCAACATAATGATTTCGAAATGTTCAAAAATCTTATCAAATACTGCATGCTTATTTGCTCAAAAGTATTTATTTTTCTCCAAGAAAAGCTGATTTAGCGTTCAAAATAAGAACAGTTTATTCAGAAATTTGGTTCTCAAGGGGTGAACGTGTGTAAGAGTTTTAAAAAAACAATTCATCTTATATTTCGCACCTAAACAAAAGAATATTGCTTACATAGCGAAACACCTAATTGGTAGCCCTAGAATCGATTCCCGTAAAAATCGATTGATCAACGTCGTCCGAGTATCAACGGGGATTATTCACGGAGACAGCTGCATCTTGATAAAGAAAAGAACTCTCACGATCTTTCACGATCCACGGAACGCCATGTCTGCGGTAATCCTCTGTTCGATTTTTGAAATGTTTTTCTTTTTAAAGCTGTCGTGGTTGCCTGCCAGTATTTTATTAAACAAATGAGATAAATTTTTTAAAACATGGATATGCTAAACCCACTATTGTGGATTGTATGCGTGTTTTTTAATTTTCTTTATTCGTGCAAACATTTCCCCTTATTTTCATGCATATATGAAGCACTTTTAAAATAACATAAAATCAAAAATAAATTATGACCTAAGTCTCACTTCTGGCGAGTTTATAAATTGTACAAGTTATGGACTTTTCAGTTTTCTTGCTTAATTTTTCACCACTTTATAAGTTGTATGGCTAACAAGTTTTCATATTAAATAAATAAAAGCAAGCTTCATAAATAATACGCACACATATTTTTAAATTGATGCGTTTTAATTTTTCATAACATCATAATGGATGGACTTAAAAAATGCAAAAGAGCTTTAAACACTAATTAGTCGTTTCAATTGATTTCGGGACATAAATCACTGTTCATTATCATCGAAAACACAAAATTAATGATTCCAAGTACATCACAGCGGCAATCAGCTCCCGTTCTTGGACAATGGTCTTTAATACATCATTTTTCATATAAATGAGTCCCAATAAATAGGGATCCTCTTGTTAAGATTTTTACACACGACAAAATTTGTAGATTGAAAATACAGCAATGCAATTTAGAAGTTATGGTCGTGGGTTCTAATTCTTCCTGTGACGAGTTCTTTTTCCATCACATATTTTCAATTAAAATTTTTATCGAGCATTGCTTTGGTATTTTTAAAAATCAGCCAAGTTGGACTCGCGCATGAAGGGTTCCGTGCAAGTGTCTATACAACATTAGGCTAGCGAGCAAAAAACGTCAAAAATTACACCTTTGTTTTATGGGAGCCCCTCTTACATATTTGTATATTCTGTTTTTAGTATTTATTTGCAGCGGTCACAGCGGTAACAGAAATATATCATCTAGTAAAAGTCGATGATGAAAAAAAAAAACACAGACGGACGTCTCGTGAATAGGATTCCCTTTGGGTACGGAACCCTAAAAACAATTTAAGAGGTCTATCGCTCTTTTATTGAACTCGCCTGTTATAAAAGAGTATGCTCGAGCGAGTGCCATATTTGAACGAGCAACTGCTCGAACACGTATGATATTTTTGTATTGAAATATCATTCGTCTTATCAGTCACCCGTTTAAAAATAGAATCCCGAATCTTTTTTCGCCAGCGGCCTAAAAATCGTAAAAGTTGTATCGTGCATGGCGCCCTTTACAAAAAAAGTAGCGAGGTCTGCCCGCGGCCTACACGATTTCTGTTTTATCCCGCATATACTATGTACTCGTTATTCACGTGCAAAGACTTCTATATAAACTGAGGTAGACGAGCCGCATGTACCAAATTCTAAAGCGTTAGAGGGAGCTAATTAGCACCGTTGCGCAACCTTAACTTTGTACCGTGAAGACGCCGTCCACGTCACGTGACAAGATTGCTTTTAAATGCCTGTTTCTTGGAGTAGGGCACATCTACCTCATTTATATAGAAGTCTTTGGCAGTTTGTACTACAAACGTGAACTTGGCCCTCTACCGTAAGCTGCTAGGTAATTATATACTCTGTCGCTGGCTTGTTATACTCGAAAAAGTTGCGATATTTAAAAATATGAAAACCTGACTGCCGTTTTTGATAGGACTTACTATCAAAAACGGCAGTCAGGTTTTCATATTTTTATATATTGTTTTGCCATATTGTTATTTTTTTATTTGTGCTTCCCGGCAGAGTAGAATAAGACTACTCCAAAATTGATTTTTGTTGCCGTGTGGTTCCCGGTAGAGTAGAATAGGACCACTCCAAGTCTTCTTGTGGATGTCGTAGAAGGCGACCAAGGAAACCCAAGCTAAACAAAGCTTATAAACATCAAAGATACCTCTCTAACCAGTCTGGTCAGCGTGGAGAGTGTACTTCAAATCCTCTGACTAATATAATATGACTCTGGTAGTTCAGAGAGTCACATTATCATCATTATCTCGATAAATTTAATACATAATCTCAATTACTCTCTGTTTGTTTTGATTGATTTATCACCGCAAGCGATCCAGTTGTTAAATGAATTGTACGGTACGCTAACAATCAGTTACGAATGAATAACGACGTCATCTTAATCTTAAGTACTTACGAACTCATTCAAAGATCAAACCGATATTAGATTGACCTGAGTTGAAAAGTACCTGAAAAGAAAAAGAAAATATATGAAAACCTTCTTAGACTGTAGATGAAATAGATACAAGTAATTATATTTATTAACAAAAATAAAATCTTAAAGAACGTACGAAATACGTGAACGTACCTGAATATTACATAAACTACCTCCGTGGTCCAGTGGTTAAGGCGTTTGCCTTGTTGACCCGGCATCGTGGGTTCGATTCCCACGGGCAGCATACTTTGTTAAGTTGATTCCAGTTTGGTTAGGACATTGCAGGCATGAATCACCTGATTATCTGATAAGAAAGATGATTCCGTGCTTCGGAAGGCACGTTAAGCCGTTGGTCCCGGCTGCCATCTGGTGAGGCCGAGAGGCGGTTCCGAAGAACTCTGACACCAGGGTGTGCATGTTCGACTGACCGAGTCACCTACACAAAATGATGATGATCTTACTATGATCACTTACCATCAGGTGAGATAGGAGACAAATGCCTAATTCTATAGTTAAAAAAAAAAAAAAAAAAATCTGCGTAAATTACAGGCTAGGTCATCCGCAGAAAAACTTGCTTCATAGAAGAAAGAATAAAATTAAAATAAATCTCCGACAGCCGCACAATGACAGTCTATGTTAGTTATTTCATATGATGCTCATATAATTAGCCATTTATAACTCCAAATTACACCGATTTCACGTTAAAAAGACCACTAGAATCAATTAGTAAAACAATCTAAATAAACACCGCTGAAATTACTGCCAAGAACTACTTGAGTCAGTTTAAATAAAAAAAAAAAATTTCACGTATGTGCTCATACCACCAAACGTTGCGAAAAAATATTCCGAAATTACACGTACAGTAATGTAGCAATCACTTCTTATAATATTCCCATTTACTTCCCGCCCGTGTGCGAGATGCGGAGATAATATCTCGCAGTAATAAGGATAAAATCTGCCAAAAGCCGCCATGTTTGCAACGCTCTTTTATCTTTGATTTAATGACGTGTTTCGCCTTCACGGCGGGAATATGTTCTAAATTCAAAATAAAAACCGACTAAGTGCAAGTTGAACTGACAAAGTCGAAGGATTCCGTATCATTTTATAAAATACATAAAACTTTTGTGTACGAGGGAGTACATTTTTAATTGTATAAATTCAATTAAAAATGTGCTCCCTTATATAAATTTTTTGGTACAGAATACACAATTTAAAAAATTATGATAACTGTCTTACCTATTATAATGATAGTTTTTCCTGGATATAACGTAAAGTGAAATATTTAAAAAAATCGACTGCTCTTTTGAAGTTTCCGACCACCATATACTTTTTTTTGCTGATTTCACGTAGCCACTTCAAAAACGGTTAAGCCATTTTGACTACAGGATTCTTGAAGAAATGCCAAGATTTTCAGTATAACTGCCAGATGCCAGATAAGATAGCGGTTAGATTATAGATTGATTTACTCCAGGCTTGGGGTTAGGTAATGAGGTCTCGATGGCTCTTTGAGTACGGAACTCTAAAATGAAACGCGTGACTGGCTGGATGTCACAGCCACAGCTCTTGAGCACAGATAAAATATAACGGTAGAAATGGCTGAATGCTTGGATGCATAGATTTTTGTTTGATTCTTTAGATTGTCCATGAGTCCATCTGTCGTAAAACCTTTGCATAAAAAAGGCGAAAAAACGAAACTCAATAATTATAGGCCTATAACACTGATCCCTATTTTTTCAAAAATATATGAAAAAGTTATGCATGATAAGATAATGTCATTTTTCAATAAATATAATGTATTAAATAGTAATCAGTACGGCTTTCAGAAAAGTAAATCCACTACCCTGGCAGCTTTTGATTTAGTGCACACTGTTTTACAAAGAGTAAATGAGAAAAAATACACAACAGTTCTCTTTTTTGATATGTCTACAGCGTTTGACTTAGTTTGCCATCCATTGCTGTTAAATAAACTTGAACGTTATGGTATCAGGGGTATAGCTTTGAAATGGATTGCATCTTATTTAAAAAATAGAGTACAAAGTGTTGAAATAATGCAGCTTGAAAAGAATAGATTTACAAAAAAGTGCAGATCAGACTACAAGGAGAATAAATTTGGTGTCCCACAGGGAAGCGTACTCGGCCCACTACTCTTCCTTGTCTATATAAATGACCTGCCCAACATAATAAAGTATAAAAGCATTCTATTTGCTGACGACATATCAGTCATTGTAACTACCGACAGCAATAAAACAATCGAAGAACATGAATTTGACATTAATATTACATCAAATACTATAATTGAATGATTGACATAAAATAATCTAAAAATTAATATAAATAAGACATTTTTTATGAATTTTAATAATTTGACTCTCAAATTTAATATACATCATAATGATCAGGAGATAAATAATTTCAATAATTGAAAGTTCTTAGGTTTAATCATTGATAATAGACTGGACTGGAAACAACAGATCGTAAAGGTTTGCAATGCAATTAACAGATTTTCTTTTGCTCTTTATAAATTAGCCAAAACAACATCAAAAAATACAGCCCTAACAGCATACTATGCCTATGTTGAATCTGTATTACGCTATGGACTTATCATCTGGGGAAATAGTACTGACATACAGCAAGCATTTGTTGCGCAGAAAAGGTGTATTAGAGCCATATGTGGAGTCAAACCTGATACGTCATGTAAGCCTCTATTTAAATTGTTAAAAGTTCTTCCTCTCCCTTGTCTATATATCTTTGAAGTAGCAAAATTTGTCAAATTAAATTATAAATTGTTCAAGGAAGCTAAAGATTTGTATCCTAGAAATACCAGACGTGGCAATAGACTGGTAATAGATGTAGTACCAAAAAGTGAGAAATATAAAAAAACTCCTACTATATGTGTGTAACGATATACAATAAAATACCTGAAGCTATTAAAAAACTCACATTTAATTTATTTAAGAAAACCTTATTTAATTGGCTGAATGAACGTGGTTTTTACACAATAAAAGAGTTTCTCAATTTCAAATAAAAATATTAATATTATTTTTGACATTAAAGAGTTATTGACATTAAAGAGTTAATTAATAAAGTAACTACTAAAATATTTAATAATTTCAGTAAGTACATTAAATTAATTGTGACATTTTAAGATTTTATACTTTATTTAATAGCTAACTTTGACAATTGTACTTGTTTGAAAATTTGCATGCTATATTATTCAATGGCTGTATGGGAGGAAAAATATTGTTTACCACCTTCTGTATACTTACCCTGTACAAAAGCAAATAAATAAATATTCTATTCTATTCTATTCTTTTTATAAGGTTTCCTTACTTTCGTATTCTGTATGTAAATAGGTTGGTACCACGGAATAGTACATATATCTCCATGGTTGGTACATTTTTTTGATTAAAACTTGCGTGAAATATAGACAATATCAAAAATATGTACAATCCCTCGGTCGGTTTTATGGGCTGCGAGGGAAAAGAAGCATCTGATACAATGTCCCAGAGTAGTTTTAATACTGCGTTTCTACTAAAGACATCATCAGGAGCGGTGTGTGTGTGTGACTTTGTTGTGAGTTAGCCGTAAACCACTGCCGAAAGACTATATGGCTTTATGGAGATTAGGGCATAGAGCCGTGTGGTTCCCAGCAGAGTAGAATAGGACTACTCCAAGTCTTCCCGTGGATGTCGCAGAAGGCCTGGGAAACACAAGCTGTCAGCAAGTCTGGCCAGCGTGGAGAATATAGGCCAAATCTTCTGACTGCTCTGGCTAATATATGACTGGTAGTCAGACACAAACGAGATAGTGCCTAAAAAGGACCTGATGATAATTTTTATTAGACCGCTAATGAGCTATATGGCTTCTGTACTTCAATTTCTTTTCACGTCTTAAATGTGTCAAAAATTGTGTCTTCAATGCAGTAAATGCACATTTTCAACCCGCCTTAAAATACAAGTAAGTACCTTCAGAGAAAGTTAGATTTAAAGTAGCGAAATTCTCGTTCATTGTACTTCACATTCAAGGGCACAACTTAGGGTCATTGTTTTACTCTTTCGTTCCGTACTCTGCTCTTTCGTCATGCCGTTCTGTACGCAAATTTAAAAATGAATGGACATTTAAAAATAAACGCAAGTGCACTCGAAATAGAGTACTATTTGTAACAATCCAAAAATACTGGACTGATGCCTATTTGCTTGAGTAATATAGAAGTAATGAGACTCGTCTCGTCTCGCTTTTGTACGAACAAAATGTGCATATAATGAAGTGAAAATTAGAACTTTGTTTTTTTTTTTAATTCTACAGAGCTGACATATTTAAAATTTTGTCTATATCATGGAGATATATATGTACTACGATTATACTTCCGTGGTCTATTTAGGTATACTCTATAAACTCTGTAATCCTTTTATTTCAGTTTGACCGATTTTGAAGTGTGAGGTGTTATCAGATTCGTATTATTCTACGAAAAGTCATAGCCTATGAAACGGCAGCAAAAAAGTAATATGGCGGATGTAGCTGTCAAAACAGCAGTTGGCCTTATTTTAAATAATTCAACTTGTTACCTTCAACATATTCTGATTGGTCCTAGTTAACTAGCACTGGACCTACTGCCATCTAACGGGGACTCTTTGAAACTTAGCTAGCCAGAGCGCGTGCTTCCGGATTCGACATTTATTCCTGTAGAGGCTATTTGATAGCGAACTTCAGGGTTCTATCAAATCGCAGTTCTTCTTTCATAGCACTTGCAATAAATAATAATAAATAAATATACATGGCGAAATTTTGATAGTTCTGGACACTTAGAGGGGTGATTCAGCCCGTCGATATGAACCATTTTTCCTATGAGACCAATGCTGGAAACTCAAATTTTATTTCGACATTTTCATACAAGTGATAAGCCGCCCGGGCAATTTGTATAGGAATGTCGAAATTTTTTTCGAGTTTACAGCATTTGTCCCATGGGAAAAGTTGTTTATATTGACAGGCTGAATCACCCCTTTAATGGTCCGGAACGATCTAAATTTCGCCATGTGTATGGACATATCACATAGATTGAGCTAGCCCCAAAGTAAGTTAATAAGACTTGTGTTATGGGATACTAACTCAACGATACTATATTTTATAACAAATACATATATAGATAAACATCCAAGACCCAGGTCAATCTGAAAAAGATCGTTTTCCATCTTGACCTGACCGGGGATCGAACCCGGGACCATCCGTGCCACAGGCCGGCGTGTTGACCGCTGCGCCACGGAGCTCGTCAATGACCCGAACATGCTCAGAGAACATGAAAATTACAACTGTATTTACATAATAATTTTACACAGACGCCGACATATTCTAAGAAGTCTCTTTTCATAAGGAAATAAATATGTAAGTCAACTGGCGAAGAAGCAATAAATACTCGAGTACAAATTATTAAACGACGCGCTCTTCTTTTTATTTACCCCTGCTATAATACTGCGTTTCCACTAAAGACATGAACAGGAGCGGTTTTACTTTGTTGTGAGTCAGCCTCAAACCACTGTCGAAAAACTTTATAGCTTTATGGAGATCACGGCATAGATCACGCGTCAATGAGAGTTTTCAGAATTCTTATTCTTCTGTTTTATAAAATGGCTTCCACCGAGATTTCAGTGATTCTGTCAATGTCCAGTAAATTGAGATACTAAGTATCGGTGTTGTACGGTAAAGTTGTAACAAGTAGCATCAAAGATGGCGTATGTTCTTTGATGCCTCGTGGTCGGGAGCTTATGGCAACAAGTCTATACGATTCCATAAAACAGTCCACTTTAACTGTTTTACAAATTGTTCCATAAGCACGAGCATTTATAATACCAAACTACACCAATTTCATATTATAAAGTCCACCAAAATCAATTTGCAAAATCGTCCAAGGTAGGCCCCAACTGCACCCCTTGACTTCCCACCATAAACTCGTCTTCAGAATTGATTTTCTCCCAGGTGGTGGCAATGTGTCGAGAGTTATTTTTGACACGAGCTGTCAAAATACACCAATCATAAAATTGATAATTAAAAATGATTGGTGGATTTTGACAGCAGCTGTCAAAAATACCTCTTCACACAGTATCACCACCTGGGGGAAAATCAATTCTGAAAACCCTCATTGAGTTTGAATTTGTATCCGTCCATAAAAACTTAATTGCATTACTTTTAACCAAGTTTACTCTCACTCCAAGAATTATCTATGGTCTCTCGCTATTGCCCAGAGATATCATCCATTTAAGTCCACTTATACCACACATATTCTCTCCCTTAGCCTTCTTTTTCTTGACTCTTCTACGGCTTCTGCACTACTAGAGTGACATTGCTTACAGGAACTGACAAAACACACTTCAACCTATATCGTTTCCACAAGAGTTTAAGTTTGAGGCTTATACAGGTTTTATAACTATAATTATTTTTATAAAATCTTGCGGTGGAAATGCAGCTTTAAATGATGGACTCTTCTTTTTGTCCCTTCCTAATAAGAAAGTGATAAATAAAAGGCGCGAAATGAGCTCATTAATAAAGCGCGCCGCGAGTCGTAATTTGAGCTGTCATCTTAAAGTGGCGCTGAGGTCGCGTGCTCTCATTTTGAAGTTTTAGGGTTCCGTACAGAATTATTAGTAACCTGTTCCTTTGATGCTATCCTATGCAGGTGGATAAGTAAATTTTTTTGTGAATGTGTTTTACTATGGACGGTGTATTTAATTTTTAAATCACGATGCTATGACATAAGTTTTCGGGAACAGAATGAGTGAAAAACAGGACATCCGGAGTGCTATTTTTGAACGCGGGCCACTCGTCTTCGAGCGATTTTTGTATGGAGAAATCGTTCGAAGACGAGTGGCACGCGTTCAAAAATAGTACCCCCGCACCTAATATTTTAATAGAGAAATTGAATTTGTACCTATACTTATCTTTGTTAAAACTTTCATTTACGCCTAACTTAACTACATTTCCGATCGTAATAAAAATTTGCATACGTGTACCAATAACCACACTATGTAACAGTTGTTTTAGCCAGGGTGTCTTTCCAAATGCTTTAAAGAGATCTATTATTATACCAATTCACAAAGCGGGAAATAGAGACAGTATCGAAAATTATAGGCCAATTTCTTTGTTACCTATTTTATCCAAAATACTGGAAAAACTACTGAATAAACGGTTAAAACAATATCTTGAAACAAATAATTTACTCTCAAATAATCAATATGGATTTCGTAATCATAAATCAACTAATGATGCTGTACAGATACTAACTTCATATATTACGAACTACTTAGATTCAAGCAAAAAGTGCCTTGGTTTATTCCTTGATTTTACAAAGGCATTTGATACTGTTTCTATACCCCTGCTTCTTAAGAAATTAGAACGTCTTGGCATAAGAGGAATTCAACTGAAACTGTTTGCCGATTACCTATCTAATAGAAAACAGGCCGTCCTAATTGATAAAAACAAAAGTGATGAACAACAAGTTGAATTTGGTGTTCCTCAGGGGAGTATATTAGGTCCAACCTTATTCTTAATATACATAAATGATTTGTGCAGACTTTCATTACCAAATGGACATATTATTAGCTTTGCAGACGATACTGTGCTTCTCTTTTCTGGAAAAAACTGGGAAAACCTCAATTCAATAGCAAATAATGAATTCAAAATTATCAATGACTGGCTAAATGATAACTTACTAACATTAAATGCAAATAAAACAAAATACCTAACCTTTAGTATAACAAATAAGACGCAACCAAAAGCTAATACCATTAAAGTTCAAGCTCATAGCTGCCCAAACATCAGTAATCCTTGTGATTGTCCTTTGATTGAACATGTTACATCAATTAAGTATCTAGGAGTGGTAATTGATTCAAAACTCAACTGGAAAGAGCATACAAAGGTACTATCAACACGTATTAGAAAATTAATTTACATTTTTAAAACACTGAGATATGTTTGTGATCAAAAACAATTACTTTCTACATACTTCGCTCTATGCCAATCTCTACTTACCTACTGTATACACTCATGGGGAGGATGCAACAAATCAACACTATTGTTAGTTGAAAGAGTACAACGAGCAATTCTCAAAGTTATGTTTTTCAAGCCATTCCTATTTCCTACGACACAACTTTATAGCACAAGTTCAGTTTTATCAATAAGACAGTTATACTTGCAAGCAATCAGCCTGGAACAACATAAAAAAACAAATTTTGAACGTATGAGGGGAAGAAGAAATAATTTAGTATTTAATGTGCCCTTATGCAGAACTAAATTTGCTCAAAACTTTTTTACATTTATTGGACCACATGTTTATAACAAGTTATACAGAAGTCAACCAGAATTGATCTTTAAAAACAAATTCAATTTTAAAAAGCAATTAACCAATTATCTGAAATCCTTGAATTATAGTGAGACAGAGCTGTTGATAAAGCCCATAGAATAATTAGTAATATATAAATAGTGTATGCTTATGCATGCATGTTAACGCGTGTTTCTATGTTTAATACTCACTTATTATATAAAAATATATACATATACTATCTTAACTTACTACTTTTTATATATATATTTTTTTAAATATTTATAAATACATTTTATGTTATTAAGTATGTTGTATAAATACTTAAATATGTAGTATAAAAATTACATTATATCTTTAAAATATATTATTAAATTAGAAACTACCTTAAATATATAAGTTAGTAATGGTTATTATTATTAGAATTAATGAATATTATTAAAAATTCCATAACGAATAGTTAATATTAACAAAAATGAATACATTAAGTTCAAAACGAATAAATGTAGCATCTTATTGTTTTGAGTATACTACATGTTGTTATTGTGACCGAGCGGTCGCTGCAGGCCGCGCGAAACCCGATACCTTACCTATTGTATTGCAAAGACGACGTTGTGAAATATCTGCCGTGATACAATTTTTAATTAGTTCGGCAGATAGGAAACTACATAGTTAATTTAGCTATAGGGAATCTATGTATACTGTACACTACACAGAAACCTTTTCTTTCATTATTGATTTGTTTTATATACATTCATAATTAAATTGATTTAATTTTTTACTAATCTTAGTGCTACTATTACATAATTGTACCCTAGGCTAAGCAAATTGAGTAAATAAACGATTGATTGATTGATTGATTGATTGATTGATTGTTGTTGTCTACAAACTGAAAAGGTTATAGGGTAGCCATTATCGAAAAATTCTTAATTTCAAAGGAGAACAGTGTCTTCGTGTAGGCGAGCGCACCACACGAAATGTTATTAAAAATTTATTAAATTTTTTTTTGCTGAAATAACACGGCACATCTGTGAATGAAACACCATAAACTGAAATAAAGATTAGTATTATTGATTACCTTCTTATAACTATCATCGTTCTGGACTTGCTTAATTTTGTTAAAACGATACGGAACCCTTCACTTGCAATTCCGGCTAACCTTTGCTGTTTCTTTTAAAATAGTGACAAATGGCGTCACTGATTCTTGCCAGCCAGTGACCACAGCATTTTACGGTTGTGTACAACTAACTGTCGTCTGTAGACGTGGGCGATGTTTTTACCTTCTTATCACTATCATCGTTCTGGGCTTGCTTAATTTTGTTAAAACGATACGGAACCCTTCACTTGCAATTCCGGCTAATCTTTGCTGTTTCTTTTAAAATAGTGACAAATGGCATCGCTAATTCTTGCCAGCCAATGACCACAGCATTTTACGGTTGTGTACAACTAACTGTCGTCTGTAGACGTGGGCGATGTTGTTACCTTCTTATCACTATCATCGTTCTGGGCTTGCTTAATTTTGTTAAAACGATACGGAACCCTTCACATGCAATTCCGGCTAACCTTTGCTGTTTCTTTTAAAATAGTGACAAATGGCATCGCTAATTCTTGCCAGCCAGTGACCACAGCATTTTACGGTTGTGTACAACTAACTGTCATCTGTAGACGTGGGCGATGTTGTCTATGGTCGAGTTCAAAGTAAATTCTGAATGCTTGCGACATACGATTTGTTGTTTTGTGGCATCTACTCCTTTAATTATGTGCCAGTTTTTTTTTTATCAACGATGAATAAACCTGGAATTGTGATCATGACGATGATTCATCATTATCTGAAGGTTCCCGATTGCATCAATAACTGTACTGTAATGCGTCCGCCCGCTAATATTTAAAGGTTCATTCTGTAACAAGCCCTTTATTTAAAAAAATACTTACCTCTTTCTTTAATTCGGATCTTGGGGGGATAGGCCAGTCAATATCGACACAAAAAGTGTCAAACATTGCAAACGTGCATGTATCGGCGATTTTTTGATATAAGTAGTTAGTTAGTAGTTAGTAGACTCTTAATTGCACCAAAAAATCCTTAAAAATAACAGTGTAATATATTTTCTCGCCTCATAATGCGGAGTATTTGACGTTGTGCATTACTCTCTACACCTCAAAGACAAGCCATTTATAGAACTTGTAATTGTCTATATTTTTTATTTATTAAATACCTTAATAATTAATTTGTAGTTTTAGGTTTGTGAAAATTATTGATATAATCTAAGCGTGGTTAGGATTTCATGGACATCTGAGATGCTTTGGAACCGGGCTTCGGCCCGGGGGCCTGAATAAACTGAGTGGTAATATTAAACACAATGATTTGTCTGTTTGTTACGCTTTCACGCACTATCTACTGAAGCGATCATCATGAAATTTTGCATACACGTAGGTTAAGGTACTGAGAAGGACAATGCTATATATCACGCGGGCGAGGCCGCGGGTAACAGGTAGCCCTAACTAATATTATAAATGCGAAAATGAGTTTATATATTTGTTTGTTTATAACCTCTTCACGCTTAGGTACACTCATCGGGCTACCTTTCGAAAAAGTACTCTTCCCGTGGGATTAGCGATAAACGTCTCGACAAATTTATAAGCGATTGAAGTTGCGGGTAAAAGCTAGTTATAAATAAAATACAAAAGAGGTCTATCCTTTCTCCGATAGTAATATATGCGAGGAATCGTTCAAAGTCCTATTCCCGACTATACCCATTCATCAGCGCGCAATCTTTAATCTTTTTTGCTGCAAAGCCTTATGTCATACATATATCTTACACTCCTACGCAGTTTGAAATAGATACTTTACGATATAGAGTTTAAAGATACTTATATGTATTTTTATTGACGAGCTCCGTGGCGCAGCGGTCAACACGCCTGCCTGCGACACGGATGGTCCCGGGTTCGATCCTCGGTCAGGTCAAGATAAAAAAAATATCTTTTTCAGATTGACCTGGGTCTTGGATGTTTATCTATATATGTATTTATAATAAACTATAGTATCGTTGAGTTAGTATCCCTAAACACAAGTCTCGAACTTACATTGGGGCTAGCTCAATCTGTGTGATTGGTCCGTATACATTAATTTATTTATTACGGTACGTAAGGTTTAATAAACCGTTTTGGATGTGTTAGTGATGTATTTAGGCAGTCGGTACAATTAATTCTTTATCCCGAGTTACTAAGGCTGTAATTTCTAATTTATTTCTTTATTTTAATTTCACCTGTGGCTCCGCTCGCGTTAGTGTCGATCCCTCGGGAACAGTACTTCTACTCCGGGATGAATGGTAGCCTATGCCCTTCTCCGTACTCCAGAAAACTTGTATGCAAAATTTAATGATGATCGGTTCATTACATAGGGTGTAAAAGAGTAACCAACAAACAAAGTTAGTTTCGCATTTATAGTATTAACTAGCTATTACCCGCAGCTTCGCCCGCGTAATATATCTACCTCCTATATATTGTCCTTCTCGGTACCCTAAGCTATGTGTATGCAAAATTTCATGATGATCGGTTCAGTAGATACGGCGTGAAAGCTAACAAACACACAAACAAATAAACAAACAAACTCACTTTCACATTTATAATATTAGTTGGGAAGTTGGGATTGGGAAGTTGGGATATGTCTTCTACTCCTACGCCGTTTAAAATAGATACTTGTTTGTTTTTCGTATGTGTAAGTGGCCAACACTGGTGTCAGATTTTTCAAGCTGCCTTAAGGCATCTGACATAGCTTAACGACTGCCATCAACGATGACAGCCGGGACCAACGGCTTAACGTGCCTTCCGAAGCACGGAGGAGCTAGAGATATTTTTATGCCACTTGCGGTCACCCATCCAAGTTGGGACTGCACCAGGGGTTGCTTAACATACATTGAACGATTTGAAATACACGACAAATAAATCGAAGGACCGTTTGGCGACATAAGGTTGTTTTGCAATTAATTTCATTCGAACAATCGGTCAGTCGATTTTTCATTCATCGAACATATGACTTTCGAAAGTAAATTACGGACCCCACAAGCATTAAAAAATTGGGTACTTTTGAAATAACTGAAATATAGGCATGTCGGAGATTAAACGTACAAACATAAAGCATACAGCTACCTGTAAATTTTCATACAAAAAGCGATAACGCATCCCACCCCTTAAACCTAGTCCAATTTCAATATTTTTTTTAAACATTATTGATGAATTGGAGAAGTACGGCTGTACGTTTTGATATTAAGGATATATTGCTTACAACAAAAGTTATGAGCATCTAAGTAAATATCCATATTTTTTACATAAAAAATACCCGGGGCATTTTAATTTATTTAAATTAATCTAAACCGAATCAATAAAAAAAAACCCTAGATTAAGGTGTGCTTAATCGAATGACACCAAAATTTCCTCAATTCGTAAAGGTTTAGGGGGTTGGAAGAGTTATCGCTTTTTGTATTAAAATTACAGGTAGTCGATCCTCTTAACTTGACTGACTATAAATGATTTACCTGACTGATAAGAAATAAACTCCACGAGACAAATCATAAAAACAGACATACATCGTGACCTGACCGGGGATTGAATCCGGAACCTCTCCTGTCTAACACGAGAGGTTCCGGTTTTGATGGCTGGCGTGTTAAGCACTGCGCCGCAGAGACCGCCAGGTGTCCGCAAATAAATGAAATCACTGATGGAAATAATTAATTAGCAGTCGTATGCACAAAGCGGTAAATATTTAAATATTGTTAACGAGCATGCAGCTGTTTGTACTCATGATTGGTGGTAAATAGGCTATCTACCTGTGCTATCTACTAATTATATTTATCATGTATGTATGTATGTAATTACTTTATTATACAAAAACCTTAACACTAAAGAATATAATAACGACAGAAAAATAAATTCAATCGAAAAGAACATTTGTACAAAGGCGGACTTTTCCCTTGAAGGGATCTCTTCCAGTCAACCAAGTGATTAAAAGGATGTACGAAAGGCTTTGCGAAGTAGTGTCAAGAGATAAACAATAATTATACTAAAGTAAGAAAAATAAATAAAAAATAAATAACCATAAATAAACTAATATGCATTTAATATATAAATAATTGTAATAAATATATAATATATTGTACAATGAATAACGAATAAATTATTATATACCTAAATATATACTCTTATTGAATCATCATCATCAGGTCTTTGCAAGTCTCCACTGCAGAAGCACGACCCTTTCTGTACAATCAGGGCCATATATTAAGCCAGAGCAGTCAGAAGAACTAGCGTTTTTTATATATTTGAATTTTAAATTTACATACTTATATATATACTTATATATGACGAGCTCCGAGGCGAAGCAGTCAACACGCCTGCCTGCGACACGGATGGTCCCGGGTTCGATCCCCGGTCAGGTCAAGATGGAAAATGATCTTTTTTAGATTGACCTGGGTCTTGGATGTTTATCTATATAAGTATTCTATTATAAAATATAGTATCGTTGAGTTAGTATCCCATATCACAAGTCTCGAACTTACTTTTGGGGCTAGCTTAATCTGTGTGATTTGTCCGTATATATTTATTTATTTTATTTTATATATCCATTTTACCCGATACCAATATTATAAGCTACAACATAGTAAAAATATATTTTTCTCCAGAAAATTTCGCATGAAAGAGTTCCAAACTTTGTCATTTATAATATTAATATGATGTTAATTAGCAAGCGTTTTCCATTTCCATCTATACGCCAACAAACATGGCAAACGTGGCCTTTAGATATAGTAGAACTGGTCTCTGTTTACCCCGTAAGGGAAAAAGATGTGACAATATGTATGTAGTTAGTTAGTTAGTTAGTAGACTCTTTATTGCACCAAAAAATCCTTAAAAATAACAGTGTAATTTATAATAAATGATGCACAAAAGGCGGCCTTATCGCTATCTGCAATCTCTCTCAAAAAAAAAAACAGGTTAGGTGCAAAAGTATAGACAGTGTGATTAAACAACAAGGTTTTTGAAAAAAAAAATAACTGCAAATTGAATATATATAAACAAAATAAATATGTAAATAAGTACTAACATACATAAATAAACATACATACATTACATAAATACAAATATATTATATACACGAAAATTAAAAATGTATGTAATTAGCAAGCCGGATGCACAAAGCAATAAATACTGCTCAAATATAGTTAAGTGGGCCCGCGGGTGGCTGCCTGTGTGGCGGCGCATTATTGACGCTGCACGCAGTGAATTCATTAATAGTGGATGTAAGTACGTAGTCGATTTCGATGCGTTGGTTGTCATCATCATCATCATCATCAGGGCTTTTTTAGTCTCCACTACAGGAGCACGACCCACTCTACACTACTAGAGCAGTCAGAGGATTTGGCCTACACTTTCCACGCTGGCCAGACGGGTTAGAGAGGTCATTTCGATGTTTATAAACTTTGTTTAGCTTGTGTTTCCTAAGTCGCCTTCTACTACTCTGCCGGGAACCACACGGCACTTGCCGTTGGTTGTGGTATCTGTAATTCAGGTTTATCCTACTTTGGACACCAGCTCCTCATATACAGAACTCAAAAATACTTTTTTTTAGGGAAAAAGTATTTTTGAATTTTGTATGAAGATTTTTCTGTATATAACAGAGCAGTCACTTTTTCAGATAGAAAACATTTAAACCAACTTTGTGCTACTTATTCTGGGACTGTATAGTATGTTCAAAAATACTAATGGTGCTCCCACACAGCAGTTATATAACGTTATATAACAATGTGTAACACAATAACATTCTAGATAATATATCATCATCATCATCATCTCAGCCACAAGAAGTCCACTGCTGGACATAGGCCTCCCCTAAGGATTTCCAATATGACCGGTTAGGAGCGGCCTGCATTCAGCGCCTTCCTGCGACCTTTATCAGGTCGTCTGACCAGCTGGTCGCTGGGTGATGATAATATATGGTGTTATAGAATCTTATCGTTGTTACACATTGTTTTGCACTGGCAACTGGCACTGTAGGAGCACCAACACATACATACATCCTTTACAGTTATAATTTTACCAAGATATATCCAGATACATTTATTACAAGTCCCCAACGGATCTTCATGTCTATATTCCTAACTGAAATTGTTTTCGCTTCCATAACCAAGTTAAATCCCACCCAAAACCTCCAAGAAAGTTATTTGAGCTCACGTTCACCTCTCATTCCTCGCGGAACCCGGCCAACAATGATTCACAAGGATTTTCGTTTCATACGTGGAAGTAAACACATTTCCGTGCATTTCACTTCAGGCGCAAAATAAGTAGGGTGACAGAAAGATAACTTTTGATTCATTTCTTTGAAATTTGGTCTTAAAGAAATAAACGATGCTTGACTTTGACCACAGGTATGAGCACACTTAAACAGGTGCGAAAAGAGAGCGTCCCCGTCCCCAAATAGGAGACTCGCTTACGCAGTCTACTGAATTGTCTTCACCACGATTGTTCATATTAAAAAAATAATAATTTGAGCCAATCGAAACGACAAGAAGAAGACCACTGGTATGGCGCTTCATACAAGTGGAAGCATAAATATAATTTATGCCTAAAACGACTAAAAACGAAACTTTACATCCGTGCACATCTGTATACGTTAACTAGTAGGGTCGCCACCGCAGTATGAATTCGAATACCAACGCATAAGGGACGGTGCGCAACGTGTGACTGAGAACAGTAGCACCTAACCCTGTTTTTCGTAACCTTAAGCACTCCTTCTACTGGGGACGCCATATTGTGAGGGACGCTGCGAGTTTTCGCTCTGTACATAAGTACAATTATTCATAATGGGCTTTTACGTTAGATATGCTTAGAGGTAAACTACTCCTCTATTGCCTGCGTCACAAGGGAAATCTGGGTTTGTCATGTTTATTTTCGGTTCTAGAACTATTCAAGGGGAGCGACTATAGGCAAGCTGTTGGCTGTACAAAGTGAGCCAGATGGAACCAGGAATGCTGTCATTAAAGCGGAAATCCGACTTATCACATCTGCAGATACAAATCAACAAAGAGATTAAGAGATGATGAACAAAGAGAACAGATACAACAGAATAGAATTGTAAGTTCTTACATCTTCACGTCAGCATATATTTCTGTATCTATCTTTATTTTATCCACCAGTAATATTACGCGAACGTTAGAAAAATACAAAAGAGCAATGCTCTTATCGTGGCTCGCTTGCTCCGGGCTTGTTATTTATCTCACAAATACTTGCATTGTATTTAATATTATAATTAATATTCTGGTTACTACTTATTAGCTGTTATTAATACAAGCTTCTATTTTTTCTAACAGTTTCGTTCCTCGCCTGATTGGGAAAATATCTAATTAGATAGTGACTTCAACTCCACTATATGTAGTTCCTCCAGCATGCCGATTGCAGGGCACGCTGGGTACACCATGAGTGCCATTGTATCTGTACAAAATAACTATCTGTATAAAACCACCGAACCGAACAAATTATCAGCATCGGCTACCTCGGGTTTTCAAGTGGTTAAGAGTCGCCTGGACGCGCATGTCTCCATACAAACGGAAAAAGGGAATTGTGGCAATATTTGATAATTTTGGAGTAAAATTAAGCATCCAATCAATTAATCTCATTATAATCTACGTACGTTCCTATACAGTTTGGTTAAATTATCAATAGTTTGAGAATTATACGCCTCTCAAGATTTCCATACAAATTTGAAAAGGCTCGTAATTCTCAAACCATTGGTATTTTAACCAAGCTGTATAGGAACGTACGTAGATTACAATGAGATTAATTGATTAAATGCTTAATTTTACTCCAAAATTATCAAATACGTGTAAAATGTTAAGATGGTCTCATAGCGACGGCTCGTGTACTCGTGTGCTCGTAAATACGTTTTTAAAAACTTATATCAAAAACTAAATGTTTATAATATATTCTGACTGTTTGTTTGGAGACTGAGAACCTTCAAACTTTCTGTAAAATTGGCACACAATAAAAACTTTTTATCTATGGTTTGGTTAGTATGGACAATTTGCTTGTAAAATTAATAAATAAACCCAGTGTAGCTTGTACAAAAAAGCTTTTCCTTGAACTCAAACCCTATATTAAATCGTAGCATGCGCCCCATATCTCTTTAAAATGAAGTACCGGCACGCGGAGTGCCGCAGGGTACGAACCTAGGACCGCCGCTTAAAGTCTTAGCTTCGTATCACCGGCCAATCACTGGTTGTTTTATTTGCTTACCTTCGGCAGTGAATATTATGAATATAATTTCTTCATCATCATCATCATCAGGTCTTTCTGTCTCCACTGCAGGAGCACGACCCTCTCCGACTACCAGAGCTATACATTAGCAAGAGCAGTCAGAGGATTTGGCAACACTCTCAACGCTGGCCAGATGGGTTGGAGAGGTCTCTTTGATGGTTAAGCTTTGTTTAGCTTGTGTTCCCTAAGTCGCCTTTTACGACATCCGCAGGTAGACTTGGAGTGGTCCTATTCTACTCTGCCGGGAACCACACGGCATATATAATTTAAGGAATAAAAAAAAATCATATTGACATTTTACATGTAGATGATATTATAAGAATTATTACTTGGAACGCTAAACATTTTTTTAAATAAAATAAATAAATATAAATATATAGGGACATATCACACAAATTGAGCCAGCCCCACAGTAAGTTGTGAACTTGTATCGTAGGATACTTCTTCTTATCGAGTCGAAATGGTTTCATTCTATTGAATATCTTTCGACCAGTATTTGGCCACGCTGATAGCCCTGTCGTTGGCCTCATTAAGGTCCTGTACGCCGTACAGGAACTGCCCCATTACTTGCACCGTACAGTGTACGGTGCAAGTAATGGGGCAGTTTGGGCACGACAGAAGGTGAGACATGGTCTGATCGGCACCGCAGTCACACAAATTGGTTGTAGAGAAACCCCACCTGACCCTGTTTTCTCGACATCTCCCAACGCCGGCTCGGAGCCGGTTTAGGGATTTCCAGGTTGCCCAGGGGAGGTCTGCACCAGGTGGGAGCTTTTCAGCAGGTGGAGGTAGGATACTAACTCAACGATACCATATTTTATAATATATACTTATATAGATAAACATCCAAGACCCAGGTCATACTGAAAAAGATCGTTTTCCATCATGACCTGACCGGGGATCGAACCCGGGACCCCGTGTCGCAGGCTGGCATGTTGACCGCCACGGAGCTCGACTAACTACTACTAAACATTGATTGAGTAAAACTAAGAAGCATAGTTTATTAACGTTATGCTCAAAAAATAAACTCTGTAAATAGATAAGAATTAGGTCTTGTTAATCCACAAACTGTTAACAAATAAATGTTAAAGTCACATTTTTATACAGCTTGAAAGGCACAGGCTAGGTTCGGTACGCTATGAAAACGAATAGAGAGATATTTTTTAATTTTAAAATAAATGTATATGGTTTCAAAATAAAATGCCTTGGTATTTTATGCCAAATCAGCACACGCATCCCACGTATCGTTTTAAATCAGAAATGAAGTACTACGAATGGGTGGTGTGCCTCAGGGCTAGGTCCTAGGGCCGCCGCTAGGTCTCGCACCCATTTGCCTTTTTGTCAGGTTCTAGGAATATTTTTTCGTAGAATAATTTTTTTTTTAAATTGTGAATGTTTAGCCTTCATATTTTCTTGGTTCTATTGCGTATTTGTAGCTTCTTTGGATTATATTTTAACATGATATTTTTTGAAGTTTTTATCTGTGTCAATTCATTCCAAATGGCTAGTAAATAATCGTTTTTTAACGTGAAACAATATATTATAGGTATTTCTTTCATTTTGTTGATTTAAGTAAAATTCCTACAAGTACAAATTTACATGTATGTCAACAGATGCCGTGATAGGTGGTAAAAGACAGTGGGGGCAAAAACAAGGGCTGGATGGGAGTAAGACTCACCGGCGCCCAGCCACGCCATGCTGGCATGGCATGGCTAGTACAAATTATCGCTAGTTTGAGCTGCATGATCAACAAACTGTCCTATATTTTAATAAGTATTTTATTATTAGATTCCTATGTTGCTAAAATATATCTTTATAATCTTTTATGTCATTTTTAGTTATTTTCTACTATGCCTTCCTTTGGGCTTGTGCTGTGATAGGTGGCCAAGGAAAACACAGGCGAAAACAATAGGTGTACGGGTGCAAGCTCCACCGATGCCCAGCATCACATCAGCGCCAATCACTGGTTGTTTGCTAGCCGCAGGCCGGGACAAATTATCGGTCAGTCTGTACCTCAAGCTCAACAAACCGCTCATTTCGTTATTAGACTGGCTTTGTAGCTAGATTATATCATTTTGTAAATATTTTTTAGTTATCTATACTAATATTATAAAGAATAAAGTTTTGATTGTTTGTTTGTTTCTTTGCACCGAATAGGGTCCGAAACTCCTGGACCGATTTTCCAAATACTTTCATCTATAGAAAGCTAAAAAAACAGAGCTGATGATGATGATGACCACAGGATCTTCGGAGCCTAGCATGGGCACCAGTTCTCCACAATTCTCATTTTGCAAAAACTAGTACTATACAGTACTCGTAGTAGGTACTCATTCTGTACAGCCAAGGCTATTGTTTTTTATTTTTATTTTTACTGTGGAGAAAAATAAAGAAATTGATTGATTGATTGATTGATGATGATAGAAAGCTAATTTATCTAAGGGTGACATAAGCTATAATTAACGCAAAAATTTGCTAGTTTACAATATATTGATTGATTATAACTAAAGCAAGATACTCTTAATAACATCATTTATAAAAGTAATGCTGGTGACTCAAATACAAAAACAGGTGCAGGTTAACATCGTCTCAGTAGTATCACTTACGTAAAGATATTTTATAAATTAAACAAAGTATTTTCAAAATTCTCTTCCCAACAGAATTAAATTAATTTGAAATACAAGTACGAGATTTATCGCGGAACATAAGTGTAAACAAAACTATGTTTCCACCCCGACTTGATTGAAAAACATTAACCCTACAAAATATTCTCAAGACATTGCATTTTATGATTCATCTCATTATTCACAGACCACACAAACTTAAGGAAACACAAGAAAATAAGAAGGGAAAGTTAAGAACAACAATTCCATTTCCATAGCAGCCCCAACATAAGTGATTACTTGTAGGAGAGGTCCCGTAGACTAAAGTACCGAAGGACGGTAGGCGTCGAAATGGCAGTCGTAAAGAAAAAACTTTTCAAAACTATTTAATACCATAAATATATATTTTTGAAATATTTATCGCGCATTCTTTCGTAATAGAGGTCACCGAGCTTTAAAAATCACAACAGATTTAGACGCAATCCGCATTTGTAGTAATTTAAATGATAAATTACTGACGACAACAATTTTCATTCGTAAAATTAAAGATGATAAAAAATTAAATTTAAAATAATTATTACATAAACGCCAAATCTTGAATCGAGGACATGCTTATATGAAAGGTGAGGATGAAAAGATTTTTTAGCTAGTTATCAAAATTAAAATAAACAAATACCCCACAAAAAATTCTCAAAACATTCAACATCAGTGATCGAAACTAGTAGATTACTTTCACGTAAACTGCATAAGAAAAGTACATACGACATAAAAAAAAAGAAAGCAAAGAACAATTCAATTTCCATAGCTGCCCGAACATAAGTGATTAGCTAACAAGAGGGCAAGTGCATTAATATAATAGGATGTTCCATCTCCCCTTTCTCTCCCTTGTAAGCCGAAGTCGCCTCGGGGAGATTTGCTGCGATCCTTTATTTTGATCCTGCACTGTTCTCTACTTTCATTTTAATGAATGTTTGTGAAAATATTATTTTATAGTGTGCATTTTAAATGCATCTTCTAAGTTGGCCTGGGAGATTTGAAAAAAAGCGTAAAATGCACCAGCTGCTTCTCTTTCCGCGTAAAACGCTTTTACGTTTTGTCGTTTGACCGAGGGAATGGGCGAAAATCTAAGAATAAAGTCAATTATCAATACGTGATAGTTTGGTACTCGAAAATGTTGAATCGGTTTGTCTTATACGCCTAATAAAGTAGGAATATAAATGATTGCCTAACAAGAGGGCAAGTAGTATTAAGTAATACGCGCCGTCGCCTCCTCTTGCTCTTCCTTGTAAACCGAAGTCACCTCAGGGAGATTTGCTGCGATCCTTTATTTTGATCCAGCACTATCCTCTACATTCATTTTAATGAATGTTTGTGAGAATATTATTTTATAGTGTGTATTGTGAAATTTTGAATGCATCTGTTATGTTGACCTGGGTGAAAATAAATAAACTTAAAATATTACAGCTATTTCTCTTTCCGCATAAAACGTAGAAACTGGCCGAGGAGATGGGCGAAATTCTAAAAATTACGTCAATAGGTGATGCGGATAGCAACATATCACTGTCAGGAATCCATTTTCTACCTTTACGCCCATAATAAATAGTAGGAACATAAATGATTGCCTAACAAGAGGGCAAGTGCATTAATATAATATGTTGCTTCGTCTCCTTTTTCTTTCATTTGTGAGTCGAAATCGCGCCGGGGAGGTATGCTGTGATTCATTAAATATTTTCGATACTAGCTTTCTCTTACATCTTCTGTAGCGTTTGCGATCCCTCGAGAAATATTTCTTTTAGTCGAAATAAAAGTTAGCCTTAAAATTATGTATGTACCTTAGATAACGCATATCATTATCGTATTTTACAAATTTCATGATTTAAATAAAATTATTTTAATACGGTATTTATCGCGTTTATTACATTATTTATGCACCTAACGTTTCGAGCACTTTACAGTGTTCGTGGTCGCAGGCAGACTAAGTTGACATTTGTCTAGTATTTTAATAAAATATTATAATACTAGACAAATGTCAACTACGCTTTTATAATATTTGGTTACGATAAGCTTTGTGTATTTAATAGCTTTGTATGGATGTGAGGTTGTATGTCTATCTGTCTATAATTTCAAAACTGTGTTCTTGTCGGTAGAGTACTCTCCATAAGTCTCGGTTCTCAGCCATTCTCTTGTTTTCTCAATGATATGAAATAAGCTCCTGCCTTTTTCTATAATCCAAACATGCTCTTCTTGGTCTAAATTTCTTCCTACACGTCTTATTTTTAATTTCGAACATTTAATGTGAGAGTAGTTACTTCTCACGCTAAAATTGCTAAATGGATTTTGGTAAGAAATTGGTACGTTTCAGCTTATTTATCATAATATTAGGCCAGCGAAAAAGTTATTTTGTATGAGTAAAGTTGTAATAAAATATCTTTGGTTCTGTTGTATGTATCGGTTGGATTAGATACCATTTGACAAAGTATAATTTTAGAGAATAAAATAGAAATGGACAAATACAAAGACTTTAATTTGCTCGAACGAAGACTCGGTTTTTTTAATATAAACCACATATTTTTATTCCAATCGTTGAGTTACTAATAAAAAACAAACAGCTGGTACAAATACATGCGGCGCGGAGTAAATTTTTCTGTGGACTTTCCAAGTTAAAAAGTTATCCCTCGGGACGTTGTTAAAAGATACTTTAAGGTCTACTTGCACATTCAAGATGACTGTAACTTTATCAAAACAATGGGAAGTTACTAATATTTGTGGACATACTACAATTAACGTAAGCAGTAAAAAGTGGCTAAGTGCAAGTTGAACACGCTCATGACGGGTTCCGTAGTAGCAAACATCGATTAGCCTTATTACCGCATAATTTTTATAGTGTTCGTATGAAAGATACCGGTAGATTTGCGGTTTATGAAAATGTGCTATATTTTATCTCAATAAACGCTGACTATCTTTCGATATAATTTAAGTTGAAAGTTTTCATTGACACCATTTCTTTTTCTCTTATTTTAAAAATTAGAGGAGGAACAGCTGGGAAAGTGTCCCTTTCAAACGATTGCTTGTGAGAATAAAATGGTTTCAGAAACTTCAGTGTCATTTTAAAGACCTATTTATTACATAGACTTTCCGCACGTATAGGCTTAATGTTTTTTTTTTTTAGTTTCATGCATGGGGAGCCTACATAAAATATAATTTTTTTTTGACAAAAAATTGTAAAGTGGTTCATAGAGTAGATGTACCTTACCTACCAAGTTTAAATTGTGCCATTTTAATAGATTCGGAATGTAATAGCTGTATCATACGTATAAACAAAAAGACGGACAGACAAAAAATCAGATATTATGAATCTAAAAGAGTTCCGTTTTTGCCATTCGGATACGGAACCCTAAAAAAACGGATAGCGTCCAGTGCAAATGCAGCGTTTCTAATTAGAAAAGTTAATTTACATACATTCCTGGCCTTTGTCTGAGGTTTACAACAATCCGGATTCTCAGCAACGAAATACAGACGGTATAGAAATAAAGCTTACCAACTGGTAGATTGCCTATTATCTTAAATGATTTTGTTAATTTTTGTTTTTATATAGTATTGAAAGAATTGAAAATAATATATGAGAAATCATACTGTATATATTTTTCTCGTGGCACCTCCAGCCCAGTGTAACATCTTCATCTCATTAACGTGCAATGATTGTTCGTGGTTTTTCTTATTATTATTTTTTTTAAATAGTTCAATGACTGCATAATATTGCGTTTTCAGCTAACTTCCAACGATTGTCGGCAACGGCAACGCATCAGTACCTCCTGTGATAATGCAGACAGATACAGATGTTCTTGTGCGACGGTGACCACTTTTCGTCAGGTGGCTCGTCTGTACATACAAAAAAATAATGTAATAGCTGGTCGAATATTTGTCAAAAAAATTTAAGCTTTTCTTGGCATTTATACCGAAAAATTTAAAATTATATAAATTAATTTAAATTTAAATATGCCAACAACGGACATCCCGCTGTCAGCTATTGCTTTCAGAACACTGTGGGAGCTGCAACGTATTCGGTGCAGTATCGATGCCGCTCTCTTACGCAGGATTGCATCAAAGTCATCGACTCCCCGTGTACAAATATAGGGGAAGGCGCTACAAAAACGCGTCAGCTTTAAGGTGTTGTGAATTCACACACTAGCGCCACCCAGCAATTAATTCCTAAATCATATCAAATTTAAAAAGCTACTTAAACTACTACAAGTAATTTACTAGGGCAATCAGCTATTAGATTTCTTAAATTATTTTTTTTTGTCGATATTGAGTTTTTCCTTGATTGGGTTTTTTCTTCCTTGTTCCCCTAACCTTAAAATGGCCGTAATTACACCTTTTTACGTACCTTACAGACTTAAGTTTCAAAGTTGAGGCATCCAAAGCAAAATGGCGGTGAATTGTTGTGATGATGGTATGGTTTCTGTACTTTGATATCATGTACACAAAAAAATTCTTGTAATAAAATTAAACTTAATTGAAATAATTTAAGAAACGTTGTGTAAGTAGCCATTGCAAAATAATAGAGAAAATGAAAATGTGTAGCACAAGTTTGAAATTCCTGAAAATAAGTTGTTGAATTTGCCATGTTTGGGATTATGCTTTATTTCTGCCGCTTTACTGTGTTGTGATTCAGCAACAATAGGACGTTGTGGAAGGCCGGTATAAATTCGTATGATATGTCTAGAAAGATTGTAAGAAGGTTTGAATGCCGGAAACTTAGCTAGGTCATTAAATTATCACATTTTATATACACTTTCTTTCGCCCGCGGCTTCGCTTGTGTTAATATCGTTTTCTCGGGATCAGTACTTTTTTCCGGATTAAAATGTAGCCTATGTTCGTATTCCAGGCAACGTATATGCATTTCATGATGATCGGTTTAGTAGATAGGGCGTGAAAGCGTAACAAACAAACTCACTTACGTAATTATAATATTAGTTGGAATTATGGAGGCGATTTTCAATTTTGTTTTTGTGGCTTTTACTGTAAATTGTTACTTGGTTTGGTTTATAGGTAAGGTACATAAATTGTAAGCATATTTTATTATTGCACAAACTTTTTTTTTCGAACGATATGCCGTGGATTTACGGGTATTTAGGAGTTATGGTGATGAGAAAAAAACAACGGGTTGCACTTCGGGAGTGCCGGCAGTAGTGACTTAAATACTATCCCTTATAATTTAATACCATTCCTACCAGCAGCCACCATCGATGGGAGTGCGTAGCACCCTGTAACACAAACACACATGCACATTCGCGCAAGCGCACTGCGCCGTCTTACGAATTTTCAATCTGACGAATCTGTCGGTCACGTGACCTGTCGTGAGTTTGACAGTTTCCTCATCACAAAAAGTGCACAGCGCCGCTAAAGAAGTTTTCACTTCAAAAATCATTCATACCATAAAGTACGTAGATTCTTTCCTTAAGGCTGGTACATGCGCTAATGACCTTTAGGATATGGGCCGAGTTTTGAACCTTAGTTCCCCGTCAGAAAGTCAGCGGTTGACTGGCGCCCATCGCCCGCGCGCATTAAAAATATTAATTATGAACATCAACGCGTCTGGCCAGCGTAGAGTGTAGGCCAAATCCTCTGACTGCTCTGGCTAATATATGACTCTGGTAGTACAGAGAGGGTCTTGTTCCTGCAGTGGAGACTAAAAAAGACCTGACGATGGTACCTTTTTACAGTAAAAATAATTTTATAATACAGCACATTAGGGCACTATTACATTTTTCTGAGCACGAACTGACAGGTCGAATATGCGACTTTCACCTTCTAGCCGGGGGTGCGGGGAGACACGCGGTATTATTATTACTTTCGTCTCTAGTAAGGCACGAGCAATATTTCATGCTCTGTGGCAGCGGCCAAAGATCAGCAATAAGTTAAATGGTCAAATTGTGGCTTCACGCCAACTTCACGCCAATGTATATGATTTAACTTTATTAAGGCCATGGACCAATTTTACGGAGTCAAATAGCCTATGATTGCGTTTAGGTGTCTAACTGCTTATTTGATTAGGTTTAGAGTGGGTTAAGAGGTAATTACTTTTTAGAGTTCAGTAGTAACCTAGGAACCCTTATAGTTTCGCCATGTCTGTCTGTCTGTCTGTCTGTCTGTCCGTCCGCGGTTTCACTAGAAAGCTGTAATTTGGTATGGGTATGTATATTAATCATGGTAAAAAAGTGGTAGAAAAAAATCTTGAAAACAATTTTTTTTTTGGGTAGCTCCCATACAAGTAAAGTGGGGAAGTATTTTTTTTTCTCTACTTACCCATTGTGTGGGGTATCGTTAAAAAGGTATTTGAAAAATATTGTGAGGTTGAGAACACTATTTTTCGACTTAGGGATCCGTTTCCGAAATATTTGGTTTTAAAGTGCAAATTTTGTAAGAGGTACGTGTCCCCCCCTCTATCTGCTAAACGGTTATATATGGATACGTGAAAAAAATTACAGCAGTAGTATATATACTGAAGTTGAAAGGAAAACTATCAGAGCTGGGTATTAAGTTCAAACTAAAAAGTTAAGGCAACTTATAAAATGTGCTGGAAAATGTAAAATTTCATACAATCTTCATTGTTAGATGTTTTTGGTCGTTAAACTGTGAGGTGCGAGTGTAAACAGTGTGAACTCAAAGTTGTCATTCGCAACTACGGAACCCTACACTGCGCGTGGCCCGACACGCACTTGGCCGGTTTTTTAGACCAGCAATTGAAAGCTCTGTAAATATGCTTGCAATGTAATATGTATTGAATATGAAGCTGTAGTAGTTCAGTGGTCCAAAAACACGACCCGTAAGCGAAAGATCCCGCCTGACAGGTTATCAAAAGCTTAATTTTTGAACTGGCAGTATCGATACGCCACTCAGTTTGCCCTTGTGATATCAGCACTTGGTTCATAGCTGTATTGTAGAACAGTGCGTGTGTGGTTCTTGGCTCGGTAGATGGTACTGATGGGACCCAATTATACCCTATGGATCCAATTGGATCCTATGGGACTTTTGGCTACCGATGGGATCCAATAAGACCCTACGGTACCGAATAGACTCATTGGGACCCTATGGTACCAATAGGATCCATTGGGACTCTCTGGCACCCGATAGGCCCTGTTGGTACCAGAATCAAATTTGATATAATCTACGCGTGAGCCCCTATAGTCTCGTCATCTCGTGCGACCATTTAAATAATGGTTAAAAGTAGAGTAAATTAAGATTCACCATGCAAAAGCTTGCCAACGAGTGGCGGATCGATCCGATCGATCCTCGTTCAATAATTTTACTACTGTATGTTTGTCGACCAACTTTTTAGGGTTCCGTATTAAACTGGGAATCCTTATTATAGTTTCGCCATGTCTGTCTGTCTGTCCGTCTGTTCGTCTGTCTGTCCGTCCGCGGTTTTACTCAGAGACTATAAGTACTAGAAAGCTGTAATTTATAATGGACTAGCTTTTGCCCGCGGCTTCGCTCGCGTTAAAAATTACAGTTGTTGCGGCTTTACTTTTGTTTAGCGTGTGTAAAAAAATTAGGGCCTACAAAACTTCTTTGTACACTATTGAGATTACTACTATCAAGCCATGGGTAATTGAAAACTTGCTCCAGTCATTAACCACATGTCTGACAATTTCTGAACGCACCTCCATCGCTCTATCTTGTGTTCCGTTCATTAATTAAGTGAGAGAGAGCACGAAACAAACATGCACCATCACCAACAATAACTTCTCCATTAACGTTCAGATTTTCTTAAGTCATTTAAAAAAACTCTAACCGACAAAACCTATACTTAAACCAAACGAAAACAAAACAAATGCCAAATACAAAGCACAGTCTATAACCAAAACTACTAAACCGAAACAAAGCAAATGCAATCCAAAATATGTCAAGAAAAAAAAAACAGCCAACATCGTCAAATATAATACGTCATCAAATATAATACGCTAGAAATATTTATATTTATACTATACATAGTATGTACTATTAGATACGGCGGCCACTTATCTTCGGGTATTGTCGTAACTCAATGAAAACACAACGATAGCGGTTTAAAATTGACAAAGTTTCATACAAAATTTCATCCCCTATTTTATCCCCTTGGGGGTAGAATTGATCAAAATCCTTTCTTAGCGGACGCCTACGTCATAACATCTACCTGCATGCCAAATTTTAGCCCGATCCGTCCAGTGGTTTTGGCTGTGCGTTGATAGATCACTATGTCAGTCAGTCAGTCACCTTTGAGTTTTATATATTTAGATATGTATATTAATCATGTCAAAAAAGTGGTAGAAAAAAATCTTGAAAAAATAATTTGTTTATGGTAGCTCCCATAGAAGTAAAGAGGGAGTAATATTTTTTTTTTTCTATATAAGCCCATCGTATTGGGTATTGTTAAATAGGTCTTTAAAAAATATTGCGAGGTTGAGAACACTATTTTTAAATTTAGGGATCCGTTTCCGAAATATTTGGATACAAAGTGCAAATTTTTGTTAGTGGTAAGTGTCCCCCCCCCCCTCTATTTGCTTACATAGATACGTGAAAGGAAAGTTGAAAGGAAAACTATCAGTGCTGAGAATTTAGTACAAACTAAAAAGTTATAAAATTTTATACAATTTTCATTGTTAGATGTTTTTGGTCGTTATACTGTGAGGTGCAAGTGTGAACGAACAGTGTGAACTCAAAGTTGTCATTCGCAACTTCGAAACCCTATACTGCGCGTGGCCCGACACGCACTTGGCCGGGTTTTTTTTTAATGCGGTTAATGCAGATACTCTAAAGGATTTACTTTTTTAAATTTGTGAATAATACTTACCACTTTTATTTTGATGTAATGTGGTTTGTTATTACATTACTCCTAAATGCCTGAATAGGTTTGGGTCTATTTTTGGTATTGTTATTATTCCCAAATAACACAGGCTATTATTTTTGGCAGAGCTATCGCTTTTATTACTTTTTCTAGAAAATACTTTTCATGGCCTGTCCATTTTACTATTAATTGGCTTATTAACAAAAACCTCATAAAAATTGAGAGAAAGCAAAGTAAAATAAATAAATAAATAAATATTTACGGACAAATTACACAGATTAAGCTAGCCCCAAAGTAAGTTCGAGACTTGTGTTATGGGATACTAACTCAACGATACTATATTTTATTACAAATACATATATAGAATAAACATCCAAGACCCAGGTCAATCTGAAAAAGATCATTTTCCATCTTGACCTGACCGGGGATCGAACCCGGGACCATCCGTGTCGCAGACCGGCGTGTTGACCGCTGCGCCACGGAGCTAAAAGCTAAAAATTTAGATTTTTCCTTCGCCTTGCCATGTCCCTTGCCATGTTCGAGCCTCACAATCGAGTCTAGAAGACCATTGCCATCGGACAATGGCAGCCGGAATATTTACAATGACTCGATTCGTGTTCGATTGTCTCGATTGTTTTATTCGATAGCCGATTGCTGAGCCGAGTCACAAATTAATGAAAGTGTAGAAGTGAATATTTCCTTAAAGGGCTAAACGCAAAGGGATAAGTCATCAACTATTTTACACCAACATAAAACGTAATTTAATTCTCACACAAATTTTACAATTGAAGTTGTACGCAGAGGGTTTCAGTTTCATAGTAGTTAAGAGATTTTAATTGTTCGGTCAATATGATTTTAACTTTGGATGACCTATCTGTTGGTGGAAGCAGCCAAAGTAATTTAAATTTGAGGGCATACATCTGCCTTTCTCTATTTTGTGACGGGCTGAGTGCGGAATGTGTGAAGCATGAGCGCATTGAGAGATGCGCTGCATTTAGCGCCAACAAAGCTATCTTGATCGCGGGGAATATTGTCTTTGGTTATATCATGCCGTCTACCAACTCTTTGTCAAAACAAAAAAAAAAAGAAAAAAATATCTCATTCTCACGTTGTCTCCCTTAAGTACAAAGCTGATTGTCTTTGTTTATTAGTTAATATATGAGGTTAGTAAGTTAATATTGTTTAATAGCTTGATATTGTCACAAAATATGTCTTTAACTTAACTTTTATTATAACCATGAGAAATTGTTATTGGCTATGTAATGAACGATAATTATTGTAAAATATTCTACTCTATATCATGGCCGTGTGGTTCCCGGCAGAGTAGAATAGGACCACTCCAAGTCTTCCCGTGGATGTCGTAGAAGGCGACTTAGATAAAACAAGCTAAACAAAGCTTAAAATATCAAAGATACCTCTCCAACCCGTCTGGCCAGCGTGGAGAGTGTAGGCCAAATCCTCTGGCTGCTCTGGCTAATACATGGCTATGGTAGTACAGAGAGGGTCGTGCTCCTGCAGTGGAGACTAAAAAAGACCTGGTGATGGATATCATTCTATTCAGTAAAAGCTGTGTGTTTTCCTAAATAAATGCAAGGCAAATAAAATGTATTGTTATTAACAACGAAACTCCTTGCACTTATTCTGTCCGTTATCTAAAACTCAAATCCTATGCGTGAAATATATCCCGAGTATTTAAAACATCTAAAGAGTTGCTCTCAACCACAGGGCTGCTCCTATCAGGAGATCTCCGTCGCTGAGATAAGAGTAAATTACAGAAAACATGACAACACAATTTGTTACAAGTCCTACGGGAGTCAGAATATTGTTCCCTGGATGAGCCAAATCCTTACTACTTGGTATTATAAATTGCGAAAGTGTTTGTTAAGTTTTTACGTCCTAACAACCTATTTAATAAATTTGACAATCCGACAACAAGGCCAAGTTTTGACAAATAAGTCGAATTTTTGGGACAGGTGCCATTTGTAAAGAGTCCAAATGTGACAGGTTAATACCATTGTGATTGTCAGGTAAAAAACCGTTGAATGAACGTGACAATATTAATTTTGCCTGTCGAGTCTTAAAGCAAATGTCCTCTGACTTCTTTTTTACCACTTAGATAAAATCGTTTTTTTGCACATTTGTTTGTTAAATTTTCACGCTTTAACTACTTAACTAACAACCTATTTAATAAATTTGACAATCCGAAAACTAGGTCACGTTTTCACAAATAAGTCTTATTATCGCGACAAGTAGCGTTTAATATAGATGACAAAAGTCCTAATGTGACAGGTTTGTGTGGAATTGTCAGGTAGGTAAAAAACTGTTTAATAAAGACGACAATATTCAGATTTAGCCTTTCGAATGTTACAATTATTGTCGATGAATTCGCAAATTTTTGACAAATCGAATCGACAAATATCCACCTGTCCTGACGATTTATTGTTTTTAAAGGAATTAGACAAGGTTTTCCGGATAAATTGTTATGTGTTATTTGCCAAGAAAAATCGTTTACTAAACAGTAATATGTAAAATGTCACGATATTTTCGTTGATTTTGCGCCGCAAGAAATTTGTTAATGATAATCTTTAGGAGTTCTTGACGTACACTGGCACTTCCAGTGGTGCTAAGGCCACGGTCCCCACCTCAGGGCCGGTTTCTAATTGCAGAAGGTCTTTAATTGAATGTTATTGAATTTGGACCTCCCCACCCCTTATTTATATCCCCACGCACGCGTAAATAACCTTATACGGAATTAAGTACATTAATATCACTTATAAGGGTTATGCTATTAATTTAGGAAGGTAATTTGAAAGTACTCTCTGTGTTGTTAATTGGCCATTTTGTTCGAATTTAATTTTATGTGCAAATATTTTCAAAACTCGAAGCACAAATGACGTTTTAAAAAAGTGGCGGCAGCATTGAAGTACTTGTCAATGTTAGTAGGATTGGCCACACATTGACATTTGTTTTTTGTGCTACCGCTTAAGAGGGCCCTGGACGCGCATGTCTCCATACAAACAGACAAAGGGAATTGTGGCAATATTTGATTGTAAAGAGAAAAATTTTTATTATTTGTTTGTTTTGCATAAGCTCCGATACTGTTGGGACGATTTTCAGAATTCTTTCACCTGCAGAAAGTTAATTTAACTGCGGGTGACATAGACTACAATTTACGATGACGATCGCGGAAAAATCGCTAGTTTTGTTGTAAATTGGATTCTGCCGACGTATCTACGAGCTCCGTGGCGCAGCGGTTAACACGCCTGCCTGCGACACGGATGGTCCCGGGTTCGATCCCCGGTCAGGTCAAGATGGAAAATGATATTTTTCAAATTGACCTGGGTCTTGGATGTTTATCTATATAAGTATCTATTATAAAATATAGTATCGTTGAGTTAGTAGTCTCGAACTTACACTGAAAAAAAAATTGATTAGTTCCACAAATATCTTGTTTAGTGTTATCACACTACTTGTTTCCATATGAGCCTACATAGATCTTGACTACTGCAGCTAAGAGAACTTTGTTAAATTATCATAGTTCTGTCTACTAAGTAATGTATCAGTTTAATCACTTATAGTAATTTAGTTTACCTCAAATCTTGTTTTTTCTTCAAATTAAACTTTTTTACGTTAGCAAACTTCATTTGTAGATTTGACTGAAATCTTGGTCAATTTGGTCATAAAAATTCATCAAATCAATAAAACGAATTAGTTGTCAGACCTCAGATCTTGTTCAACTTAAAAATTAAACTTTTTTACGTAAACTAACTTCATTTGTAGAATTGACTAAGATCTTGGTCAATATATTCATGAAAGGTCATCGAAACAATTAATCTCATTTATTGTCAGAACCTAGATGTTGTCAAATTGGCCGCAGTATATTGTTTATTTCAACTAATCTTGTATTTATTGCTGACATGAACCGTTGTCATATTGACTACCTGTATTACTCAATTTAGATATTTGTCTTATGCATTTAAACCAAGTTGCTTATTAATTATAATCATGATTTTCTATCTACTCTCTTTTATTTCAACTAAGATCTCGTATTAAGGTGACTACAGCAGCGAAAGTAGCACCACCCGACATGATAATCTTTTACTCCGCAATCAGATCAAATTGAAAAAATCTAAGACAGCACTTCGCTAGTAAATAACTTGGTAGTATTTTTGGTATTACTTGTCACTATTTTTCCTTTGGTTAATTCACAGAAAAACTCATTGAAAAATAATGAAAGTAATACTAAAAATGCTACGAGTTAGTAACTAGCGAGTGTTGTCTTAGATTTTTTCAATTTGATCTGATTGAGAAGTAAAAGAATAAAATGTTGGGTGGCGCTAGTTTCGCTGCAGTAGTCGCCTTAATAAATAATAATAATAAATAAATATATAGAGTAGGTACATAATCATGATTATAAATATAAGCCACTTGGTTTAAATGTATAAGACTAATATCGAAATAAAATTAAGTAAAACTGGTAGTCATTATGACAACGGTACATGTCAGCATTAAATACAAGCTTAAATAACCTTATGTTAATATAAGATTTATAATCAATAAAAAGTCCTATTGATGAAAACATGAGCACTTAAAAAGAAATGCGTATTTCTAAAGACAAGTATTTTAATCGAACATTAGACTTGACTTTTGCCCTATTATATTTTGGCTAAAGTAGGTATGTATGAGGAACTTTGTATGAGCAATTAAAGATGATATAATTTACCCACTTATTTATTAGTCATGTTCTGTACAATTTAGTAGACACAAGATATGGCATAAACGTATGTAGTAGGTAACGTACGATAAGTATAAACACAATAGGCTAATTTCCTGAAAAAATCTAATTAGTCCGTCAGTTACATAATTAAAAGTTCTTAACAAATCCACCACTTCGTCCATGTTTAACACTAACTACACTGCACACACACACACGCAAGTTCTATTTATGTCGGTACTAATTGAGAAACAATAAAGGTAGGTATTCACTCTCAGTAAAAACTCCAGCAAACTTGCGAAAAAGAAGCAAAGCGCCCAAGCTTCAGACGATGACAGCGGCAAATGAAAGAGGAACGCCGGCCGGCACTGCGCGTGGGGCTGCGGGGGGAAGATGCGCGGGAGGCGAAAACGGAAACGTTTCGTTTTGTTACATTAATAAAGTACTTATTAGACGTGACTACTTCTCACAAGTGATTCAATTACGTAATAATGAAATCAATCAAGATTGTTGTTAAAATGTATTATTGATACTATCAAGTTGCTTGTTAGTATAAACAAACCTAAAATTAGTTAATATAACAAGGTGAATCAATAGAATTAAACAAGAAATAAATGCATTGTATGAAATAACAAAGAATTTTGATTAAAATATCCATAATTCGTAGTAGTTGATATAATTAAAATGAATTTGTTCTTGAAACTAAGCCACGTTGTTTAAAGTTATCAAAATAATAGTTATATCAGGTAATTTAATGTCAACTAAGCAAAAACTTAGCTTAGTTAGAATCTATTTTTTTCAGTGTACTTTGGGTTAAATCAATTTATGTGATTTGTCTGTAAATATTTATTATCTACCATCGGAATAATCTTATTTCTGTTTTGATCATCGACGTTGCTTATTTCCAAATTCAAATCACAAAATCGATTTGACAGCTCTGTGGGTCTAAATTGACTTTGACGATTTCGCTTCCCCCAATTTGCATTGAAACCAAACGTAAAACGTTGAGTCCAAAACAAAATAGAAAAAAGCCATCGTGGTGGTTGAACGCAATAAATTTCATTGCCGGTCGGACGGACAGACAGACCAATATTATTGTTAGTGCAGCCGAATATTTGTTTTAACCGCTCGAACCGGGTTCAGTGGTTTACGGTGTTTTGATGGGTTTAATCGATACACCGATGTGGAAATATACTCGATCTATATTACTACACAGCTACAGCAACCTACTTCCTGCATAATTAGTTATTGATATAGGTTATAGCGTGTACATTTACCACCAATCAAATTCAAAGTAAATAAAATAAATATAAATAGGTATATACGGACCAATCACACAAATTGAGCTAGCCCCAAACTAAGTTCAAAACTTGTGTGATGGGATACTAACTCAACGATACTATATTTTATGACAAATACATATATAGATGAACATCCAAGACCCAAAACAATTTGAAAAAGATCATATTTCATCTTGACCTGACCGGGGATCGAACCTGGGACAATCCGTGTCGCAGGGCGTGTTGACCGCTGCGCCACGGAGCTCGTCAAGTTGTTCATTATACTTTTAAGAAAATCGAAGTTTTCATTATAATGGGTTTGAATAAGGTTGTCTGACTTGTGTACTTTATGGGCTTGTGATTGGGGTGTCATAATATCATAAATATATCCAAAAACAAATGCACGAGCTCTATACAGCTCACAGAGCTATAGTATTTATATATTTTTGAAATATACAGGTTTTAAATTATTAATTGACTATAAAAAATTTAAAACACCTGACATAAAATTTACAGGTGTATTTACAGGTAATATGTGGTTACAAAAAGTAACCACATATATAGGTAGGAAATATTTTCGTGACAGTCACAAACAAACAGTCATCTTTTACATTTTATAGACGATTGTTTTGTTGACTGATTATGATTTGGAAATTTTTATTTTTTACCTCTCATGTATGTATGGTGCTATTAATGTTGACTGTATTAACCTGAAACAAAAATACAAATATTAAATAGATAGTTTGAAATAAACACACCCAGTGGTTTTGAAATTTCTTTAAAGAATTTAGGGAACATTTACGATTATAAAAATATTAAAACATACGCGAGATAAATTCATTATGAAAACACGGCTTTACTCATGATTTATTCGCCCCGATGATGGTCTTCGTAACAGACCGAACTAGTCGGCGGATCCTACGTAATAAAACGTGGGTAAAGCCGCCGTGTTTTAATAATGAACATTTACAATATTTGAAATATAACGAACAATAGTCTTATATTTTTAATCGGGGTGGAGTGGAGTTAATGTCGCGCGTGTCCAGGTATTATTAATACGTGGGCTGTCAACACCGCAGGCATACGGCGCAAGTCATAAGAGCTACTTTTATCGCTAAGGCACACTAGCGACGCCAAAACTTTTATTCCTAATACTATACAAATAGAATGAAATTCAAGAATGTTAATCAATTAAGCACTAGTAAATAACCTGAAGTATTTTTGTAATCATGTTTAATATTATCAGAATCAGTGAGAATTATGAAAATCAGATTACCGCCAAAAACGGCCGTTTCTGGCGGTAATCACATTTTCTCTTAATGACTGATTCTCATAATATTAAAACATGATCCAAAAATACTTCAGAAGTGGCAAGGACTGTGAAGACACCATAAAGTATTTTTCCTCTACCGGGGATGAAAGGCAAGGCAGCTTTCACCCTAAACCCTAATGGCTAAACAGAAGAGTTACAACTCCATGGGTTTGCCATTTTTTTTTTTCAGTTCGGTCCTTTTGTCTATACATGCTTGTTTTGAGTTTGCTGTCTCTCCAAGCCTTGCGCACACAGGCAACGCCCACAGTCGAGGTCCGTCCTCCTTAGGTCCCTTTGGTGACGTTCGCCTTCCAGGTTAAGCGCACCCTGCCCTCACCTCGAAAGCCCGGCGCAGTAGTGAAAATAGATGCTCAACTCTCAAAAATAATAGGTTTGATGTGATCTAGTATGTTTGAATATTATTTTTGGGTATTTCTCTCTTAACTTGTACCATAGGGTAACTGGTCCCTTCGGACTTAAATCTACGGTAATGACTGATGACAGGCGACGGCGCGATGACAACTCATTTCGACGGAAATATGATTTTGTTCTTTATTGACGGATTGATGACGCATTCACATTCATTTCACACATGATTTTGGGTTTCCAGATTCATCGGCGAGGTTTGGATGACAGTTGAGACTATTTTTAATGCGCAATGATGATCATTTGGAAAACATTGCCGAATAACTGGCTTTATAAATACACGCATACACGCACGGCACAGAACACGCGTCAATAAATTTGTACCCCCAATACAAATTCAAAATATTTCGTATTGTTTTTCAATTATAATAATATTACAACTTACGCGAGATAAATTCATTATGAAAACACGGCTTTACTCACGTTTTATTACGTCGGATGCGACGAAACTAGTCGGCGGATCTGACGTAATAAAACGTGAGTAAAGCCGTGTTTTCATAATGTTTTTCAATTATCTTAACGTCACTCCTATATTTGTCTATGGTCTGTATTGCCTAGGGAAAACATAAGGATCGCCTCCACGAGCGAGAGAATAGAGGAGTCCGCGCTTCTGTCTTATACTATTATTATTTAAAACATAAAAAAACTGTACGAAAGAACCATATTGATATTTGTTTGCAAACAAAATAAATCATAAATACGAATCTTTGAACACATATATTTTTTTCTTTTTAAACTTTCGCGCTTTAATCACTTAGTTATGTACATAAATGACTGATTCATCATCATCAACATCATCATTGACATTAATTTATTTATACTACCAAAGTGCAAGTGTGGAAGATTAATATATAATGTTAGTGAATAAAGTAACTAAAAGGCGCCTGCACCAAGCGCAAGTCAAATATTCTTGTCACTGAGGTAATCTTCTGTCCTATAGAGGTTTTTATAAACCAAGGAAATAATAAAATAAATCTTTACTTTAGTAAAATATCTGCTCAGGTGAGCCGAGACCCGTCTATAACATAAATTGCACTATCTATTCATCTCCACTTATAAGTCAGAGTAAAATATGTTGCGACAGTTTTCATATAATGGTCAACATTTCCATTCTACGAATTTCCACAGCATTTGTCCTTACAAACCACTAATTTATACGATCTTGTTTCGTATAATTTATTATACGATTCTAAGCTGAATTTATTGATTAAACTTTCTAATGTAACGAATAGGTAACTCGGACACAAGAATACTGGATGAAAATGGTTCGTTCCACAGAGGGGCGGTTCAGCCCGTAATGTTTAACTTAGTTATTCCTCAAACTAAGCGGCGAATCTATTTGACAAATGGGACAATTTGTATCAGAATTACGATTTTGTTTTATATTCCAAATCCAAATATAAACACAAATTAGAGGTTGGTATGGATTTGCCCAAAAAAGATAAATAAAATAGCAAGCAAATATAATAAAAGCTTTGAACAAACAACGGTAATAACTCATAATCCTGGCCAACCGTCCATGCCTACTTAGTTCCAAAAGAAAAAGAGAACAGACGTTTGACAAAAAAGAAACGAAAAGAAACGAGTTCAAAGCAATTACAATCTCATTAGTCGTTTCCAAGCAATTGAACATGACATGGCGGCAAAATAAAATGAGTACAGAAGGATAGTCTTAGAGCCAAAAGAAAAACGCCTTGCACGAAATCTAAAGTATTATTTCTTATGATTTCGAAACCGCACCAATAGAGCCATGCTTGCTATTACTTCAACTGAGATACTGAACTAATTTTGTGTTACGAAAAAATATTGTATCTAATTACATTTTTGAATTTTGTAATTTTTAATCATTAACAGAAAACGCAGAAATAAATAGCTTCCTTGCTGATCTAGGAAAAATAAAATACGTTGAATATATCAGCTGCTTGTCTTTCAGTGCAGAATGTAAAAGCCGGTCGAAGAAATGAGTCAAAATCTATGGGAGTCATGCTAATAGGCGATGCCATATAGCAACGAGCCTTATCTACCCTCGCACCCGCAAGGGATAAAAGTGTGACAATATATTTGTGTGTACACAAACAGAATCACTAAAAGTAATATTTCTATGGAAAATAAGAGAATTCGTTTTGTAAACAACCCGTGTAAAACTGGACTTCTTGGAACCACAATTTGCTTTTGGCAGGTGTCAATTATATGCCTTTGTTAAGTAAATATATTGTGTAAAATGTCTCATCTGTACTACATTTAATTTGTGACAAGACGGACGCATTATCAGGCCCTTGTTACTGTTATTATACGTTTCTTTATTTGTTTGCTTATTTTAATTCCTGTTTTTATTTTGAGCTGGAATTGATATAGAATAATTTGTATTTTTGGGGGAATTTTATGAAAAATATAATAAGCTTCGGTTTACCTTTATATTACTAAGTTGAAGAAAAATGTTGAGTTTTGAAAATCGTTTGACTAGTTTCATAGGCTATTCAATGTAAACAAACATATTTATACTTTATTTCAGAACTGAAAACTGACCAAATCAAACAAAGACATAGTTATTTTGTTTGTTTGTTGGTATGCTCTTTATTGCACACGACACAAAAATACAAAATAACAAGGGTAAGTTATTTGTGAAAAACAGACGGTTGCCCTCATTAAGAATATCATCAGTATGTCGTATTCATTCTGCAATATCTGCAAAATGTCAATTTGAACATGCACAAATTGAACATGTCTCACCAAAACGTCCGTGCCGAGATAGGGAATGGATTATGGACCACACAATGTGATCTATAAATTGCCGAGAATCAGAGACATATCGATATGGCTGTAAATTCGACACGTCATTTGATACAGCCGATAGTAAGTTTTTTACATGTAGGTTTTCTCGTGGCATAATGAGGTACTAGCTTTCACCCGCAGCTTCGCTCGCGTTAGTGTCGATTCCTTGGGAATAGTACTTTTTTCTGGGATGAATGGTAGTCTATGTCCTTCTCCGTACTCCAGACAACGTGTATGCAAAATTTCATGATGATTCGTTCAGTAGATAGGGCGTGAAACTGAAAGCGTAACAAACAAACAAACTCATTTTCGCATTTATAATATATGTTGGGATTCTGTTCTTTAAACTCAAAATTTGGACATGCACAAATTAAAGAAGTCTCAGTCACCGAAACGTCCGTGCCGAGATAAATGAATTAAGGACCACACAATGTGATCCATAAATTGCGCACCAGAGAATCAGAGACGTATCGATATAGCTGTAAATTCGACACGTCATTTGACACGGCCGATAGTAATTTGTTTACAGTAATCACCACGTAATCACTAAACTTTCTTCGTGACTTTAAAAGGTATTCTTATATTATATTTTAGATATTAAAAAAGATGGAAGAAAAGTGTTATAAACTTTAAAAAGATGAGGTATGAAAACATTTTAAATTTGAATAAAATCCATCCAAAAATTTTCGTAAGAGAAGACTATAGAAGGTCCATGAGGAGGCAATAAATCGCCATACTTCCATTCTAACAATATTATCGCTATACAGCGTATTACCATTAATGTTAAAGTGAATAACTTTTTGTATGGGACTGGGATGCTTAAACCTTTTTTTTTAATATATATTATAAGTAAATGTGTTCTGATCATGTTAAAATTTCCAACCCTAACGTACCTTATTAATATGTAAAATACGGGTCACTCACGTATGAAGTCAGCTACAGGCCGACATGTTTCAACCTCATCCGGAGGTCTTCCTCAGGGCGAATGTGAACCGAGACACGCGCACGAAATCAGCCTGTAGGCGACTTCTTACGTGACTGACCCGTATTTTACATATCAATAATGTTAACACCTAACTTACCTGTTCAAAAAGGTAGAAAAGTTTACCGCAGAATCATTTTTTATATTATTTTCGAATTTATCCTTATCATTTTATATCTCAGACAGCATTTTATATCTCACTGCTATATATATTTCTTGAAAACATTTATTTCCCAGCAGATGTATAAAAGTTGACCACACAGCGACCACGCATCGCACAACACAACCAACAGTGTTCATAAATCGCAAACCGGAGAATTAGAGACATATCGGTGTAGCTGTAAATCCGAGCCGTTTGGCACAACCGATATGTTGGGTAAATTTACATGGATAACTTAGTAAGGTAGATAATTATTGAAAAATATTGATCGGATCTGAGAATGAGAGATGTCCTGGTGTGGCTGTAAATCTGACGCGTTTGACACAGCCAATATGTTGGCCGTTATTTTTTTTAACTAGCTATTTAAGTCCCACTGCTGGGCAAAAGCCTCCTCTTCTGTTTTCCACCTAGTCCTATCCAGTGCCCTGTCTTGCCATTCCTTATTAAATGCACACAACTCGTCTTTCCATCTCATTTTTGGCTTCCCTCGAGAACGTTTGCCATCAATAGGAACCCATTTGGTTACTGAACGTGCCCATCTTTCAGGCATCATACGGCATACGTGACCCGCCCAGTCCCATTTAAGCCTATATCAACCTCAATGACCACCCGAAAGCCGCGTCGTCACCGCAACGTTCTTGACACTCGGCCTCAAGATGGTCTACTGATTAGACTGAAATTGTCGGCAATTTTATTGTAGAACCTAAGGCACATGTTCATAATAAAAAGTAATACTTATTTGTTGACAAGTGTACCTGTATTTTGTCTTTGTAGTTACTTCATAATAACAGCTGAACAATAAATATGGGAATATAATATATAATAAGGAAACACAAGCCAAACAAAGCTTATTTACATCAAAGAGACCTCTCCAACCCGTCTGGCCAGCGTGGAGAGTGTAGGCCTAATCCTCTGACTACTTAGGCTAGTATATGGCTCTGGTAGTACAGAGAGGGTCGTGCTCCTGCAGTGGAGACTAGAAAGACCTGTTGATGATGATGATGAATAAATATGTCCTTCTTTTAATATTTTTCTCACAATTGACCGACTAAAAATATGTGAGTGAAACCATAGAATGACATCATTATATGCCCTTAAAAATCTGGAACAAGTGTTCACCACTTACACACATAAAAAACAAAGAATCATCTACATTGTAAGTTATCTCTAACAAGAGTAGGATGTATATAGACACGGTACACAAGTACTTTATTGCGGTCTATTAATTTGATATCCGTGACTACAACACATTCAGTGTTTGATACTAGAACATAGAGTCTGCAGGTCAGTTGAAATGATACAGGAAGACTATGTACCTATACATTGAAGCTTTTGGCGTAATCAACGCTTTATTTTTTTAAACGTATATTATTTATTACGTATGAGAAGAAGAATATGTATATCAGTACAACTCATAATGTAAAGGGTGTTCTGAAATAAGCGGTGGCAGCACTAGGGCGTCGGGTCCGGTAAGCTGTGATTTGGCCACAATGTCTTAATTGATTATTACTTGTCAGTACATGCTTAGTGATTTGAGAAGATTCCTACATGTAAATGTGCAAACTTCCTGTGCCAGTATTGGCAGATTATGTTTGATGTAACAGCCAATTGTAAATAAATATATACGGACAAATCACACAGATTGAGCTAGCCCCAAAGTAAGTTCGAGACTTGTGTTATGGGATACTAACTCAACGATAGAATATTTTATAACAAATACAATTACATATATAGATAAACATCCAAGTCCAATCTGAAAAAGATCATTTTTCATCTTGACCTGACCGGGGATCGAACCCGGGACCCCCGTGTCGCAGGCTGGCGTGTTGACCCCTGCGCCACGGAGCTCGACAACAATTTTTTCTTTTTTAAACTTTGGCGTTTTAATCTGTTAGTTAGGGATCGAACCCGGGACCATCCGTGTCGCAGCCTGGCGTGTTGACCGCTGCGCCACGGAGCTTGCCAATGAGCATATAATCACGTAACACCACCATCTACCACCATGATCTAAAGAAATAAAGATTCACAATTGTGAATCTTGAAAAGCAGCTGAATTTACACCAGCATGAAAGATTTACAAATATTTATTTTTTCTACAAAATATCCTATTGTCACTATAGGTCTTCGAGCAACAAGGAAGGGAGTAGCCATACGCTGCTGCATTCCCCTCTGTCAAGGTACAAGCCAAAATTAGGCATATGCATGTCTATGTGTTAGTAGTGTGACTCATCTGTACACAAATTATTTTTTCTTTTTTATGTCATTTTTTGTGACAATGTCATAATTACTATCAAGTGACAGTTTAAGTTTTGTATGTAGGTGTGCGGAACTAAACTTGTGTGCACATTTCCCCCCGCAAAAAACGCCAGAAAAATTGTCATAGTAAATTGTCGCTTTGCCCACTCCCTCCGTCCGGTACGGAGGCCGTGTTGCTCGAAGCTATAGGTACATAACTGTTTCATTGTAACATCTTCAAAAAACTTTAATAACGATATCTATACGTGCGGAATCTTTTAAGCTCGACTGGCGGAAAAGAAAAACGTACAATGTACCAACTGTTTCTCTTCCCACAAAGACGGTAGTGTAGAAATCGGCTTAGGGAATGGGCCGTCTGGCCAGCGTGGAGAGTGTAGGCCAAATCCTCTGACTACTGAGGCTAATATGTGGCTCTGGTAGTACAGAGAGGGTCGTGCTCCTTCAGTGGAGACTGCAAAGACCTGATGATAATGATGAATGGGTCAAAATCTAAGGAATCATGTTAATATGCGATGCGGATAGCAACCCGTCACTATTTGATTCCGTTTTCTCCCATACGCCCACTAACACGCTAAACGTAGCCTTGGGGTCTTATGTACTTAGCATCTGTCATCCCCGTAAGGTATAAAGACGCGATAATATTATGTACGTACACGTACTCATCATCATTTCGTGTAGGTGACACGGTCGATCGACCTTGCACACCCTGGTGTCAGAGTTCTTCGGAACCGCTTCTCGGCCTCTGACGTGGTTCCTTTAACGACTACCAGATGGCAGCCGGGACCACCGGCTTAACCTGCCTTCCGAAGCACGGAATCATCTTTCTTATCAAACAATCAGGTGATTCATGCCTGCAATGTCCTAACCAAACTGGAAACATCTTAACAAAGTATGCTTCCCGTGGGAATCGAACCCACGTCATCAAAGCAAACGCCTTAACCACTGGACCACGGAGGCAGACTAGCAACTAAGTACTTATACGTAGGTACTAAACCAGTACGTATAAGTACTTAGTTGTAAGTTTAATCATACATTTTAACTCTGTAATCCCTTCAGTCATGAATAAATAAACTTTAATATGATTTATGCAGTTCCTTTATGAAAATAAATAATCCGCAAGCAGCAAATTGTGGTTTCATTTCATAAAGGGATTAATATTTCAGAGATGAAGTCATTAATTTGTTTTAAATGCGACTATTTATTAATGTATCTGTGAATGCATCTAAGTGATGAAACCATGGATAAACTATTAATATCTGTTTTTTTTTTTTAAGTTCACGTAGTTTTTATGATCAAAAATTTTTCTTCTGGTATTTTGAAGTATCTTTTTACCGTTGTGAATGCCAAATATCCTGTAAATAAATAAATAAATAAATATCACACAGATTGAGCTAGCCCCAAAGTAAGTTCGAGACTTGTGTTATGGGATACTAACTCAACAATAGAATATTTTATAACAAATACACATATAGATAAACATCCAAGACCCAGGTCAATCTGAAAAAGATCGTTTTTCATTTTGACCTGACCGGGGATCGAACCCGGGACCATCCGTGTCGCAGCCTGACGTGTTGACCGCTGCGCCACGGAGCTCATCCTGTGTAGGTATATTAAATAATTTTGTAAAATTTTCGTGACTTGTATGTTTTATGTAAGTAAGGTAAGTATGCAAAAACTTTCACTAGCAATTCAAAAACGGTTTTCGAAAATTTTACATTTATTATTTATCTTAATAAAATGTCAATATGTAAAATTAGGAATTAATGGAATTTATGAATTTTACACAGTTCTTTTTTTATTTTTACGTTTAATACGTATATCATAAATGTAAGGAATTAATTGAAAATACTGAAGTTTCTTTTAATAAAACATCTTGAATTTATTATTCTTGATAATAAACCATGATATTGAAATATATTGTAATTGGAAAACCATAGTAATTAATACAAATTCAAAATTGTAACAAAAAGGTGTTAGCTGAACCAAAAACAAGATAGTTCGAGCTTTTACAACAGGTAACATACTATGCAAATTGAAATATATTGTAACTGGAAAGCCATAAAAGAAGTACAAGTTGAAAATTGTAACATATAATTGTTACTTGAACCAAAAAGATCGCTAGTTCAAGTTTTCACAACAAGTAATATAATATGCAAAATGACGTCTTTTTGCCACAATATGTCATTGCAAACTCCCGCAAAACAAGATTAGCATTCTGCATAAAACAGCTCATTAAATTCGCTGCCTTATGACATTAACATAAAAGAATTATTTATGTCCGTCCGTTTGTTTGTTCAACGTGAAGCAACAACTTGGTAGACAGTGTTTATCAACACTTTAATCAAATCTTTTGATATGTAGGTTAGTTTACTTACATCTAGGTATGTTTAGAGTATAATTCACGTGAGGGCTACAATTACTAGACTATGACATCACAATAGGGGTGGCAGCGCAAAGCTAATTGTAGATGTCGCTGCGTACGTTCATCCTTAACAAAAATATAAATATCTTTATTTTTAGATTTTGATGCAATTAATTAGTGCATAAGAATAGTGACAAAACATTAAACCTTTCGTTAAAAAATGTATAAAACGCATATATGTTCCCTTATCAAAAGATTTTACATATTTTGCAAACATAACCTACAATAATATTTTTTTGTTATAGTAACAATAAAATATATATGCCAATTTGTGGGAAACTAGCTAGTATAAAAAATTTAATAGTTTATTTCACGAGATTTGGTCTGGTTATGAAGAAAAATATTGATTAGTGTAAAAGTCCATACATTTGACAGTTGTATCGGAACAACCCTACTAAACTGTAACGTGACAGTTGCCATCCCCATTCGCTAGCATAGTCTATGAGGCGTTTAGGGTAAGTCCAAACTAAAGCTACTGATACACAATGCTACGATTAGTTTTGAGCATGCTACTATAAGCAATAAAGGTGTTCTGAAATAAGCGGCGGTAGTACTAAAGTGGGTTAAGCTGTGTTTGGGCTACAATGTGTCAATCGTTTTTGCTAGTCAAATATTATCCAATGACAACGGGACGTATCGCGGTTGACGCTTCAGTGCTATATACCATGCTCAGTGCGAGGTCGACTAACAGCGCCACCTACATGAAATGATGATGAGCGCTACCATCTGATGGTAAGCATTTCAGAAAACACTCATTAGCATCCTTATGCCTTACACACGACTTGCATAAACGTTCCTAAAAAAACCGGCCAAGTGCGTGTCGGGCCACGCGCAGTGTAGGGTTCCGTAGTTGCGAATGATAACTTTAAGTTCACACTGTTCACACTCACACCTCACAGTTTACCGACCAAAAACATCAAATAATCAAAATTGTATGAAATTTTACATTTTCGAGTACATTTTATAAGTTGGTTACCTATAACTTTTGAGTTTGTACTTAGTACTCAGCTCTGATAGTTTTCCTTTCAACTTCAGTATATATACTACTGCTGTAATTTTTTTCACGTATCCATATATTACCGTTTAGCAGATAGAGGGGGGGGGGACACGTACGTCTAACAAAAATTTGCACTTTAAAACCAAATATTTCGGAAACGGTTCTCTAAATCGAAAAGTGGTGTTCTCAACCTCACAAAATTTTTAAAGACCAATTTAACGATACCCCACACGATGGGTAAATAGAGAAAAAAAAAAATACTCCCCCACTTTACTTGTATGGGAGCTACCCTAAAAAAAATTTTTTTTCAAGGTTTTTTTCTACCACTTTTTTGCCATGATTAATATACATACCCATACCAAATTTCAGCTCTCTAGTACTTATAGTCTCTGAGTAAAACCGCGAACGGACAGACATGGCGAAACGTTAAGGGTTCCTAGTTTACTACGGAACCCTAAAAAGCATGCTTGTTTGTCGTGTACTCAATATTTCCCCCTTCCATCCCTGCCTCAAGTACCATGCTCAAAAATCGACCCTAGATGTATTTTGAGCATATGTAACTAAGAAGCATGGTTATTCTTATCCACGGTTACCACACGTGGTACTATGTAAATAGCACGTGTGGTACTGGTAACCAGTATATAAAGAGATGGTACGACCGGGTTACGATTGTAATTTTTTCAATGATATGTCAGTTTTTGAGAAGTCTGAATTTGTCGATTGCATATTTTTAATTTAAATAAATATGAGTATGTTGCGTTGCTGGATGTACTGGCTCAATTTATTATGAAACAGTGACACTGATCGCAGTATTAATGTTGAGTCTTAATAATAAATACTTAGGATATAACCAGGCCCTCCAAATTCAACATAAAGAAACAAATACCGGCCAAGTGCGTGTCGGGCCACGCGCAGTATAGGGTTCCGTAGTTGCGAATGACAACTTTGAGTACACACTGTTTACACTCGCACCTCACAGTTTAACTACCAAAAACATCTAACAATAAAGATTGTATGAAATTTTACATTTTCCAGTACATTTTATAAGTTGGTTGCCTATAACTTTTTAGTTTGTACTCAGTACTTAGCTCTGATAGTTTTCCTTTCAATTTCAGTATATATACTACTGCTGTAATTTTTTTCACGTATCTATATATAACCGTTTAGGAGATAGAGGGGGGGGACACGTACCTCTAACAAAAATTTGCACTTTAAAACCAAATATTTCGGAAACGGATCCCTAAATCGAAAAATGGTGTTCTCAACCTCACAATATTTTTCAAAGACCTTTTTAACGATACCCCACAAGATGGGTAAGTAGAGAAAAAAAAATTACTCCCCCACTTTACTTGTATAGGAGCTACCCAAAAAAAAAATTTTTTTCAAGATTTTTTTCTACGACTTTTTTGCCATTCTTAATATACATACTCATACCAAATTACAGCTTTCTAGTACTTATGGTCTCTGAGTAAAACCGCGGACGGACAGACAGACAGACAGACAGACATGGCGAAACTATAAGGGTTCCTAGTTTACTACGGAACCCTAAAAAAGACACTTAAACAGCATTTCCGGCATCGACTAAATGCTATCTTAAAATCTCAGCTATACGCGAAAAATACTATTAAAGCAATTAACACATACGCTATCCCTGTTTTGACTTATTCTTTTGGAATAATAAACTGGACCAGATCCGATTTAAAAAACCTACAGCGAATAATAAACACTACGATGACTAGATTCCGCAAACACCATCCACGATCTTGCATCCAGCGTTTAATATTACCAAGAAAAGAAGGAGGCCGAGGGCTCATTGATATAGCAAATCTACATAATAAACAGATAACAACTCTACGACATTATTTTTTTAATAGGACAGCAGTATCTAATTTGCATTAAGCAATTACTCAAAATGATAAAAAATACACCCCCCTAAACCTAAGAGATCAGACATTACAACCCAACGAAAACATAGTAGATAACACAACAAAAATTGCTGAATGGGCTGGAAAGTCTCTTCCCGGAAGACACCGCCAAGACCTATGCCACCCCTGTGTCGACAAAGATGCGTCGAACGCGTGGTTCTGTCGAGGTGAGCTCTTCCCGGAGACCGAAGGATTCATGTTAGCGATTCAGGATCAGGTGATAGAGACTAAAAATTATCAGAAATATATTATTAAAAGTATAACATCAGACCCGTGTAGAAAATGCAATAGTTCCCCGGAAACCATCCAACACATCACAAGTGCTTGCAAATCAATAGCCCAGACCGACTACAAACATAGACACGATCAGGTAGCTAATATCATCCACCAAAACCTTGCTCATCAGTATAACTTTGTAGACTGCATTCAACCATATTATAAATACACACCTCAAACAGTGCTCGAAAACAGTACAACTAAATTATATTTTGATAGAGCCATTCTTACCGACCGAACTATCCACTTCAACCGGCCAGATATCACGCTCGTAAATAAAACCAACCAAACTGCCTTTCTTATAGACATTGCTGTACCGAATACACATAACCTGCAAACTACAATATCCGAAAAACTCACTAAATACACTGAATTAAAAGATGAAATCAGCAGAATCTGGCATCTTCAAAAAGTAACAATAGTTCCAATAGTACTGTCTGCATCCGGAGTTATACCAAAACAACTTCATCAATCGCTTCAAACCCTTAATCTAGCACCTACAACCTATAATCTACTTCAAAAAGCTGTTATCTTAAACACATGCCGCCTAGTAAGAAAATTCTTACAAACTGACCCGCACCCTGTTCCACACACACCCAATATTCACGTATCTTTAAACCGCACACAACAAACAGTGAACCTAAACAATGAACCTCATTCCTCTATCTCACAAACACAGCAATCAGAAGTAGCATTGGAAACTAGAGAATACCACGACAACCCTGAAGAAAACAACGGATCTAACGACCTCCCTGATATACACTTGGTTTAGGCCCGTGTATTTCAGTATACCGGTTTACATAAAAACCGAGAAAATAAAAGAAAAGCAAATAATAATAAAGCCATTTATTCCCAATTCATAACATACGAGTACATAATTAAAAACATTTAAAATTTCATTTACATAATGTCCACGTCATGTTCACTTTCATTAAAATAAATCAGTCCGTTTAAGTTAAATTATATAATCATAAATAAGAATCTATTAAAATGTTATTAATGTTTTATAATCTATTAAAAATTAAAATTATAGTAAAAATAAATCTAAATCAAAAGAAATGTATAATTACAAAATGTCATAGATACTATATAAGATTATGTCATGTTGTAGAGTCTCAGACTTATCTGTCATCGTTACTTGAATTAGGTACCCAATACCGGGTAAAGGCCTCCTCCATCAGTCTCCAGTGGGATCTGTCGCGTGCGAGTCTCGTCCAGGTATGGCCGGCGACGGCCATGATGTCGTCGCGCCAGCGGGCCCGCGGTTTCCCGCGCGCTCTGCGGTGATAGCGCGGCCACCAGTGCAGCACGCGCTCGCTCCAGCGACCCTCGTCGGTACGGGCTATGTGGCCCGCCCATCTCCATTTTAGTTTACAAGCGAGCTCAGCTGCATCTATCAGCTGGGTCCGCTTCCGAATGTCTATATTTTTTTGGCGGTCTCTCAGTCTCAGTCCTAGCATACTTCTCTCTGTTGCTCGTTGGAACACTTGAAGCTTTCTTATAGTATCTTTTGTGAGAGCCCATGTTTGGCAACCGTATAAAAGTGTGGGAATGATTGTAGTCTCCATAGCTTTCTTTTTTAATGTCATAGGCAGCTTTGATTTAAATATATGTTTCATTGCCCAATATTTGTTCCAAGCTATTCTGATTCTTCTCTCAACTTCTTTTTTTGTATTTTCTTGGAAGGATATTCTTTGTCCTAAATAGATATATTCCGAAACATATTTGATTTCCTGAGATTGAATTATCATAGGTATTTCGTCGCTATTAGTCATTATACAGGTCTTAGTTGCGTTCATTTCCAGTCCACATATTTTGCTTTGCTCGTCAAGGCTTTTTAACATAAAGTGCAGATCGTCAAATTTGTCACTAATTATCACAATGTCGTCAGCAAATTTAAGATGGTTGAGGTATTCACCATTGATTATTATACCGAGTTGGTCCCAGTTAAGTTTAGAAAATATATGTTCCAGTAGCGCTGTAAATAAACCTGGTGAGGCTGGATCTCCTTGTCGTACTCCTTTCTCTATAGAAAAGGATTCTCCTGTCCGTTCAAGTTTGACAACAGCCCTGCTTCTTTGGTAGATTGCCTTAATATGTTTATGTAGCCTGTTTCTATACCTTGTTCCATTAGGGCCTTCCACAACGACTCATGTGAAATAGAGTCGAATGCCTTTGAATAATCTACAAAAGCCACGTAGAGTGGCATTTTGTATTCGTTGAACCTTTCTATTATTTGTGTAAGCGTGAATATGTGGTCCGTTGTACTGTATTTCGGTCTGAATCCAGCCTGTTCTCTAGAAAGATTAGAGTTTAGTTTTGCTCTCATTCTTTTGAATAATATGTTTGTAAAAAGTTTATATATACTTTGCAGTAGGCTTATGGGTCTATAGTTGCCTATATCTAGAGGGTTTCCTTTTTTGTAGAGCAAGATGATAACTGCTTGTTCCCATTCTTCCGGTATTTCACATGTAGCAATTATTTTGTTAAACAACGATGTTAATATAGGGATTAATGGATCCATAATTGCTTTTAAAATATTGTTTGGAATTCCGTCTTGGCCGGGGCATTTTGATAATTTCAGTGATTTTATGCCATCTCTAATTTCACTTTCCAAGAAGGGCTGGATGGGCTCTATATTTTCTTGGTGCTTGCTTCCGTGTAGTGTGTCGCTGTAAGGTTTCTTGTATAAATTTTTATAATATGAGGATGCAATTTTTAGCAGATCTTTCCTGTTGCTTGTTGTCACATTGCTCTTTTTATTGTTTATTGAGGTGATCCATTCTTTAGCTTTATTTAATCGTTTTTCTGAGCGTTTTATTGAATTATTGTTCTTAAGTTCTTCTTCTATTATTCTGTATTTCCGATTCATTTTGTTTTTATATATTTGTTTCCTTATTTTTCCGTAAAGTTTTGTCAGTTTTATTTTATCTTCTTTAGTTCTATGTTTTTTGTTTTTCAGTTGCTCTCTTTCTTGTATAAGTATGTTTATTTCCGTTGTAAATATTTCTTCGTTTTCCTTAGACGTTTTTGGTTTTGGTGTCTGTTTCATACAGTCCTTAATATTCTCTATAAGATCAGAGTATGTCTGTTGGATGTTTTCTTTGTTGACTTTACAATTCTTCCGCATTTCTGTAAAATGTTTACTTACTTTGTCTTTTTCCAATGAGGTTTGTATGGATAAGTGTTGTCCAAAACTTTTTCTATTTATTTTTAGTCTGGTATGATAATTATAGGTCAGTCTCAGTAGTCTATGGTCAGTAGAGTAAGCAATATTCATGACTTGAAAGTTTGTCACTGCTTTTATATTTTTAACAAGAATAAAGTCTATTTCATTTCGGGTTGTTCCATCTGGTGAGAGCCATGTCCACCTTTGTTTTGTTTTTTTCTGGAAAAAAGTGTTAGTTATGTACAGTTTCTTCTCTTTGCAGTATTGTACGAGTATTTCTCCCCTGTCTGTTCTATCGTATCCGTACCCCCATTTTCCAATAATATTTCCATCCGCTGGGGTGGGTTGTCCTATTTGCGAGTTGAAGTCACCTAAAATTAAGGTATTTTGGGGCGTACATTGTAGGCAATTATCGAGATCATTGTAGAATTCCTGTACTTCTTTTTCCGGTGCCTTTGCTGTAGGCGCATAAGCTTGAATGCAGGACAGTTCTATGCTCTCTATAGTCAAATCTAGTCTTACTACTCTATCTGAGACAACGAAGAAATTTTTTATGTATTGTTTCAAACTCTTTTTAACCATAAATCCAACACCATTTGAGCCAGCTTTTTTGCCGTTGTACATCAAAATATAATCTTCGTATTTAATTATTTTAGTGTCAATTTTCTTAATTTCTGAAAGTCCTAATATATCCCATTTTATGATTTGAAGTGCATGTTCAAGTTCGATTTGTCTTCCATCTGCCACGAGAGATCTTACATTTAATGTTCCTATGTGTAGTTGATTTCTGATAGAGGGTGATGTTGAGTATTAATGTCGACATTTCGCGGGTTATTTCGATAGCCATATTAATCAGAATTATTTACGCATGATACGCAATACAGGGATTTTTGTGACGACTTAATTGTTGTCGTTTTTTTTTTTCAAATTCATTTCAGTCGCAAGAAGTTCCCTGCTGGACATTAAATAACCTTTCTGCCCCATCGGTCATCGTTTCTTCGCGCTATGTATACAGGTACAGAATCGGGTACGTGCGCCTGGCCTCCCAAGCTGCTACTTTCTCATCCCCAATCCATTCGAGCAAACAGCATCCCAAATACCTTTATCCCATTCCCACAGTGCAACAAACTCCTACCCTTCCTCTGCCTAAAAAAGGTTTCGATGGGCAGCAGCTATGGAACCGTTATAAGCCAAACAACGACGCGTTTCCCAAGCGTGGTGAGTATAAAATATATTTTTTTTTAAGTTTAAATAAATTTATTGACATACAATATGAAAATACATATGATAAATATTATTCTAACTATCAACTAATTATTTTTATAACATAAATTACTAAAATAAATTAATTACATAAATAAAATAAAAAATTATTTATTCAGACACCAATAGTCCATTTAGTGTTAGTACAGGACAATAACTTATAAACTATATTAGTACCTACATAATTAACTTAATGTTTTCTTATGTTTTCGCGATTATTACACATTTAAATAAAATTATGTTAATACGGTTTTTATCGCGTTTATTACTTTATTTATACACCTAACGTTTCGAGCACTTTATAGTGTTTGCAGTTCTTATAAAATACTAGACAAATGTCAACTTAGTCTACCTGCGACCACGAACACTGTAAAGTGCTCGAAACGTTAGGTGTATAAATAATGTAATAAACGCGATAAAAACCGTATTAAAATAATTTTATTTAAATAATTAACTTAATTTAAATATCTTCTTGTCCTACCGCACGACCCCTGAACCACTGCATGTTCATGTACCCAGTGACGCACGATAGGACAAAAGGAAAAAGGTATAGCTAAACCTCCTATAGTTGAAGTTGGGGGAAGCCCATTTCCAGGAGTGGACTTCCTGCGGCTGAGTTGATGAGATTACTATATCTAGGGCAACTACTAAATTAACAAATTCTAATATTCCATTATTCACTGTCCAATATTAATCAATAAAACTAAATTGGAAACGACAAAGGCGATACGAAATAATATTAATAGCTCGAAATATTGCGCCTTCATTTATCAATATTGTGTTATATTAATAGGAAATTGAAATTTTACCTTGTATCAAATATTTGATTTGTAGATTATATTATGAAATACTCGACACGGAACAGAAAAAGCTAACTAACCTGTAGCATGAGTCAAATCCTAATCCTATCCTAACTATCCCAATCCCAATCCCAACTATATTATAAATGTGAAAGTGAGTTTGTTTGTTTGTTTGTTACACTTTCACGCCGTATCTACTGAACCGATCATCATGAAATTTCGTATACACATAGGTTAGGGTACCGAGGACATAGGCTATAAATTACGCAGGCGAAGCCGCGGGTAACACAGCTAGTATTTCATATTTCTGATAATCTGACAATATTTTTTAAAAGTGAAACTAAATTAAAATGTTTTTTGGTAAATCGTGGAAAAAGTAAGTACCTTAAAATCTAAGGATTACGATACAATATAATCTTTTTATTGACAGTCGGATGAAAAATATTATTTTAATAAGCGTGTAAAAAACATATCAAACATAAAAGATACTTAATACGGTCAACAAATTATAAAAAAGTAAGGTAGTTTCACACATGCTTACGAAAGTGTCAAGTGACGCGCGGCAAATGAAATCATAAAGTTGTCGGTCAAACGATCCGAGCGCGATAGTGGGGCGATTAATTGCTGAGATAGTGAGTCCTGGCTTATGTGGGGAGAAACAAAATGCTGTTTTTTAAGTTGCTGGCACACTAGTGAGTTAATTATTTTGGTCTGGTGAATGGTGATGCAAGTCTTATAGTTAAAATCATAGGTAAAAACAAATATTTTAAACATTTATAGGAACCATTTAATTTGTTAACTTTATTTTAATTGTCAAATAAGACTGTTAAACGACTTTTTTAAATCTATGGTTTTAAAACTTGGTGACAATAATAAATTTCTGTGATCTCTAAAAAAATTCATATTACTTGTGTAGACTATTTTTTATGGGGCTTAAGAGTGTTCTCCAATATTTTAGAGAAATAAAAGTTGCACACGAGTTTGCAATGTTTTATTTTGTGTCAAAATTTCAATTTGCTTATCCTTATTTGCACATTTGCACATCCAAATAAGTTCGGTTATGCCGATTATTATTTGCTTTTCAGCTCCCTCTTCTGTTTATTATAACTGGTGTCGGATGTATTCAAGGTACTTTTTTATTTTTGTATGGCATATTCAAACCAGTTCTACTCCTTCAATTTCAGAAACGTTGCATATTTAGTTTGTTTATTTTTATGTATGATATCTTTTTATAATTTAAGTATACTTTGTAATTATTTTACATTTGAAAGATGAAACATTAAAAGCTTTTTTCCCGTCAGTGTGTCGACACCCTTAGTTTTTATCATTCATGGTTCGTCCTGATTATGGAATGTCTCAAAAAATAAAAAGGCAGCTACTAAAATCCGACACTGATGTAACCCACTTATATATATAGAAGAACTAGCTGTTACCCGCGGCTTCGCTCGCGTAATATATAGCCTATGTCCTTTTCTGTACCCTAGCCTAAGTGTATGCAAAATTTCATGATGATCGGTTCAGTAGATACGGCGTGAAAGCGTAACAAACAAATAAACAAACAAACTCACTTTCGCATTTATAATATTATATATAAAATATATAAATATATAATATACAATATATAGTATATAATATATAATATATATAATATATAGTTGGGAAGTTGGGATTGGGATTAGTTGGGATAACTCCTTGCCAAAGAAAAACACACAGAATTTCCCATCTAATTACATACATACCATTATCACGTCTTTATCCCTTGTGGGGTAGCCAGAGTCTAAGAGCATAACACCCAAAGGCCACATTTAGCATGTTAGTGGGTATTAAGGTGGAAAACGGAATCAAAATAGTGATGGGTTGCTAGCCGCATCGCCTGATGACGTGATTCCTAAGATTTTCGCCCAACCCCTTGAGTGGCTTTTAAGGTCTACGTCTCATCATCATCATCATCCAAGGCACTACAGCCGCGAGTGGGCCTGGGCCTGCCCCCCTATTTACTAACTCGGATGACAGTTCTATCAACCTAGAATTTACAATTACAATGCGGGTTTTGCTTTCTCGAACTTTTTATTTGAAATACAAAAACCGCATTGTAAGAGCAAATTCTAGATTGACAGGCATCGACATCTGTCATCCGAGTGAGTAAATAGGCTGGCAGGTCAAGTAAATATTTCCATTCGCATCTTATTCGGGCTTTTTGTTTCCAGTTTTTTACGCCGATACTCTTTAAGTCTCCTTCAACACCATCCGACCATCTCAGCTTTGGTCTGCCTTGGCTCCTACGACCCTCTGGCCGACTTTCCATGAGGCGTTTGGGCACTCTGTCCTCATCCATTCTTACTACGTGTCCTGCCCAACGTCTGCGTCTGCGCACCTTAAAAGCAGCTGGTGTAATTTCTGTTTTTCCTTTTCTCGTAAATCAGCATGGAAGATCACTTGTCTCTCCCATCTAGTTCTTATTAAATTAAAAAATAAGATGTGAAAAAAGTCCCATATCTTCTTAATTTAATAAGAATATATCGGAACGCTTGAAAAAACACCTATCTAGGCGCTAGGTGGGGAGCCGGGCGCGCGTTGGACAGCTGAGGATAACACCCCTGACCTCCATTGCACACATTACGAACTACAGAATACTATTCCTGAATAATGAAACCAAAAGCCGAATTATCCACAATTCACACGACATTCAACACGCTTCCACAGAATATAGAAATAACTTGCGCCGTGGAATCGATCAATCGGCGCGAGAATAGCTCCCTTTGATCACGCCGACGATCAAAGCTGCTTGTGCGCAGGCGTGGTTTATAGACTTTCTTTAGCATCGATTTTGTATCGATTACCGGTAGCGACGAATATTTGGAATTATGCCGCATTTTTGTTTATAATTGTGTGTTTTATGGACTGTATTGATTTATGTCGTAATTTTGTAGGGCATCACTATTTTTATGGGTTTCCGTTCAGTTAAAACAATTTTTTAAATAAAATTATGCTATGAACAGGTCAGATTCAATATGATTTAAAATGTTTCTCTTAAATTTGTAATTGCTTTGTGGGTTTATTTTGAGTCGATATTCTTATTTTGTGTGGTTTTATTTATATTGACGACTTATTAAAGCGGTTTGGTTTTAAAAAGTTTATAAACAACGACCACTGTTGTGCATTGCTTTCACCGGGCACGATAGTTTGATTCCCAGCGTAAACAAATCCCCTTGTCTTGACTTCCGAACAAAAAATACACCTTAATTACTAACTTACTTCTACAGACAAAAATATGTCAATACCAGTAGATACGTCAGCAGAAATTGAAACACGCGTGCGTGACCAAAGTTGACTTTCTCTTCAAATCCCTCGGAAGATGAGGCAAGAATATTACGACGGACGTGGCTGTATGGACTGTATTTCCAAAGGATAGATATACGCAGAGTTTTTGTAGAAGCGAGACCTATTTCGATTTGTTATGTGCTAGCAATTTTCTCACGAAATAATCCGCATAAATTACAGCCTTTGTTACCCGCAAATAAAATAGCTCTCTATAAGTGAAACAATTTTAAAAAGGTACACTCAATTTGTAGACTGATTTAAAAGAATTAAATTAGATAGCTGTATTCCATAAAAGCTACTGTAGTTATTTACTTGTATAGACAAAAATATGTCAATACCAGTAGAAGATACATCAGCAAAAATTGATAAAGCGTGCGTGACCAGAGTTGATTTTCTTTTCAAATCCCACGGGACACTTCCCCTCGGAAGATGAGACAGGAATAAAATATTACGACGGACGTAGCTGTATGGACTGTATATCCAAAGGATAGATAAATTGTACAGACGGAGTTTTAGTTGAAGCGACTCCGGTTTTTATTGTGAAAGAATTTTGAAAATCGGCCTATATTAGTTTTGGAGCGTGTTCGGAGCCTTGTCAATGCAAACAAACAATCAAATCGTTTCTTTTTTATATAATATGTATAAATAGTACAGATAAACTCAAAAGAAGGCTATGTTATAGTTTACAATATTATGTAGGTAATTATACACAATAGGTAACCAGAGTAACCAGTTTTGCGCCACTATTAAAATAAAACTGAAAACTGAGTGCAAAAGGATTAACTCAATCTTTAAACACACGCAACGAACACAGAGTACACAACGTAAGCGTGGTCCATATTTAACAAAGTGAAAAATTGATATTTAATGCAGCCGGTTTTTTGGTGCACTCTCCCCGCGCGCATCATCAATCACAGATTAAAAATGAACAAAAAAGAAAAAGAAAAAAAAAAGCGCGAATCCTGGCGCTGCTTCTTTTTAGGGTTCCGTAGTAAACAAGGAACCCTTATAGTTTCGCCATGTCTGTCTGTCTGTCTGTCTATCTGTCCGTCCGCATTTTTAATCAGAGACTATAAGTACTAGAAAGCTGTAATTTGGTATGGATATATATATTAATCATGACAAAAAAGTCGTAGAAAAATATCTTGAAAAAAAAAATTTTTTTTGGGTAGCTCCCGTACAAGTAAAGTGGGGGAGTATTTTTTTTCTCTACTTACCCATCGTGTGGGGTATTGTTAAAAAGGTTTTTAAAAAATATTGTGAGGTTGAGAACACCATTTTTCGATTTAGGGATCCGTTTCCGAAATATTTGGTTTGCAAATTTTTGTTACAGGTACGTGTCCCCCCCTCTATCTGCTAAACGGTTATACGTTACGTACGATACGTGAAAAAAATTACAGCAGTAGTATATATACTGAAATTGAAAGGAAAACTATCAGAGCTGGGTACTAAGAGCAAAAATGTAAAATTTCATACAATCTTCATTGTTAGATGTTTTTGGTCGTTAAACTGTGAGGTGCGAGTGTAAACAGTGTGAACTCAAGGTTGTCATTCGCAACTACGGAACCCTACACTGCGCGTGGCCCGACACGCACTTGGCCGGTTTATTTAAAAAATCTTCGTCGCATGTAGGGTTACCATGTTAATTCTCAATTTGAGATTACAAATTACAAGATAAGATTAATTTTCAGTTCACTTTCTTACATTTTTGTAAAAGAGGAATAAGACAGCTTTAATAACCGCTAGCTGCTTTTTCGTCCGAAGGATAAGCATAGCTATTCAACGGGGAAACGCAGCCAGCATTCTTGCCTACATGCCAGCATTATATCTATATTTCTATGGTGTGTTTTCATTCACCCCTTGCGTCTCTCTTTTCTCGGGTAAAAACATGGGTTTAAGTATCCTATCAGTGATTTGGAATCTTGAAATGTTGCATCCTTTTTAATGTTGACTTATTTTGGTTGGATGATAAAATACTAAAGGTGTATACAACCAAATGCTGTGGTTACATGTTAGAAAATATAATTAGGTATACACAATGACATTCTAATACACAGTCTAATAATCAGTGTATTGGTATATCATTGGGTATACAAAACTTTCTCACTAATCAATGTGAAAACTTGCGAGTAACGTGGATATTAAAATTTTATGCTCCTATAATTTGGTTATAGGAGCATATAAGATTATAGGACCATAATTGATGTTACTACACCTATGTTAGTATAGTAATTGAGCTAGCCCCAAAGTAAGTTCTTAAGTAAGACTCGTGTTATGGGATACTAACTTAACGATACTATATTTTATAACAAATACATATGTATATAGATAAACATCTAAGACCTACGGTGTACATCATTTTCATGGTAACTTCAATATTCATTACGGCTTCGGTATGAATGACTATTTTGTTTAAGATATGAAAACCGTAATGGATGCTAAAATGACAATCAAATTATTGTACACCGAGTTATCAAATCGGCCTGCTGGTAACCCTACACGTAATGCAATCAGGTTTTATGCCAGTTACCAAGCGGATTACCGAAAAAATATTATTCGTGAAATTTTATATCAAAGAAATTAGCTAATTGATTGTAAATCTGATGGCCGACGTATTCGGTGTCACTTTGGTTACCTTTGGTGGTCAGTTGCGTATTTTATTTATTTTGCAGTTTAAAAAGTATGATTTTGAGACATCCTTGGCGGTATTAAATACTCAGTGCAGTGCTCGCTTTCTATAAAATTGGCCATGTGCGAGTCAGACTCGCGCATTAAGGTTTCCATAACGTTATCTAGAACAGAAGAAGAAGTAGAGTATTTTGAGCCATTTCTATTAAATATTTGCTCGCCACTCTTGGCAAAATATGTGATACCTACTTACCTATAATTATTTACTGTACCAACTATGAAACCATATTTTATGCAAAATTGCCAAAATATGTCAAAATGTATTATATTATTATTATTTAGTAGCCATAAATTCATTGATTGTGTAGAAGCACTTGTGAAGAAGCCAATTGTTCAATTTGATTTAAAGTGGTTAAAAGGCAGTTCCCGAATAGACTTTGGAATTTAATTATACATTTTTATTACCATATAATATTTTTTTTTGTGTGTTGTCCTAGAGCACGGAACTTTAGAGCAAAAAACGGCAGAAAAATACGACTGTTGTATGGGAACCCCCCTTAAATATTTATTTAATTTGATTTATTATTTCGTTTTGGAGTTAATAATGTAATATTCTGTGAATATTTTAAGTATCTACCTGTTCTGTTATTAATATCGAGCAAAAAACGGCAAAAAACACGTTTGTGTATGAGAATATTCCACAAATATTATATGTTTATATTTTTCTTATTTGTTGTTACAATGGCAATAGGAATACATTATCTGTGAACATTTTAACTGTCTAGTTAAATATCACGGTTCATGATATACAGCCTGGTTACAACCGGACGGACAGAAAAGTCTCGTGGCTACAGACCCGTTTTTACCTTTTTAGTAAAGAGCCATGTGATATTTCTCCTTCAACAGAAGTAAATGTGCATCCAGGGAATGGGCGTAAGTCCTTAACAGCTAAGAAGGAGCCCCCTGATAACAACGAGCGTTCGATCCTTATAAAGCCAACGGTTACTAAGTACCGATAAGCATTGACTTATAATTAAACCATTGGGTCAGCATTAGAAAAACCTTGCACATCTATATCCACCAATTGTTTTTTTTTTTCGTAAATGGTTATTCTGTTCATGAAGTCTCTGTTTGATATTAAAAAAAAATCTTTCCCATACAATTTTACCGGACAGCTGAATATTATTGTATTAAGACACTAAGTCCAAATTTAACGCGTATATATAGAAAACGGCAATGATGTGTTGCTAGCTGTATCGCCTATTGGCATGATTCCTACGATTTTCGTTTTCTTCAGCCAGCTTTTATATACGGTATGCGCGGGTAGAGTTCTCCCAAACTTATGTTTTCAAATATAAATCGATATACAAAAACTAACGGCTCACAAGAAAGCATCTTAAATTCCATTAAAAATATATGATAATTCCTAAAATACTTATGTAAATTACAGTGTCTGGCAGAGACATGCCACACGCAGAGAAAAGAGAACACTAGACGGATCACCCGACGATAGATTTAGGGGCCTACCTACAGTGTACGGGTTTGGACAGACTGCGTGTGTTGTGTTGACAGTTTGGACGAGACTTGGCTCTTGGAAAATAAACGCTGGATGAAGCTCTTGTTAATTGAGGCGCAGTGGTAGGCGAAACTAGCGCCACCCTGCAATTAATTACTGTAATCCTAAAACATAACAAATTATAAAAAATCTAATAATGCAATGCACTAGTAAAATTTATTCGCTGTGTGGTTCCCGGTAGAATAGAATAGGACCTCTCCAACTCTTTCCTTGGATCTCGGTAGAAGGCAACTTAAGAAACACAAGCTAAACAAAGCTTATAAACATCAAAGAGACCTCTCCAACCCGTCTGGCTAGCGTGGAGAGTGTGGGCCAAGTCCTCTGACTGCTCTGGCTAATGTTTGACTTTGGTAGTAGGTACAGAGGGTCATGCTCCTGCAGTGGAGACTAAAAAAGACCTGATGATGTGTGTACGCGGGTTTAGACAGACTGCGTGTGTAGTGTTGACAGTTTGGACGAGACTTGGCCCTTGGAAAATAAAGGCTGGATGCTGTTCTCGTTGTTTGATGCGCAGTGGTAGGCCATCAGAACTAGCGCCATCTAGCAATCAATTCTTTATCAAATTTAAGAAATATAAAAGTGTAATGCACTGCACTTATAAATTAAATTAGCTAACGTCAAAGGTGGTGGTAGTTAATTTAATTAGCTAACGTCAAAGGTGGTGGTAGATGTTTGTAACCGCTTTTTCAAAACTTAGGCTACGCAAGCAGAATACAATTTAGCTGTACCTAAGTAAATTATTGATATCAAAAAATATTAGAAATTGACTGCCAGTTATCCAGGTGGTACGGATGAAACTATGATAAAGTATCCCATAAGTTATTACTTGAGAAACTTTATAATTGTGGCATACGCGGACAGGCATTACAATGGGTAAAATCATACCTAAGCGACCGCCAGCAGTACGTGCAGCTGGAACACTACTGCGGGGACTCTGGCGAGGTGCAGGACATCTCATCCGACCTCAGGAACATAAAATGTTCCATTCCGCAGGGAAGTGTTATCGGTTGTGTCTTATTTTTAGTATATATAAATGACTTACCAAAGCTTTTTGACGATAACCTATGTGTCATATTTGCAGATGACATTTCAATATTATTTAAAACTGACAACTCTAACGACGCTAATAATATTTTATCGGATTCTTTAAGTACTATTGACTCATGGCTGCATAAGCAAAATTTAGAAATAAATTTAAATAAGACGAAAATAATACAATTTAGGCCGTACCAAAAGGTAGCATTAGAATTAAAACTAGAAGCCAGAAGTCAGGAAATTGAAGAAGTAACTACTTTTAATCTCTTAGGCATAAATATTGACTCGCATTTTACGTGGAAAGCTCATGTTGCAAATATCAAAACGAAGATGTCTAGATTTATTTATGCACTTAAAGTGATCAAAGCGAATACAAACGTAGAAACGGCCTTATCTGCATACTATGCCTATGCTTATTCCTGGCTCAAATATGGAGTTATTCTTTGGGGCAACAGCACGGAGGCAAAGAGCATATTTATTTTGCAGAAAAAATGTGTTAGAATTTTGACTAATATTAAGCATCGTGACAGCTGCAGGCCTCATTTTGTAAATAATAATATATTAACCCTGCCATGTATATATATTTTGGAGGTAGCACTATTTGTAAGAAATCACGATCATTTATTCAAGAGAATTTGTGACTCTCATACTAGAAATACACGACATAAAACTAGGTTACTGCTACCTCAATCTGGTTTAGAAATATTTCATAAGAGCCCCTATTGCTCATTTATAAATTTGTACAACAAAATACCAAAGCAACTAAGAGATATAGCAAATAACATGACTTTTAAAAATAAACTTAAATCAATATTGACAAATAAATGTTACTATTCCGTCAAAGAATATTTAGATGATAAAAACTTTAAAAATTGACTTCAATATTTATAGCATGAAACAATTTAAATTTGAATTAATTAATTTATTATGTATAAAATCGAACAATATTAATTTATTATTTAGAATTTGACATAAATTGTTTGTTGTTTGATTTGAAATATCGCAACACCCTAACAGGGTAAGTACGTGTGCATTATTATATAATCTTTTGTATTATATTGTATGTGTGTGAAGCGATTAATAAATGAATTATGAATTATGAATAACTATAGATGGCGCTATAGGTTTATTTACAACTATCATTAAGGGTCCCACGTAAAGCCGCAATCCCATACAAACGTAGTTTGGTTTTAGTTTTACAACAGTTAAGCCAGTCTCAACCAAATTTCGTACATACGACCAGATAAGGCATATTGGTGTTTATAATAAGATTTCAATTTTAAAATTACAGGGAGTTGAAGTTTTGTATCGAAAACTTGTACTCGCTGTAATTTTGTATAGGTATTGTTTTTAAAATTGAAATCTGATTATAAACATCAATATGCCTTATCCGGTCGTATGTACGAAATTTGGTTGAGATTGGCTTAACTGTTGTAAAACTAAAACGAAACTACGTTTGTATGGGATTGCGGCTTTACGTGGAACTCTTAACTTGTTGTATGGGAGCTCTCGTTAAATATTTCTTTTCGTCTTTATTAGTCTATACTGCAGGAGCATGATCCTCTCTATACTGCCAGAGCGATTTATTAGCCAGAGCAGTCAGAGGATTTAGTTTGACCTAGTTTAGGCAACGCCATGAAAGAAATACCACAATTGCACTACAGCGCCATCGCCGCTGTCCATAGTGGTAGCCATGGCAGTTAGTAGAACTAACTGCCACTTGTACCTACTTATGGTTGGGCCAATATTTCTATAAGGTGAGATATAGTACATTGTGTAGCAAGGGCGGGATAGAAGACATTACGTCAAACGAGCGACTACTAACAAGCACGAGGCGAAGCCGAGTGCTTTTAGTAGTCCGAGTTTGTAATGTCTAATACCGGCCGTGATACACACAATGTTTTTCATCACACCGAGTAAATAGTAGAGTAAAAAAAATTTTTTTCATATTATATTGGTTGAAATTGTATATAGTATGAATATTCTATAAAGTTTACCTTGAAAATTAATATTTATGCGTCTGCAAGCTGGCTGATTATGTTATTTATATCAATATTATTGACCATGTATTCATTTATCATAGGGAATGTATTTCATGCAAATTAATGAAAATTACGATTACTTATAAATATTATGCCTAAAAATAAATAGCGGCAAACAGTGAACAGAAAATGCATCCGAGGATTACACAGATAACGAAAATGTTTTATCCAAAAAGTGGAAGTCAAAGATCGATGAATACAAACAGCCAGCCACGCACGGCCATTTACAATTCCAAATTTGAATTAAGCACAAAAATCTCGCAGAATAGTTCAAATGCTTTTTTCATCGGGTTCACTGGCAATTCCAAATTTGAATATTCGACTAGAAAACTTTTTGGATGTAGAAGATTTGACGCTTGTGCATGGTATAGTGCCCTATTAAATTTTAAAAAATACTTTATGCGCTCTCGGGCTTTATGGAATTTGTATGAAATCTTATAGCCCGCGGTCGTAATAGCCACCATCCAGCCCACTTTGCTTGCATTTAATGACACTGTTTAAGGGTAGGTGAGATGAAAAAGACTTTATGTTAATATTATGTTATCTTTGACTATATTCACTGTCAGCGAGCCTTTTAAATGCTTTTTCATCTCACCTACCCTTAAACAGTGTCATTAAATGCAAGCAAAGTGGGCTGGATGGTCGCTATTACGACCCCGGGGTATAAGATTTCATACAAATTCCATAAAGCCCGTGAGCGCGTAAAGTATTTTTTTTTTAATTTAATAGGACACTATAGCATGCACACGTGTCAAATCTTCTACATTCAAAAAGTTTTCTAGTCGAATATTCAAATTAGGAATTGCTAGTGAACCCGATAAATAAAAAAAATGAACTATACTGCGAGATTTTTGTCCTTAATTCAAATTTGGAATTGTTAATGGCCGTGGTGGCTGGCTGTTTGTATTCATCGATCTTTGACTTCCACTTTTTGGATAAAACGTTTTCATTATCTGTGGAATCCTCGGATACATTTTCTACTCACTCTAGTTTGCCGCTATTTATTTTTAGGCAAAATATTTATAAATAATCGTAATCTTCATTAATTTGCATGCATAAATTAAAAGATGGTCAATAATGTTGATATAGGTGATATAATCAGCCAGCTTGCAGACGCATAAATAATAATTTTCAAGGTAAAATATATTCATACTATACAATTTCAACCAATTTAATATGAAAAATATTTTTTTACTCTACTATTTATCTCGGTGAGATGAAAAACATTGTGTGTATCACGGCCGGTATTAGACATTACAAACTCGGACTACTAAAAGCACTCGGCTTCACAATGTACTACTTAAAGAAAATTAAAATACATGGCATGCAAATAATTGTATTGCCTCCCGATTAGTCCCAATGTCACTCGGAATAAGGCAAGGATTGTAGACAGATGTACTTTCACATTTATAATACAGTATACTATGAGAAATAAAAAAAGATATCATAGATATTATAATTAGTAGTGATAAAGAAACATACAATATTATATGCACAGTAAAATCTCCTTTTAGGCAGGCGTGTAATAGCCAGCAATCCAACAATTCCCAAAAACCACTGGATCTGGTAACAAATGTGTAGAGCCGGCTTTATTGGCCTTATCGCGTCGACTGCGGTCACGGGTCCGCCACATTTGTTAAATGTGCTATAACTATAGTGAACTGAACTGGTTCGCTGTCAGTTAGTCCTACAATTGATATTCACGTAAATCCACTGAATTTGGTAACAAATGCGTACAGTCGACTTAATAGCCTTATCATAGCGGACAGTGGGTTTTTAAATGCAGACTCGCGCACTGAGTGTTCCATAGAAAAGTTTATGTTTTGTGTGAGGTAACTTCTCTACGGATTTTGGATTTTTTTCTTTAATTGCCTTTGAAGCCTTTATTACCAAATCCCATGTTATTAAGGTCGATTTTCGAGTTTTACCTAGTTCTAGATTTGATAACCTTGTGAATTTTGTAATAGCACCCAAAGCGTTACAGGTAACATAATAGTACATTATGATTCAAGTACGGTAAGCTGGATATTACAGCCGAGGTGTTTATAGGCACGAGGCGAAGCCGAGTGCTTATAATAAACCGACGACTATAATAGACAGCTTGCCGTACGAGTATCATACGACCTTTTTCAAATACATTTGCGATTACCATAAACTAAAACAAGATTGCAATTTAGCAAATAAGGAATTTACAAAAGTTAGGAACTAAAGCAGTTTGTAAAAATACATTTATAATAATCAGGTACATTTACTCAGGTTTATTTTTTCCAAAAAAGTACATTGATAATCTTCTCCTTTTTGAAGTCGGTTAAAAAATCACATCGCACGAATCAGAAAAAGTTATCATGCTGATCTTTAAACTTTTTGGTCGGGTTCTATGAAGAAGTTGTGATTGGTGAAAAGTAAAAAGCACTAGTGGCGTAAATTCATCATTACGATACAGATTTAGATGTCATAAGAACCGTATTATTAGCAAATGTATTGAAAAAGATTTTTAAGTAAGCTTTCCTTAGGACCTGAACGAACGAACTTTGTGAAGTGATCCTAAAAGAGTTCTCATTTACTTTATTGAATTGTACAAATTACCGTTTATTATCAGCACGACCCTCTCTATACTACCAAAGCTATATTAGCCAGAGCAGGCAGAGAATTTGGCCTACACTCTCCACGCTGGCCAGACGGGTTGGAGAGGTCTTTTTGATATTTATAAGCTTAGCTTAGCAAAATTTACCGTTAATACAAAATGAAATTACTGATTAAGTCCCTATTGGTGACAAAAAACTACACAAATGCGGAATATACTGTATGGTTTAATATATAATTTATAGGTTTATACTTAATTATCTTGTGCTTATTTCTCGTACAAGTTATTGCAAAAACCATAATCCAAGTAATCTAACAACTCAATTACCCCATAATGACACGTTTCGTATCGGTAATCTAATCAGTGATTGCTTACCTTGAACCATCGTTATAACTTGTCCAATATTAATCCATAAATAACGGCTTTATCTCCGATGCGTACCTGCAACAAGAATTGAAATATTTATTAATTATATACTCTAAATATAATAAGAAAAATCTCAACAGGTGCGAGTTGTAAATTAACTACAAATACAGAGGGATGGCTCAGGCTAGGCGGAATTTCCACAGAGAATTTCAACCCAGGATTTTTCGATTACAAATTGACCTGGCTGTTCACATAAGAGGATCGACTACCTGTAAATTTTCATACAAAGGGCGATAACTCTTCCACCCCCCTAAACCTTTACGAAATGAAGAAATTTTGGTGTCATTCATAGATATCAGAATATTTACTAGGTGTCATTCGATTTAGCACACCTTAATCTAGGGCTCACCTTTTTTATTGATTTTTTTAGATTAATTTAAATAAATTAAAATGCCCCGGGTATTTTTTAAGTAAAAAATATCGATTTTACTTAGATGCTCATAACTTTTGTTGTAAGCAATATATCTTAAATATCAAAACGTACAGCTCTACTTCTCAAGTTTTTAATTTTTTTATTTATCAATAATGTGTAAAAGAATATCAAAATTGGACTATGTTTAAGGGGTGAGAAGCGTTATCGCTTTTTGTATGAAAATTTACAGATAGTCGATCTTCTCGCTTCAAAAATACGAACGCCAAAATACTCTTCTTCTGTTTTATAATATGGCTTCCACCGAGATTTCAGTGATTCTGCCAATGTCCAGTAAATTGAGATAACTTACTATCGGTAACTTACTTAATATCGGTGTTGTACGGTAAAGTTTTACAATACACAAAAGGCATCTTCGATGCATCTTAAATCGTTCTCAAATCTCGTTCTGTCACTGTCTAGATCACAGAACACAGAAAGACATCTAGATTCTGTGTTCTGTGGTCTAGATAACCTAACAAGACAAAGGACAGTGTAAGTGTGTGATTCAAGAATTTGATTAGTGAAGATTATCCCAATATCAACTAATATTATTAATGCGACAATGAGTTTGTTTATTTGTAATGCTTTTACGCCGTTTCTACCGAGCCGATCATTATAACATTTTGCGTACACGTTCTCTTAAGTATGGTGAAGGACAGGTTACCTTTAATTCCAGAGAAAAGTACTGTTCCCGAAGGATCAACACTAACGATAGCGGAGCCGCGAGCAAAAGCTAGTAATATAATAATTAGGCAAAATTAAAAATTACACCCACCCAATTAAAAACCCACGACACAACATTGTTTTGCACTAATATTGTGACGCCCCCTAGTGAGTTAAAGCCATGACACCTGTCTTAGAACATGAACTTATCAAACACAAACCCGTTATTGAAAACCGCATCAAAATCGGATCATTAGTTTAGAAGATAGGTGACATTACTTTGCACAAACGCACACACAAACAAACATCTCTCACCCTAAACGCATATACCTGCTCCGTTCCGTCGTGGGTATAAAAATGCAAAAGTTCGTATTGATTCATGGATGTTGATTTGATCTTTTTCAGATTGACCTGGGTCTTGGATGTTAATCTATGTATCGAGCTCCGTGGCGCAGCGGTCAACACGCCTGCCTGCGACAAAGATGGTCCCGGGTTCGATCCCCGGTCAGGTCAAGATGGAAAATGATCTTTTTCAGATTGACCTGGGTCTTGGATGTTTATTTATATAAGTATCTATTATAAAATATAGTATCGTTGTGTTAGTATCCCATAACACAAGTCTCGAACTTACTTTGGGGCTAGCTCAATCTGTGTGATTTGTCCGTATATATTTATTTATATTTTATTTATTTATTTATTTATTTGTTATAAAATATAGTATCGTTGAGTTAGTATCCCATAACACAAGTCTCGAACTTACTTTGGGGCTAGCTCAATCTGTGTGATTTGTCCGTATATATTTATTTATATTTTATTTATTTATTTATTTATTTGTTATAAAATATAGTATCGTTGAGTTAGTATCCCAAAACACAAGTCTTATATAAGAACTTACTATGGGGCTAGCTCAATCTATGTGGTATGTCCGTATATATCTATATTTATTTATTCCGTTTTCACACCGAAATAGCAAAATGGATAGGAATTGAAATATGGCATTAAAATAGCTTATTCCTAGAAAACACATAGGATACTTTTTTACTCAGGAAAATTTTGACTTCCCGTTGGATTTTCAAATATTCTACATAAGTGCAAACCCGCAGGAGTCAGCTAGTTAAGAATATTTGGGGTAAACTACCTAAAAATGACATTTTTCGACTTAAGGCACTCAACAAAATGCTCGTAGTCAATCGTCCGTGAAAGACGGATGCGAATGTAATGGCGGTCGTGGTCAAATGGCTTCTGTTTATTTTGCTGTTTATTTTTCATGTGTGTTTGTGGCCAACACTGGTGTCAAGTCAGGTCTGGTGTCATCCTCAACTGCCTATCCGTTGGTTGCAGGTATGACATCGGGTATGCGCCCGGCCTCCCGAGCTGCTCCTTTCTCATCCGTAATCCATCCGAGAAAGTAGCATCACAAATACCCTGATCCCGTTCCCCCAGTCCAATAAACCATCGAGAGTTTTTGGTGGGAAGTCAAGGGGTTCAGTTGTCGTTTGCCTTATACAATTTTGCAAATTGATTTAAGTGGACTTTATAATATGAAATTGGTGTAGTTTGGTGTTATAAATGCTCGTGCTCGAGAACAATTTGTGAAATAGTTAAAGTAGACTGTTAAATGGACTCGTATAGATTTGTCGCTCAAATCTCCCACGAGGCTGCCAAAGAACATACGCCATCTTTGATGCCACATACCGTACAACACCGATACTTAGTATCTCATTATACTGGACATTGTCAGAATCACTGAAATCTCGGTGGAAGCCATAATTAAAAAGAAGAAAAGAAAGAAGAACTATCCATCAAAACCGTTTTCTAAACGTGGAATAGGATCTTAGGGATATCGTGGGATAGGATAGGATCTTATTAGGCTGGGATGGCATAAAGATATTTGGGATGTTACTAGGATGGATTGGGGATAAGCACTTGCTCATCCTACGACACATTACACGAGCTTACCTGAGCTGCCCGAGCCACTTAGCAGCTCTGGCGGCTCGGTAAGCTCGTGCAAAACATCATCATCACCTCTTTGTTAGTCTCCAATGCTGGACCACGACCCTCTCGGTACTACCAGAGCCATATATTAGCCAAAGCAGTTAGAGGATTTGGTACGCACTCTCCAGGGCTGGCCAGACGGGTTGGAGAGGTATCTTTGATGTTTATAAGCTTTGTGTAGCTGGTGTTTCCTAATTCACCTTCTACGACGTCCTCGGGAAGACTTGGAGTGTCCTATTCTACTCTGCCGGAAACCACACGGCACAAAACTTAACCAATGTTAATTATTATGCTCACCGTCTAGCAGCGTACGACTGTCTTACAATTTAAATTCCTTTTTGCCATTGTCTCTAGAAACGCAATTACATATAAACACAATAAGTCTGCGTCTGTTTGTCTGAAACAATCCGACATTCAGATTCTTGTTGCTGTAATGACACGGGCCTGGCAGACCGCGCCTTCAAGATGTAGCGACAGCACATAAAACCAAATAAATAATAGTAAAATAAACTAATAAATATAATTCTAGGGACATATCACACAAATTAAGCTTGCACAGCAAGTTTTGAACTCGACGATGCTATGTTTTTTAATAGATACTTATAGATAAACATTCAAGACCCATGCGAATCTGAAAAAGATCGTTGTCCATCATGACCTGGCCCTGGATCAAACCCGGGAGCTCTAGTGTCGCAGGCTGGCGTGTTACCCGTTGCACCACTGAGGCTATCAAACAACATAAACAATGCTAATAATTATGCACCCCTAAAAACTTGTACTGCTGTCGCTACTGCAGCGTCGCTTTCCGGCCGGGTGTTCGGCGCGTAATAGCGGCAAAAACGCTAATAGGTAACTATATTGTCCCATAACATATTTGTCTAGCGGGAAAAACAGAGTCTAAGGTGGTAACGAAAGGATATATTATTACCTTACATTAAAGCGAAATAGTGGGGAGCCGGTCAAGATAGCAACCGTAAAATGGGAATTGTAACGATCACACAGATCACTGGTATTTTTTATGCAGTGGGATAAACAGCTGACATTATTTATTGTTGGGTATCTTAGACTAAAATAGAATACTGTAATAGGTCCTCATTTGATTAAAACTCGACTTGGGTTACATTGTTCTGCTGTCTCTACTGCAATCGTCTCTTTCCGGCTCGGCACGTAATGGCCGATGACTGTATTAACAAATAATCTAATAACCCAGTGTCTCTTTTTTTTATCAAGCGATGTAGACAGAGCTTAGGGTGCTGAATCCAAAAGGATACTTTCAGCCCAATAGTAGGTAGCTAATGAAACCAATTTCTAGCCCGTCACATGGAATCTGTAACGACAACACCGATCACTGGTATCTTTAAATGCAGAGGAAGCAACCGCTTACATAATCATGTTTCTTTTTATCCCAGACCAGCATAGCTTTACATAAGTCCTAATTTGGTCTAAACCAATACATACGGTGGAAAACTTGTTTTCCTGTCTCTACTGCAATCGTCTCTTTCCGGCTCGGAACGTAATGGCCGATGACTGTATTGAAATAATCTAATAACTCATTAACCCATAACCGCAACATTTTTGTCTAGCAATGTAGATAGAGCCTAGGGTGCTAAAACCAAAAGGACACTTTCATTGAAATTGTAGGTATCCAATGAAACCAATTCTCCAGTAACGTGGGAACTATAAGGATAATACTATTCGCTGGAATCTTTCGATGCAGAAGGAGAAACCGCTTACGTAATCTTGTTTTTATGTCATCCCAGGCCAGCATAGCATTGCATAGTCCTAATTTGGTCAAAAAAATACCTACATTTGAAAACTTGTTCTGCTGTCTCTACTGCAATCGTCTCTTTCCGTAATAGCCGATGACTGTATTGGCAAACACGCTAATAACCCATTTTCTCACAACGACGTAATTCTTTGCGGAGAAGACAGAGTCTAGTGTGATAACAAAAGGATAGCGTAAGTGAAATTGTGGGTAGCTATTAAGATAACAACCATAAAATAGGAACTGTAACGATCACTGGAATTTTTTTAAGGCAGAGGGATAAGCAGCTGGCATTATTTATTATTAGCTATCTTTCTCCTAGATAGGAATAGAATACTAATAATAGTGTAATAGGTCCTAATTTGATCAATACTCAACCATCTGAGACATCTTGTTCTGCTGTCTCTACTGAAATCGTCTCTTTCCGCCCGGGCGCGTAATAGCCGATGACTGTATTGGCAAAAACGCTAATAACCCATTGTCTCACAACCGCGACATCATCGGGCTTTAGTTTTGGTTTTGAATCATTACCGTGAGGAGCGACGACCTTGTGGAGGTCGCAGTTGAAGGATGTGGATTTGTTGATACCCGCGGCTTCGCTCGCGTATAATTAATTTATTGAGTCGTTTATCGCAAATACCAAGAGAACAGTACCTTTATCCGGGATAAAAGGTATATTTTGTCCTTTTCACTACTGTAATCTATATGTATGCCAAATTTTAAGAAGATTGGTTCAGTAGCTAAAGCGGATTACCTCTTCACGCAAAACAAACAAATAAGTATACAATTTCGCATGAATTAAATTATAATATTTTAGTTTGGAAGTGATATTAGTAAGATTATTGATTTGCTTTTTGAATGATACCAAATTACATTAAAACTCTTGTTAATAAAAAGTTTGCTATAAATTACACCTTGCCTATTAGACGAAAGAATGGAAATATTTTGGTTATAGTGCACAGTGCACACTGCACATTCTTTTAAAATTGTTACAATAAATCACGTTATTTAGTGTGTAATAATAAGTATAAACAAACTACAAATAACTAACTAATTCACATACAAAATTTGATTGTACAATACGACACAGGCACTGACTCTCCAAATTGAATCCAAATTACCATAATGATAAAACAATTACAAAACAATATCGAAATATGTCGTAACTAGCCCGCAATCTGTCCGCAATTATACCGCCATCCATCTTTTCCGGGCAATTGGTTCGGGTCGGCCGACCACGACGACTCTCAACTTGCCCTCTGACCGAGATTGAAGAGTGTTTTTAATGTATTTGAATCTTACTTTTGTGATTTCATATTATTTACAAATTAAATATGATACGTGGAGGAATACGATTGCAAACACCTGGATTTAGTAAGTTTTTAGAAATATTTGCAATCTGTTAACAATTATGCCGCCATCCATTTTTTCCGGGCAAGTGATTTGAGTAAGCCGACCGCGAGTTCTCTCAACTTGCCCTATGACCGAGATTAATTGAAGAGTATTTTTAAAATAGCATTTTATTATTTATTGAACTAGTTTTACAACGTATATTAAACGTGTGTAACACCACGCACGAAGACAGCAGAATCGGTAGCCTTTTCGTAAATTTTGTTTCTTTGTTTGTTCGTAATATCTTGATTGTACTAAAAGAAAAGAAATGGCGGACTTAACTCATAAAGGGATCTCTTCGAGTCAACCGGCCAAGTGATTCGGAACTCGCAACAACATTAGAAATATCCGCAATTATACCGCCATCTATCTATTCCGGGCAATTGCTCCGGGTCGGCCGACCGCAACGTCCTCAACTTGCCCTCTGACTGAGATTAATTGAAGATATTTTTAATACAGTAGTATATTATATTAACTTAAGACTATTTACTATCTATTAAACTAGTCTACAACACATATTATACGTGGAGAGACACGATTTAGAATATCAGAATCGGTAGACTTTTATATTAGAAATATCCGCAATTATACCGTCATCCATCTTTTCCGGGCAATTGGTCCAGGTTTGCCAAGTGCGACTGCCCGCAACTTGCCCCTATGACCGTGATTGAGTGGAAAGTGGATAATAGTTTTTGTTAATTTAAGCAATCAATGCTGTTTAGTAGAATGTGGCAATACTTTCTCTCTAGACACATTTATATGGGGAAGTGACTTAAGATTAAGATTCATATTTTGGTTATTTTACTTAATATTGCGAGTTCCTTTATTTTTCTCTTTATATAATACATAGATAGCAGATTCTTCTTCTTCCTTTACCTTATCCCACTTTTTTATGTGGGGTCGGCACAGTATGTCAGTTCTTTTCACCTTGATCTGTCATCCAGCATAGCCATTGTCACTCCCTTCCTGTTCATACTCTCTTTGATACAATCGATTCATCGTTTCTTAGGTCTCCCTCTGTTCCGCGTTCCATCTACTTTCAAATCTAATGCCTTTCTTGTGATATGAATTTCTTCTCTCCTGATCACATGCCCATACCAACTCAGTCTATAACTATGGAGCTTCTCTAGTACTGGCGCGACTTTCATACTTCCTCTTATATACTCATTCCGTATTTTATCCATTCGTGTCACTCCACACATCCATCTCAACATTCGCATCTCTGTTACATGCAGTTTTCTTTCTTCCATCCCTTTTGTGGCCCAACATTCTGATATGGACAGCAGATTGAACAAAAAAAATAAAAAAATATACAAAGCTACTTTCGCATTTATAATATTAGTTGAGATTTTCACCGTAATTGGGTAAAACATGTGAATACTTACGGAATATCGTGAATTCAATTCAAAATTGCATGTCAAACACTTAAATGCATATTATAAAAAAAAAATACTTGTATTTTTCCGCACTTTATACTTTTTACAAAAACAGTGTTAACAAAACTCCCGGAATCGCACAAACGTAAACACAGATCAAAGAGCTTAAACAACATAAATAAAAGTGAAATATACCGAAAATCGTTGAATTTCCATGTTTTATTTTCTCGTTTGTTTCTGGTGTATATTGGAACGGCTTATACCGGCACGCTTTTTAGGGTTCCGTACCCAAGGATAACTGACTGGTTCTGTGGGTAAAAATTTGACGCTGTAGCCATCCCTGGTCCTCTTACTAACTGCATACAAACCACTGAAACGATCAGTTCAATGGTTAAAGCGTGAAGGGGTAAAAGACAGAGTGAATTGATGGGAAACAAGCGGACAAATTTACTTTCGCATTTATAAAATGTATTTGACGTATAAGCTAAAACATAATGGGTACCTACCTCCAGTTTTACCAAATCTACTGAAGTTTGAAACACAATTATTTAGTTAAGTAATAAAAAATATATGAACAACGTATTGTTGGTGTGGATGGACAGTAAAAAATATAATGATCTGAAAACAGAAAAAAAAAATCTTGCGATCTAGTTATGAACAAATGATGCAATTGAAAATTGCTAACTAAGATAAAACTTTTTATCTCAAAAATCTTCCCCTGTTTAGGGTAAGATTTTCCCATATTTATATGGAACTAGCTTCGGATTAACTACCCTATCCAATAAAAATAAAAAGAATTATCAAAATCGGACTATTTTGAATAAAGTTATGCGGGGTCATACATAATGCGTGGTCATACATAGACTTGATAACTTCCTCCGTTTTTCGTCGGTTGATAAAAGTCGCTCGTCTGCTTCGGTGTTCATAAAAATGCCCGTTGCGCCATTGAGGACGTAAACGTAGGAATTTTAATACGCCTTTAAATGGGAATTAAAATGGTAATGTGATGTGTGGCGCCTTCAACATGTTATGAGCTGTTACACTGGTCTATAAGAGAAAGAATTTACTCAGTTTCGAGTGTGAAAGATCCAATAAAAGATTCGTATAGGAGGTTCTCAATTTGGTTATATTTAAGGGTTCCGTACCCAAAAGGTTAACGGGACGCACACAGGCAATCGCCACAGCCGAGGTCCGTCCTTCCTGGGGGCCTTTTGGTGATGGTCGCCTTACAGGATTCAGGATGAGAGCACTCTGCCCTCACCTCAAAAGTCCGGGAAGTAGCCAAAGCGCACTTAGAGCTACATAGACTTAAAAAAAAGAAAACGCTCAGGTTTGGTGGGGAGTGAATCGACATTTGTACCAAATATGCCTTTCTCACCAGATATTTTCTGAATGATCGTCCGAAATGCGACTAATTCCAGACGAATTATAAATAGACAAAGCACAAAACGATAAATAGTTTAATCAGTGGTCGGTCCGGAAGTGCTCTATATTCGATCCGAGAGACGAATTCTTGGAATTATGTATTAATTCCAGAATTTTTTTAAAATAACAAGTTTATGTACTTTAGTTTAGTGTTAACATATAATTATCTAATTAATGTACTGTTGGGGGTAGATAAATCTGACCTACTTATAACCTGTATACAACGTGTTAATGATAAAGCGCAAAACCTGAAACACAACATGGTCTACATGTCTAAGAACTATCACCAAGAAACCTGCTTTCAAATAAAAAAACCGCACCGAAATCTGTTCACCCGTTTATAGCTATGGTGCGTCAGACACACACAGAGCGGTCAAACTTATAACACCCCTCTTCTTGCATCGGGGGTTAAAATCTAGTAACAGCATAACTGCGTTTATTCGCTCGTGAAATTGCAACAAAAACTTTAATCAGTTTACATTAACCGACATAGCAGAATATGCGCCTTTTTAATTTAAATTAAGCATAGTTTGGTCTGGTCTATGTTAGTTGTGCACTTGTGCTAGCCGGCTTATTGTGTTTAACAGCGCGAGTTTGTTCAGAATCGAGAATTAAATCGATTCCACAAATAAAGAACAAGGGTCAAATTTTATCCAAAAAATATTTTAATTACGCCGTGTTTAATAGCGCAGTTTTTGACTTTGATCATATTCATCATCGGTCTTTTCAGTCTCCACTGAAGGAGCATGTTCCTGTCTGTACTACCAGAGCCTTATATCAGCCAAGTCAGAGGATTTGGCCTACACTCTCCACGCTGGCCAGACGAGTTGAAGAGATCTCTTTGATGTTTATAGTTTTTGTTTCGCTTGTGTTGGTTAACTATTTAGTTGCTGAACTGTCTGTTTGTTTTTCGCATGTGTCAGTGGTCAACGTTGTACTTGTATGGGCCTGGTCGTCGGAGCGGAGGAATACCACAGTTTAGCACACTAATACTTTATTATATTAGTATATCTTGTCCCGTCCAATGTCTTTCCTCAAGTCTGTCGATCGTCTGGTTTTTCCTAATATGTCAGTCAGTCCGTCATCGTCGTCATAGTCAAGAGTCAAAGCGAAGAGGCCGCAACAGTACATATACTAAATTAGCAAGCAAATGACATAATGAATCAGACAGAAAGTGAATAAAATATTCATTTAATATATTGTGACTAATTTCAAACGAATTATTAATAGATCACCAAATGCTTCTAATCTGTGACAGAGAGCCAGGAAGCGATTTATATTTTGAAGCACGAATTCTTTGAATTAAACTGATTTGAGTATTCATGGAGTGCTAAATTTTGTTGAAGAAAAATCTCTCGATTTTCAAAGACTAATTAAATAAGTTGATGATTTGACAACAGGAAATATTGACGCTGGGTTTTGGAATCGAAGTCAAGATGGCAAAAAATATTTATTTAAGTCATCATCATCATCATCAGGTCTTATTTAGTCTCCACTGCAGAAGCACGACCCTCTCTGTCCTACCAGTGCTACATATTAGCTTGATCAGTCAGAGGATTTGGCCTACATTCTCCACGTTGGCCAGACGGGTTGGAGAGGTTTCTTTGATGTTTGGAAGCTTTGTTTAGCTTGTGTTTCCTAAGTCGCCTTCTACGACATCCACAGGAAGACTTGGAGTGGTCCTATTCTACTCTGCCGGGAACCACGCGGCTAGTATTATTTAAGTAACATATGGCAATATAACGTAAATATGTAAATTAAAGTGGTGTGGAACTATCGATAGTTGACCTCGAACAGTATATTAATGCTATCAATCAGGCCCATTAATATTATCAGCACGTGTCAGTATTATCGATAGCATCAACAGTATTACATAAAAGAGAAAAGAAAAGAAAAAAAAATTGGTACAATATAAATGAACATGAAGAAACTTACTACAATATATACAGGGTTTTTTGAAAATGTACCAAAAAGGTCTCCGCTCAGCATATGTCGCAGTGTGAACTAAGACTCTGACAAAAATAAGTAATAAAAACCTATCGATAGTATCTATTAAAGAACTTAATTATTAATAGTATCGACAGCATTGCTGTTATCATTAGTAGAGTCCTTTCGCTATTAAATAAATAATAAATAAATATATAGGCCCATATCACACAAATTGAGCTAGCCCCACAGTAAGTTGTGAACTTGTGTCGCAGGATACTAACTCAACGATACTATATTTTATAATATATACTTATATAGATAAACATCCAAGACCCAGGTCAATATGAAAAAGATCTTTTTCCATCTTGACCTGACCGGGGATCGAACCCGGGACCCCCGTGTCGCAGGCTAGCGTGTTGACCGCTGCGCCACGGAGCTCGACAATTATTGATAGTATTGACACGTGGCAATAAAATCGATACACAATCGATAGTATTGGCATGTGGTCTCAACGCCTTAATCGTACGATTTGTTCTCAGAGACTCGCATAGATGGCGCCACTCGAAACTACACAACATTGTATCTACCGTATTATGAGAATATAAAACATGATTCACAAAATATATCGTATTAAAAAACAAAACAATATTTTAGGCATAATATTTTAAAATGACACCGTATATTTAGTAAGTTAAAGGCTAACGCAGATTACCGCTATCTAGTATCAACTACCAAGCAACTCTCCTGCGCCATACATTGGCCTGCTTTTCGCAACCTTAATTTGGTCCAATATTTTTGTATGAGGTGGGCAGTCTATTACGTTAGTATTATATTGTCTTTGGTATTGGTTTCGCCTTGATTATTGATAGTGGACTATCAATACCCAACAGTGGTACACTATAACAAAGATGTTTATAATTCTACAGGAATAGATATCACATTCGGAGGCACGCGCTCTGGAAAACGCTCTGGTGAGCTTAGTTTCAAAAAGTCACCTTTAGATGGCAGCCGGTCCACAGCTAGTTAACTTGTTTATTTCCTCTTTAAAGATTTTACATTTTCTTAAAAATAGGATTAAGGCTAGGTAGACTTAAAATCTTTATGGAGAGGCTAGTTCCTAAAATAGGTACAAGTGTACCTGTGCTACAGGTAGCTAGCCACCCCCCCCCCCCTTCGGATATCTTGTCTGGTTTACAAATAAAATTCTTAAGCTAGGTACTTTACAGAAATAAAGATAGACTAATGTACTAGATTGGGATCGATCAAACAGCAAAAAAATAATTTAGGTATAGATTGATATTGATTTTTTGTATTTTCAAGCAAAAAATATGAAAGAAAGAAAATAATTGAGTGTCTAACTAACTAACTAACTAGACTCATTATTGGGCAAACAAGAACCTTGGACTTTCGTATCCAAGGAGATCTCAAAAAGAACGCGGTCGCGTGGCAGGAGTAAGAGTTAGAGGCAAACCACTAACCCACTGGACTTATCCACTCTTGAATGCCTAGAAGTGCAACAACCAGACTGCCCTTCACCTGGCCCAGAACAGATCGGCCTGGAAACACCTTGTGGCTTAGGACGACTATGCTAGTCAGTCTGACACTCACTCAGTCATAAGGAAAAAGAAGTTTCCCTTTAACTAGTTTTTTTTTTCGGCTATTTTCATGTCATTGTGGCTCAACTTCTTCTTGTTTACTACAACTAATACTATTTCTATTTGGTTTCCACACTTAACACCCAAGAACATTTTCGATATCGTCTCGTTTCGCATAATTTCACAAGCAGTATTTTCTTATAATTTTGGTTGGCAACAACATGAATCAATGTCAGACCGTCCTCACATCTCAAAATTATGTAAATCTTCTTAAAATTCATATATTTACAGAGTACGTATCATAAATTAAGCCCAATGTTCAAACATTTGCGTAACTAATGCATGTGACAGCCAAATCACAAGTAGTCCGTATTTTCGTAAAACGGAACGTCAGGAACAATATGAGAGCCAGCTTTGTTTAATCTTTGCATTAAAATACCTATGTTAATATTATGTATTTGTACGTTTTACTAACACATTGAACAGATAACCGAAATCTTAGCTTTTTTAGAATCCATGTATTTGGCGCGAATATAAGTAAATCAACGTTTTGCCAGATGTCCATTTCTGCAAATTTAGCAAATCTCCTAAAAAAACATTTATTTACAGAGTTCGTATCATACATTATGCTCACACATTTGTTTTACTAATGCAAATAATAATCATTGCAATTTGGTTGTCGTGTGCATTATTTAAACGTATCCTTTTTCCGTATTTTCGTAAAACGGAGCGTCAGAAACAATATGGAAGCCAGCCATGTTTATACTTTGAATTAAAATTTGTACTCTTAATATGGTGTGTTTGTTCGTGACTGTAAACGTAGTACGTATCATAAATTAAGCTCTATGCTCAAACATTTGCTTAACTAATGCATATGACGGCCAATTCACAAATACTCCGTATTTTCGTAAAACGGAACGTCAGAAACAATATGAGAGCCAGGTTTGTTTAATCATCGGATTAGAAAAAAATTGGTGTGTTTGTCGATTGTAAATGTAGGTATGGGGTTCCTTGATATTAGTCTGCGTATAGCTAACACATTTAATCCTAATCCTAACTAATATTTGAATTTGCGAAAGTGAGTTTGTTTGTTTGTGACGCTTTCACGCTCAATCTACTGAACCGATCATCATGAAATTTTGCATACACATACTGGTACTGAGAAGGACATAGGCTATATCTCGCGGGCGAAGCCGCGGGTAACAGCTAGTAACTCATAATCGTAGACCTCATTTTGATAATTATTTTGCATGTGAGTGTTCAAAAGACAAAAAATCGTCCCAGATATTCAAATGTTTGTACAACTAATGCATGTGTCAGCCAAATTGCAAGTATCCTTTGAAACAGGAACAACGGAAGAGCCATGTTTACAGTTAGAATTAAACTTTGTTATATATTTGTTGGGACGTTTTGTTTGTTCGTGAGTTAAACCTGTGAGTGACCTTTGTTGATACCCAACTACGCACACGAGTAAATCTTCAGTTCTGGAAGCTTGGAATATTGTTCTTTTTGCTTATTGATTAGTTTTTAACCCCATGCCATGCAAAGAGATGTGAACTAATTACTGTAATTAATTTACATTCTGTACTCCTTTTCTCCTCGTTTCTTTTATATTTTTTAATAAAATCCCTGGAATAAACTAATTCTAGGGATTTTCTAAAAGGTCTAAATCTTATTTATTAAATAAAGAAAATAAGAAATGGTGAAAAAATTCCACTCGGGCAGGACTTGAACCTGCGTCTAGAGCTCAGTACGATCTATGTGTTGCCAATTACGCCACCGCGCTTCAAGACCCGGCGCCGAATTTCTCCACCATATCCCATTCCTCTTACACGCATCTCATTCATCATCATCTCATCTCATTTCTTCTTTATTTAATAAATAAGGTAAAAAAGCATTGTTAATGCAAAATAAATCCCATATAAACTAAGGTCTAAATCTATTAGGAATTTCGATTCCGACATTATATTAACATAGAGTTCAGAGTCACTGCATTTAACATTTAGTGTTGTTAAAGATGATGAGAAAAAAAATTGCCTATAGCCATACAGTCAAAATCATGGGAATGAAAAGAAAAGCTGGTGAGCGGCACTAAACACTTTGGCTGAATATGAAATCGGGAAAATCTCAGAATATTAGAAAGACGCCTGTCGATAAGAGAGACCTTTTAACTTTTCTCTCCGCTCCGTGGCGCAGCCGTCAACACGCCTGCCTGCGACACGGATAATCCCAGGTTCGATCCCCGGTCAGGTCAAGATGGAAAATGATCTTTTTCAGATTGGCCTGGGTCTTAGATGTTTATCTATATAAGTATTCTATTATAAAATATACTATCGTTGAGTTAGTATCCCATATCACAAGTCTCGAACTTACTTTGGGGCTAGCTTAATCTGTGTGATTTGTCCGTATATATTTATTTATATAAGTAATAAAGTCTGTCACATTTTACTACGTACATAAGTATATATAAAATAAATGATTTTAATTTTATCACACGTGGCTCATCTAAACATTTGCTTAACTAATGCATATGTCAGTGAAATTGCAAGTATCTTCTTAATAGCTAAATGCAAAACCAAGTATTCTTTTGTAAAATGGAACGTCTAACAATGTGAAGTGAGCCAGTCATGTTTACTCTTTGAATTAAACTTTGTTATTATGTTTGAATGCTTAAAATTTGTTTGTTCGTAGAAATACACCTTCAACATGAAGTTATTGTTATGCTAAATTAATAATGTAATCTGTTTTGGGCATTGTTCTTTAGCGCTTTATATACAATTATTTGTGTTGTATTGAGATAGCAATAATTTGAATTCACGTTCATCATCATTATCATCATCATCAGGTATTTTTTAGCCTCCACTGCACGAGCATGACCCTCTCTGTACTACCAGAGCCATATATTATTTACATACCAGACCAGTCAGAGGATTTGGCCAACACTCTCCACGTAGGCCTGCGGCCTGCATCAACATGGAAATAATAAACTTTTGGTTTGTAAACAAAACTGCAATCGAAAAAAAATATCAACTTTTCCATACATATTGGATCAGTAGATTATTTTATTTATTTTATTTATTTAGGTACACCAACAGAGTTTACATAGAGCGTTCAATAAATACACTTTTAAAATTAATTCTAATGTAAACACCAATTATAGGTATACACAGCATTATCAATTTAATCAAATAACAATTCCTATAAATTGTGATTCAACGTACCAAGGAAAAGCTCATTAATGTTTTCTCGATTTCAGACTGGTCACTAAATTAAAATTGTTCATTTTCATGTCGAAAACATGAATGTAAATGATCGTCATCTCAATACTAAACAAATTGTATATAACGAGATAACTAGCGATAAATTACACACGAATATGTCCTAAGTTACATCATCCCTATCATTGATATTAAATATGTTTGCAGCATCAGAATCGTCCTCGGTTATTGTAACCTTGTCATTTTAATTACGCAAAAATACCGGGGTAAGTTTTTGTGGATATAAACAGGGTTTAATTTACCACCGTCTCTCAACTCGCGTAACCAAAGTATTCAGGTAGGCAACTATCTTGCTCGTCAACTTTTTTTTAAAGAGTTTTTCGACTCGCCGCTCTTCAATGGAACACGATTTACGGCAGACATCGTGGCATTTAAAAGAACCTTTTTTTTTCTAACGATGACTGGCCATTCATAAATGTTTCATAAAATCTTTAAATGTCATTTGCAACAGTATTGGAATAATCAATTTTGAGTTCTAAATCCTAAGCAGTTAAAGAAATTTTGGGATGTAATTTTCAGATAATTATTTTCTGTAGCTGTAGGATTAAGTTTTAAATATCAATGATGCATCGAAAATGTTTGTATTGTATTGACAAAATTATCATGTGATTTAATATGACAATGCTGGCCGTTTTGCGGATTTTATTTCTTTTGAATCACAAATCTTTAAATTTAGAATTCGATTTTGTATGTTTGTATAGCAACCTTTGTTGAAAAAGAAAGAAAACTTTTTTTTGGAATATTTTGAATTCGTCATTTAAATGTTTGGTAATTTACAACAAAATAAAACCTGTATAATTTTGTTTTGTTACAAAATTACCACTTACAACTAAAGACCTGAAAGAATAAATAGCGAATAGCCACGTTTACCAGTGCAACGTATCAGTGTATGTTTGTTTGCGTTGCAGCCGTTTGAGATGAAGTGTTTGCTCGGGAGGCAAACATCTCGCTGTACACTCGACTGCGTGATAGCTTATTTAGGAATCCACTGAAAAACACAAACAGTCCGGATTATTATTAAACGCGGACTTAAGTTAGGGCTTAGTAGAAACCCTTTGTTTTTAACTTTAGCGCATTATAGACATATAAAAATAGTTTTGTAACAAAATTACCGATAAATAAATTTTTGATTCTGCTTTTTACCTTTATGCATATAGCCTTTGGATCTTATGAATCTGGGCTCTATCTACCCCGCAAGGAATAAAGATGTAATAGTTTGTATGTTACCGCTAAATAAATGAAAGAAAATGGCGAATGACCGCGTTTACCGAGGCAAACACTTCGCTGTACACTCGACTACATCTAAGCTCATTTAGGAATCAACTGAAATACACAAACGTGGACTTAAGTTAGAACTTAGTTGAAACCCTTTTGTTTAGACTTAGCGCTTTAAAGACACAGACTTACTTAAGACAGAGTGTAACATGACCCTCGCTCGACCCACCCTTAAAGGGGTGACTAAGCCCGTCAATATAATAAACTTTTGCTATGGGATCAATGCTGCGATCTCGATTTTTTTTTATCTCTCAGCATTGATCCCATAGCAAAAGTTGAGCATATTGACGGGCTGATGCAATATGCTAATATATCATGCATAAAAAAGGATTACTTTTCTTTCCCACTGTACATGCAGTAATTCACTGTACATGCTATTTTACAACAATACTATTATTACTCGTACAATAGTACTAATATATGGGGATAGCATGTCCTTGTGGTTCACGGCAGAGTACAATAGGACCACTCCAAGTCTTCCCGTGGATGTCGTAGAAGGGACAGCAAAATAAAGCTTATAAACATCAAAGAGACCTCTCCAGTCTGACCAGCATAGAGAGTGCAGGCCAAATCCTCTAACTGCTCTGGCTAATATATAGCTCTGGTAGTATCTGTACTACCAGAGCTATATATTAGACGTGCTCCTGCAGTGGAGACTACAAAGACCTGATGATGATGATAGGGCGTCTACGTTTTTACGTGGCCCACTGTACATGCAGTAACTCACATGTTATTTTAAACAATCGCTAATTACGCGTTTACGAGCGAAGGTAAGTGTTGCCAACATTGTTAGGATGGCAAACATGTGTGTCTGTCTGCGAGTGCGTTTCGCGTTAACATGCAACATTACCGGCGGTTCCTTGTGTACTTGTTAAGTATTGCTTGTTACTTTGTTTACATGGTTATGGAAGCAAGAAAATACTTCTTTTGTATTTTTTTTGACAGACGTATTATTCGTCAGTAGATATATTTTATTTTTGAGGGCTAAAGTTTTAACTATTGTATCACAGTCTGAACGCGCGCCTTTGTCTGTGCTGTCACTATTTGATAGTACCAGCCTTACCCGTAAAGAGGGCGCTAGCATCGACGGAGATTTGCGTTCCTCGCGACAACGCGCTCGCATTCAGTTCTGGCTAGCCGCTTGCTCGAGCGTGCACGCTGTGCGCTCGCGAAAACAAAAATAATTAAATCTGGCTGTAGCCGTCAGCCGGCCAGTACACGCCCAAAAATTGCTGGAATTCCCGCCCGCTAAAATAACTGAGTGTCTTTGATTGTCACGAATACAATCAGCCCGCACATATATGGCGTTCCTGTCTTCGCTCGCATCCATGGGAGAGATTCAAAGATAGCAAAAGAGGTCAGTGCTATTTTTTATCGATCAGTGTAGCGAAGGCGCCGCGTCATAAGTCAGCCCCCAGCCATTTTTGACTCGCTAACAATTTTGAACAAAATGTTAGCAAAATTCATCTTCCCGCATCACCACAGTCATTATAGTAAACTAGCTTTTACCCGTGGCGTCACCCGCGTGATATGTCCTTCTCAGTACTAACCTATGTGCATGCAAAATTTCATAATGATCAGTTCAGTAGATACGGCGTAACATTTTCTCACAAATCGCCCGGCCAGCTGAACACGTTTTATGGGAATGTCATTTTATTTTTATTTCCAGTTAAAGTCCCATTCGAGATAGGGAAAAGGCAAGGAAGAAGAAGAAGTCCCATTCGAAAAGCTCTTCAATTTGACCGGATGAATTGCCCTTTTAAGTATCGGACAGAGTTTAATTAACATATTAATTAATTGCTTGTCTATCTTAACCTTCATGCCAGATTTAAGCTTTGCTGAAATAATATATTTCTGAGATCAAACATTGTCTCAAGAGGAAAAAGAAGCAGCTGGTACATTTTATTTTTTATTATCAGCAGATATGCAGAGAATTATTATATTACTAGCTGTTACCCGCGGCTTCCCCCCGTGATTTATAGCATATGTCCTTCTCAGTACCCTAACCTATGTGTATGCAAAATTTCATGACGATCGGTTCAATAGATACGGCTTGAAAGCGTAACAAACAAACTCACTTTCACATTTATAATATTATATTAGTTAGGATATTTAAATAAAATTATTTTGATACGGTTTTTATCGCAATTATTACATTATTTATACACCTAACGTGTAACAATCGCGAAAACCTAAGAAAACATTATTAGTTAGGATAGTTAGGATTAGTAAGTTACGATTTGAGATATGTGTCATATAAGGACAGGAAAAGGATAAAGAGATATCTTATGTTTCTCAATATGTCTGGATTGCTATTGAATTAACCTCAAGGCAGCGCTAAACTGGAAATAATTAATGATTGTCTCTTAATCCTCAAAATTACACATAAATCTGCTGGTTATGATATGCATCCTCGCGACACAGACAAACATGGCGGATTAAGTTGAGACAAAGGATCGTTAAACATCTTAATAAATGACGGCAAATAAATGTTGTGCGTTTGTTTGTTTTCAGGTACCTAGAGATCTCTTTAACTCTGGAATAAAAAGAAGATCAACATGCTGGACTACTAAATTTCTCAGCAGCTCTTAGAAGAAAAATGAAATGTCAAAGTAAAATTATAGAATTAAAATTAATTTACTAGTTTTTTTTCGTTATAAATAATTATGATTATAAGGTAATTTAAGTGTCTAAACACACTTTGCTGAAGTTATGCGGCTTAATTTACGTTACGAGGTATTCGGCTAATATGACACACCATAAAACTGAAATTAAGCTTAAGAAATTCGGTTACGCTACGTTGTGTGCTGGGCATGCCTGCCTTCCGCTACCTTTCGCCTCGGGTAATCCGCAGCAGTCGAACCGAACTTCAGTCTTGTATTATGTGTTGCAATGCCGCCGAATTACCGCCGAAATCATGCCCAACCATGGTTCAGCTGTATTCTATAACGCCACGTTATTTCGGCATAATGTGTCTTCAGTTATTACAATAGCATTGTAGGCGTAATCATGCCGATCTTCGGTCGCGTATGTCTAGTGTATCCTCTGTATAACAACTGTCGTTCTGTGGTTTATGGAAGAAATTGTGATTTACCTTGGTGGCCAATTTTGCCTAATTTTCAAGTCAAGGTAGATACTCGTATTTATTATGAGGTAAAATAACGGTTAAATATTTATCACAAATACCAATACGTTTCACGCCCATAAAGTACGTTAAGTTTATTACTTAGCTAATAGGGGCGTGGCTGGCCCTACATCTTATTTGGTTAGGGGCACAAAATTTTTGGGTCCACAAATATTTTTTTAATAAATGGTTGGTGGTGATAAAAAATGCACAGTGATAGTCAAAACTCGTGTAAGTAGGTACCTAATATTTTCTCTCATTCTTCAATGACCTTAAGGTAGCCTGGAGAGATTGCTGTGCGATAAGGACACCTTTTGTAAATTTTTCTATTTATTCCAATCCATCCATCCATCCATCAGGTCTTTTTAGTCTCCACTGCAGGAGCACGACCCTCTCTATACTACCACAGCAATATATTAGCCAGAGTAGTCAGGATTTGGCATTCACTCTCCACGCTGGCCAGACGGGTTGGAGAGGTCTTTTTGATGTTTGTAACCTATGTTTAGCTTGTGTTTTCTAAGTCGCTTTTTACGACATCCACGGGAAGACTTGGAGTGGTCCTACTCTACTCTACCGGGAACCACAAGGCATTTATTCCAATCTTCTTACATATTATTTTAATTGTAAGCTGTTTTAAATGTGCCAGAAAGATTTATAAATATAAAAATAGATTGATCATGTATCTATGATAATTATATTACTCGTAATATGCTACAGCAACTAATACTCATATTGTAAAGGCAGAAGTGGGTTAGATCGTTTGAACTGAACCGATCATTGTCAAAATTCCAAATATACTTCAGTTTATTTACTAAGGCTTATAATATGATTTACATTCTTGAATTACTTTCTATTTGTAAAGTATTAAGAATAAAATGATTGGCGTCGCTACTGTGCCTAGTGTGGGGCCTTAATGGTATAGGCATAAAACAACTCGGAAAATTATAATTATATTTTTTATGCGGCATACACAGCCTAAATTGTTAAGTGAGATAATTTATAATATTTTACGAGATTTTGCATCCACACGTGCGGGACCCCCTTATCCACGATACGGTGGTAGCTACGCCCCTGCTAGCCAAACTACGATAACTTCTAATTATTTAATACTTAGAATTTACATCAGACGATATTATAATCCTTGTTTAGAATAATACGTTTAATGGCGCAGTAAATTTAAGTTAATATTACCTGGCGTGGAATATAATGAATTTCATTTGGCGTTTATACTTTAATGGTGAATAATAACTTTGATAATCTATTGTGCGATATTCAGTGTCCTCCTTTTAAAATAATTTAATATTATTATCTTATCCTGATAGGGGGCCGTTTAAGTATGACGAGAGCAGAATATCAGCTATTTTAATCCCCCTCTGTTTTTACTTATATTTTATCTCTAATGTTAACAAAATTTGGTTTATTTTGCGAAGTGATCGTGCTCCTGACTTAATCGACCACGAAACCATGTCATCAAAAATAGCCAAGCCTGAATCCTAATCCTAACTAATATTATAAATGCGCAAGTGAGTTTGTTTGTTTGTTTATTTGTTTGTTTGTTTGTTACGCTTTCACGCCGTATCTATTGAACCGATCATCATGAAATTTTGCATACACATAGGTTAGGGTAGCGAAAAGGACATAGGCTATATATTACGCGGGCGAAGCCGCAGGTAACAGCTAGTCCCTTATATATTTACTTATCTTTTGCTGCTTACGTAATATTTGAATGCTTGATTTCTTTTCATGTAAGTGGCCAACAGTATCAGATTTATAAGGCTTCCGAAAGTCATCTGACATAGCTGAAATAGTCGTAGAATAGTAGACATTTTAATTAGGTACGTTATCCCTGAGTTTCATACGTATGTATGTACCACGGGCGAAGCCGGGGTGGACGAAGCCGGTTACGTAATAACTTGAAACAGAAGATCTCTTCGTACTAGAAGTAGGGATTTTATAAATTAACCGACTGTATTGCTAAAAGCAAGATTCATGTAATTGTATAACATTGATCTTGCAACTTCGCGAGACATCGTTTTTTTACAAGTTATGTTTTTGAATGCATTTGCTTTTCATTATTTTATACGTGCTTCGGAAGGCACGTTAAGCCGTTGGTCCCGGCTGTCATCGTTGATGGCAGTCGTTAAGCTATGTCAGATGCCTTAAGGCAGCTTGAAAAATCTGACACCAGTGTTGGCCACTTACACATACGAAAAATAATAAATAAAATTTATTATTTGCACCATGCACTCATAAATCAGCCAAGATGGCGTTGGATTTAGTTTCTAGTCGTAAATTACGTCTTGGGATATGCCGATAGTATGCCTATATTAATTCTGTGCCGATAACCGCTGGACATCGCCAGGTGTGAGCTTGATAACATCTGCGATTTAAGGAATTTTTGCTTGAAGATTGCAATTCATTTCGAAACTCTTCACATTCTAATACTACGTAATTTATTATTTGTATTTGTAGGAAAATATTAACGATTCGTATTTTTCTTTCGCGTGTGTGAGTGGCCAATGGGCAAAAAAGAGACAACGTAACCCGTCAAAATGCAGGATTACTTGTATAATACTTAATGGTGTTTTACTAGGAGTAGATATCAAAACAAATTAAACAACAACGTGTGTTCTAATAGTCCTAACAAAACTCTTACATGGAATAAAAATGATTTCTCATGTTTTTATTGACCTGTCGTGACATTTGTATATCTATGTTTCATTCGTACGAAAAAACGACGCGACGATGGCGCGCGCTTGCGCTGCGAGAAGAGTCTAGAAAAGAAATTGTTATGTATTTTTGTATAAAAAATATTAATTTACCAATAATCACAGAACAAACGTTGGTGTTTACGTTGTCAGCTATCTAGTCATGCAAATTTAGTGTTTACAAGTAACCGTGTACATAAATATTTTTCATATAATATTTCTACAAAAATTGTACACGCGTACAAACAAAGTCACAGCCAATGTCTAGTTATGAATAAAAAAGCTTCCATGTTCCAGCAATTGTTCAAAAATCTACCACGGAATACCGGTGCTCAATATAAATTCTGGGCCAGCCATAATGATCCAATAACTTAATTAAGTTGAGATTTCCTGAGCGGCCAATGTAGTAACGTACATTATAGAGAGTACGGATGTTGAGGATCGTTAAATAGTACATTACTGCAGAGGCCGGGAAGTAAGGGATTGCCGGACGAGTATAGTTTTCAAGGCCGAGCGTCAGCGAGGCCTTGACAATAGTTACGAGTCCGGCAATCCCTTTCCCGCCGAGGAAAGTATAGAGATTTTCTCAATAAATGTGAGGAAATTTAACTTAAAGTTACACATAAACTTACATGCCTTAAATATTTCCCCTTACTAGGTATTTGCCGGTAGTAATTTTTCCACTTTCAAGTTTCAAATTAGGCGAAGTAGGTACTTAAAATCCATTGCAGTGTTGCTTTCATCACTAAAACTCATTTTGAACCGTTTCATTTCGAATAAATAACCAACTTTGCACATATTTACCGAAAACAATCAATGTCAATCAATTACTGCAAAGCGTTAATCACAAACTACGAAGAAGATACTATTACTGCGTTAATCACTACGGGTATAGTGAAAATAACAGATCTCCCGAGTTTTTAATTTTTTTATTTTCAGTTGTCAATTCCAGCAAAGGAAACAATGCCCATAGAGCCCAGTCATATTTTTCACAAAAAATTTAATAGATCATAGATTATTGTTTTCTTCTCTCGCAACGAAAATTAAGCATATTTTCGTATGATCACATATCGATATTTTAATGAAATTGTAGTTATATTCACGTATTATATGCATTTTTTAAAAATGCAGTGGTAGTAAACTGGCTGTATGACAAGTGACATAATTTACGTTACATAGATTAATTAAAAAGTTTTGAGCAGCGGCCGGGAAGTAATTTTCATACTTATTTCCTGGCCTAGGCCGGCAATGCGATGAATGAGCCAAGAATTACAAACTTCCGGTCTTCTTTTTACTACAGTAATGCCTACATTTCCGAGCATGTTTGAGAAAAGTAATATTTCTAAAAAAATAGTATCATATTTAACTTGTTGAGTCACTCTTGTAAGGGATTTTCAGGCAAATAATAAAACATCAATTAGAAATGTAATTCAAAAGTTAAGAAAAAGACCTAATTTGGAACTCCCTTATAAATGAACCGATTAACTAATGATTATTTGTATTTCTATATTCAACTGGTATTTGAAACAATACAAATAATAAAATCTTACTATGTGACAAATAAATTACACCAAAGAAGTAAAAGCCGGTGATTAAATTCAGCGCTTGTTTGACATGCAAAGTAATACGGAATTAAATTAAGCAATTGGAGGTGTCTCGTGACCAGAGGGCTGGCTTATATTTTGACCAAAAGATTAGCATTGCCAATGGCAATTTGCCATACAGCGTGGCAATGCTGCCAGCCTTCTGGGCACGCTACCACGGAGCAACCAGCTGCCAGGCCTGTTTTATTTGTAAATATGTAGTATTTTTAGTTAACCCTTTTTTTTATATATTCTAAACTTATTATTCAATTTCATAGAAATAAATTTTATTGATTTGCCAATTCAGATGACGTGACATTGATTAATATTACATTACTCACCAAAAAATTCAATATTAAGAAAAACGTCTTCTTAGGCAAAACAAATTAATTTCAGCCTATATCATGGGGGAGAGAGGAGAAATGATTATAACGATACGGCACCTCGTCCAAATCCGTTTGAGCATTTAAAAGATATAGCGGAATAAAAAAAAGCATTTACATACAAACACTCGCCATAAAACTAACGAGAATAATCCTTCTGTAATTTTCTTATTTTGTTGTAAAAGGGCCTCGTAAAATTAATGGTATAAGTACGTTTCATTAATTTATGAGGCTTTGTTGAAAGAATACTTTATTAGATCTTAATTAACGAGTGTTTGTGTAAAATTAACACAATTATTATATTTTGAATTCCAATCAAGAGTAGGTACTTCTATTTTACGTCAGTTAAGGTAATTTCAATAACAATACCTGCACACGTATTATCGCGTCTTTATCCCTTGCGGGGTAGACAGAGCCCAAAGTGATTAAAACCCAAAGGCCACGTTTCGCATGTTAGTGTGCATTACGGTGGAAAGTGGAATCAAAATAGTGATGGTTTGCTAGCCGCATCGCCTATTGACGTGATTTCTTAGATTTTCATATAACATATATATATATTAAAACTTTTTTTTAACTAGCTATTTAGGTCCCACTGCTGGGCAAAAGCCTCCCCTTCTGTTCTCCACCTAGTCCTGTCCAGTGCCCTGTCTTGCCATTCCTTATTAAATGCACACAACTCGTCTTTCCATCTCTTTTTTGGCTTCCCTCGAGAACGTTTGCCATCAGTAGGAACCCATTTGGTTACTGAACGTGCCGATCTTTCAGGCATCATACGGCACCGTGATATTAATGTGTTGTGATATACGTGACCTTAACTTACGTGAGATAAATTTATTATAGAAACCCGGCTTTACTCCCGTTTTCAGTGCTTCAAGGGAAGCGGTCGTGTCGCTGCACTATCACTCGTCCCGATTATGGTGTAAGGATTTCCTTCAAAGAGTATAAAACTACGCACATTAAAAAAATACTGGCCACTAATTGTTACCGTAAATGACGACTGAGATGACGTCATTGAAAACACTCATTCGATATCATTGGAGTTCTTGGCGGGAATTTAAGCGGATTACACGGTGTCTGTTTTGGATTGTTCCGCAAATTGATTCTAGTGGACTAATTGGTGTTATTAAGAAGAAAAGAAGTTGGTGTTATTTTGTGTTATAAATGCCCATATTTAAGAACAATGTGTAAAATAACTATATTTGTGTAGATTTACATAGCGGGCTGGTGGTTGTCCGCCTTGCTGCGTCGTCAATGATGAAACCAGTGGATTCGCGAAGAGTTGTCGCCAGGGGCTCCGTGAAAACAACGAAATGAATTACACCATCATTTCGTTGACAACAATCAAGAATAACTCGCCAACTGGCGAAATAAATGAAGAAAGGCTCAAAAGGACTTGTATCCAGGGCCGTAAAACAATTAAAAAATAATCGATATCATTTCGATATTTGAATATTTTTCACTACACCAGGAATCTCCCGCGAAATTGCATTTTGCTTTGTTTTTGTATCGTTTAGCGATAAAAAATTTAAATAGCTTTTTGCCACTACACTGGTTTCATTTATAGTTTGTTGCGAATCATAGTAATTCAAACAGATGGTCTGCGTAAGAGACCGAAACTAGTCGGCGGTTCCGAAAAAATAAATCGTGATAAAAGCCGGGTTCCTTATTAAATAAAAACATTTGACTTGAACATTGTACGGAACCCTCTCAACGCGAGTTTAACTTGCATTAGGCCAGTTTATTTAAAATTCAAATGTTGTCCAGTGCTACGAAACTCTACGTGTGCGAATCCAACTCGCACTTGGCTGATTTTTACCTCATACGCCGAGATATTCACAAAAATCAGTCTTGGCATGCCTTAGAACTAATGATATAAATTGCATGCTAAAAACTTTAGCTGTGAAATACATGTAGCTATAGTTAAATCCTAACTAAAATTGTAAATGCGAAAGTGAGTTTGTTTGTTACGCTTTCACGCCCTATCTATAATATACAACCGATCATCATGATATTTTGCATACCTACACATAGGTTAGGGTACCGAGAAGAACATAGGCTATATATCACGCGGGCGAAGCCACGGGTAACACCTAGTGTAGCTTTAGTTAAATACTAACTAATATTGTAAATGCCAAAGTGAGTTTGTTTGTTACGTTTTCATTTCACGCCGTATCTACAGAACCGGTCATCATGAAATTTTGCATACACATATGTTAGGGTACTGAAAAGGAAATAGGCTATATATCACGCGGGCGAAGCCGCGGGTAACAGCTAGTAAGTCATAAAAGTCTCCGTTACATGTAAGTAACAACGCTACATTGGCGCTAACGAGAGTGTTAAAACGATCATAAAATTACGATCGACCAAAGAACGCGCACACTAAAGACTAAACTTGACTAAGGAGTTTGATGGCCACGTGAATCGTCCATCATCCATCAGGTCTTTTTTAGTCTCCACTGCAAGAGCACGACCCTCTCTGTACTACTACAGCAATATATTAGCCAGAGTAGTCAGAGGATTTGGCCTACACTCTCCACGCTGGCCAGACGGGTTGGAGAGGTCTTTTTGATGTTTGTATGCTTTATTTAGCTTGTGTTTCCTAAGTCGCCTCTTACGACATCCACGGGAAGACTTGGAGTGGTCCTATTCTCGTTTAGTCCTGGTATATGTGAATCGTACTTTTACATATTTTTCACTGTCATGGGTATCTCCCGAAAACTAAGAAATGTAAAAAGTATGTAAGTGCAAAAAAACCGGCCGAATGGGAGTCGAAATAGCGCACCAAGAGTTCTGTCTAAAAGATATTTTATTTCCTAGTTATAATTCAAAATTTATATTTTTCAGATTTTTTCCTTATTTTCTGCCAGGTACCTTTACGACCTGATTCATGCCAATTTTTATGATTGTAGGACACAGAAAGTACTCGTATCTAATTTTACTGTTAATAAACTTGCGATTTCGAGCACTTTCACAAAATTTAAAACGTTAAAGGTCAATATATCTTTTGTATGCGTTGACTTAGAAATTTGTTTTTTACACAATTTTTAGAGACGGCAGATCTAAATGTGTTAAGTATATTAATTTGGACTTTCAATTGAGTGGATTCGCGGGCAAAAGCTACTTTATAAATATCAGACAATTGATGAGCTCCATGTGAGTAAAAATCTAACAAACTTTTGTCAGAATTTTCATCATTACCGACTGCAATATTAATGACGACAGACGAGATCAATGGCTTACATGACTTACGAAGAACGGAATAGCTCGAGATATTTTTATGCAACTCACCATCACCCATCCAAATGGGAACTATGCCCGGGGTTGCTTAACATGCGTAAGAGCTAATAATGCTCACGGGTAAAATATAACATCCACAGTACAAACTTTTACATAATATCGTAGAATGTACCAGCTGCTTCTTCTTCTTCTTCTTTTACCTTATCCCACTTTTTATGTGGGGTCGGCACAGTATGTCAGTTCTTTTCACCTTGATCTGTCATCCACCGCCTTTGTCACTCTGTTAAGAATCGAACCTGGCAACAAAAATTTGTCGGTTCCCAAAGCCTAAAGGTGGTGACACAAAAAAAAAGAACTGTCAGTTGTCAGTCGCATAAGAGGTTATGACCGCGTTACGTGGTAGCGCTCGGGTCGGTCAATTTTTATTGGAAAAACCACAGTAATTTCGGGCTGTGTGTATTGTGTTTTCCCTGGATTTGGCGGCCTTCCGCAGGGGACGTAGTGTGGTCACGTCAAATTAGTACAACCGCGTTGAATGTCCGGCTTGGGCCGAGAATTGGTTCCGATTAGAATCCGAACACCCCACAGTAATCTCGTGGCTGTGAGCATTGTGTTTTATGGATAAACTGTCGCCGCAGGGGCGAGATATCGTATCAGTTAATTGTAGTTAAAATCGTGTTGTTTGATTGTCGCTTGTATGAAGTGACGACATGTGCTGAAGTGGTGTGCCGCGTGGACGCGCCCCGTCAAGGAAGAACTTACAACATGAGGTACCTCACAACGGCTGCTCGCGCATAACAACCACCGGCACCAGCACGTAGTAAGTAGATAATAAGATAGTAAAGTCTAGGTGTATCGGCCTACAGTTTCCTTTCCACCCCTCTACGACAACTCCGTCTGGTTTAGATCTAATGGGCCCATTTGAGCGAGGCGTTGCTTAAAGGTTGTCGAAGAGGGAGAAAGCGAACACACTCCCTTCCTGTTCATACACTCTTTGACACAATCGATCCATCGTTTCTTAGGTCTCCCTCTGTTCCGCGTTCCATCTACTTTCAAATCTAATACCTTTCTTGTGATATGACTTTCTTCTCTCCTCATCACATGCCCATACCAACTCAGCTGCTTCTCTTCCCGCGTAAATCGTAAAAGCCGATCGAGGGAATTGGATAATTGTATCTTTTTTTGAACGTCATATTTTTTACTTTCTTATTATTTTTAATTATTAATATGTATGTATTACTGTTATTAGTGTCTACTTGGTATCGTCTTAAGTGTGCGGTATTCCATACTTTAGAATCATTATTGGACAGACTATAAACGTCAGCTTTGCAAGAATTGAAGCCACTGTCTGTTCTTTAAGTTATTTCTCATTGAAAAGTTGATCTAAAGCCTTTTGTTTAACTGAACAGTGAAAACTTTCGACTAAACGGGAAACAGGCATTATGAACTTAAAAGCTGTCTTCAAAAATAAGTTGTGGGTAGAAATAACCTGAAAAGCTTTCATTATCTACACCAATATTTATTTAGGTGAGTGTTAAGTTTTTCGCTCTGGTTTAGGAGAAAAATAAACTACGTAATTTATTAAAAACGTCGAATGTACTTGTTGCTCTTCCAGCGCAGACAACGGCAACCATCATTTTTCATCTCTAAGCATATTAACACAATAAATGTGACCTTTGTGTCTAATACCTTAGACTCAGTCTACTCAGCAATTTAAAATGACGTCATCATCATCATTTCGTGTAGGTGACACGGTCAGTCGACCATGCACACCCTGGTGTCAGAGTTCTTCGGAACCGCCTCTCGGCCTCTGACGTGGTTCCTTTAACGACTACCAGACGGCAGCCGGGACCACCGGCTTTACGTGCCTTCCGAAGCACGAAATCATCTTTCTTATCAGACAATCAGGTGATTCACGTCTGCAATGTCCTAACCAAACTGGAAACAACTTAACAAAGTATGCTTCCCGCGGGAATCGAACCCACGACCCCCGGGTCAACAAGGCAAACGCCCTAACCACTGGACCACGGATAGATCACTGTGTATGTGTTTATTATCCTGATTCGTTTAGCTGTTGTATCAAAAATAAATACCTAGCTACTCTACGAAGACTTACACATGAAAAAATTATAGCGCAGCAAAATAATATATTGTTTATTCTTAAAGTTTTATTGTTACATTATTGGACAGACTATAAACGTCAGCTTCGCAGGAATAGAAGCCACTGTGTGTTCTGTAAGTTATTTCTCATTGAAAAGTTGATCTAAAGCCTTTTGTTCCACTGAACAGTGGAAACTTTCGACTAAACAGGATACACTTCACAGGCATTGTCTCAGTTAACCTGTCTTCTTTGAAAATAAGCTTCAGATGTAACCTTTTGTTAGTAAGCTAGAGTTTAGAAATAAATCTAAATGGCTATGATAATCCACACTGATCCTAACTCCTAACTAATATTATAAATGCGAAAGTGAGTTTGTTTGTTTGTTTGTTACGCTTTCACGCCGCATCCACTGTACCGATCATCATGAAATTTTGCATACACATTACACATAGGTTAGGCGAAAGTGAGTTTGTTTGTTTGTTTGTTGGTTACGCTTTCACGCCGTATCTACTGAACCGATCATCATGAAATTTTGCCTTCACATAGGTTAGGGTACTGAGAAGGACATAGGCTATATATCACGCGCGCAAAGCCGCGGGTAACAGCAAGTATTTATATATGTGAGTGTTAAGGTTTTTTGCTTTTTTTTTACTCTGGTTTAGGAGAAAAATAAACTGCGTATTACATTGTTTGTTTGTTTGTTTTTTCGTATGTGTAAGTGGCCAACACTGGTGTCAGATTTTTCAATAAAAATTATTACATTTAAAAAATAGTAGCTTACCGCACCGCTACTAGTGCCTCTTCTAAAATCTTAGAGACTGCAAAAAAAATATTGGATAGACAAAATGAAAGCCACTGTGTGTTTTGTAAGTTATTTCTCATTAAAAAGTTGATCTAAAGTCTTTTGTTTAACTGAACAGTGGAAACTTTTGTCTAAATAGGATACACAGACATTGTCTCAGTAAACCTGTCTTTGAAAATAAGTTGGGGATAAATAACCTTTTGTTAGTAAGCTAAAGGTTAGAAAAAGCCTGAATGGCTTTTATTATCTTCACCCATATTTATTTAGGTGAGTGTTAAGGTTTTTTGCGGTTTGCAAAAGCTAGATAGATAGATTTGCTTTTTTGACTCTGTTTTGGGAAAAATAAACTGCGTATTACATTAAAAAAATAGTAGCTTACCGCACCGCTACTCGTGCCTCTTCTAAAATGTGCGATCTTAGGGACTGCAAAAAAATATTAGATAGACAAGACGAAAGCCACTGTGTGTTCTGTAAGTTGTTTCTCATTGAAAAGTTGATCTAAAGTCTTTTGTTTAACTGAACAGTGGAAACTTTCGTCTAAATAGGATACACAGACATTGTCTCAGTAAACCTGTCTTTGAAAATAAGTTGTGGATAAATATTTTTTTTATTTATTTATTTTTTTATTTTTTTTGACAAATCACACAGATTGAGCTAGCCCCAAAGTAAGTTCTTAGTAAGACTTGTGTTATGGGATACTAACTCAACGATACTATATTTTATAACAAATACATATATAGATAAACATCCAAGACCCAGGTCAATCTGAAAAAGATCATTTTTCATCTTGACCTGACCGGGGATCGAACCCGGGACCATCCGTGTCACAGGCCGGCGTGTTGACCGCTGCGCCACGGAGCTCGTCACCAATAACCTTTTGTTAGTAAGCTAAAGGTTAGAAATAGCCTGAATGGCTTTTGTTATGTACACCGATATTTATTTAGGTGAGTGTTAAGGTTTTTTTGCTTTTTTCACTCTGTTTTGGGAGAAAATAAACTGCGTATTACATTAAAAAAATAGTAGCTTACCGCACCGCTATTCGTGCCTCTTCTAAAATGTGCGATCTTAGGGACTGAAAAAAAATATTGTTCTGTAAGTTGTTTCTCATTGAAAAGTTGATCTAAAGTCTTTTGTTTAACTGAACAGTGGAAACTTTCGTATAAATAGATACACAGACATTGTCTCAGTAAACCTGTCTTTGAAAATAAGTTGCAGATATAACCTTTTGTTAGTAAGCTAAAGTTTAGAATTACCCTGAATGGCTTTCATTATCTCCTTTTTAGGGTTCCGTAGTAAACAAGGAACCCTTATAGTTTCGCCATGTCTGTCTGTCTGTCTGTCCGTCCGCGGTTTTACTCAGAGACTATAAGTACTAGAAAGCTGTAATCTGGTATGAGTATGTAATTTTATCATGGCAAAATAGTGGTAGAAAAAAATCTTGAAAAAGAATTTTTTTTTAGGGTAGCTCCCTGTAAAACAAAAAGATGTATGGGACAATACTCTAGATTCTATACAAAGCTTCGTAAACAATTCAAAGATGATACCACCACAGATAAAAAAAATATACAATTTATGTACAATTATTATAAATATACAATTATTTTTGGATATCACCTTTATCCATAGCAATGTAATAGTACCAATCAATGTATTCTTAAAACACACTTACCATTTTTAAGTTGGCAAAAGTCGTTGCTCAAAGATTTTTTGGAGCATCTGCTGCAGTTGCGTTTTGAAAGCCGCGTTGCACTTACCTGTAAGTAAAAAAAGATGTGAAACTAAGTATGTATATTTTTATTTATTCATAAAAGAAGGTACATTCTTTATTTATTACATTAAAAATGTACAAAAATCTTTAAAAATTTATCCGCAGCCGATTTGACTTGCATGCACTAATTGTCTTCCCGTGGATGTCGTAGAAGGCGACATAGGAAACACAATTTAAATAAAATTATTATAATACGGTTTTTATCGCGTTTATTACATTATTTATACACCTAACGTTTCGAGCACTTTAGTGTTCGTGGTCGCAGGTAGACTAAGTTGACATTTGTCTAGTATTTTATAAGAACTGCAAAATCTACCGCCTAAAATATTTATTGATAACGTTCCGGATGTACGCAGTCTTGGCTTACGGTGTCTGAAGGTCTTGCAGTCTTCTGCTTAGCTTGAGATTTGATTAAATTGATGACTGGATCCCAAGCTGGTTGTAACTGCCAACCATCCTCTCTATTGAAATTAGGATGTTTTTTAATTTCAATAGCCTCACGAAGCATTCTTGGAATGTATCTGTTTTCTTTTGCAAGGACTTGAGGATTATCAAAACGCATATAATGGTTGGGTTTGTCTAGGGCATGTTCACAGACTGCAGATTTCGTTGAGCGCCTATGCTTCATGTTAGCAATATGTTCTTTTTTATACGGGTACCGATGAACACAAGCTAAACAAAAAGTATATTAAACTAAAACTTTCTCTCATTAAAGAATTTAAAAAAATCCTCAAACGCTTTGATAGTTGTCATTACTTTAGATAAAAACAAGGCGGTACACAACCAGTAATTTACTCGTAGTGTTGATGCAAGAAATGTTTTTACATGCGGATGCCCATGAATTCGATTACATACATACTTACATATTATCACGTCTTTATCCCTTGCGGGGTAGACCGAGCCCCAGGTAATATAGTTCATCCGCTGAAATGATGTGCACGCTTTGTCAAGGCGACGCCGGCCGCCGACAAAGCAGTGTCGGCGCCCGTCAAAGGCGGTATCGGCGGCTTCAAACACGCCGTATAGACGCAGTGTGCGTTGGTGCATCGCGCGGAACGGACGTTTAATTTTTATTAGTAAATTACACGAATAAAAAACATTTTTATTCGTGTAATTTACTAATCAAATTCACGAATAAAAAAAGTATGTGATTGACGAAATGGCGGCAAGGAATGGTTTCGAAGTTGTGCTTCTACCGCCATATCATTGTATATTTAATCCAATAGAGCAAGTTTGGTCAAAAGTCAAACATGACATAAGGGCGCGCGATTGCAACCCGACTTACAGTAATGCCGTTAGGTTATGTCAAATGTGACACCCGATTTATGGAATAGATATGTTGAACATGCAAAATAGATATTTCTGTGCAGACCACGATGTTGATCTCTACCGAGAATCATTTATTATAAATACAGGAAATGATTCGGAAGACTGATTAGGAAGCAATTGTTTTAAATATTTCATGTTTTGATTTCGGACTAATAAAAATATTTTCCAAGTTAAATAATTCAATTATTATTATTATTTACTTTCCAAAATCTCTTATGGGTGTACTGCACATCATTTGCCGGGATATACTATAAAACCCAAAGACCTCATTTAGCATGTGGGCATTAAGGTAGAAAGCGGAATCAAATTAGTGATGATTTGCTAGCCACATCGCGTATAACGTCATTCTTTAGATTTTCGCCCATTCTCTTTTTTTTTCGGTTTTTACTGTCAGCGTGGGAAGAAAAGCAGCTGGTATATTCTATGTTTTTCCTTTTCTCCCAAACCAGCATGGATCATCATCATCATCATTTCGTGTAGGTGACACGGTCTGTCGACCATGCACACCCTGATGTCAGAGTTCTTTGGAACCGCCTCTCGGCCTCTGACGTGGTTCCTTTAACGACTAGCGGATGGCAGCCGGGACCAACGGCTTAACGTGCCTTCCGAAACACGGAATCATCTTTCTTATCAGACAATCAGGTGATTCATGCCTGCAATGTCCTAACCAAACTGGAAACAACTTATCAAAGTATGCTTCCCGTGGGAATCGAACCCACGACCCCTGGGTCAGTAAAGCAAACGCCTTAACAACTGGACCTCAGAGGCAGTTACCAGCATGGATAGAAAATTCGATTACACCTTATATGGGCGGAGTCGGGGTAAAAGCTAGTAACGAAATACTAACGATGTGAAAATTACCATAAAATTATTATTAACGTGTTCCGGCTCATAATAATAAACTACAGCGCGTCAGACATTTTGTGCCACAGAATTTGCATACTTATTAACAGTTTTGTTGCATTTCCTCTTTAGCGAGGTCCGGTTCAATTATTTTGCTTAATAGTAATACGGAATTGCTTATTTAAAGCATAAGTCAAAAATTTGTATAACAGTTGTTAGCCCCTTTTATGATTTAACCATTTGTTGACCCACCCAGAACGAGGATTATGTTTTTCGCGCGTATCTACGATCCTTCCTTTGATTATTTATGGGTATAGTTAAAGGTTTCTTCGTATCGAATTGACATCCGCCAATGAATTTTGCTCGTGCTTTTGCACAAATGTGAAAATACCTAAAAATAATGTAATCTTCTAGACATGAAATCTGTTGCTAGTTTATAGAAATAAGCTGACGTGTAATATACTGTAATAAACTAGTTATGACGTTTGATGAGAGAGCGGGGAACACAACACAGGCATCTTATGCGTAAAAGTGGACTCCAAGCACTATCCAGAAATGTATGTTTGACAGTATTGAAATAAACAATTTTGATATATTTTTTTAATCATTTTTGAATTTGATCCGCCAATGAATTCGATTACATGTATAAAGCGGGCAGAGTCGCAAGTGAAAGCTAGTGACCAAACACTAACGATGTGAAAACCACCATAGAATTATTATTAACATGTTCCGGCTCATAATAATAAGCTACAGCGCGTCAGACATTTTGTGCCAGACAATTTGCATACTTATTAACAGCTTTGTTGCATTTCCTCTTTAGCGAGGACCAGTTCAATTATTTTGCTTAATAGTAATATCACAGAATACATAATAGTAGTAATATGCAATTGCTTATTAAAGGAATAAGTCAAAAATTTGTATAAAATTTTTTAGCCCCTTTATATTTTTACCTGACTGACCCACCCAGAACAAAGGTAATGTGTTTCGCGCGTATCTATGTATTTAAATATATATGTAAGTATGCCTGTTCCATTATTGCCTCCTGTAGTCTGAACAGCTTGACCGATTTTGAAGTGTGTGGCGGACGTAAACTGTAAAAAACATCAGACTGGTTTTTTTTTTATTTTTTAGGGTTCCGTACAAAAATTGAAAAACGGAACCCTTATAGGATCACTCGGGCGTCTGTCTGTCCGTCCGTCCGTCTGTCACAGCCGATTTTTTCCGAATCTACTGAACCAAATTAGGTGAAATTTGGTAAGATGGTGTAATCTTATGACCCAAACACGGATGTGAAAAGTAAATAAAGATTTTTTTGAAATAAGGGTCATTTTCAGGGGCCCAATTAAAAAATTTTAAAAGAAAGTTTTGCAAACCTTACTGTGTCATATATCAAATGAAAGGACTCATTATGAGGATCACAAAAAATTTTTTTTTGTTCGGGTAAAATCTATACTTTTGATTTTATTCACGAAAGAAGGCAAAAATTGACCATTCCCCCCCCCTGATCTCCGAAACTACTGGGCCGAAAATTTTGAAAAAATTACAAAATATAGTTCAGTCCTTGAAGATTACAGAAAAAATAATAAGAATTCTATCACTTGAAAATTAAGTGGTAAACTCACTATAATAAGTTCATCTAGGGAAATAGTTCACTAAAACACCACTAGATGGCGCTAGTCAATTGAATAAAACATATTTTTTGCACATTGTGTGTGTGTTCACGAAGCATATTGTACGGAACCCTCATTGCGCGAGTTTGACTCACACTTGGCCGGTTTTTGAATACATACTTCCAAGTCGGAGTCAAAATCATTTTTTTTTAAATTTGTTATTTGTGTCTCTTGCTTGTTGAGTTTATCCAAAAAAACAAACCCACAAATCTTTATTCTTGTCCTAGGTATAGTTTTCTGATGCTTCTGTGCCTTACGCTACTAAGTTCACTACCAAATTGCATGTATATCTACACATACTATATATATCTATTTAGTAGCACGTGTGAATAGCCATGGATAAAAATAAGCATGCTATCTAGAAGCATGCTCAAAAATCGATCGGGATTATAAGCATGCTGAGGCCCCTGCCTGTCGATATATAATACCGATCGATTTGTAGGTGTATGGGGGGAAGGGCATTCATTGAATATACCGCAAACAAGCAACAAGCTGGCACGTGTAAGCCCAAAGCCGAAGTTTGAGGCTCAAAAGTCCGGTGAAGTAGCGTAAGCTCACTTCGAGCAAGCTAATCATTCCTTTTTTTAAAGGAACTGGACAGAGCACTCGGGTAGTGTCGATAGAAGGTGTTGGTTTTTTGGTGATGGTATCGCGAGTTCAATGGTTTCCCCATCTCAAAAATGGCTGAAGTTTTGACTTCAGAGCGTATACTAGCAGTATTTTTTCAATATGGTTTCCATACAAATGTATTTGTCTATTTTCTCGCTGAAAACTGATTCTAGCCACAATTCTTTTTTCATAAAATCTAGTACTAAAATAGGAATGCTCTTATTTTTTATTTTTTCCAAAAAACCTGTTTTTGTACAATTTTTTTTTCTTTTAAACAGGGTTTTAGAAAAAATAAAACATAGACATACTTATTGTAGTAATAGATTGTACGTAAAAAGAATTGGGCCTCTAGAAGCAGTTTTCAGCGAGAAAATAGAGAAATACATTTGTATGGAAAAAGCACTGCTAGTATACCCTCTTAAAAAAATATGCACCTGTATAGGGTCGTGTTAAGCACAGCATGACACAAGCATGCTGATTGGCAATATGCTCAAAACAAGCATGTGTATCTGTAGCTTTATGCCAGAGATTTTGTCGAAATTTGCATACTTATTAGCCTCCTTGTTTGTTTTACTCTTTATCGGGGTCCGATTTAATTATTTTCGGATTTCTCAAAGGGTGCCTTGGCGCGTGCGTTTAAGTACACAAACATATGTTGCGAATTGGGGAGCTTATTAAAGTTTAGAGATTAAAAGGTCGCTGACCAGCTTAGAAAGCTCTGGGAAGGAAATATTTTAAGGAATTAGTTAAATATTATTAAAACATACTATAATCTCAATTTTATTAAATAATTATGAGATAATTATATTTTGCCTTAACATTCTTGTCTGTGTGAAAAATCGCTGGTTATTTTAAACTAATATTATTGTTTGTTTATGTGTAAGTGGCCGACACTGGTATCAGATTTTTTTAAGCTGCCTTAAGGCATCTGACATAGCTTAACGACCAACCAGCCGGGACCAACGGCTTAACGTGCCTTCCGAAGCACGGAGGAGCTCGAGATATTTTTATGCCACTTGCGGTCACCCATTCAAGTAGGGACTGCACCAGGGGTTGCTTCACATACGTAAGCGGTCATAGAGCTCACACCCACTGGACCATCGGGCTCCTTATACTATGAACTAATATTATGAAGAGGAAAAATATGTTTGTTTGTTAGAACTGAATAGGCTTCGAAACTATTGGACCACTTTTATGTGGGGTGGGGGGGGGGGGGGGGTGGTCTGGTTGACTAATGCTATATTTTACGCAGACGAAATTGTAGGAAAAGAGTTAAGAGCTAGTCTGAATTTTTTTACCTTGGACCTCCCATACAAATTCGTCTCTCAGACGATTTTTGGGTATGTGAGAAATTAGCGAAAAACTTTCTACTTTAATGCATTACTATTTACTATACACAAGATTATTTTAAGTTGTAAATGAAATAGTAAAAACACTCATGCCTTGTCATGTTATATTGGTGCCGCATTTAAGGAACAGAGAAGTGGTTTAATATTTCTTATTACGTGCCTCTGTATGAGAAGTATTCAATTTCAGAGTTTTACCAGTACATTGTTACATTTGCATCTGCAATAATTTCTTGCCTACGCCATTATATTCCATAAAGAAACCGCACAATAGACACAGAGTAGAGATAAACTGAGATACCAAGATGAATTATAGGGTTCAAACTATTATCCGCAATTTTGGCCAAAGGCCGTTCAGCTACGTCAGATGTCCCTAGGCGGCTTTAAAAATCTGACACCAGTGTTGGCCAATTGCACATACGAAAAACTAAAGCAAACCAAGTCCATCCAATCGAAGGCCGTCCTTCACCAAGGTCTTACCTTCTTTTCACTAAGATTTTTCGGAAATCTAAGTTAAATTATCTATATATGAAAGTCTGTATTGATGAATATGTGAAAATCCCTAGATCTCTTGCACTTTATGCACTAACCACGGAACAGATAAAAAACTAAATCATAAGACTCAATACGTCTGGCCTAAGTAAATAAAGCTTATTCTTATTGAATATGGAAAAAAAATAGTCGCATAAATACAAAAACACAGGTTCAAGACCTGCCTGTTAATAAGAATACATCAGAATAGCATTGAAAAAAAAAAACACGTATAGAAATTATTGAATGAAGCTTATTCTCTAACCTATTCTACTCTGTTCATAGTGGAGTTGGAATCAAACCTATTGTCCTGTCGGGCAGAGTTACTAGGCCGTGCAGTCACTGCCTGTATCTGGGTTATTGTTAGGCGGAGTGCACTCGAATGTGTAAGATATGATAAATTGTAGGTACTTGCACAGTACGGCCGTGAGGTTCCCGGCAGAGCAGAATAGGACCATACCAAGTCTAGTCGTGGATGTCGTAGAAGGCGACTTAGGAAATTGTCTGGCCTAAATAAATAAAGCTTATTCTCTGACCTATTCTACTCATAATCATCAGGTCTTCTTTAGTCTCCACGGCAGGAGCACGACCCTCTCTGTACTGCCAGGGCCATTTATTATCCAGAGCAGTCTGAGGATAAAGCCTGCACTCTAAACGCTGGCCAGACGGGTTGGAGAGTCTCTTTGATGTTTATAAGCTTTGTTTAGCTTGCATTTCCTTAGTTGCCTTCTACGGCATCCACGGGCAGACTTGGACTAGTTCTATTCTCGGGAGTCGGAATCAAACCTATTTTCCTGTCGAGCAAAGTTACTAGGCCGTGCAGTCACTGCCTGTATCTAGGTTATTGTTAGGCAGAGTGCACTGGGATGTGTAAGATATGATAAATTGTAGGTACTTGCACAGTACGGCCGTGTGGTTCCCGGCAGAGTGGAATAGGACCACTCCAAGTCCTCCCATGTAAGTCGTAGAAGGCGACTTAGGGAACACAAGCTAAACAAAGCTTATAAATATCAAAACAAATATTTGGTTTTGGAAGTACAGAGAGGGTTGTGCTCCTGCAGTGCAGATTAAAAAATCTGATGATGATGATAAAACAGAGTCGTGGTCAAAGCCAATAGTTAATTTCCAAAACAAACGGTTTTCGTTTCAGCCTATATAGTAGGCCATTTTCAGGGCGAGTGTCAATACTGCTGCACTCCAATTAAGTTCGTCGCACACTGAAGATATGACAAGAACGCCTTCTGAACAGGTCTTAAGGGGGGAAATCCCCCCCCCCCCCCCCCCCCCCCCCCAATTTACCTACACAGCTACCCTAAAAAATTTTTTTTGGGGTAGCTCCCATACAAGTAAAGTGGGGGAGTAATTGTTTTTCTCTATTTACCCATCGCGTGGGGTATCGTTAAATAGGTCTTTCAAAAATATTGTAAGGTTAAGAACACCATTTTTCGATTTAGGGATCCGTTTCCGAAATATTTGGTTTTAAAGTGCGATTTTTTGTTAGAGGTAAGTGTCCCCCCCTCTATCTGCTAAACGGTTATATATAGACACGTGAAAAAAATTACAGCAGTAGAGCAGTAGTATATATACTGAAGTTGAAAGGAAAACTATCAGAGCTGAATACTAAGTACAAACTAAAAAGTTATAGGCAACCAACTTATAAACTGTAAAATTTCATACTATTTTCATTGTTAGATGTTTTTGGTCGTTAAACTGTAAGGTGCGAGTGTGAATAGTGTGAACTCAAAGTTGTTATTCCCAACTACGGAACCCTACACTGCGCGTTGCCCGACACGCACTTGGCCGGTTTTTAATTTGATGACGATATGATGACGGAGTTAATGAAAAACATATTGTACCAGTTGCTTCTCTTCCCGTGCAGAACGAAAAAGCCGATCGTGGGAATGGGCGAAAATCTATGGAATCGAAACAATAGTTGTTGCGGCTAGCAACCCATTACTATTTTGATTCTGTTTTCCATCTGCACGTACACCACGATGCTAAACGTGGCTTTAGGTCTTTGAGATCGGGCTCTGTCTACCCCGCAAGGAAAAAAGACGTGACAGTATGTATGTTGGTTCTGCGAGGCCCTAGATAATCCTTAGTTTTTATAGACTGTTTTTAAGTTTTTCTACACGTTTTCGCCAAGAGTGCCCGTCTTTGACAAAAACGCTAAAAAGTTTCATGTTCCCACTGACACAAATCATACTGAAATTTAAACGTCAATAGTTCAAAAGCCTCCGATACTTGTGAGCTTACCTGGTGTTGATGTCAAAGCTGCTATTAAGCTCTCGTGTGGCAGAAGCACGTTTGAAATGGAAATTTTGCTGGTATGAATGCTCCGAATGAATTTTGTAAATAATATTTTCAAATAAAAATTTGATTTTTAAGATGTGATTTTAAAGTTATAGGTACTCATAGTAAAAGTTGTTAATTCTGTTAAAAATTACCTATATATTGTTAAAAAATACTGTGTGAATAAATTAAAGGATTCATTTCAAAATTCCAAGAGGATTCGTATATATATTTACGTAAAATATCATTGTAAATGTGTATATTTAGCTTTTATCTTTTGGTATGCTTTTTGTTAAAGCTTTGCAGGGCATATTTTTACTATTATTTTTATAATAAATGTTGACTGTTTTGGTCAGATAATACTTGTATGGCGCAGACAAAGCGAGGTGTATGCCCAGCAGTGGGTTATGGAAAGCTGACGATAATGATGATGTTGAATACTCTTTTTTTCAACTAGGTCTCCTTGTTTTTAAATAAGAAAGACTACATTGGTCATTATTGTTCCACTACTTATATACCTACCTATAGGTATGTGTTTATTATTGATAATTTTACCGAATCACTGAATTGTCAAAAAAAAAAATACTGTGGCTTTAATTTAAGCATACCTCAAATCACCAAAGGGCATGAAAACCACAGCAAAATTGGTAATAACCACTCGAACCTTTTATATCTCGACGAGAATCGGGCATGAATAAAATAATTTCTCTCCCCACAATTCCCAAAAGAGGAGATACCGATAATTATGGGACCTCTTGAGGAATATATTACGATAAGAAGATGAATGGCGTCATGACGGATCGGGTTGGGTGCTAGCACAAAATATCGTCAGAGCAGAAGTCAAAGTCTAGTGCATATGTGTTTCATTGATTTTAAATAGTGTCAGGATCTGTGTAATACATATAGGTATCTGAATTTAGGACTGCCGTAAGCATAAATTTACCGCGTTACAAAGAACAAAAAAAAAACAATTGGCAGACTTTTTAATTTTTATAAGTCGCGTGACTACACATTCTTATTGTTGTTTTTTTAAGACCAGCAGGCCGATTTGCTAACTCAGTGTACAACGATTTGATTGTCACTTTAGCATTCATTACGGTTTTCATATCATGAATGAAAATAGTCATTGATACTGAAGCCGTAATGAATATTGAAGTTACCATGAAAATGATGTACACTGTAGTTGTCAAAAGTTAGCAAATAGGCCTGCAGGTGAAATTAGACGTATGTATGAACGCGCGGCTTCGGTCGCGAATGATTTTGCCTTATAAATTTGCCGAGACATTCATCGCAAATCCCACTGGAACATTACTATTACCGGTTGGTACCTTTTCAGTACCCTAACCTACCTGTATGCCAAATTTCAAGAAGATTGGGTCAGTAGTTAAAGCTTGAAGCGATAACAAACATACAAATATACACAATCACTTTCACATTTATAATATTACTAGCTTTTGCCCGCGGCTTCGCTCGCGTTAAGAAGTAGAATTGATCAAAATCCTTTCTTAGCGGATGCCTACGTCATAACATCTACTTGCATGCCAAATTTCAGCCCGATCTGTCCAGTGGTTTGGGCTGTGCGTTGATAGATCACTATGTCAGTCAGTCAGTCACCTTTGAGTTATATATATTTAAACTTGTGAAGTTGGAATGGGATGGGATTTGTCGCGTTTGAAAACGACTTTAAGACAAAACCACTAAAAAAACTAATTGATTGGATAATGTTAATAGTGAGTTCGTAGTGTAGTGTGTCGTAGAGTTGCTCGTCACAATACATGTTATGTGCGTGGATGCGATGTTTTGTTACTTGATCGCACATTGGACGAGAATCTACATCTATATTATCTGTAATTTGTAACATAAGCTTGGTGATTGGCGATAAAATCAGATCCATAACGTTGTGTAATATTGGCTTGTTGAGAGAGGTGCTGGTGCTATAGAATTCAAAGATTTCGATCATATTTATTCATGAAAACGTAGACGCTTGCTTACATTAAACATGCAAAATATTATCTTGTATACGCACAAAAATACATGTTTTACAGGAATTATACCTGGAATTACAACTAATTTGAAGAAAAACCTCCGTGGTCCAGTGATTAAGGCGTTGTTGACCCGGGGGTCGTGGGTTCGTCTCCACGGGAAGCATACTTTGTTAAGTTGTTTCCAGTTTGGTAAGCACATTGCAGGCATGAATTTTAAAATTTACTTATATAGATAAACATCCAAGACCCAGGCCAATCTGAAAAAGATCATTTTACATCTTGACCTGACCGAGGATCGAACCTGGGACCTACCGTGTCGCAGGCAGGCGTGTTGACTGCTGCGCCACGGAGCTCGTCCGCTATCACCTGAATGAAGTGTGAATCCTGAATGAGTGAATCACCTGATTGTCTGATAAGAAAGATGATTCCGTGCTTCGGAAGGCACGTTAAGACGTTGGTCCCTGCCGCCATTTGGTAGTCGTTAAAGGAACCACGTCAGAGGCCGAGGGCCGAGAGGCGGTTCCGAAGAACTCGTCACCTACCCGAAATGATGATGAAGAAAAACTTAGTGAACTATTAACATTAATTTTAAAAAAAACGTATGAATAAAATAAATGTCTACGTCATTAGACGTTACACCGTACTGTTTTATGAATTTTAATCCCTTTTTGAACATTGAATTAATACTATTATACTTTAAGCAAAAGGCTAGTCAAGGTGTCGAATGTCCAGAGGGCTGGTAATATTTTGCCCAAAAGCATTGCCATGCAACGTAGCAAAGCTGCCAGGCTACTATATTATCACAGGGCAATACCCCCCATTTTTTTTTTTCAAATCTATACTTAGATAAGTTTTTGTTTAAAATTTTTGTTTTAGATAGGAATAATTGTATAATTTTAGGTTCATTAATTGATTCATTTAGGTTAGTTTATTGCAATTTTAAAACAAACAATTACTCAATACATTAAACAATAAAACTAACTTATGTGAACTAAAACTAACAACTAAACCGACCTAAGAAATAAAATGACTTATAAATAAAACCTAGCTATGAATAAAAAATGTCCCGCAGGTCATTTAGTTTTAGTTCGTTATATTTAATTGTCAATAAAATTATTGTAATTCTGAATTTGTACCAAGTCTAGAATAGTCTAGACCCCAAATAAAAGTTGCAAAAATGGCTGACAAGTTAAAGTTCAAACACTGTCGGGAGCCTAACAAGTAGTTACACGCGATCAATCGATGGCCGATTAGGTGAAGACAATCGATATGTGTGCATATTGCACGCGGCAAGTGCAATGGCCGTGACGTGAGCCTGAGCTTTTGATAGCTTTCGTGTTGGCAAGATAATGAGGCTATTCAAAGTAAGCAATTACAGGGGTAGATATGTACGTGGTATTTTAATTTTTTATTTTGCCAATAATGAGAAAGAGGAATCAAAAGCATTAAGGAACAGTTTTTTTTGTAAGTGGGACTAGGCAAAGGTGAAAGAGGGAATTATTAATACGTGACGCCTAGCGTGTTGCGTGGTTTCCGGCATGCCGTGTAGTTCCCGGCAAAGTAGAATAAGACCACTCCAAATCCTCCCGTGGATGTTGTAGAAGGTGACTTAGAAAACACAAGCTAAACAAAGCTTACAAACATCAAAGAGACTTTTTCAAATCGTCTGGCCAGCGTGGAGAATGAAGCCTGCTGCAGAGAAGACTAAAAATGATCTAATGATGATGCTGACGCTTGCTCAAACAAGTATGTGGATCCATAGCTTTAGGTACAAGCGATCAATCGATGGCCGATTAGGTGGAGACAATCGATACGTGTGCATATTGCACGCGGCAAGTGCAATGGCCGTGACGTGAGCCTAAGCTTTTGATAGCTTTCGTGTTGGCAAGATTATGGGGTTCATTCAAAGCTAGCAAGTACAACCAAGAATGAAAGTACAACCAAGATGTAAATCCTACAACTAGCTGTGTTCCATTATTTAGGAAACTGAAGTTACTTACATTACCCTGTATTTACATGTGCATGAAATGAAATGTGCATATTTGTCAAGAAAAAATTGTCTTTATTTAGAAAAAGAGGAGAAGTTAGTAGATTTAACTGTCGTTATCCTAACAGGTTGATGTTGCCTAATTTTAGAACACAAATTTGTGCAAGAAACTGTTATGCAATGGGTGCTAAAATTTTTAATGAGCTTACTGACGATATGAAAGCACTGACATTAAATAAATTTAAAAATTAATTACATTTATGGTTAGTGAAAAAATGTTTTTATTTTGTAAATGAGTATTTAAAATGAAAAGAGTTCACACTGTATCATTATCATAATTGTATCTTTCTTATTATCATTATTATATAATTTTATCATTACATAAACATAATTGGACATGAGGCAAATAAATGAACTTAGACTTTGACTTTTGACGAGGAATCAAAAGCATAAAGAACTAGGTTTTGAAAGCGTGACTGGGCAAAGATAAAAGGGGATTATTTAAATAGGTATATTTTTCATCCACGTACGCTAAAGTTATGGAACGCATTGCCATGGTTTTTTTTTAAAAGGCCGCGACAAGATTTCTTCCGGGTCGGCAACGAGTGGCACCCCTGGTGCTGCAGGCGATCATAAACTACGGTAACAGCTTTCCATAAGGTGGACCGTATGCCTGTGTGCCTATTTAGTCGTATAAAAACTTTTTTCAGTTTACTCTGCTGGTAGGAACTTTGAATTTTTTTACGGATTATTACTCGTAGGACAGTTATTGATTGTTTAAGTAACGGAAAGATTTTTCTACAGAAGCAGTTTTTCTACAAATCGAAAAATAGGAAATTCGGATATAGTGCACATAAAATTATACCAAGTGTAAAATTCAGTAGCATTTAGGTTCATTGCAAAGACAAAAAAGTCGTGGAGCCATAATTCACTACGACAAACACGATTTTAGTTTTTGGCAAAATACTAATTAAGAGCCTAGGGCATTAAGGATTGCCTAAGTCCTATTCCTCTCTGTCTCTTGATCGGCGTAACTATACTTCGCTGAAAAAAAAATTACTTACTTAATTGTTACATTTCGCTTATGTACCCGTAGACCACACTGGTAAGTCATGTTGCATACATTTTAATTTGATAAACAGACTCTCAGACGCTTTCGCCTCTTAACTAAATGAAACAAATCGTTTTTATATTACCCTGCTTTGCATGCTGACGTCACAGGATGTCCTACTAATTGAGTGGAGTGCTTGCAAATATTTGTAAATCTGATACTTTGTTAGGACTTTATTTTTGTGTTTGAGTTTAGAAAGAAAGAAAAAGAATTCATTTACAGAGTAAAAATCCGGCGAAGTGCGAACCTGAACTTATCTTTTATTTATTTGTTATTATTTTTATGGAAGAGGGAATAGATATAGTTATACATATATCTGACCAACCCGTTTGGCCAGCGGAGAGTGTATATAAAATTCTCTGACTGCTCTGGCTTTTATATATGGCTTTGGTAGTACAGAGAGGGTCAAACTCAAAAGATTCAAAGATTCAAAACGTTTATTCAGAAAATAGGCCCTTGCAGGCACTTTTTCACGTCAAATCACATTTAAAATTATCTTATTAAGAATTATGCATTTACTAATTATTGTTCAAAAACTACAGACTACTAGCATTTCGGAACCGACCACTGCAGAGAAGAAATGCCGAAAGAAACTCTTTTCAACAGTATAGGTCGCCTACTCGCCTGAAGGGCTTTGTATGATTAATGATTATATTATATTTCTTTCTTTTTTACTTTTCTTTGTTTTTTCATCTGTTTTAATTTTACAATATCATTATACATTCATTATTTTCGGAACATGTTTATGTTTACGATCGAGTGAGCAAATCACAAAAACAACAGAACATGAAGTAGTCTCAAAGAGGCCGACCAGACAGTCTCCTGCAGTGGAGACTAAAGAAAAGACAATAAAGGTAAACATTCTATGCAAATATCAACCCTCCAGATTTAGTCGGTTTACCCGTTTCAAAGCTACGGTGACACAGGCAAACACAGAGATTTCTTATCAATTCATATACAACGTGAAAGTTTTTTACTGAAAGGTCAATCGCAAGAATATTACTCAAAAATACAATACGCAATTCTTTATTTAAATGCGCTTACCCTTTACGCCAAGACAGGTGGGCGGTATGTTATCAAGTGGGTTGAATTCAGATAATATTCAGACAACACCTTACAATACGCTATTAATAATTACTTACGACACAATTCGTCGACAGGTGTGAATTGGAAGGCAGTGTTTTCACAGCTGTGTGAGAAGGTATTAGGTACTAACTGTGAGGATATATCGTATAGGTACAGAGAGTCTGATTATCCTAATGTTAATATAATCATCATCAGGTCTTTTTAGTCTCCACTGCAGGAGCATGACTCTCTCTGCACTACTAAGTAGAGCCAAAAGAACGTGGACACGAAAGGAAGGGGAACGGTGTGCGAGAGAGAAGGAAGACGAATGGCGAAAGGACGTACAGCTAGTTGTAAGAAGATAAGATTTTTTTGAAGAAAAGGAATAAAATACCAAGTGTTGTTCAAGACAGAATTTTATTTCTGCGCACCACCCCTCCCACAATTGGGACGCGACAATATATATATATTAGCAAGAGCTGTCAGAGGATTTGGCCGACACTCTCCACGCTGGCCAGACGGGTTGTAGAGGTCTCTTAGATGTTTATGAGCTTTGTTGATCTTGTGTTTCCTTAGTCGCCTTCTACGACATCCACGGAAAGACTTGTAGTGGTCCTATTCTACTCTGCCGGGAACCACACGGCGTAGTTAACATAATAAAGGACGTACTTCTGTTTATAAGGGAGTGTTGTGCCCACTCTTACAGTGAAAGTTGGGTATGGCAGAAAAATCATGACAATAGAATAAATGCTGTTCAAATGCGTGCACTTAGGAGCATGTGTGGACACATTTCAGAGATCGAGTGAGAAACGACGTAGTACGAAGCGATGTGGAGTTAAAGAGGATGTAGTGACAAAAACTAAGAAAAGAATGTTATGGTAGTTTGGACATGTGTAAAGGATGGATAATAGAAGATTCACCTTAATATAGGTGTACCTCAAATCTGATGGCGAAGAATACATACATACTATCACGTCTTTATACCTTGCGGGGTAGACAGAGCTCAAGGTCATAAAACATACAGGCCAAGTTTAGCATCGTAGTGGGCGTAAAGGTGGAAAGCGGAATCAAAAGAGTGATGGGTTATTAGCCGCATGGCCTATCAATGTGATTCCTTAGATTTTCGCGCAATCCTTTGACCGGCTTTTACGGTCTGCGTGGGAAGAAATGCAGCTGGTATATTCTACGTTTTTTCTTTTCTCCCAAACCAGCATGGAAGAGACGACGAAGAATGCATTATCGTATTCACTTTCTCCTAAAATGCATCGGTTGTAACCTTATAATGACAAAACTATCGATTTTCTAATAAAAGTTATTAGCGTGGGCGCACAACACCGTCCAGACAATACACGATCAATAGTTATTGATAATTATGGTAATACATTAAGTGTGTTAAACATATTTTTGGTTATTAATAATCGAAGTTGTAAAAATAATACGTATACTTAGAAGGTATCCTCTAAAACTATTTCAGAAAATTCAATTAACTATTTTTATTCGATGGCCACGGTCGCATTTAAACACTGGATTCAGTCTGCCTCCTACAAATCGTGTTAGAAATACTTCGTCGTCATCATAATCAAGTTTTATTTACTCTCCACTGCAGAAGCATGACCCATGTACTACCAGAGCAGTGGCGGCCGCTCCTTAAGTGCACTCGTGCACTGCACTACCAGATTTTTATGTATTTCCCAATTTTTTTTGACCCAAATATTATTTATCCATCAATATGCAACTTAAATTACACACTGAAGAAATATTAAAAAAATATTTTCAAACAAGCTTGATCTTTATTGTTTAACATTTAAGACTCATTTTAGCTAAACCAAAAATTGTGCGAGCGCTTTCAAAGTGCGCACGAACCGTCTCCATAGAAACTATATGCAATGAGACAGAAATGCCCCGGCAGGTGAAACGGAAGATGATCCGTACTCAATGTATGAGAAAAATTGAAAAATTGGGACGGCGCTCGAGTTCCGAATACTCCCGATCGGGCTCGCTCGGGCGGCATCGGCCGGGGTGTCTCACTCGCTCGTTGAAGATTTTTGTTGCGAAGGCGTGTCCTTGACCTTACTCAAATCAGTTTGTTTGTTTTATTTCGCACCTGTGACATGGTGTGAGCGCGAAATTACCCAATAATTAATTATAGTTATGGTTTTATACTTTGTGTGTGCTTCAAAGTGTAGTGGTTGTAAGTGGCTTTAAAGTGTGTTGTTAATGTGTGATTATTTGAACAAGAACTAAAAAAGAAAATAGGCTATGGCTTATTTTGGAGGTATGCCGCCTAATCTGTTTTTTAGAAATGAAATGAAATGAAATGAAATGAAATGAAATTTTATTCAAATTTGGATATCATGTATCGCTTTTTGAACGTCATATTTTTTTTTTTAATTTGCAAGATAGAAACCATCCCGTGCTTTTCAACCTGAAATAATTACCCATTAGAATATTCATTAGCGCGCAGCTCCTCTAACAAAACCAATGGTAAGTCAAGATGATGAGATATTCCACTGCATGTACATAAGTACCTGCCTACTATACTTTTATACAGAAATGGTTTTACAACATACATTAATATTAACAAGAATTGTACCTAGAATAACTAATTATGTATGTACAAATAGGCTACAAACACTGCTTTTGAGAGACAGTAGGTAAGCAGATGAACCACCACTCCTTGAAGTCACGAGCCGCCACTGTACCAGAGCCATATATTGGCAAGAGTGTCAGAAGATTTGGCCTACACTTAGCTACTACGTTCAGCTTGTTGTGTTTCTTCTACGACATCCAGATGAAATCTTGGAATAGTCCTATTCTACTCTGCCAGGAACCACACGGCTTAGAATAGAATAGAATATTCTTTAATGCACCAAAACAAAATAATTACATAAAAAAAAAACGAAAAAATAACAATGTTGGCACAAAGGCGGACTTATCGCTTAAGCGATCTCTTCCAGTCAACCTTAGGGTGGATGGACAGAGTACATGTAGTTGGCGTTGGCGCAGAACAGATAAATTTGAAAACAAGAGGACGTAATATATTAATAAAAACAAAATAAATACAATAAAATATACATATTATAACAGCAAGGAAATTTAAGGAGTAGAGAGATAGACAAGTGATTTTTAAAGCACATTAAACCGTTCTGTTATCATTATGCGAATGCGGCGACACAATTTTTGGCTATTTATAAAAAAAAATACAATTACCTACCCGACTAAAAACTTGGTCAGGTTACCATGAAAGTTTTTTTTACCAAATACAGTTGATATACACAACTAAAAAAAATTTCGCCGCATCGTGTTTAGCAGATTTGAATAAAAGACGACAGGCAGACGCATCCTTTGATCGAACAGATATCAGACTTAATGATTATCGCACCGTTGTGACAAAACTACTATTACTAAAAATATACCAAAAAACGAGACGAGACTCTGTTCAAATCACGAATAATTCCCTACCAAACAAAATAAAATAAATAATAAATATATAGGGACATATCACACAAATTGAGCTAGCCCCACTGTAAGTTGTGAACTTGTGTCGCAGGATACTAACTCAACGATACTATATTTTATAACATATACTTATATAGATAAACATCCAAGACCCAGGTCAATATGAAAAAGATCTTTTTCCATCTTGACCTGACCGGGGATCGAACCCGGGACCCCCGTGTCGCAGGCTAGCGTGTTGACCGTTGCGCCACGGAGCTCGTCACATTCCACGCTTCCAAAGTTATAATTGCCGTGTACACATATAATAAATCTTTCGTCGCGTCGAGATTAGCCGACTTAAATAAAAGGCGGCGATGGGACAAATTAATCGAGAGTCGACACATTAGAAATAGATCGTGGGCGAGACACGGCGGGTCCAACGATTGATATCCAGTTGTTTACATCGATTTGTAAATGAGATACATGCACTTGGAGATTTGGTATCCAAGAAGCTTTGGCGTCAGGCTGGCTTAAAAGTTAGCCAAAGCCAACATGCAGATAATGACGCTGACTATATACTTAACAAAGATTGCTTGACTATAGCGCCTTGCATATGTCAATTCGCTGTAAAGTGTATAAGACACAGTGTTAAAAATTTATTTGTAAGTTGCAAGAATAGATAAATAAACAAATGTCAATTTTAATCTGTAATTTATTACGACAATGAGTTGTTACTGATATGACAGTTGATATTACATTTCTCTATATTGGGCAATAAATCAACGATTTGTATTGAATTTGTCCCTAGGCTTTAAAATAACATAGGTACAAATAATTGTTAAATTTTTACTGATATGAGACACTAACTTCATCTCTACATGCATTCATTACTAAATCAACCCTTAACAAAAGCTTTAGATCATTAATACCTCTTAGCTATTAGTAGATACTCCTAAAAATGAAAAAGGTAGAGCAAATAATTAATATCGAAATCTCTGTGGATATATTGAAATGAACGGCAGCCATAACAAATCGCCAACTGACGAGCGGATACATGAGAACTATCTGTTACGTGATTATTAAATCGTTAGCAAGGCACTGACAGACACACGTGATGAGGAAACTATGGCTCTGGAGCGGCTGGTGTTGACAGTCATCCATCATACTGTAAAGGCACATAATATCTAATCTTACGCACTTCAACGTTCAAGTACTAAATATGTTGACATAATTAATATACATTTAATTAATTGGAATTCATGCTGGATAAAATAATAAATATATACGGACAAATCACACAGATTGAGCTAGCCTCAAAGTAAGTTCTTAAGTAAGACTTGTGTTATGGGATACTAACTCAACGATACTATATTTTATAACAAATACATATATAGATAAACATCCAAGACCCAGGTCAAGATGAAAAATGATCTTTTTCAGATTGACCTGACCGGGGATCGAACCCGGGACCATCCGTGTCACAGGCCGGCGTGTTGACCGCTGCGCCACGGAGCTCGTCAGCGGATTGAGAGAAAAGAGAAAAACATAGAATATACCAGCTGTTTTTTCCCGTGCAGGCCGTCCTGTCAAGGGATTGGGCGAAAATCAAAGGAATCACACCAATAAGCGACGTGACCAGCAACCCATCACTATTTTGATTCCGCAATCTACCTTTCCGCCCACTAGGACGCTGTATGTGGCTTTTGAGTCTTATGATCTTGGTCTCTACCTATCCCAAGGGATAACGTGACGTGACAATATGTATTTAAGAGGGTATACTAGCAGTGCGTTTTCCATACAAATGTATTTCTCTATTTTCTCGCTGAAAACTGATTCTATATATTGAAAAAATACTGCTAGTATACGCTCTTAATTGATCTTCGCTATTAGTTTACAAAATATCTTATTTAATTTTCTATCTACTTGTGCATTAATAACACGAAAGTACTACGGAGTGGATGCGTCATTTCACACGATTGACGAGAATGCCGCCATACTTGATGATACCTGGATTTTTGGCTCGATTACATGACAGAGCAAAAATACAGTATTCATCAGTCATCCTCATCCAATATGCATAGTTAGTACCTTACTAGTTTGGTTGTCTTTACAACTTTGGACTCTCTCTGTCTTCCTTATGATAATGATGAAGATACTCCTTTACCTGTAACAAAAAAAAAAAAACACTATTGTCAACAACAAAACACAATAATATTAATGACTGAAATAAAAAATAATTTGATACTTTATTCGTGATCCCGTGACCACCAAATCTGTGACTCATGGTAAAAATTATTTACAACTTAGCCTTATGTAATTACTGACGTCAACATATTTCCAGTTGTAAATAATATATGAATGACAATTAATAAGTGTTCTGAGCAACCTATAGTAAATAAACATTTGAATTTTAAATTTTTGAATTTTTTTGACTAGTTTAATTCCGCTTTTCACGTTAACGCTCACTGACACGATAAACATGGCCTTCGGGTTTTATGACTTTGGGCTCTGTCTACCCCGTAAGGGATAAGGACGTGAATCATCATCATCATCATAAGGACATTTTTAGACTCAGCTGCAGGAGCATCATTTTCTCTGTAATATCAGAGCCATATTATCCTGAGCAGTTAGAGGATTTTTCCTACACTCTCCACACGCTGGCCAGAGGGTTGGAGAAGTCTCTTTGATCTTTATAAGCCTTGTTTAGCTTGTGTTTCCTATGTTTCCTAATTGGGCTTCTACTACATCCACGGCCACGGGGAGGCTTGGAGTGGTCCTATTCTACTCTGCCGAGAGCTGAATGGCACGTTATAGTCAATGCGGCTAGCAACCCATCACTATTTTGATTCCATACATTCTTACTCAATAAATAAAGGTGGAGCTGAATATAAACAATAATTTCGAGAGCGATGATCTTTCAACATTCCCGAACTTTTTTTCTTATCTCTATTTCCAAACATAATTTCGTCAATAAGGCCGTACGTTCTGTCCATCCATCAAATTACAAAGTGGGCCGATCGATAATTATTACTAACACCTACCGATACTTACGGTAATCGTGGTATCGTTAGAACGGAGGTGCGAGCTTGCCTTCGGGCGTTTAGCTTAAGTTATAAGTTGTGAGCGAGTGTTATTTTTTAATTTATTTATTTGTTTCAGGCAATAATATAAAAGTTAATATAAAATAAACAATTATGGCCCATATGAATACCTTAACATAAAGTATATATAAAAAATTTAAAAAATCTTTAAAACTATTGCACATGGAGACTACGACGTGCTGCGCGACAGCTTAGTGTCCTGTATCATCCCTCAAAAACGGCGATACATAACACCCTTCGGCCAGAAGTTCACCTTCATAGTTGCCAGCTTCTCAGTCGGGAGTATTAAGAGGTAAAAACTTTTTTTTTGCTGTCGGATTTATTTTTAAATTTACGTACCAACATTGCTTGAGTTACTTTATATCGCCATCTATTCGCAGAATGACAGCATCTGTGGCGCAGTGTTTAACAGGGATATGTTACGGTTAATAGCTAAAGTGGGGCTACACCTAGTTTTAGCCGGTTAACTAGGTGATGCCAGCTACATGCGGTTAAACTTAAGGTGTATCCTATTTATCTTCGGTTAGAATTAGGTTTAGCCTTCATCATAGCGGCTAGAACTAGGTAAGTTATATATTATGTGTATCTGTTAAGAATCGAACCTGGCAACAAAAAAAAAAGAACTGTCAGTTGTCAGTCACGTAAAAAGTTAGGTTATGACCGCGTTTTCGTTGTCGCCGCTCGGGCCGGACAACGGCCACGCTACCGGCAAAAATCACTTCAGCTGGTAGCATGAATGGGCCGGCTCGTCCAGGGAAGTACCACACTCTCACCGAAAATCGACGTTTGAGTAGTAGTTTCACAGCTTCTATGCTTCGATCGGTGAGTGAGAGAGCCGGAGGCCCATCCCCTCTGGGGAGGGAAAACAAAAGGCCGGCAACGCTCTTGTCATACCCCTGGTGTTACACTAGTCCATGGGCAGCGGTGATCACTTACCATCAGGTGACCCGCTTGCTCGTTTGCCGTCCTCTGACATAAAAAAAAAAAAAGAAGAAAATATTAAAACCCAGTAATCTCGGGCTGTGTGTATTGCGTTTTTCTGGATTTGGCTGCCGTCCGCGGGGACGTAGATTGTATCAGTCAATTGTAGTGGAAATCGTGTCGTTTGTCGCGATCGACATGTGCTGAAGCGGTGTGCCGGGTGGACGCACGTTCAAGGAAGAACTCACAACAGGAGGTACCTCCCGGATCGGATCTCGCGTGCATCAACCACCGGCACCAGCAAGCGTTTCTACGCAACTTGTAAGTCATTATTATAGTCTAGGTGTAACGGCCTACTTGTTCTGCTGAACCCGGGAGAGGGAGAAAGCGAACAGTATCTATTTTATAATATGGTATCATTGAGTTAGTATCCTGCGACACAGTACACAACTTACTGTGGGCTAGCTCAATCTACGGAACTTATTCTACGAAATCCTAAAAAGATAATCCAAGACCTATTACCAAATGCCACTAATATTTTATTCGTTGCCTGACTGTCTCTTATGCTCTGTGCCGCAGCGCAAGCGCATTATTCGTCGGGCTAGTCACGAAGATGACTGTTAGCGTCCGGCGGGATCTCGGGATTATATTGAAAATGCATATGAGCCGATGCTTTGATATAATGATGTTGAGCCTACCAATATGATGATGTTGAGTCAAATAATACTTAGGCAACAAAACTGACAAATTGGGGGAAATGTCAGTAATCTATAAGATAGTTTTCATAACAATGCTATCGTGAGCGGCATGGTTGATTTCTCTAGCTGGATGTTAGGGTTCCGTAGTAAACAAGGAACTCTTATAGTTTCTCCATGTCTGTCTGTCCGTCCGCGGTTTTACTCAGAGACTATAAATACTAGAAAGCTGTAATTTGGTATGGGTATGTATATTAAACATGGCAAAAAAGTGGTAGAAAAAAATCTTCAAAAATATTTTTTTTTTAGTATATTAGCTTTCATACAAGTAAAGTGGGAGTAATTTTTTATTTTCTCTACGAACCCATCGTGTGGTGTATTGTTAAATAGGTCTTTAAAAATATTATGAGGTTGACAACACCATTTTTCGAATTAGGGATCCGTTTCTGAAACGGTTATATATATATATATGGATACGTGAAAAAAATTACAGCAGTAGTACATATAGGTAACAAAGTTTAAGGAAAACTATCAGAGCTTAGTACTTAAATCAACTTATTGAAATATAGCACTTTAAATAACTTTGTCATTTATACAAACACTATGAAAAACAAAGTTATCTTTGCTGGCAAAAAATTGTAGAGATTTTTGGCTTATCTATGCTGGCTTCTAAGGAAACCTTCGTGGGCGAGCTCAACTCGCACTTGGCCTTTGACTATTCTTTGACCATTTTTTCCATTTCCTATAGTTAAAAAAGTTTGTTTGTTTTTCGTGTGTGTAAGTGGCCAACACTGGTGTTAGATTTTTCAGGCTGCCTAAAGGCATCTGACATATCTTTACGACGTCACTTCTCACGTCTTTATCACGACTGCCATTAACGATAACAGCCGAGACCAACGGCTTAACGTTCCTTCCGAAGCACGGAGGAGCTCGAGAAATTTTATGCCACTTGCGGTCACCCATCCCATCCATGTGGGGACTGCGCCCAGGGTTGCTTTACATGCGGAAGCGCTTATAATGCTTACATCTACTAGGCCATCGAGCTCTTTAAAAAAAAAGTCAACGACGACTTTACAAACAAAAATCTCCTCAGTGACACACCTCAATTTAAATTATTCGTTTCAAATTCTGTATAAAATAAAATTTAAATTATTCGTTAGATTCCAGCCAATCTCCACGGTTATATTCTACAGCCTGTGCGAGAAAAGAAGCTGGTACATCCTACGTTTTTCTTTTCTCCCACCCCAGAATAGAATTGTGTACAAAATGACCAAATACCTAAATAATACAATACCAAACCCATCTTATCGGCACCATCAAACGCCTGATTTAATGCCAGATCCTAAGTGGATATCATTGTTCATCTATTACAGAGATAAGGTATAATGGTATAAAGTTATCCGATTCAATGGCTACCGTTTGGTGATCTTAATTGGTTGTTATATTGATTTATTGAGGTTTTATCTGCGATTGAGTAAAGATCGATAAAGGGTTTTGTCAATACAGTGTATTTATAGGTGCTGAATATATTAAATATAGGTACAAAATTCAAATGTTTATTTAGTATAGGTTTCTAAGAACACTAATTTATTGTCATACATATATATTTTTTTTAAACTCGGAAAGACGAACAAAAAAAATTTTAATCTATTTTAAACTGGAATCTTGTTGACGTCAGTACTTAACTTATGGGTAAGTTTAACGCCGGTTCCAAAATTCCATTTTCTCCAATCGACGTAAACTTATTATAAAATCTAGTTTGTGGACTTAATGTCATCATCATCATCATCGTCAGGTCTTGTTAGTCTCCACTGCAGGAGCACGACCCTCTCTGCACTGTCACAGCCGTATATTAGCCAGAGCAGTCAGAGGATTAGACTTAATGTACATCGTCATAATTAAATGTTATGATTAATTGATTTCGAAATAAATAATGTCATATCAAAATATATTTGAATTCAATTCGAAAATGTCAAAAATTACGAAGCGGCCGCACCAAGCTCAAGCCAAATATTCTTACTATAAGCTTTTTTTTACAAAGTAACTGTTTTACATAACCTTTGAATTTTCAGAAAACCTCGTTCGATACTTAAAGGGGCGACTCAGCCCGTTAATTTGAACAACTTTTCCCATGGGACTCATGTTTTTAATCGGTTCATAAATAACGGAGTAACGACGTAACAAACAAAAATAAAGTCGAATTGAGAACTTCCTCCTTTTAAAATTGGTTGAAAAGGTGACGAATGTACTAAGACTCCATTATGCTCACGGAGCAGAAAGTTTTTTTTTTTTTTCATTTTTACAGCATGTTGGGCTATAAAATTTCTTGTTGCAATGTTATTTAACTGATGAATATAATGTTTCAATGCAATGAGGTCAGTACAGCAGTCTCCAAGGACTTGAACTGGGCTTTCAGAAACAATCCCATTAGTCCCTTTTGTTTTCAATATCATAAATTGACCGGCTGCTAGCTTTTTCTTCTTTTTAATTCGTCGTGCATAGGCCTTTGTTTAATGCAGTTACTTCGTATTAGTGGCGTAATTCAGGTTAAGTTGCCCTGGGAATAACGAATTTACTGCCCGTTGTTTAATGTTTAGTTGAAAGCGCATGTGTAAGCCGGGTTTCGGCCTTAGTTGTTGAGACAACTTTTACATATGCTATAAGATAAATAAGAAGAATTAACTGTCAAAGCTGGTGACTTATCCTGCTATTATTAATATTTGGATGTTTGTTCTCAATTACGCCCAAACTCAAGCTCAAGGGGATGAAGTTTTGCATACATATACTTTATTACCAAGATTAACACATAAGCTTCTTTTTATATCGAAAAAAGTTACTATTCCCGATACGTACAAAATAATAACAAAACTATTTACAAGATGGCGCTGATCGATTCTAAAACGCGCTAACGAAGATTCTTTGATCCGACTCATAAGTGAAACCTCTGAAAAACTCGGTTCAGCCTGCGGTTTTCTGGGCACACTCCTAGCCAAGCGGCTAGCAATTAAAATTTTACCAAAAAAATTTCAGCACTTACTATACTCACAAGCTGTAGTAATAGCGGGCCCTGGGCACCACAGCTCGGTATGCAACCGGAAAACGCTCAGATAAGGCACAGTCTTTGTCTGTGCCCCGGGCCATGATCTCGCATAGATCAGCAAATACGCCACTACCCTGTATGATGCAATTGTGTTGTAAATGTTTTATGAAGCAAATTAGGTCACGAGAGTTGAATATTAGTTCGGTTTAGTTCTACGTTTTAGACTGCAGGTAATAGCAACAATTTTATTAAGTGTGTTACCAACTACACCACCGTGACTTAGGGCGCAGATCTAAGACTCGTGGGTTCGAATCCTACCTGTGGCGAATTATTTTTCATCATATATTTTCAATTTTAATAATATACCGAGCATTGTAATGCTATTTAAAAACCATTTAAGCAACAATTTTACTTAAATCTAGCTATACCAACAATATGTATATTATGTCGCAGTCATCTGTCAATAACTAGCGCGTTCATTGAATGACCACGTTTAACTGAATGACTAAAGGACAACTCGTCAAGTCGTTGAATGTAACGTTCAACATCTTGACTGAATAAACGTCATTTAGCGAAGTCGTTGAATCTTAGCCGACTTTGTAATATTTGGTGGTAGCATGATTTCCAAAGCTTTATTAATCTCATATTTTTGCATTTTTTTTTTAGTTTTTTAAGTAGGCGGTGGTGGCGTAATAATAGGTAGGTAAATCCATCATGGTATCATCTATCATACTATTTTATTACAAATACGCACTTTTAAGTAAATTTAATCGAAAAAAATATCAACACCGTGCCATCTGTTTGAGCTGTTTGACGCCATATTTGTTTTGGTGACTACTAGCGCCGCAGTGGGAAAAAAATTAACTAAATTTGAATCACCTGACTGATTCTATGTCCGCTCTTTTCAAAGGGCTATGTTACAATCCGCTAACTAGTTGGACGTTGAGCGACGCTTATTTAATCAACGTTCGGCCTAGTCATTCAATTAAACGTTGTCATTCAATGAACGCACTAGTCATTCAATCAAATAGCAGATTCAACCAGATAACTGCGACATATACTCGTATATCTGTAACTTTGCCATATTCCCAAACGTACCTATACAGATCATGCTTAACAACTTCACTGGAGGAACCCAGTACGAAAGTGAAATAAAAAAAAAATGGATTGCTCGTACTAAATAGATCGGCAGTTTTGTATAGGGATCCCATTTTTTTCATAGGTATTTAGAATCATGTACCTCGGGGAAAGTTTTTCAGTATGATTAGTCGGTACTTTCGACAATGTGCCAAGGTTACCGAGTTACATGCTACACGAAAGATCGGATATTTATTTGTTTCGATGTCAATGTTACAAAAACGAACAAATGGTTAGGTTCATTATGAAAACACGGCTTTACTCACGTTACACGTTACGTCGGATCTGCCGACTAGTTTCGGTCTGTTACGAAGACCATCATCGGGGCGAGTGAAAGGGGGGCGACACGACGGTTACGCTTACCTCAAAGCACTGAGGGCCGCCTCACGCGTCGCCGCCCGCGCTGCGAGGCTCGAAACGATGACCGGTGGAGGGGATGCCAAAAAACCAGAGGATGTTGCCTGTGGTGTGTCTTCATCGTTTTGCGAGTCCGTTGTTACGAAAGCACTAGTATGAACCGAGCTAACCGAAAACGTGAGTAAAGCCGTGTTTTCATAATGAATTCATCTCGCGTAAGTTTTAATATTATTAAATGGTTGGGTTTATCATTTTAAAGGCTCCAAAAAATTAAAATCTATTTATAAAATTTTTTGAAGCCTTTGTAATTTGGCAGGTAGACTTTCTAATAATAAGTCAGATACTTACAGGTTTCTAGAGAGTAAAAGCAGATGCGATAGGCTTACACTTGGTAAAATATTAGTTATTCGTTTCGCCACTTTGTATACAAAAGAATTTCCTGCACAATATAATATTTCCTGACGATCCAAATAATGTACACGTAATTGTTCAAGTTCTCTATCATACTGTTGGACTGAGTCACCCCTTTTTCGGATAGGATTTAATTAACATATTGTATAAATTCCACTAGTTATATCCCGCCGCGCGCCTCGTTGTACTGTTATCTGCCGCCATAAAATGCGTGACGAACGGGAATAGTTTAGAGAAAGTGAGAATTTCAAAACATGGATAAATCCTGACTTGTTACGATGTTATATAGTTGGAAAGTTAAACACATAAACATCGCTATTTCCGCCTTCTTCTTCCTTTAGAGTCACAATGCGTACTTTTTAATTCTTTGTTTTATAACATAGGGCGGCAAACGAGCAAGCGGTTCACCTGATAGTAAGTGATCACCACTGCCTATTGACACTTCAACACCAGGGGTGTTGCAAGAGCGTTGCCGGCCTTTATTTTTCCCTCCTCAGAGGGGAAGGGGGATGGGCCTCCGGCTCTCTCACTCACCGAACGAAGCATAGAAGCGGTAAAGCCGCTATTCAAACGTCGATTTTCCGTGAGAGTGTGGTACTTGCCTGAACGAGCCGGCCCATTCATGCTACTAGCAAACGTGAATTTTGCCGGTAGCGTGGCTCTGCCACAATGCAAAACTTTCGAATGCTAGCTTCCGGATGAAGTTTTGGTATAGTTTTACTCAGGTTGTGTCAATCATCATCATCATTACAGCCGCAAGATTCTACTATGAACATAGGCCTCTAAAAAGGATTTCAAAACAAAGATTTTCCATTTTGATCATTTATTTAGAAAAAAAAGTTGACTGAGAGCGAGAAGGACGTAATTTTTGTTTTTAGTTTTTGTTGTTACAGTGGCAACAGACATACCATCATCTGTGATAATTATAATTGTTTAACTATCACGGCTTATGAGATACAGCCTGGTGACAAACGCACATCGAAGTCTCGTGAATAAGGTCCCGTTTTTACCCTTTGGGTAAGTTGAACCAATTTTATCAATAGCTAATAATAATCTCGATTTAATTACTTTTTAAATGAAAATAACTGCACTAATTCTGTTCAGCCGTTTCAAACTTACGACACCACAAACAGACAAATAAGCAGACAAACAGCTCGTGAATTTATTACACCCTCTTTTCTTACGGGGTTCAAAATAATGACTCCCACGAGACGCCTACGTAAGGAGTTTACGACGTGGCAATTTTGCAGTAACGAATGCACTTTCCATTTTAATGAAAGGATAATTCTCCACAAGTCATTCACAAAACCAGACGTGTCAATTCATATTATGCACCAATAATGCTGCCTAAAATAGTCTGCATACTAATGAGACTACTTTTAGTATAAATTGTAGACCATGTCTCCTTGTAGCACATTCATTTGCGAGAATTCTAACAAAACTGATCCTACAATGAAGTTGCTTGTATTTTTCTTGATGGTCGTGTTCGCGACGTTGACTGAGGCGGGGAATTCACCAGCTCAGTTCTACTGTGGTAGACGTCTTTCGGATGCATTGGAGTTACTCTGCCCGGAGGAAAGCAAGAGATCCTACGGCATGGACTACGGATGGCCATGGCTTCCGAAAACTAAGGCGATGGCAGTGGGGAAGAGAAATAATCCAGGAGTAGCTTCGGAGTGCTGCGACAAACCATGTGTTTTATCGGAACTATTAAGCTATTGCCAGTAATTTGAAGAATCCTAAAGATGTTGTAAATGTTATATTTTTATAAACACACATATGTCACCATTATTTACTTCATAATAGATAAGTATTAAGTAAACCTATAACTTTTCGCATTTGTATCTTTTATTGGGGTCCTGGCTGAAACAAACAAAAAATAATTTGGTATTTTTTACAATCGTTTGGTATTTCAAACGATTGTATAACTGAAATACCAATTTTTTCATTATAATATGGAAGGGCGCTTATTTATTATAATTTTGTAATGAGGAAACGTTTGTTTTGTATGACGCAATCAACATGCCCTTGTAGTAAGATCGTTGTCTTCATCCTTACTTTGGTGGTGATCAGATAAACTCAGAGCCCTGTAGTTTATAAGTATTTGTGGCTTGGTAGCTAGAACATCCACAAAACTGGACGACGGGCTTAGACTGTTTAGAAGATAAGTTAGAAGTAACTTTTTAGTCCTGTTGCTATCACGATACCTTTTATGAGTATTCTCAGTTGCGTTCTCAGATGTGATTCGTCGTAGCCAGGGTCCACTATTATGACAGCATTCATGTTGTAATATGATTTGGCATAAGTTTTTATTACGACACTGGCTGCTTGCCGCGCCAATTTTTCTTGGTTAGCTGTAGCTGCCATAGAAAATACCTGTGAAAATGAAGGGCAAGGATTTTTCCGCACCAAGAATAGAACCCAGTACCCCCTTGTCGCAGGCTGGCATGTTAACCACGCCGATACTTTCACCATACCTTTATTTAGGCTATGTTGAATATTTAGAGGCAATATTAAATAAGAAAAGAGTACACCAATAATGTATATGTAGGTTGATACTAATGGGCATGTTGACAAAAAAAATCGTGTTGCTATGTAAAGACCTGCCAAAAATAAACATAATAGTGACAGAAATACATACATACAAATACATTTTTAAAGACACATGTTTTTAGACGTCAAAACGCACCGCTGAAATATTTGAAAAACTAAATGGTAGGAATGCCCTTATCTTCAGTTTTTAAAATGTATCGGTTTTATTATTCATTTCATCATCTAATAGAATAGTTTGACGAGCTCCGTGGCGCAGCGGTCAACACGCCAGGCTGTGACACGGTATGGTCCCGGGTTCAATCCCCGGTCAGGTCAAGATGAAAAATGATCTTTTTCAGATTGTCCTGGGTCTTGGATGTTTATCTATATATGTATTTATTATAAAATATTGTATCGTTGAGTTAGTATCCCATAACACAAGTCGCGAACTTACTTTGAGGCTAGCTCAATCTGTGTGATTTGTCCGTGTATATTTATATTTATTTATAGTTAGATACTAGTGAAATCAAAACAAATCCTTACAACAAATCTCATTTATTTTTAGCCACACGTGCCAGCAAACTTGAATGAACTAAATGACATGTTCGCGCACCAGGGCGACGTGTCTAGACGAAAATATAATTAGATAATGGCAGGGTTCGTAAACATAATCCAGTAGACCCGTCTGCAGTGGTGACGGGTTGGGCTCATTAGCATAATTAAAGCTGTATGAGCATCGTGTGAGAAATCACACATATTGAGCTAGCCCTACTAAGCTGTGAACTTTTGTCGTAGAATACTAACTCAACCATAGATATCAGAATATTGTAAACTCAACGATACTATATTTCATAAAAGATACACACATTGATAAGCATCCAAGATCCAAGCCAATCTGAAAAATATCGTTTTCCATCTTGACCTGACCGGGTATTCAATCCGGAACCAATCGCGTCGCAGGCTAGCGTATTGCTCGCTGCACCACATTGTTTGCCATTATAATAACAATCGCTACATCTTTCATTTTGTCATAAATTTTCAGACCTTTCAAACTTAATGTTTTTAATATATTCAGTTTGAAACTTAGAATATTCGAGACAACATCTAAAGATGAATACAATGTATGAGATACACAAAAATTGTGTAGGCGAGACGGTAAAGATAGTTGTAGAATAAAACAAAAAAAAACACTCCTAGAAGCTTGATGAAGGTGGTGAGACCGACTTGCATAAATCAAGATTTCAAATGAAAGGTAAATATATATACCTACTAGTATTTCTAGTCTTCAAAAATAGTAAGGTCTGGCTCAATTAATTTATGCTGAACTTAAACTTAAACTTAGGTTTTTAATTTTATTTTTAGTTAGGTAGTTTTATTGAATTTAGAGGTAGTTTTATTGAATTTTGAAAATTGAATAGTTTAAATACAATTAATTGTTTTGTTATAATATTAAATATATATGCTGAACTTACACTGATTTTAATTGTAAAGAAGTGACTGTTAAGGGATGCCTTATTGGGTAAGCTTAATGACAGATCATTAAGGTTGCCTGTAGGCAAACTGTCAAACTACGAGGGTAAAAGGTCATTAGGTACTCTTTTGGAACCCTTAAAAATTGATTCAGAAATTTTGACAAGGTAATAATTTAAGCTTTGTGGTTCCCGTCAGAGCTAAATCAGATCACCAAGCCTTCCAGTGGCTTTCTAAAGGCAACATAGGAAACACAAGCAAAACAAAGCTTACAAACATCAAAGAGACCTTTCTTACCCAGCGGGGAGAGTGAAGCTAATCCCTCTAACTCATCTGGCTATTATATGGCTCTGGTATTAGAGAGAGGGTCGTGCTCCTGCCTCCGTAGCATGGCACGCGCGACAATGTTTATCGACTATCGTCATCTTGTCTTTTACAATACTGAAGAGCGAGATGTGGATAATTTATCGCGCGATATAAACGGCGTCGCGGGAGCCATGCTACGGGGGCTGCAGTAGACTAAAAAAGACCTGATGATGATTAGGTAATAATTCGCAATTTACACAGAATAATTTAATCAAGTTCCAGATCAACTTGCATTGGGTATGTAAAGCAGGTATTACCAATGTACAAAAAGCCTATCTGACTAGCTGCCACTCGGCGACTTGTAATAGAGCCTTCAAATAAATTAGAGGACCCCTGGGGTCTCACCTGGACGTAATTTATAAGAGGTAGCGGGAAGTTTATGACCACGTTTAAGTAATTTATTGTATTTACATGATTTCATTTCTAAAGAACAGGCTGAATAGTACGTACAGTTAATAACATTCCATTCAAAAATATTTGAGATTGTAGTGTAGAATGCAAAGAGAGATTTTCAGGCAAAGCACTTGTGATATATTTTTTAACATATTTTCATTTGATATCTTCGTAAAAGTTTAAATTTATAAAATAAATAACACTCAACCCCTCCTCAGATTTTATAACAATAGATTTTTGTAATTTTCAAGGTAGATTACTGGTGGTGGGTGTACGACGTTTGCCGGTACGTGGTCGCCATTCAAGAACCTTTCTGCCCCATCGGCTATCGGTTCTACGCGCTATGTTACGCTAGTAGTACAGAGAGGATCGTGCTCCTGCAGTGGAGACTAAAAAGACCTGTTGATTATACTCCTTGGGATACAGGAATCTTGGCGAAAAAAATATTAGTCTGTAGCCCGCGCTCCGTTCATGATTGGCACCACATCATCAACTTTGTTCGACGTTGGGAAATTATAGTAACACTTTTGTCTTTTACGCTGACAGCGTTTATTTACGGCGTGTTTTAATAATTGTGTTGTCGAAAACAGGCTCGTTTGCGCATATTTTATATGAACAAGTCGGCTTTGTTAATGTAACTATGTTGCCGCGGGGCTTCATATTTTTATGATTGTGCGAATGACATTCTTCTATTTTATTTATGGAGCTCTTAAATAATTAAAAACTTGAATTAATGAGCTTACATTGGTTCAATACTTTAAAAATAAAAATTGGACATTTTTAAAGCGTTTGTGGTTGTGTCCACCGCAAGCTTTTTCAAAATAGACCACTTAGCTCCGGATAATATCTAAAAAACAGGTTTTTATTTTGGTTTTTTTTTTTAAATAGGTATTGAAACAATGTAAGCCCACAAAGTCAACATACTTAAGTGGGCAGAGGAGCACACAAAACGCCCATAGGTAGACATCTGGTTAAATGTCTTTAAAAGAACCCAGGTCATAGCTTTGGGAGAAAACATTTATCCTACATGATAAAACATAAAAAAATATTCAAGTCATATTAAGGTATTCTAGTTCTGACATAAAAATATTGTCGAAAAGTCAGAATAGCCTGTATTCAATTTTAGTTGAAAAAATATAATCTGAAGTATTCTTATAAATAAAAGGGTCCAACAATGTACTTAATTTTTTATTTAATCTCTTCGTATATATAACAACAACAAAATAAAGAAAGAATTTCCATTGACTCGCAAAACAATGTTGATGTTACTTTTTCCTTGACGAGCCCGAAGCCATTTTCAAGAAAGTATTTCGCGAAAATGTTGTTTTTATTATTAACATTTTTGTATTCTTCAATCTTTATCATTATAAAGATATTAGGAATATTTTCCTGAAATGTCTTTGAAATTAATTTAAAGTGTAAGTAATTCACTTTATGTATTGTCGAGCTCCGTGGCGCAGTGGTCAACACGCTAGCTTGCGACACGGGGGTCCCGGGTTCGATCCCCGGTCAGGTCAAGATGGAAAACGATCTTTTTCATATTGACCTGGGTCTTGGATGTTTATCTATATAAGTATATATTATAAAAATATAGTATCGTTGAGTTAGTATCCTGCGACACAAGTTCACAACTTACTGTGGGGCTAGCTCAATTTGTGTGTATGTCAATATATATTTATTTATATTTATATTTATGTATAGAGTTTAAATTTATCCTTGACATTCCCTTAAAGGGGTGACTCAACCCGACAATGTGAACAACTTCTCCTATGGTGCCAATGCTGGGAAATATATTTTTTTTCAAGTTCTCTACCTGCATTTGTTCCATAAGAACAGTTATTTCTATTTACGGGCTGAGTTAATAAGTTAGTACATACATACATACTATTACGTCTTTTTCCCTTGCGGGGTAGACAGAGCCCAGGTCTGTAAAAACCTTGAGGCCACGTTTAGCATGTTGCTGGGCTTGTAGGTGAGAACGGAATCAAAGTAGTGATAGGTTGCTAGCTGCATCGCCTATACACATATACGTAGACAATAAGTTAGTAAGCCACTTTAAGGGAAGGTCGAGCGAGAGTCAAAGACGCTGTATAAAGTGGCAATAAATATGTTTAAATATTGCTAGGAGCCCGATGGCCTAGTGGGCGTGACCATTATTAGCGCTTACACATACACACGCAACCCCGGGCGCAGTCCCCACTTGGATGGGTGACCGCCAGTGCTAGGGCATAAAAATATCTCGAACTCCTACGGGGTTCTGAAGGCACGTTAAGCCGTTGATCCCGGCTCTCATCATTGATGGCAGTCGTTAAGCTAAGTCAGATGCCTTAAGGCGGCGTGAAAAATCTGACACCGGTGCACCGGTGTTGGCCACTTACACACACGACAAACAAAACATATTGCTACTTGTTTTTACTTACTTTCAGAGCTAAACATTACCAATAATCAAAGTTAATGTGTTTTGATGTTTCCCATAAGTACTTATTACATTGTATCCTCCACGTAGACTTATAGCACCTTAACGAGTTTACAATAAAGCAGTAACCACTACGAAGGTAATTCATCCCAAGGTCTCTTTTAGTGTTGTGAACAATTCGAGTCTTCTCGTACTTTGTATGACTCGAGTACACGACTTATTTTTATTTTTTTATTCCATAGTTTTTTTAAGGCTTTTGTTTATAAAACATGCCAGCCTTATACTTTTATGACTCGAGTACACGGCTTTTTTACAACATTCATGTCTACACTTTGCATATAAAGGATATAAAGGTAGGATCTCGGTACCGAATGTTTCTCGAGTCTTCGAGTCAAGTTTAACTTGAGAGCTAACTCGAGTCGGTTTATGTATCACGGGGTGTCGACGTGTGTGTGACTGAAACCACATAATAAAAAATAATAAATAAAATGAATTTTTAACAAGTTATTCGTTTAAAAAAATGTTATTTGCTCTCGATTGAGTGTATTTTGGCTAGGAATAAAATTGTTCTGTGTAGTGTACGACCCAAGGTTAAGCCTGTACTACACATAGACCTAGTACCCAAGTAATGTACGACACTTCAGGTTTTGACGTAAATCTTAGCTCAATGTCTCCTGCAAAATTAATAAAGTTTATGAATAGAGGTTCGTGAACTCAAATTTATTATACAAATGGTCATAGAGTAAAATAATAACAGTGGATTATTTAAATTTTACTCAATTAGGTGAGAACAAGTGCTTGCGTGAGGATAAGTACACATATAAAAAATAGTGATGGGTTGCTAAGCATCGCCTATTTAAATGATTACGCCCAATCCCTTGACCGGCTTTTACGATCTGCACGGGAAGAGAAGCAGCTGGTATATTCTATGTTTTTCCTTTTCTCCCCAACCAGCTTCCACCTTAAACGCCCTTAACAAGCGAAACGTGGCCTTAAGGTTTCATGACCTTGGGCTCTGTCTACCCCGCAAGGGACAAAGACGTGATTATATGAATGAATGAAATAAAAAACTTTAGAAATTAAATAATTAATAATGCACTGAGCTTCGAGACTCCAACTCGTATTCGTTTTAAGTAGATTTCATATGTTATGAATATTTTTGTTTCAGATAAGTCGAGTTATTAGTTAGTTACTTGGACTCGAGTCAATCACAACACTAGTCCATATACCATCTATTTGTAGTTTTCTGTAATTATTTTACCATAAAGAGACTCACGATGCATCTAACATAACCTAAAACAACTTATATATTAATACGACTTACTTCAATTTCAAACTTTATTTTATTACAATTACAACACATTTTGCGATGCGTTGATGTTAGTTATGTTATGGTATTAATTATTCGAGTAGACAATTGTATAGCAAATGTTATTGTTCCTAATTACTTATTGAGTGATCACGATTCTACAAGTACTTATTGAGCAAGTAGAGACAACGAGAATATAATTTGATGATGGTCATTAAAACTTTTTGTTTATTTATAGAAATACTAGCTGTTACCCGCGGCTTCGCTTACCGCGTAATATATAGCCTATGTCCTTCTCGGTACACTAACCTATGTGTATGCAAAATTTCATTATGATCGGTTCAGTGGATACGGCGTGAAAGCGTAACAAACAAACTCACTTTCGCATTTATAATATTAGTTGGGAGTGGGATTTCAAACTCAGAATTATTTATTACACAACTGATTAAAAAAAAATAGTGATTTATTTTATAAGTTCAGGTATGTAACTGCCTGAACAAATTTAACGTAAGGGGGGAATCATTAAATCTGATATAGGTTCACAAGTTGACAACGGAAGAGATATTTTAATGTTACTCGAGGAGCTCGATGGCCTAGAGGGCGTAAGCACTGGAAGCGCTTACGCATGTAAAGCAACCCCGGGCGTGGGCTCCACTTGGACCGTTGGCCACAAGTGGCATTAAAATATTTCAAGCTTCTCCGTGCTTCGGAAGGCACGTTAAGCCGTTGGTCCCGGCTGTCATCATTGATGCAGTCGTTAAGCTTTGTCTGATGCCTTTAGGCAGCTTGAAAAATCTGAATCCAGTGTCGGCCACTTCACACGAAAAACAAACATTCCACTTATGGTTTCCAATCCAAGTGGTAACTATTCCCTGGTTTACTTTACATGCAAAGCGATAATATTGCGTTCACCAGCCAAGCCATCTCCTCTTTTGATAAGAGATTCTAAAAGCAATAACTAACCAAATACCTGTCATTATTTCAAATTCCCGTTCACTCTCCAATAACGAAACGAAACCTTTGGTCTTTCGAACTTTGGCCTTGTCTCCGCCATAGGCGATTAAGACGATAATGATATCTCAATTTCAATAAATTTCATGTTATAAAGCTCGTAATATTTATTTACTTAAACGTAAAAACACCTTATTTGAGGATTTCCTAACAATGTTCGACCGAGTGAGTCGCGTGAGGCCTTGAAATTCATTGAAGGCAAAAATCCTATTTTTTGGTATATAACATACAAAAAAAAACTTTCATAACTCGAAAACGATTCACAAGATTTTAATCAAAAAACGATTCACAAGCTTTTTGTATGAAATTACAGGTAGTCGCTCGTTTTAAGGCACTATCTTAAAACGAGCGACTACCTGTAATTTCATACAAAAAGCCCCACTCTTCCACCCCCCTAAACCTTTACGACATGAGGAAATTTTGGTGTCATTCGATTAAGCACACATTAATCTAGGGCTAACCGTTTTTCTTTTTTATTGATTCGGTTTAGATTTATTTAAAGAAATTAAAAAGCTCGGGGTATTTTTTATGTAAAAAATATGGATATTTACTTAGATGCTCATAACTTTTGCTGTAAGCAATATATCTTAAATATCAAAACGTACAGCAACCCTACTTCTCTAATTTATCGATAATGTGTAAAAAATATATTGAAATTAGACTATGTTTAAGGGGTGGGAAGCGTTATCGCTTTTTGTATAAAAATTTACCGGTAGTCTATCTTCTCGAACCTATAGGTATGCAGAATTAATCTAATAATATTACCTAACCTAACTAATGATTTTCAACATCTTCAAAATCAGTTTATTAATCGATGTTTGATTTCAAAATATATGGAATAATTATTGTAATGTCCAAATTCCGAGATTATTAGTTGCCCCCTTATTCATAAAAATTTAAAAAAAAACGCTTATTAAATCTATTTTAGTTGAAATATATTTTGTCTTTATCCCACGTTCTAATGTTTGACATTGAAAGAAAGAGACAGACAAAACATATTTTAACTAAAATAGGTTTAATAAACAATTGTTAATTTTTATGAATAACTATTTTACACTTGTAAAGGGGCAAAAGTTTTATCATCATTATCATCATCAGGTCTTTCTAGTCTCCACTGCAGGAGCACGACCCTCTCTGTACTACCAGAGCCAGATATTAGCCAGCGCTGTCATAGGTATTGGGACCACACTCTCTAAATTAGGCTAGCTAATAATATGATCGATATTAATTCAACTTTTTGTTTTTTTTGGTAATGGTGTCACGAGTTGAATGGTTGTTTCGCATTTCAAAATTGTCCAACGCGCCCTTAAAATGTTCTTTTCAAAAAAGGACATATTTTGAAATAGCTTATCGGGCCGGCTGTATACTTTATTGGAAATGACGACTGTTTTTTTTCTTTACCATCATTGGTCATCATGTCCAATGTCCATATTTCTGTTAAAGGAAATTTCGAGGGGAATTATTTTAACGTTGTGTACATAGGGGTAATGTCGCCAGCCTACTGGGCACCCTTCCTCGCGGCGACGGGCTGGAATCTCTTTTTTATTTATAATTAGGCTATATGTTCAGTCTTCTGTAAATATATTATTAAAAATGTGTATATAAATAAAAAAAAAATATTATTTTGTCCCAAATGCCGCAAAGTTGAAGCAGCAAGAAAAATATAATTAAAAATAACTCTCCCAAACATATTGCTGCATTTACATTGTTGTTTCAGTCGACGTAAGTTTCGTGTCACTCGTCAACCTTACAAACACACATTTTTTCGCCTCGTGTCGTCACCTCCAGTAAGCGACACAATTTGACACAAAGTAACAATCTGAAATAAACCGCTCTTTGTATTTTCGTAGACATAACAACGTACATGTTTAAGCGTTTAAAAAAAAAACAAACGGACAGAGAGATTGGCCGCTGTCGTTTTTTTAAATAAATAAATATATAGGGACATATCACTCAAATTGAGCTAGCCCCACAGTAAGTTGTGAACTTGTGTCGCAGGATACTAACTCAACGATACTATATTTTATAATGTATACATATATAGATAAACATCCAAGACCCAGGTCAATATGAAAAAGATCTTTTTCCATCTTGACCTGACCGGGGATCGAACCCGGGACCCCCGTGTCGCAGGCTAGCGTGTTAACCGCTGCGCCACGGAGCTCGACGAGTTTAAATTTTTCGACGTTTTTTTAAATTACCAGTTTGTGAGCTGTTAGGAAAATGCCGTGAAAATATTTTAATTATCCTAGCTACTAATTTATTTATTATTAGTTGCTTTTACAGTTAATAGTATTTTACCTCTGAATATTGGTTCAGTATGGAAGTGTGAAGGCCGTGTGGTTCCCGGCAGAGCAGAATAGGACCACTCCAAGTCATCCCGTGGATGTCGTAAAAGGCGACTAAGGAAACACAAGCGAAACAAAGCTTATTAACATCAAAGAGACCTCTCCAACCCGTCTGGCCAGCGTGGAGAGTGTAGGCCAAATCCTCTGACTACTAAGGCTAGTATATGGCTCTGGTAGTACAGAGAGAGGGTCGTGCTCCTGCGGTGGAGACTGGAAGGACCTGATGATGAAGGAAATTTATTATTACCTGAAACAAAAAAAATACAGCCAATTAGTTAAATATTTAAAGCGAATTTATTTTGTATCTTGTAAACATAATGATCTGGCACCATTAGTTCCAAGTTGTATCATACACATCCTTAATATCTTGCCACTTTTATACATAACTTGCTTTTTACCACCCTTCTTCCGCGCCTATCCCAATCCCAACTAATATTATAAATGCGAAAGTGAGTTTGTTTGTTTATTTGTTTGATTGTTTGTTACGCTTTCACGACGTATCTACTGAACCAATCATTATGAAATTTTGCATACACATAGGTTAGGGTACCGAGAAGAACATAGGCTATATATTACGCGGGCGAAGCCGCGGGTAACAGCTAGTTTATTATATAATGTAGTTTTATACAATATCCGACGTCTTATTCATAAAAGCACACGAATCTGCATAAGATCAAAGTTAATAAATCCCTGTCCGATCATTAAAGGGGCGAATCAGTCCATTTAAAAATATTGCCCCGTCGGCTAACACTTTTGTTTGGGAATGTCATACGTTTTTCGAATTTCCAGTATTATATCGATAGGAAAAGTTGATCATATTGACAGGCTGAGTCGCCCTTTTAAGGATCAGAAAGTTTTATTAACATATTGTATATGAAAATGATTGTGTGATTGACTGGCCGTGTGGTTCCCGGCAGAGTAGAATAGGACCACTCCAAGTCATCCTGTGGATGTCGTAAAAAGCGACTAAGGAAACCCAAGCGAAACAAAGCTTATAAACATCAAAGAGACCTCTCCAACCCGTCTGGCCAGCGTGGAGAGTGTAGGCCAAATCCTCTGACTACTCATGCTCTGCTCTCTAATATATGCCTCTGGTAGTACAGAGAGGGTCGTGCTCCTACAGTGGAGACTAGAAAGACCTGATGATGATGATGATGATGATATGAAAAAAAAATTGGAAATGTTGAATCCAGTAAACTTGTAATTCATACTTTAAGCTGGAAAATTTCCTTGTCTCAAATCTATTACGACTTTACGAGTCATTTGCAATTAGTTTATATTGCATTATCTGACGCAACAGTTACGACAAGGAAAGCTTAGTGAACCTACACTAAGTTTTGAAATCCCAATCTTCCACAAAGCTGGCATTTAGAAAATCACGATCTAACGCAACGCTGCAAGCTCTGGAGCTTTATTTTTAAAACGGTAGAATAACTTCTATCACTCGAATAAAATTCACATGTGACTATTATTTGAATGTACCATAGATATCAGAATGAATGTACCCATTTTTACCGAGTGCCAATTCAGTTTACAAGACAAAGTTGTTAAGAGTCAGAAGTAGTAATATAAAACCTACAAATCGTAGCAGATGTCGATAGCGTGTCGGCTCATGCAAATTATATTTTTTGTATTGAATAAAACTCTCAAAACTCACTGATACAGCGTTATCAGTGGCATTGTATTGGTTCTAGCATATGTAGGTTATCATTATGATACACGATTAGTCGTTTACTCGTATGAAACGTACCTATCCGAAGGAAGTGAAATGAAAAAATAAGACCAAAAACTAACTCAATAATTAATCAAAAGTATATGTTACCCCGGATGGTACCCGGCTGAAAACTACAACGACGAAATAATACGACCAAATAATATTTCAATGCGAAAGTGTGATGATTCGCATACGTTGTAGTCCGTACATTTCAGCAATCGTACTCCTGTGCTTTGTCCAGTATAAATTAACATTATCTGTTCGGATTTAAAGTTACGTGAAGCTTATAACAATGCTTATGAAATGAGCTTAGCAGTGAAAGTGCAGCTTTAGAGTATTGTGCTTTTACTTTTATGTTATTTAAGCTTACGTGGCATTGGTTAAACATTTATTGGTGACGAGGGCTTTGGGTTCGATTCCCAGCACGGGTGAATAGGACTTCAATTTCATAGGTATGTTTTTATTTTAAGGGAAGCAGGGTGTAGTATGGTGTGAATAACTAACATTATGTTATTATAATAGCGAACCCCGGGCTCAAATGCATAGCAAAAGAATCTGGACGACTCTTAGGTAAGGAGGGCAATGTTTAAGCTGCTTTCTACGAAATAAAATATAAGCATTTATCTATTAGGCGTAGGTATATATTATCTCGTCTTAGACATTTGTCTACGGTTCTAATATAAATTGGTGTGAATTTATCCAATTTCTCCAAACAGATTAGATTTCTGGATTTCAAAATATTCCTATCAAATCAACGTATGCAAATTTAGTTTCCATTTCGTCGACCTAAATTACGAAATTCAATCAAAGCCTCGATCTTTATTGTTAATACAAAAACCCGTCTACGTCTTTAGCAAAGTGGCATCTCTCATTCGGCTTTCAAAATAAATATAGTTAAGAAGTGCATTGTACCATAGAGTAACGAAGAATGGAGTTATTACACTTCATACCCCGATATTAATCTTCCTGGGGATTCAACAGAACTCATTATTTCATTTTAATTTCTCAAAAAGCTTAATTTAAACATTACAGTCACTTAAATAATAAATTAGTTTAAGTTAACATCAAATGAAACCAAACTTTGCAAGATTCATTTAACTTTCCACTCCAGTTTTCTTTTATACTCCAAATTTGTATGTACAGCCAATAAGAATAGTCCATAGAATGATGTACATGCACTAATTGCTTTAGTACAAAATCGTGTCTTAGTTTTTTTTATAGATTTTTTAACTTTTTCTTTTTAAAGGACCATTTAAAAACAATAAAATTTATCTAACCAACAACCTATTAGCTAGGTATTATTTTTTTCCTCCGGAATCTAGAAAGAATAACTTTCTAATTTATTGTAGCACTGTGAGCCGAAGCTTGGTGTTTAGTGGCAATCCCAACTTCCCAACTAATATTATAAATGCGAAAGTGAGTTTGTTTGTTACGCTTTCCCGCCGTATCTACTGAACCGATCATCATGAAATTTTGCATACACATAGGTTAGGGTACCGAGAAGGACATAGGCTATATATTACGCGGGCGAAGCCGCGGGTAACAGCTAGTCTAATATAAATATCAACGAGCTAGTCTAATCATGGAGAACTTAATGCTGGATACTACAGTTACATTTACTTGCAAAAATTTACTCACTATAAAACCTTGTATACTAGTTATTCTTCTCTACTCTCCATATTGTATGGCTAGAGGCGCTGTGGCTGGAATCCAGGAAGAGTGCATTTCCATATTATCGCGGCGGCGTGGGCCGCAGCCCTTGCCCACGCGTGGCCTTGTAGGTGGCTGTAACTCACAGTTTTATGTGCTTTTAGTTAAAGCGCAGGAGTAGACAAAATACAGAGTTTTAGCGTCATAGTAACGTAAAGTAATCGTTTTCCAACAGAAAACTTTTTTCTTTAAAGAAAAAAATAAAGAAACTACTAATAAAAATATATAGCAGTTGTCACTCGAGACTTTTAACAACACTAAATCGTCAAATATAATTTGTTTATTTATATGCGGACTGTACGCAACCATTACAGATTTAAGGTATGAGGATGAACTCCCAATCGATGTCGTGAAGTGCGATGGTAGAAAGTACCCGATGGCATCATCTCAATCTGTCTATTTCCCAAACATAATTGAATTCAATTTGAGCCGAGAGTAAGATAGTCAAAATAAAATCCCTATGCCCGTGGTGTCGCAACCATACGTTAGAAAGACTCCATAGCGTAGTGGATATCAGCCATTGGATAAAACGGCAGCCTGCGACACGAGAGGACCTGGGTTTAGTCCCCGGCCAATTCCTGATGAAAAATTATATTTTTCAGAATAGCTTGGGTCTTGCATGTTTATCTAAGTATCTGTTCTCGTTGAGTTAGTATCCTAAGACACAAGCTCACAATTTAATATGCCAGCTTAATTTGTGTTATTTATCCATTAAGGCAGTTTGAAAAATCTGACACCCGGTGTTGGCCACTTACACACACGAAAAAATATTTTTTTTATATTTATTTTACGGAGCTTGCACTCTATACTATTTTACTCCGATTAAATTTGTATGAATGCCGCAATGGATTGCATTTTGTGTAATGCACGTTGTATGGAACGAAATGTCTTTGGGCAATAATATTTTATGGTTTAAGTAATTTATTGCTCTTATAAATGAAATGACTGATTCGAGATTTGAGTCAGCGTTTTGGACTCTGATTGCATATAGTAGCCGGAGCAGTCTTCTGTCTGCTCTAGCTTGGCATGTTTCCAATTTAGAATTAAAATCTTTGCCTTTATTCTTACTTTTTGTGAATTTAAGGATAAATTAACACCCAGTATACAAGAAGGTATGAGCAGAAAAATGCTCAAACGAGTTGAGGTGCTAATGTAATGGTTTTCGATTCCAGCACAGTATAAATTGAGGTATAAACTAAGCTAACGACAGCCATGAATGGAGAGATATCTACTGGAATACTTTATGCAACACTGTGCCAGGATTACTGGACAACTTGTCATAAACTGCTTATTTCAGTTCAAACTGGTCGAGGTTATTGTGATAGGTGATTTACTCTCTGGTATTACATTCTATTTCTAACAAACATTTTATTTTCCCAAAAATTTGGTAGTAAAGCCGACTTTTTAGAAACTTTAAATGGAAATAAGTGTAAACCGAACTGCATCCTTGTATATATTTTTTTGTTTTTGTATATTTTTACAAAAAGCGCTCGACACATTTCGATAAAAATTTGATGGGACCATCTGTAAAGTATTATTAAAAGGATTTCTTAAATCGGTTCATGCGTCTTCTAGCAATCAGGGAACATAAATAAAAAAAAGATTCCGACGAATTGAGAACCTCTTTCTTCTTTTCAAGTCGGTTAAAACGCTCTACGTGTAAGTTAAAATATCACCATAGTCTTTAAAAATCAAGATTACCCTACACAACACCTAAAGTCCAGAGAGTGAGACTATAGATGATATATTGATCATCATATATCATATCATGGAACAACAAGATTCCTATAATTTGAATTACTACAGCCAGTCATGCTGGAGACAGGGGAATTGAATTCGTTTTTGCCTCCAGAAAAACGATAGAGTCTAATCGAAATCGTAGAGGGAAAGCATTCGTAATGTGCTGAGCTCAGATTGGTGAAGTAGCTCACTCAATGTGAGTTCTTGTTGTAGGGCGAGACCATAAATATAGTGGTACTGTCGTATGGCTGTCGACACTACCTCAGTAAAGTACACAGTAAATTAATACGCGCTCTGAACAAGTATTTTATAAACATTTAAAGTAGTCAAAGTTACACTGAATGAGAGCTAGGCGTGCCAGCAAGTAAGGGATATTTGATTAAGTAAAATCTCTTTTAAAAGTTTTTATTTATTGTGTTGTAGAGGGGGGGGGGGGGGGTCCATGCTGGTTTGGGAGAAACGAAAAAACATAGAATATACCAGCTGCTTTTCTTCCCGCGCAGACCGTAAAAGCCGGTCAAGGGATTGGGCGAAAATCTGAGGAATCACATCAATAGGCGATGCGGCTAGCAACCCATCACTATTTTGATTCTGCTTTCCACCATAACGCCCACGATGCTAAATGTGGCCTTTGGGTCTTATGACCTTGAGCTCTGTCTACCCCGCAAGGGATAAAGACGTGATTGTATGTATGTGTAGTCGGGGACAGATAATAAATCTATAAACAGATATTAAATTGTAAGGTTTATCCGCCCCCGACTGTACAAAATAATTTAACTTAAAGTTAATGTTACTTTCACAACTTACTGTGGGGATAGCTCAATTTTTGTGATTTGCACCTATATATTTATTTAACTAACTTTGACTTTTGCAAACGCCCAAAAGCAATTCAGTATGAAATATTTTCGTATCCTCTGAAAAACAGTGGTCTTCTGCAGCTTAGAATAGAATACAACTAATTTAGCTTAGCGTATTTGAATTTAATAGCCGATGGGGGATAATTTCTTGTATGGCGACACGTACTGGTAAGCTCATCGTCGGACACCCACCGACCAGATGTCGGATGATCTGACCAAGGTCCAAGAAGACGCTGCATGCTGACCGCTTCCAACAAGTCTTATTGGAAATCCTTTCGGGGGAAGCCTATGTCTAGCAGTGAACTTCTTGCGGCTCACATGATGATGATTAGAAGTTGAACGAGCTCCGTGGCGCAGCGGTCAACACACCAGCCTGCGACACGGGGGTCCCGGGTTCGATCCCCGGTCAGGTCATGATGGAAAACGATCTTTTCCAGAATGACCTGGGTCTTGGATGTTTATTTATATAAGTATATGTTATAAAATATAGTATCGTTGAGTTAGTATCCTGCGACACAAGTTCACAACTTACTGTGGGGCTAGCTCAATTTGTGTGATATGTCCCTATATATTTAAAAAAAAATCGTATTGATAATCCTTTTGGGGGAGGCCTATGTCTAGCAGTGAACATCTTGCGGCTCACATGATGATGATTAGAAGTTGAATTCGGATGGTTGGTTGGTAAATATGACATGTGTTTTCTATGCTTAGCATGGTCAAAGACAATATAGCATGGTGTATTGTAATGTACATCGTATATTCATGTTAAATAACAGTACTATATTTTAGCAACAACGATCTGCAGGCCGATTTGCTAACTCGGTGTACAACGATTTGATTGTCACTTTACCATCCATTACGGTTTTCATATCTTAAATAAAAATAGTCATTCATACCGGAGCCGTAATGAATATTGAATTTACCATGAAAATGATGTACACCGTAACTGTCAAACTCGTATTTCTTAAGAGGGTATAACTAGCAGTGCGTTTTCCATACAAATGTATTTCTCTATTTTCTCGCTGAAAACTGCTTCTAGAGGCACAATTCTTTTGACATACAATCTATTACTAAAATAGGTATGTCCCTATGTTTTATTTTTTCTAAAAACCTGTTCAAAAGAAAAAAAAAATGTACAGAAACAGTTTCTTTTTAATAAAAAATAGGAGCATTCCTATTTTTGTTGAAAAAAATTATTGTGGCTCTAGAATCAGTTTTCAGCGAGAAAATAGATAAATACATTTGTATGGAAACCATATTGAAAAAATACTGCTAGTATACGTTCTAAATAAGAGTAGGCCTTAAAAATGTGTACCGATCTTATCTACTACTTACATAATTTCCAGACATTTACATTTCCCACACGACTACCATATAAAAACCTTATAAGGCCTAACAAGCAATTTGATAGAGATAGCACGCATGACTGGACAGACTCACTTATTACGTTACCACCTTCGTTCCTACATGGTAATTTTAGTATAGTGCTTACTGATAAAAGATACATCGTTTCAGATAGAGGAGGATATAGGTAGGTACATAAATGCAAAATGACTTTTTGCGAACAAATCTAGACTACAAAAAAATAGAAAGGTTTTTACATGACTTCCAAAAAAGGAGTTGAGTGGATGGATTAAAATGCCTTGGATGGATGAAAGAAGTCTCGCAAAGAAACTCTATAAGGCAGATGTGACCGGAAGAGTAAGTCAGGGCCGGCCTAGACGCACATACCGTGACCAGATTGCGGACATTCTTGTCAAGGGGCAAGTCAGGAGTACCCGAAACCGGCGAGCATGTATGAAAAGAGTGATGGATTTAGATGAAGCGAAAGAGTTTTGTAAGGATCGTAGCAAGAGGCGGTCCTTGGTCTCTGCCTACCCCCATGGGAAAGAGGCGTGATAGTATGTATGTATGTTAAAATGCCAAAAGGGATTTGGACGCATCTATTGAATCTCTATACGCTCCTGAGTGGTATCGGCTGTATTTTTTTCTTATTCGAAATGCAAACTGTTTTAAAGAGTTCAAATAGTACCTATTTACGCGGCACACATGCAACTTAAAAAGTAGGCGTCACTCACTTATGTGACCCCGCGCCGGGCCCATATTATTTCTAAGTCCGTATAGTCTTTGGCTACTTCGGTCCTTCAATCTTTTGCAAAATGCTGATTAAGACACAGGCACAGATATTAGAGTGAAATCGGACGACAGGATATAGCGCTTACACTACCATACAAATCATTTTACAACCTCGCCTGATAGTATTTTCACGGATTTGGTTGGGATGTAAGTGTGAAAGTAGTTTGAAAGCACTAATTGTAGATAGACATTCGAATATCTACGACAGGATGTAGCTCTTAAACTACCATAAAAATCATTTTACAACCACGCCTGATAGTATTTTCACGGATTCGGATATGATGTAAGTGTGAAAGCGCACTAATTGTAGATAGATATTCGAAGTGTGAAAGCGCACTAATTGTAGATGGATATTCGAATTGTCAATGTTCACTAATCTCAGTGACGCAGTGACACGGTCGGGGCGAGTGATATACGAGACCAGATGTGACAAATAAACACACAATAGATCTCTGGTAAACATGTCAGCTAAGTAGTAAGTTCTACATACTTATATAGGTATATAAGATCACCAAATATAGCTTGAATATCGAGGGATGGCTAGTGTAAAAAACTAAATTACGTTGAGTCAAACTAACTTCGAGTCTAGTCTTCGAACTCTGCTTTTGTTAACTCAAGTTGGTTCGTTTGTGTGTGTGTTAGTGGCCAACATTGGTGACAGATTTTTCAAGCTGCCTAAAGGCATCTGACATAGTACTCAAGTTATATTAATTACGTTCTTTTTAAGAGTTGAATCAAAACTTGAGACTTATTCTCGAATTTAAATTAAAATATTACCAAGGATTTGGATCAGAGGTAGTCCAAAAGGCCATTCCGAATTAAGTTCAAGTTTCCTAAATTTGTATTTTCACGGATTCTCATCGGATTCGAATCGGGCGTAGTGGGAAACCGCTCTTATAGGTCTATAAATTAAGATATTTGGAACAACTTTTTCTTTGGATTTAATCCTTATTGCAAAAATTCTATAAGTAGATTAAGAGATTACTGATTGAAATTAAACATCTAATTTGATTATCTCTATATGAGGCTTAGTGTAATTTTTTTTTAGTTTTAAAATATGATTTTTTATATTTAATAGTTTTTAATTGGGTATTGTTATCTCGCATGCATTTGTTTTGTTCAAATTATTAAGTTTTTTCTATCACTCAGTTTACTTTTGATTTATATAAAATCTATTTTTTTTTCTCTCATCTTCTTGCTCTCAGAGATATTCAAAATGTATTCTAAATAAGTATATATATGTTACGGTCAATTTGATTAATTAAAAATTATTAATAATTTTCGTACATTATTAATAATAACCTAGTGTTTTGTGAAATGTGAATAATTCATTGAAATTAATTACTTTTTGTAGTTATTATTAATAATTAACTACAAACATTGGTAAAAGTAATAAAATTAAATAAGACCCCAAGTTTTGTTGTCCAGCAGGGATTTTTTTATAATATCACACACAGTCTTATAATTGTAATTGTCTCAGATCACACAAAAAAACACTTGTTTGTGTTCAGTTAATGTTAAAACTTGTTTTAAAACAAGGACCCACTTGTACTTGTTTAAAAAAATTGAGATATTATATCATTCGCGTTTTTATTCAACGAGTTGTAATTTTAAATAATTAAACCGACTGCAATTTTTTCTAATAGCTGAAACATACTTACATCTCTATTTTATAAAATTACTGAACCGATTTTGAAGAAACTTGCACTGTTCCCTAAAAAAGAAAAACCGTCATCCAGCGTTTTGCGTAGTATCGATCCGCCATTCGTTATTAAGCTTACGCGTGGTGACATTACTTCTAGGTAGAACCCTACCTGCTCTATGGATTTCATTAATCAATGGGTCATCAGCCAAAGGGTTCCAGCAGTACCCGAGGGTCACAATGGGTCCAAACGGTACCATTTACCCCAGAGTCCTATCGGTCCCTAAGGGTCCCATAAGCTTCCAAATATCCCATTGGGTTCCATGGGTCCCATTGGATTCCATGGGTCCCATTGGGTCTCATGGGTCCCATTGGGTTCCATGGGTCTCTTGGGTCCCGTTGAGTGTCATGGGTTCCATGGGTCCCATTGGGAACCATAGAATCACATTGGAACCCACTGGGTTTCATGTATCTCATTGGGTTTCATGGGTCCGATTGGATCCCATTAGGTCCCATCGGTACCATTGGGTTCCATTTTGGTACCATCCACAGAGCCCAGAACGAGTGAATACGAAATGATTGCTGACGTCACAAAGAGTGGCGGATCGATTCTACCGGTTTAAAAATTGAGCTCCAGGTCTTTTTAAGTAGCACTGCTGGAGTGCTACTCTCTGTACTACCAGAGCCATATTAGCCAGAGTGCTTACGTTTGTTTTTAAAAAATTATTACATTTATCGGTATTAAGGTTACATTATTAATAATCACCGAGAAATGTGATTAATTTCTCACTTTTACCTCGACTTTCGGTAATTATTAATAATGATAGACAATTATTAATAATTTTCAATTAATCACTCTTACCGTAACATATATATGGAGATTTACTATCGGCTTATTAGTGTATAAGACTTAGTACATATGAAGTAAAATTCTGAATAAAATAAAATAAAATAAACAACGTCCAGACACAGGGAAATACTTTGACCTACAGTTCACTGTTCGTATGTTCCATATAAATTCGCTATATTCTACGGTAAATATAAACTGTGTCAATATTGTTGACCAACGAGTAGACAGCCAGAGACTGTGTTGACTCAACACACAGCGACCAGACAACCGCGTGACGTGGCAAATAGTGTGACAAACAGTAGATATGGCTGCGGTAAATCAAAACGTGTATGTATAAACGACGTAGCACTAATACTGTGTTACTATAAAATCGTATATAATATTTGTTTTGTGACCACATCATCATCATCAGGTCTTTTTTTAGTCTCCACTGCAAGAGCACTACCCTCTCTGAACTACCAGAGCCATGTATTAGCCAGAACAGTCAGATGATTTGGCCTCTACTCTCGAACCTGTGATCGCTTCGCTCGCACGGAGCTCGCCAATAAATCGCGATAAAGGCCTCTGATGTGTATTTCTTATTTAAATATTATTATTAAGTTAAAGACTTCCGTACAATAGTACAAAGCGGTATTAAAATGTAGTACTGGGATCATAAAATACGAACACTGCTGTTAACGATCATACTCTGTAAAACAGCAGCACTTTACACGCGACGTTAACTGCTCTGTATAAAATGCTACTCGATATAAATCTCGCTCACTTTATTGTTCGATAAGAATAAGATTACTTTAAGTTGATGTAGATTTATGTTAATAAACATTCATATAAAATAACGTTGCTTCACATGAATTATATAATTTATACAAGTTTTTAACACACTTGCAGTGTTTTAAGCTTTTTGCAAACAGCAGCACTTAAAGTGTGAAATTTATCGCCCTATATATGTGAGATATATATCTCACTCATTTAATTATTTGATAAGAATAAGATAATTATTACTGTAGATTTATGAGGAAAATAAATACTTATACTCTAAAACTAAATTACTCATGTAAATTCTTGAGCACAGTTTATAAAAGTTTTACAAAACTTTTTCTATTCAACACATTCCATGCCTTACTAGCAAATTTAGACTTGTTTGTGACCCAATTTTTGGGGTTCCGTAGCCGAATGACTAAAATGGAACCCTTATAGTTCCGACATGGCTGTCTGTCTATCTGTATGTCACAGCCATTTTATTGCAAGACTATTAAGACTGCACTGTTGAAACTTGATAGGTAGATGTGTTTGTATTTCAACCACCTTACAATTTTTTGACACAAATTAAGATGAAGGGGAAGTTTGCCATACAAAAAACTGTAATTAACGTGCGGATTCATAGATAGGTCTTCAAAAATGACATTAAGGTTTCAAAAACTATATTTTCTAATTAATTTTAAGACTTTATCCCGTGGCTCTTGAGTTATAGAGCTACATAATAATTTTTAAAATTCTAGTTTATGTTACTAACATCTGATTCAACTCGACATTTCACTAGTCAGCCAACTAATCTAATCTGAATTTTGTGTTATTATAGCTATAACCGTATACGGTTTACTTGCAAACTAAAGGCTTAACTATATAAGGAAAATTAAGGTTTTAATTACCTACGGGGTAACTAAATATCTACTTTCATGTTCATTGACTTTCAATAGTTAAAAGTTTAATTAGTAAGGTATCTCAGATAAAATTATATGTATGTGAAAATAGTGATAATGTGCGTAATTTTTTTATTGAAGACCTTTGTAGGGCAGTGGTTTCACGCCAGCCTAAATGAGTGGTCCCAGGTTCGATCTCCGTTCTGGTCATGATGGGAAACGATCTTTTTCAGATTGACTGATTTTATCTTAACACTATAACTTGTTCATTCATTTGCCGTTCTTTCAATTTCAATTTATTTCAATTTATTTATTTCAAAAAATACATATTACAATAACTCGTACAACAACAAACAACAAAAGTACTTGGTATACCTATGTATAGACACCGACCATACTCCCCGGAAGACCACCTCCGAACTAGACGTAAAAGTCTGTATCTCGGTAGATGAGCGACCTATGGAATACTGGAGTGTCTCACAATTATGAAGGTACCCAATTATTTGACAATGCTATTCGTGTATTACCAGGTTATTATTTCATTATGCTATGGACTCACTTCTTGCCCAACTAGATAATCTGTATTTGGGCAGAAGTGCAAATTATATAAATTAATAATGTAAACCAAATGCAAATGCAGTAAGTAAAGAAGTAATAAAAAAAAAAAAAAAAGGTCTTTATTGGGCATACCTGGAACCAAAAACGTTTAGATTAGTAAAACTTAAGTATGATGTGTTTGGCAAAATCAAGTTGTACTAGGTAAACAATTTGTTTATCATACCCTGTCCGACCATTAAAGAGGCGACTCAGTCCGTCAAAATGAGAATCAATGCTGAAAATTATCAAAAAATTACATTTCCATACAAAAGTGTTCAGCCGGCAGGGCAACTTGTATGAAAATGTTGATTTTTTCGAAGAATATATAGTATACCTATCTATGATAACTTTTATATACACTTTTTAACTATTTTGCTCGCTACTTGGCTCCGAAGAAATTCATAATGCAGTTTCAAATGATAAGATATGATAAAGAAGTTATTTCTAGAGGTGTATGAAATGTTGCCGTGTGGTTCCTGGCAGAGTAGAATAGGACCACTCCAAGTCTTCCCGTGGATGTCGTAGAAGTCGACCTCTCCAACCCGTCTGGCCAGCGTGGAGAGCGTAGGCCAAATCCTCTGACTGCTCTGGCTAATAGATGGTTCTGGTAGTACAGAGAGGGTCGTGCTCCCGCAGTGGAGACTAACAAAGACCTGTTGATGATGAAATATGCACGATTTCTCTCTTTCTAGCACTTCTCCATAATAAAATATAACATTTGTCGAACGAATTGTTTCTTAGCAGGGAATCACTTTAGTTTTAGGTTAAGGGCTGACCCAACTCAGTTGAAATTTTAGAGATAGGCGAGAAATGCATTGAAAAACGTCGTATTATCCTCGTACTCAGTAACCTGGCTACTTTGCTCATCGGTTTATTATAAGCAATCGGCTTTATTACGAGCCTTTGAACACCTCAACTATTATATCCAGCCTACCGTACTTGCATCATGATGTACTATTGCAGTATTTGTTGTAAAATTTATATTGAACTGAAATTACGCAACTCATTTTGCGCGACAGACTAATTCAAAATTGCGTCGTCTGGCTCAACCCTAGCAGCTGAAGTTTAAAGAACCGATTCTCACGGTTCGTTACTTTCCGACTTAAAAAGACGACCAAGCACCAATTTTCGTTCGTTTTCTAGTGAATTTAATGTTTTAGTACTATTTGCGGCTGCAATGAACAACTGATGAAAAAGTTGGTAGCTTTATTTGTATTTTAAGGTTTCGAACCTCGAAAAGAAATCTAAAGTTACGAAAAAATAGAAGAAAACAAATTTCGGGTTTTCCTTTAATGCTGTATGACATTGCATTTTGATTTTCATTATTTTTAAAAGTCATTGGTCAGTCTTTGGCATCTGAATATGAAGCAATAACTTTATGGTCTTTGGGAAATACCTTGTAGATTTTGATTTCATCCTAAAAGTTTGATTACAATTTCAAGGGACCGCAGATATCTTAAGTGATCAGATCATCATCAAGATCAGATAAGTGATTAAGAAAAAGGGTCTTGAGAGATAACCGAGTGATCCCAAAAGGTTTTTTTAGGGTTCTGTATCCAAAGGTTAAAAACGGGACCAGGCGAGTGAAACGTGATACCTAGACAGTTGAAATTTTCTCAAATGATGTATTTCTGTAGCCGCTAGGTATAACATTTAATACTATAAACAGAGTAAAATTAAGATGTTAGGGGCGCTCGCTCCCTTTTTTGTTACAAACGATTTTTTGATCGTTGTATAGATAATGGTATTTGTGCGCGAGACTGACTCACATCAGGCTGATTTTATTTATTTTTCATGGTGCTAAAAATTTTACGTCAAAGACTACCGTTTGCTAGAATTACCACGTAATTAACGCGTAATGAGAAACGTCAAAATTGACTTCTTATCGCGGCAGTAATAGCGATTGACAATTAATGTGGGGTTTAATGGAGTCGAACTAATCAAAGACATTTCATTACTATAAACGTAACCATCCATAAATTAATACTATAGGTATAATGTGTCTGAGCTTTTATTGCTTCTTCATCCGCACAATTAATACACGGTATCTATTCTCTACTTTCACGCTGTCTGGGAGAAAAGTAAAACGTAGAATGTATCAGCTTCCCGCGCAGGTCGTAAAAGCCGATCGAGGTGATGGGCGTCAGGAATCATGTCAATAGGTGATGCGGCTAGCAACCCATCACTATTTTGATAAAGCGAACAAGCCCATCGACATGCGAAAAGTGGCCTTAAGGTTATACAAACTTGGGTTCTGTCTACCCGCAAGGGAAAAAGACGTGATAGTATGTATGGAAACAGGGGTCGAAATATGAAAAAGTTAGTTCTTCGTACGAAACTGCTAATTAGCTCATTGATTTACCTAGTATGAGAAGTCCATTTTTAGGGTTCCGTACAAAAGTTGAAAAACGGAACCCTTATAGGATCACTCGAGCGTCTGTCTGTCCGTCCGTCCGTCTGTCACAGCCGATTTTCTCCGAATCTACTGAACCAAATTAGATGAAATTTTGGTAAGATAGTGTAATCCTATGACCCAAACACGGATGTGCAAAGTAAATAAAGATTTTTTTTGAAATAAGGGTCATTTTTAGGGACCCAATTACAAAATTTTAAAAGAAAGTTTTGCAAACCTTACTGTGTCATATATCAAATGAAAGGGCTCATTATGAAGATCTCAAAAATATTTTTTTTTTTGTTCGGGTAAAATCAATACTTTTGATTTTATTCACGAAAGAAGGCAAAAATTGACCATTCCCCCCCCTGATCTCCGAAACTACTGGGCCGAAAATTTTGAAAAAATTACAAAATATAGTTCATTCCTTGAAGATTACAGGAAAAATAATAAGAATTCTATCACTTGAAAATTAAGTGGTAAACTCACAATAATAAGTTCATGTAGGGAAATAGTTCACTAAAACACCATTAGATGGCGCTAGTCAATTGAATAAAACATTTTTTGCACATTGTGTGTGTGTTCACGAAGCATATTGTACGGAACCCTCATTGCGCGAGTTTGACTCACACTTGGCCGGTTTTTTTTCATATTTCAACCTATGTTTTCTGAGGAACGATGTTCAGTATGATAAGTATAGGTATGATGACTTGTGGAATAGGCTCATCCCGAGGTTATCCCCGCGTGCTTTGACTTGGGGTCCTTCAAAAGAAAAATCGAAAAAATGCTGGTTTGATGTCGTTAGGGAGGATATGAGTGCCAATGGCCTTACAACCAAGGATTTTAAAGACCGTGCGAAGTGGAGAAGAAAAAGTCGGAAAGCGGACCCCGGGCTCCGAAGCACTCCCGCTGAGGATGCAACCGGGAAAACGCTTAGATGAGAGAGATAGAGAGAGACATTATAAATAAATAAATAATAAATAAATGTATACGGCAAATCGCACAGATTGAGCTAGCCCCAAAGTAAGTTTGAGACTTGTGTTATGGGATACTAACTCACGGATACTATATTTTATAATAGATGTAGATAAACATCCAAGACTTAGGTCAATCTGAAAAAGATAATTTTTACCCACGACGGAACGGAGCAGGTATATGCGTTTAGGGTGAGAGATGTTTGTTTGTGTGTGCGTTTGTGCAAAGTAATGTTCCCACCTATCTTCTAAACTAATGATCCGATTTTGATGCGGTTTTCAATAACGGGTTTGTGTTTGATGAGTTCATGTTCTTAGACAGGGGTCATGGCTGTAACTCACTAGGGGGCGCCACAATATTAGTGCAAAACAATGTTGTGTCGTAAGTTTTTTCAATTTTTTTAATTTTGCTTAATCTATCTTGACCTGACCGGGGACCATCCATGTTCATCCATTCCAGGGTAGGCGTGTTGACCGCTGACCCACGGAGCTCGTCATTCGCATTATTAGAATGATAGGTGTACAAAATATCAACACTGCCTACTACAAATTATCTGTAATTAAATATTGCGTCCTTGCTTATTTGTTTAACTCTAAACAAATAGTAAATACAAGTAATTGACTACACAGACAAATTGTCGGATAAATATATGTAAATTTTTCGCGTGGGACCATGGGCGTAGCGAGGTACGTGCAGGGGCAGCTGACCCCCCTAGAAAGTCGCTGGTGAAATAGAATGCCCAATGACAAGCATCATTACTAATACATTGTGACATACTGTGCCAACCCCACATAAAAAAAAATTGGGATAAAGTACAGGAAGAATAAGTATAAGTAAAGTCATCTGAATGACGGTACAGGTTAATCTTAGGAACTAACTGGGGGCCGACATGAAAGTTCTTGAACCGGCTTTTGGACTCAAGTTTGCCGAAGTAAGGACAACACTTTATGGTTACAGCTCAGAAATCTCTTGTCCGTGTAGTGCCACTCATCCTACCCGCACGCGCGAATATTACATTGCCACTGATAATACAATGGCGATGTGGCTAGCAACCCATCACTATTTAGATTCCGCTTTCCACCTTTACGCCCACTACGATGCTAAACGTGGCCTGTAGGTTTTACGACCTTGGGCTCTGTCTACCCCGCAAGGGATAAAGACGTGATAGTATGTATGTACTGATAATGCAATGTCAATGACATAGTTCAGTTCAAACACAAATAAGTATATTTCAACTAATTTGATACGCTAAGTCAAAACGACACGCTAAAAAGAAGAACAACAAAGATGACACGAAGTCTGGGGCAATTTGAATAAAATTGCACTAAACTATAGAGCATTTTTTGGGAAGGTTTAAAAGAACTGCAAGTAAACAAGCAAGATCAGGCTTTTTATTTATATTTGTTTTCAATATCTACGTTCTGGCCACATCACGTCCAATCACGATTAAAACTTTAAACAATATATAAATAAATATTCTTTTGGCCCTCTTTTAATTGAATCCTGGATACGGCCTTGCGTGGGGCATGTGGTGGGTGTGAGTGAGCAAATTGCTCACATTTACATAATGCTTCAATAATATTTGTATATTTTCATTCAATTGCCTTAGATATTTTAAAAAATCAATTATTTTACAAAACGTGTAATGTTTTAAGTAGATTCAAGTAAATATAAAAACCCAGCTTTATTCACGTTTTATTTTCGTCGGATTCACTGACTAGTTCTTTGAGAGAAGCGTAACCGTCGTGTCATTCCCCTTCGCCCCGATGAAGGTTTTCGTTACCCAAAAGATTGCGTTAAGTTTGGCGATTACAAAACAAACGATCGAGCGATCGTTTATTTGGTAGAGATTCTGATTGCTCATGTACACTACACAGTATATTGACATACATAATTTATCTTACCTCTACGCGTAATACACGTAACATTTATCTTTCCCAAAAAGTCTTCGGACACGAGTTCTTCCTTTAAGCCTCTTCTTCATTTATTTTGCCAATTGGCCAGTTGTTCATAAAACCATCGTCTTTCTTCTGTTGTTCGTAGAATGTTACTTTTATATGAATGGAATATAAAGTCAAAGATACCAAGTCCTTGATCACCCATCATAGTTCAATACCAAGTGAACGCCTAGTAGGTATTATTTATTTAGTGAGAACGTATTTTACAACAAAAATAGTGTCGATAAGTAATGATTGATGCGCGCACGTAACGAACGACGCATAGAGGCGTCGAAAAATGCTGGTGAAAGATTGAAGTTTGTAAACAAAATGTGACGTTACGAAATAAATATAAACTGACACAAACTGGCAAAATTTAAAAAATAAGTGATCAAGTAGTTTTTTTTTTAGTTTTTGTGGTAGGAAGTCAAGGGGTGCAGTTGGAGTTCACCTTAGTTTATTTTGAAAATTTATTTTTGTGGACTTTATGATGAAATTAGTGTAGTTTTAGACTTATGTAACACTAAAATTGGTGTAGTTTGGTGTTAAAAATGCTTGTGCTCATGAACAATTTGTGAAATAGTTGAAGTAGACTGTTACATGGACTCGTATAGATTTGTCACTGAAGCTCCCACGAGGCCTATCAAAGAATATGTTCCATGTTTGATTTCTAGTGTTAAAACTGTATAGGTACCTACCGAACGAAACCGATACTTAGTAACTCAATACACCAAAAAAAAACCTATAAATCTTGTAGTAAGTTTCTTAATGTTGTATATTGTACCAAATAAACATTCTTTCTTTCTTTCTTTCTTTCTTTGTTACTTATTAAATTGGACATTGCAGAACAGAACAGAATCACTGAAATCTCGGTGGGAGCCATAATGTAAAGCAGAAGAACAAGACGTAGCTTTTTAATTTTATCAATGAATATGTCAAGACTAAATAAAGTTTTCGAATATTTGTAAATAATCATAGTGCCAAAACGGGTAAAAAGATATTACTTTGTACATAGTTAATTATTTCACAGCAAATCCAAGTTATTGTGTAGGTACCAATATTTTTAGCATCCTAAATAAAGTTCACAGAAAATTAAAAATTTCGTACAGCCAAACGATATTGTTTATCTGGTAAAGTATTTGCAAATAAAGTCACAAGTAAAGTTTACATTCGGTCACGTTTTTTAACTTACCATACGACACCGATCCCGGTCCACATTGCCAAGATCATAGCGTGAAAGGACTTTTCAAACTCCACTCCAAAGAAAACACAGTTCAGAAAAAATAACACTAGTATTTGCACCTAAATAACTATGAAATACAGTTCAAGATCGAGTGCCGAGCTAAAGTTGACAAATCATCTTCAATAAGAGTGTATGCCAATGATATTATGCGTAGACACGCGTAAGGGCACGTCCTACACCTATTTATTTAGTACGTTTCACACAAAAACAAACCATAAATCTTTGTAACAAGACTCATTTCTCTTACACTCAAATCATATTGACAAAAAATGTGTAGTTTTCAAAATTCGAAATCCTACAGCGAATTATGTGTTTGGTTATTCAAAATTGAACTTTAACGATGTATAAATTTGGTTGTAATTACAATGTAGTTTGTTAGCTTCCGTGGAAGTTATAATCCGCATGGAGCGTGCGCGGGCGCGTCTCGTAACGGACGTGGTGTTAAGGCTACACGACACGCTGGGATTATAAAATAATACTCAAATTTCGATGAGACTGATCGATAACATGGGGGAATAATATTAGTAATAAGCCAATAGATGTGATATTGAGAACATGTCAATATTGAGCCATGTTGGAAGGATCATATTGGATTCCACAATATTAGAAAGGGTGGCTTGTTTATTATATTTATTACTATTGATAATAGTACACAAACAGAATTGTTTGACTAAATCTCTGTTTATTGCCTGTACTTAAAGTTGACGAGACGCTTTGTAAAAAAAACCATCGATTCTGTTGAATAAATTACATCAATAACTAGAGAAAGTCCCGGATCATCAATAAAACAGTACAATCTCGAGGCTTCCAATTAGACGTACTTAACTCGACCACAATGCGAGGTAAACGGGCGACTGAGCCGCCGGACGGTCGCAGCCACCATCCATCACAGTCATACAACATCATTTGTATTTAGCCGCCATCCGGCCGCGGGCTATCCTAAGTGGCGTATTTTAAAATCTTCCGCCCCAGGACTCAACATATTTCCATGCTTCTAAATAAATACAATACCTTTTTAACCCAATCTGACTTTTTTAAACATTCTTTTATTCCTCGGAGTCATCATCATCATCATCAGGTCTTTATTCGTCTCCACTGCAGGAGCACGACCCTCTCCGCACCACCAGAGCCATACATTGTCCAGAGCAGTCAGAGGATCTGGCCTACACTCTCCACGCTGGCCAGACGGGTTGGAGAGGTCTCTTCGATGTGCATAAACTTTGTTTAGCTTGTGTTTCCTAATTCGCCTTCTACGACATCCATGGGAAGACTTGGAGTGGTCCCATTCTACTCTGCCGGGAATCACACGGATTCCTCGAAGTATGCACTCGTAACTGCAAATCTACTTACTATCTAATCGCTCAGACAAATAATATAAGCATTAAAGAAATCTTCCTTTGAAATAATTTGAGCCTTATGCATAAGCCAACTGCCTTTAAGGGTATTGCGCCAATCAGCATTAGCAATCGTGAGAGAATGGGATTTCTTACTCTTGGTGTTAATGTAGGTAATCATTTATATAGGCAGTTCAGCAATAAAACAGTACAGTATTTTTTGATGCATTCATACTTACGAGTATATACCAAATGCCGTTAAGGGCTATAAAATGCGCCAATCAGCATTAGCAAGCGTTGGGATGCAGAATGTGTTAGTCATGGTATTTATTTAGGTATATATAAACACATAAAAGGGCTGAGCTTGCCCACACGTTCAAACTAAAATGATTAATCGTTCAAATTAAAGATAATGGGCTGAGCTTAAGAATCATTTGAATGTCAGAGAGAGTATTAGTAACAGACTTTGCCCATAACACATCCACCACGGTGTCACCTGGTCCATGGACCATTATGCCCTAAGTAGATACGCCCCTGGCTATCCCGATATTGAATCCCGGGACGGCTTTGACTAATAGTACTCGTAGATTTATTAAATAAATTAACGTCTCCGTGATAAACGAGCGTTTCGAACGCAAATCGGGTTGCCAATTCCATTATCGTAACGACTGCGCCTTAAATGTCTTAAAGACTCTATTTTTCTTAACTTAATCCCGTTTCTCATTTGAGTTATTCAAAATTACAATAACGACGTTTTAATGCAATGTGTTTTATGCGGGTTTAACTTGAAAAGAATTCCTTTTATGTTCTTTGCAAGGATGTTAAAAGGATAATATAGAGCCATATACTCAACAATTCAGAAATTTGAAGATAAAAATCCAAGACTCAACTTGGATTTTTATCTATACGTATTTAAATAATTGTACCTATTTGCAACGTAATATAGTATCGTTGAGTTAGTATCCCAAAGCTCAAGTCTCGAACTTATTTTGGGCCTAGCTCAATCTGTGTTATTTAAATTTTGTTAACACAAATGCAATGCAAAAAAGGGGTGTAATTTTTTGCAGTAAATGTATGCACGACTACCTTTGTATAAGAGTTTCCAAGATCTGAACAGATTTGGAATTATCCCACATATTGGATGGGTTATTGGATTCGATCAACCATTTTATGACACATACATCATAATAATTTTCCTATTAAAAATGTTAAATACAATACTTTTATATTTATTAATAAATACTATTATATTTTTATTAATTATTTTTAATACAAATATGTTATGATATCATACCATAAAATTCAAGATAATTTAAGTTTAACACACACACACTCTTACACGTAACAGATGACAACATCACCATAGGTGAACAAACATGGAATACTGAGTTGTACCATTTTTCGGATACACAAAAGCGCGATCCTACGCATTATCCTACATCCTCCATTCAAATAACAATTACGATTTTTTATTGCAATGTGTTTTCTGCCAGTTTAACTCAAAAAGAATCGTTTAAATTTTTTTTCTGATGTAGCTGGCCGCAAACAAAAAATGTTTTCATGCAAAAAGGAATAAATCAACAGCCGTATAAACTCACCCCCTCATGGACGTGGTTTGGGGCTCATATTGCTAATAAAAACAGGGGCGACCCCAAACGCAGCGAAATGGATACAATAAATAAATGTCGTAATTAACTCTATTCATAGATCAAATTATCTGGCGCATTTAGAGCGAGTCCCACAAATTTCGAGCACAGTGTGACAAAATGTTCGAAGTACAGAAAGGTACACTCGTCTTTTGCACTTGGATTGTTGAGGCGGAGTCCTGTAATGCAAGAATATTTACAAAATAGAAGTTACTAGACCGTCGTCCCATCGCGGTTTTCTTATGAATAAGACAGTGTTTGGCGACTATTATAAATGGACGTAGGGACGAGCGACGGTCTACAGAGATTGTTACACTAGAAGTAATATACATGTTTGAAGAGATTTATAAAAGAAAGAGTAGAGATAATATAATCCGGTTTTATAATGATAATGATTAAGTTGACTACTCAAATGGTCACAGTTTTAGAGGTTAAGTTCAGTACTCTACTTCTAAAACTACGTCTCACCTGAACTGTACTAATCTTATGGAATATTTGTAGTCCATTTAATAACTTTATTGGTAGGTAAAAAGCATAGCATGATTATTTAATTTAAAAATAGGAAAAATGTTAATATACTTGCGTTATCAACATGTACTACGGTAGAGCGACACATCTATATTCTCTGTAATTCACGACGCTACAAATTAGGCCGAAATTGAAAGAAATCGTGCGAATTCGATGCGTTTGACAGTCGGGGGCGGACATTTTGTATTGTGTTCAAAATGGCGGCCGGATGCGTGGACATCTGCGTACCGGTATTATTCGGTAATTGTTTGGAACAAATTAATTTGTACGCCATACTGTCATTGTAATGCCGTCTGTCAGTGTGGCTATTAATCTTGGAGGCTGTTGATGGTGTTATTGATGGATGTGGGAACTAGAATTTGCAAAATCATGTTTATATCGTTCAATCAATTAGGTTCTTGCAATGTGCATGCGCACAGTAAATAAGAGTGATGTAAGAGATTTGATTAAAAATCCATTAAAAATATACTTTACACTTAAATATTTTGTTTTTTTTAATCCTTTAAGGGATGATTCAGCCTGTCGATCAATTAAATTTTTCCTCTTTATCATATTAATAAAGATAGACAACAATATTATGTTGCTTACGACAGGATATTCACGTTTTTATTCCTCACTGATTCTTATGAACAAATCTAAGAACTAAGGCTAGTAGTGCCACTACCATAGGTGGCTATTTCGACATATGACCTACTGTCTTTATTTAGATATTGCCTTATATAGCCGGCGATATGTCTGGTTGGCGCCCATTATGTTGGTGTGCTGTGAATAAGGCTGAGGAGTTAACGCTAGACAGATAAAGCGTTTATTTGATTTACCACAAACAAATAAATTTCAAATACACGAGCAAGTATGTCATGTGTGTGCTGCAGTAAGTCGAAAGACCAAAACTTAGCGATTATACTGGGTATTAGGGTGAACACTCATAACCTTCAAACGATCAGACCAACCAAAGCTGGTGTATTTGCCACTGCACCACGGAGGCCGAAGAAGTCCCAATTTTAATTTAAAAAACTGACATTACCAAAGGTATGTGAAATAATAATAAAACAAAAAAAAAATTCTCGGAGAATTTATTTCAAAGCTAGCGGAGCCACGGGCAAAACTTGAAGATAAAGTTTAGTGTAAGTGAAAGTACAGAACATATGAATTACTGACGCACTGTTTTTCTTTCCCCAATTTAGACCGTCCCCTTCGACATTTTTTAGAGCATATTCATAAAAACAAACAATCAAATTAGTCAAGCTCCAACCAAACACAACACACCCCAATCTCGGCACGTGGAAAAAAAAAAACAAAAAAATGCCTCGTGTTACAAAACGATCGTAAATCGTAGCAGTTACGAGAATAACCTACGGTTGTAAAGATCCGTTTAGATTGGGCGAGTTGCTTTTTTTCATATAGCGTCTTCTGAGGAAAACATCAAAATTTAAAATCAGTCCTAAGATATAAATAACGTAGCTTTGCTTCTACATTTACATCAGATTTTCAATTGTTTTAAAGCATTTGGGCAGAAGAATTCTAATGCTGCTGACTGCTAACAGGGAAATTAACAATTAATAACTAGTTACTTAAGAAATAGACATAGGTGGAACGTAGAAGAACGAAGCAAGTTTAAATTTAACTAAAACAATTTCATGTGGTTTCAACTGTAGCAAAGACTATGACTCAAGATTTTTTTAAATACGCTCTCAACATATTTTGTTCTTGTTTAATAATAAGGAGAACACAATCAGGGGTACATAAAATAAACCAAATGCTAATAATAAACCGATGACTAAAATAGCTTACTAAGTACGAGCGTGATAAAATATTTTTTAATACATTTGGAATTACCAAAAAATAAATTGGCAATCTGATTGGTGTAATGAAAACGGCCTAGTCCGTCAGATACACCATTACGATCCAAGTTTCGATGTCATAAATGATGAAGGTCGTTGTGTAAATAAATTGTTTTTTTTTTTGACACATTTGCTATTAATAGCAAATGTATTGAAAATTTGACCCAACATTTGACATCAGAGTTTAGCTTTAAATCCACCTTAACAATGGAACTTCTACCGATTCTTACTAAGGTAAAACAAATAAATAAATAAAAATAAATATATTTCTGCAGGTACCTATCATCTCTTCGTTCTTCTCTCCCATTTATCTCGCCCATTGTAGACATTGTCTAACGGCGGTTATTATGAACTGTTTACGAGTGATGGCCGAATGTCGTTTTCATAACTATTGAGTGTTTCATGGCTTCCTGCCGAGCTAAAACGACCAGGAAAGTTCTGTGATTTGATGTGATGGGATTCATAGCTTTAAGTTTCATAGACTTAGTCCAAGAGTGAGCCACCAGCCAGTGTGAACCATCGTCACACGCTTTCACGCCCAATCTAGTAAACCGATCATTATGAAATTTTGCGTACACATAGGTTAGGGTACTGAGAAGGACATAGGCTATATATCACGCGGGCAAAGCAGCGGGTAACTAGCTAGTTATTTTATATTTAGGTAGGAAGGGAGATTAATGGCAATTAATATAATATGTTTATGTTTACTATATTATTATGTTAATAAAAACCAGTCCGAACCTTAAAAGGGCGACTCAACCGTCAATATGGACAAAATTTCTTATGGGAGTTATGGGACTAATGCAGGAAATTAGAAAAAAAAATCAACAACAACAATATTGGGCGGCCGACTGAAAACTATTGTATGGGGATTTTCTTTTTCGAATTACCAGCTTTTGTCCCGTAGGAAAAGCTTTTCATATTGACGGGCTGAGTCACCCCTTTAAGCATCGAACAGGGTTTGATTAACATATTGTTTACCTGGTTATAGTATTTTAACTTGGTAAACATAGTTTCAATTCATAAAACTATTTTGTTCCTGACTTGGCAAAATGAATAGGCATACCTACCAGCACTTTAACGATCATCTAAAATTGCCCAGCCCAAAGCAGTTTCGTATTACAATGTAGACAAACTCGTAGTAAACAGTATAATTTTATAACAGGGGAAGCTACTCGATTAGCCAAGCAAAATCGTTAAATTTGATACTTGCAACACAAAATAAAAAGACTGGAGAAGTATGGCTAGCACATTATCTTACTTTCTCTTGTACGCACTAGTTTTTCTGTGTCTATACATGTGCAGATGAAATATTAAATAAACCATAAACTTAAAAATGAAAAATATGATGTAAGTGTTTGGTTGAATAGAGAAAAATGTAGGTATGTTGAACAAAAAATCTGCCTCTTCTTTGTATCTTACTTCAAAAATATCTAATCAAAAAATCATAATATTTTATTTCTTTCACAAAAGATGTGTACAATTGGATGGCAAATTGGAACCTCCTTAAAAAAAATATTATTTCGACCACTGAGATCATAATTCACAATTACAATGAAATAGTCAATTGAAAGAAATAAAATATTATAAATTACATTAAATCAATCAATTATAGAATACAAAAATAAATTAAGTATTTATAGTCTGTACATGAAAAAATGTTTCAGCAAAAGTATGCTTGTGCCAGGAGGCTCCGCTCCTTCTTGGGACAAAGCAAACAGGCAATTTTGTACAGTTATTATACATGCTTTTCTCTTTACTTGCTGCTCGCAAGCCGGCAGCTATGCATGGGTGTAATAAATACAACTCAGCTTTTCCTGAAAAATGCACACTTTAGTCAAAAACCACAACTAAATTGGGCCAGTAGTTTTCAAAATTAGCCTATACAGACAAAGAATAATTTACTTTAAGGAACTAAAATAATATTTTGGATTATATAAGGCATTGCAGTGAAATATTTTATTTAGTTCAGGATCAATAAAAATTTGGATTGACAAATATTTTGGTAGTATACGCAAACGATCGTGTTTCCATTAGTTTGCATCATTCGGCACCTAAATATGTCTGTTATTTGTTTAGAAAACATTAATTTCAAATACATATACATAATAAATATGCTTGCTGCCACAGTCCATTACGTTTATCTGACAATAGATTAGCAATTTTGACACTAACACTACTTCACATCAAAATATAGCGCACACATTGTATGCAGTACTATTTCTGTAGTCTCTTTATTTGCTTTGCGACTCGTAAATAGCTTGCCAGCTAGATTTCCGGCAGTCGTCGAGCTTCTATGCACAATGTGTGAGTCACATACCTCAGGAGATAGCGTGGCCTTTTTTCTAGGTCTTCATACCTTACGTCTTAAATCCAGTAAAAAAGGAAAATATTAGCAAAAAAACTAAAACCGACTTCAACCCTATTCATAAGTGTACAAACTGGAACTATAATGTTGAAAAAAAAGGCTAGACACCACCTTGATCAACCCCACCAGTGATGTAACGCAGCAGAGTTTTCATAAAGTCTGTTACTCAGAAAATTAATACTTTGAAAAGTTCACGAGTCTTGGTTTTAATTACCCCGTAAACTAACTTGTAAGTCATTCTTTATTTTTATTCTATTCGATTTTTTATTTTATGGCTTCCACCGAGATTATGGTGATTCTTCCAATGTCTAGTTTAAAGCGATATATACAGGCCAAGTCTGCGACACACTACTAGTTTATTAATTGTTGACTTACTTCTTTTATCTCATTCTTTGCCAGTCTTGGCGTATCTAACGCCAAGTCTTACAAAAAATGAAATCCCAATCCCAACTAATATTATAAATGCGAAAGTGAGTTTGTTTGTGACGCCGTTACAATCCTGTCTACTGAAATGATCATCATGAAATTTTGCATACACGTTATGTGGAATACGATAAAGGACATAGGCTATCAGCTATCATTCCGGAGAAAAGTCCCGAAGGATCGACATTTTAACGAAAGCGGGGCCGCGGGCATAAGCTAGTTCCTATACTTATAACATTTCGGCAATCAATGTGTCAATTACTGGTCTGTTCCAAAACAATAAACGAAATGAATTGTATTGGTGGTCTGATTCATGCATGATTCGACAAATTCTTCATCTAAATGCCATAAAAATTGTGTCACCATGATAAACACTTTGATAACAATCAAAATTATTTAACTTCCAAGAATGCATAGCGGAATATATAACTCTATTCATGGTAGCATGAGCCTATCGAATGCACATGTTTTACACAATAGTAAATAATTAGTGCAATAAACATAAGCTGATTATCAATAAACTTTTCTGTACCTATTTTATATTCAGAGAAATTATTAAAGCTTCTTCAACGAAAAACAAGTCTGAAAATCAAAGCGTAATTTCCATAATTTTTAACACGTTGTCTACCCAATGGAGCGGAAACCATCCTGGTGCACATTACCTGACCTGACAGGCAAGGTGATGCCTCCCACACACCACGTCACAACCCCTTAAAACTGAATACTAATGAACCCATCTCTAGTATAAAAGGGGAAAGTTCTTAGCTCTCAGCACATTCATTACCAGTCTCCCAAGCAAGTCTTACCAAAGACGAATCTTCAGTAACAAAAAGCAAGTACCAGTAGTAATTATTCATCAATAACATTAGTAGAAACAGCTAAAATCTCAAACATGAAGTTACAAGTCGTGTTCGTGCTAACTTTCATCGCTGTAGTGACCATTGTGTCCAGTAAGTCGACACAACAAGTCTACTGCGGCCGACGACTAGCCATTGCATTGGCCATGATGTGTCCTGATGAAGAAGTGGGTAAGAGATCTTACAACACCATTCCGGACTACGAAGTAGATAACTGGCCCTGGATGACCAAGACCCGAGCATTGGAAGGGCTGCGAGGCAAGAGGCAAGGAGGAGTAGCATCGGAGTGCTGCGATAAGCCATGCTCCCTAAATGAACTGCTGAGCTACTGCGAGTGATGACCTGGCCGCCATGTTGATTGTTTAAGTTTGAGCTCAATAAATTGTTAAGACTGCAAGAATGTGGTTTCATTTCAAACGCCTGAAAGGAGACTGTTCCATGCCCATTTCTGGAAAGGTATGTTTCATTAACGTTTTATGTGCCTACACATAATGTAGCTAACATCATTTTTTAAATATTCTCCATAGATTCTTAGTCCTATTTTAAATAGTCTGAATTAACGTTTTGTAAATGTAAAATGGTTAATGGTTACTCTATTTTTGTCAGTCACTGGACATAATTATGAAACTTACATTTTTGATATTATAAGTTGTAACTCCTTACGTTTTTATAGTCCAAACTTAGATAATAGGCATGTATCTCAAATCGTGACGACACATTTGTTAGCTCCTTTATACATAGATATTTTATATAATATACAGGGTTGATTTGAACTCCCTACCTATATTTAAAATATTGGGGTGAATATGTACATAAATCTCCAAAATTATTTTGCGTTTTAATTTTTATATAGAAATCGTAAAGCGGTTTACAGAATACGTGAATCGTTTTGTAACAGATATTTCAATTTTAAGTGGTTTTGAGTTTTAAATATTGCCAAGGGGTACATCGGCCTATATATTAGTGGTGTTTGTCTTTTAACTTTTACATATATATTACACCTACCTACCTAATTTATATGTTATATCATAGTGGTATCGTCTTTGACGTACCCACGAAGTTTCATAGAAACTAGAGTTGTGCTCCAACTATACACAGATGGCGTTACGTGCTATATAGAATTTCATTTACAACTAAATATAAAACTTCATTGTTTTTGTTTTTCGTGTGTGTTAGTGGCCAACACTGGTGTCAGATTTTTCAAGCTGCCTTAAGGCAACTGACTTAGCTTAATAAAACTTCATATTAAAGCATTTGTTCCAATTATGTATTTAAACTTTAGAATCACTGCGTATTATTCTTTTTACGCTTTCATCACACATCCGAATAGGGAATATGCATGAAAAAATATCTGTTATCTTACCAGTTTATCCAAAAATATTCAAAAGTAAAGTACTGTAAGAGAAAACAGAATAAAATTTGGTTGAAAAACGAACGAGATAAAATGATTTTACGAAAATATGTCTAACTCACTCGCGAAAACACTATTTTATATGGCAAATGTATGCATGACATAGACTATGACGTCACTAGTTCATATCGGACTTCTCTTTCTTATTTTAACTTTAAAGATTCGCATCTTCGTCGTTAATTAAGATATTTTAAAAGTTCTTTCATATTTTTTTACTGCGCTTATTAATGATTATATTCAGCAAATAAAAAAATTACGTGCATACTCCCTATTGGTCTAGTCAACTAGCAGTGAACCTACCGCCATCTAACGGTGACTTTTGAAACTTAGCTTGCAAGAGCACGTGCCTCCAAATGAGACATTTATTCCTGAAGAATATCTACCTATGGTTTTATTAAAATTAATATAACGCTTTTTATAAACAATTACATCGCCAAGAATATAAATTGTTTCCTATAGACCGCAAAACCTATTTAATTACCATAAACATGTACACCAACAAACAAATTGTACAACATCTCTATAAAAACCGGACCACCCATGCTTACCGTGACTTACGGTCGTCCACCCGCGTTCCATCCCCCGCGGTGACCATTCGCAGACCCATGTGACCATTTCTCACATTAACCAGTTTTTAAACGGTTATAAACAAGTCTATTTATAAAAAACTAGCATTTATACCGCGACTTCGTCTGTTTAAATTATAGCCAATGTCACTCGCAGATAAATTAGCTTTCTGTATGTGAAATAAAATTGAAAATAACGTCAAGTTTCGAAGCATATTCAATGCAAACGAACAAGCAATCCAATATTTTTGTCTTTATAATATTATTAAAGATTGCATCGCCAATAATCTAAATTGCGTAGAGTATCAATATTATATTGATACTCTAAGTATAAATTGTTTCATACAGCTCTAAAAAAACCGGGCCACCCATGCCTACCGTGACTTACGGTCGTCCACCCGCGTTCCATCCCCCGCGGTGACCATTTGCGGACCCATGCGACCGTTTCTCATATTAACCAGCTTTTAAATGGTATTACATACTTAAGTCTTTTTATAAATTCTCTATCTATTTTCCTTCTATCTATTTATTTAAAATAATAATAAACAAGACTGCTTTACAAAACAAATATATGACCATTCCTCATATTGAGCAGTTTTTAAACGGTCTTACAGAATTTTATCTATAAAACGGTTTCTTTCAAATAATAAAAATAACGAAATGTTTATGATACCTCGAAGCTATACCTTAAGCCGTTGGCTGTCATCATTGATGGAGGTCTTTAAGCAGTGTTGGTCACTTACACACAAGAATAACAAACAAACAAACCTCAGACATCCAAATGTGTTAGCATATGATGAGCCCGACAAATTCCATACATACATGAACTCTGAAAACATCACATACAAATGTATAAGAGATAAACGTTACTCTCTTACTGGGAGAATCAGTCGGGTAAAAAATAAACCTAAGCTTATCAAGTTGTAAAAATTATTGACTGATATATGAAATTGTTATTGGAATTTTATCACAAGTATGACCTGATTCAGACAGTGGCTCTTTAATTCTATGTAAAGTGGTTATTCACTCGAGAATCTTGTATCACATGCAAATGCTATAAGAATATCATCGAACAAATGGATCCACTCTATTTCACTTACTCCAGGGTTTTAAAATGTAGAGCGGACTGTAAAGAAGCTAACATATGGTGTGAATGTCTATTTTATGCTCCTAGGTCTCTAGGTATTTTATGTTCATAGATCTTGGTTGCAGCGGGTTGGAAGCGTTATCCATGGTTTGTTCACCTCCTGAATAATATTAATTAAAATTGTAATGTTTTCCCCCGATTTGCAAATTTACTTAAGAAATAAAGACGTTAATTTTTTTTTGTATTGATATGTTCAGTTTCGAGGGAAACAGCGACTGACTTTTTGTGTATAATACTCGTACTAGTATAGTTTTGTAGTTTATGAGAATTGCTCGGTTTAAGTACATATTCCTCTAAAATTGTAAACTATGCTTTATTTTGCTATATTCGTCAGAGACTAATATACTTAGTTACTCACTAACTTCCGCACATCTTATATAATCTTCAAAAATAATCTGAAATATCGAAAACAGTTAAATTTATAACTGTATTATAAATATTATAATCTCAAAAAAGCCTACGACTTTCACCCCACCACTGAACCTTGACCCATCTTTGCAGTCAAAACTTCTGCTTTAAATGTCCAAAAAAGGGACAGTAAGGGTTATTCCACTTCACTCCCGTATATTATTTTAAAACTTTACCATCTATTATGTGCAGACTTTTACTACAATACCTTTTTTTTCTTAAGCATGAGAAGATCTTTATTTTAAATACTTATAATCTAGTTCAAGATAAAAATCCAATAATCTGAATAGATTTTTCTAAACAAATTTTAAAGTTCTTGTCATTTTGAAGATTGAACTGGAATTCCTTAGTTTGAATGTTCCCATCCATAACTGGGGTTCTATTACATTGGTTTTTGACAGTAATAGGCAATTTGCGTGATGGGTGGCATCAACTCAGGAACGATTAGGCAAAGTGACTTCAAAGACAACAAATTTTAATGTTCTTGTTAGTAATTAAAAAACCGGCCAAGTGCGTGTCGGGCCACGCGCAGTATAGGGTTCCGTAGTTGCGAATGACAACTTTGAGTACACACTGTTTACACTCGCACCTCACAGTTTAACGACCAAAAACATCTAACAATAAAGATTGTATGAAATTTTACATTTTCCAGTACATTTTATAAGTTGGTTGCCTATAACTTTTTAGTTTGTTCTTAGTACTTAGCTCTGATAGTTTTCCTTTCAACTTCAGTATATATACTACTGCTGTAATTTTTTTCACGTATCTATATATAACCGTTTAGGAGATAGAGGGGGGGGACACGTACCTCTAACAAAAATTTGCAATTTAAAACCAAATATTTCGGAAACGGATCCCTAAATCGAAAAATGGTGTTCTCAACCTCACAATATTTTTCAAAGACCTTTTTAACGATACCCCACAAGATGGGTAAGTAGAGAAAAAAAAAATGACTCCCCCACTTTACTTGTAGGGGAGCTACCCAAAAAAAAATTTTTTTTCAAGATTTTTTTCTACGACTTTTTTGCCATGATTAATATACATACTCATACCAAATTACAGCTTTCTAGTACTTATGGTCTCTGAGTAAAACCGCGGACGGACAGACAGACAGACAGACAGACAGACAGACAGACAGACATGGCGAAACTATAAGGGTTCCTAGTTTACTACGGAACCCTAAAAAGAAATCTGTTCGAAAATTGAATTGGAATGCCTTAGTTGACTAAATAATGTTTTAAAGTGAAAAGTTTGAGTCTTCGGAGTGAAGTGGAAAGGCCCATCCATATCTCCTTCTATAACATTGGTTTTTGACAGTAATAGCCAGTTTGCGTGATAAAAGGCATCAGCTCGGAAACGATTAGGCAAAGTGACTGCAAAGTGAAAAAGTGAAAGCCTTGTTTGAAGGACATAATGTGACCGAACTGGTGATTTGTATGTTTTTATGATGGGTTGCTTACGTTGGGGGGAATGTAATGGATGGTACCACTATACGCATGTTACTTTAAGTGTTATGGAAAAACAAACCGACTTAATGCGAGTCTGACTCGCGTGCGATGAGTTTGTTGTTACTTATTTTATAAACATGCACTTGTACTTAGGAAAAGGAAAAGACTATGGATCTCCACTTGCTAAGATCCTGACCAATTAAACTCTAGCTTCATCTACACTTATCACTTTTGATTGAGTAATTATGAGTGTTTAAAAAAGGCCGCACTGTATAGTGTTCGAAACGTTAGTTGTATAAATAATGTAATAAACGCGATAAAACCGTATTAAAATTAATTTTATTTAAATGTGTAACAATCGCGAAAACATTAGAAAAAATTATGAGTGTATTTTTAATATTGTAGGCGGAACCGTGGCGCAGCGGTCATCACGCCTGTGGCGCGGATGGTCCCGGGTTCGATCCCCGGTCAGGTCAAGATGAAAAATGATCTTTTTCAGATTGACCTGGGTCTTGGATGTTTATCTATATATGTATTTGTTATAAAATATAGTATCGTTGAGTTAGTATCCCATAACACAAGTCTTACTTAAGAACTTACTTTGGGGCTAGCTCAAACTGTGTGATTTGTCCAAAAAAAAAAAAAGAACAATGATGTAATATTGCAATAGTTTTTCATCTTCCATACTAGTCTGGGAGAAAAGAAAAACGTAGAAAGTACCAGCTGTTACTCTTCTCTTGAAGATTGTAAAAACCAATTTAGGGAATGGGCGAATACCTATCTGAAAAATCAAGTCAATAGGCGATGCAGGACTATTTTAATTCAGTTTTCCACCTACAAGGCCACCAACACAATAAACGACCTTTGGGTTTTCATTAACCTGTCGTCTGTCTACTCCGCAAGGGAAAAAGATGTGATATTATATAAGTATGTTTTCTTAACTTCTAAAATCAAAATCTCGTACCTGTGTAGGCCTACCTCCTTTTTTTTTTTAAATTGACTACGTAGTTAGCTCCAAATGAGCTTTCGCTACTACCTACAATTATTCTTATATCCAAATGGGAGTCCCAACCTCAAGCGACTTCAACACAATGGACAAAACCGCACAAAAAGATTAACCGTTACAAAAACATTCGATTCGCACCCTTATACCTCACAAAATAAAGCTTATCATCAAGGGCTCAATAAAAGGTTTGCTTAGGTCGAATACAAAAGGCGACTGTTTCTTTGTAAGTCGGTTAAACAATTATTGAGTTATTACTTCCGTATGTCAATTTGGCAATAGATTTACATAGCAAACAATAGGCTGCGCTTGTAGTCAGAAGGCGGAGATGAAATGGAACTATGATGAAATGGAGATAAGTTTTTTGAATGAGAGATGGTTGGCTTGCGTATAAACATCTACATTGCTTCTAGAGGTATGAGAAAACAGTTTTTTTTTTTTTATTGTTAGGTTCGCAAACTAGTTGTTACATAGTTTAAACTAAATGTACATATAGATTTATATAAAACATTTGCAACAACCTTCTATGAGCGAACACAGCATGCACATAATATTTAGATATAATGAGGTCTCACTCTCTATATTAAGGCTCTGTAACACCTAATAATAATAGTACGTAATGGTAATCGCGCGATAATAGTACATACTGGTAATGAAATAAGGTTAAAAGTGGCGATGCCGGTAGGCGATCTCAGTTCGAACCCGTATCTGTGATTTCGGCCGCTTTTTGTCGGTTTTAATTTAAAAATTAATTATAACCAAATATTGTAATATTTTTAGGTATCCATTTAGCTCAGTAAGTTTTACTTGTAATAGATGAAAAAAAAAAGGTAGTTATCGCTGAAAATATCAAGTAATTCGCGACGAAACCTTTTCTGGATGTAGCTTTTTGCCATTTTATTTTCCTAGGCCTTAAATATTTTTTTGAAAATATTTTTATGTAATCATTTATTTTAATCTTTGAACTGTACTTCATATTTTTTTCATGCTAGTATTCCATGAAAAATAAGGCTAACTGCGCGACGAAAAAATAGACGTTTTACGGCAGTGCGTGAATTACAGCGCCTTAATTACTTTCGTATGTCAATTTGGCGATAGATTTACATAGCAAACAATGGATTTACGCTTGTAGTCAGAAGGCGGAGACGAAATAAAACTATGATGTAATGGAGATAAGTTCTTGAATGAATGGTTAGCTTGCATGTAAACATCTACACTGCTTCTAGAGGTATAAGAACGCCATCTTTGATATAAAAAGGTCTCTCACACTGTTAATATTAAATACTATTATTCTATGGAAAGCAACCCCGGACGCGGTCCCCACTCGGATTGCCCACAAGTGGCATAAAAATATATCGAGCTTCTCCGTGCTTCGGAAGTTAAGCTACATATGTCAGATGCCTTGAGGCAGCTTGAAAAATCTGACACTAGTGTTGGCCACTAACACACACGAAAAAACAAAAGAAACTCAATAATATTAATTAATTACTTTCGTGTGTCAATTTGGACATAGATTTACATAGCAAACAATGGGCTTACGCTTGTAGGCTCATAAGGCGGAGACGAAATAGATCTATGATGTAATGGCGATAAGTTCTTGAATGAATGTTTAACTTGCGTATTAACATCTACACTGCTTCTAAAGGTATGAGAACGCCATCTTTGATATAAAAAGTCTCTCACACTGTTAATATTAAATACTATTATTCTATGGAAAGCAACCCTGGACGCGGTCCCCATTTGGATTGCCAACAAGTGCCATAAAGATATCTCGAGCTTCTCCGTGCTTCGGAAGGCACGTTAAGCCGTTGGTCCCGGCTGTCATTATTGGTGGCAGTCGTTGAGCTTCATATATCAGATGCCTTTAGGTTGCTTGGAAAATCTGAAACTAGTGTTGGCCACTTACAATTAAATTTTTATTATATATATAATAGTTATTATTATTTAATAATTAATTATTTGTTTATTATTATTTTTTATTTTTAGGGTAGCTCCCATACAGGTTGAGGGAGTAATATTTTTTGTTCTTATACAAACCCATCGTGTTGGGTATTGTATTAAATAGGTCTTTTAAAAAATATTGTGAGGTTGAGAACACCATTTTTCGATTTAGGGATCCGTTTCCGAAATATTTGGTTTTAAAGCAAGCAAATTTTTGTTAGAGGTAAGTGTCCGCCCCTCTATCTGCTAAACGGTTATATATAGATACGTGAAAAAAATCACAACAGTAGTATATATACTGAAGTTGAAAGGAAAACTATCAGAGCGGAGTACTAAGTACAAACTAAAAAGGCAACCAACTTATAAAATGTACTCGAAAATGTAAAATTTCATACAATTTTCATTGTTTGATGTTTTCGGTCGGTAAACTGAGGGGTGGGAGGGTGAACAGTGTGAACTCAAAGTTGTCATTCGCAACTACGGAACCCTACATCTACACTGCTTCTAGAGGAAGTCAGTAACGATTGCATTTTAGACAGTACTTACAGATAAATACAAATAAATTATTTTTCATTAAAAAGCCAATATTTTTATAAAATATTTTGAATATTATCAAAACATAAGATGTCCAGCCTAATCTAGCAAACCGGTCGTGTTGATTTGATCCCAGCAATCTCAGATTGGCCACACTGATTGCACACCCTACATTGCGCGCAACCTCAAACTCGGCAATTAAGAGAGGCGCGTAAACAAAATATTTTGCAACCCAAGTAAACACTTGTTGTGCATGTAATTATTGTATCTGTGTAGGTGCATTGAATAATTATAATGTTTGTTTGTTTTGTTTTTCGTATGTGTGGCCAACACTGGTGTCAGATTTTTCAAGCTGCTTTATAAGGCATCTGACATAGCTTAACGACTGCCATCAACGATCACAGCCGGGACCAACGGCTTAACGTGCCTTCCAAAGCACGGAGGAGGTCGAGATATTTTTATGCCACTTGCGGTCACCCATCCAAGTAGGGACTGCACCAGGGGTTGCTTAACATACGTAAGCGCTCATAGAGCTCACACCCACTGGACCATCGGGCTCCTCAAATATAATAGTGCAGTCCGAATCAAACTTTATGGCAGCTCGGATGTTAGCTGCGAGCTGCGCAGTACGCGCCCCGCCTCCCCGCGCGCGCCCCGCTGAAACTAATATTGTGTACTGCGCATCGACTCGCGCGGTGTTCCGAGTCACCAAAACGTTTTAATTTGGACTGTAGCTTTGAGAACTGTAGACCTAACGAGAAAACAGCTTTAAATTTAAATCCACCAAAAACTCTCTGATAATTAGCTATCTTTAACCACCTGGAGGATATAAGGAGACGATGGCACAGTGGGTGTTATATGCATTACTAGCGCTCACGCGTGTTAAGCAACTCCGGGCGCAGTCCCCACTTTGAAGGGTGGCCGCAAGTGGCATAAAAATATCTCGAGTTTCTCCGTGCTTTGGGAGGCACGTTATGTCGGTCCCGGCTTCATCATTGATAGCAGTCGTTTAGCTATGTCCAATTTCAAATTACCACCAGTGGGAAATGATATCGACTAATAAAAATGAAAAATAATATGTATTATAAATGGTTACAAAAATTAATTTCACGTCAAAGAAAATCACCGTATAGTTACTAGAAATATCGCGTAGTTAACAGGCCAACCAAAAAAAAAAAGAAAACTAGTAATTCTTTACTTTACTAGTAATTAGCTTTGCCTGCTTGATTGATAGCGCTGTCTAGCATGTTTGCTTTTAAAGAATAGTTTGTATCAAAAATGGCTAATAAAATGAAGTTCACGTCAAAAAAATCAGCGTTTAATATAACTTCTATTTAAAATGTATTATCATATCTTAATAAACGTCAAAAGTGGCTTATAATCGTGTCTGTTGTATGTAACTAGCAAATGTTTGTTTTTTGTGTGTGTAAGTGGCCAACACTGGTGTCAGATTTTTCAAGCTGCCTCAAGGCATCTGCCATAGCTTAACGACTGCCATCAACGATGACAGCCGGGACCAACGGTTTAACGTGCCTTCCGAAGCATGGAGGATCTCGAAATATTTTTATGCCACTTGCGGTCACCCATCTAAGTAGGGACTGCGCCCGGGGTTGCTTAACATGTGGAAGCGCTTATAGTGCTTACTTATTAGGCCATCGGGCTCTTCTAATATGACTAGCTAATAAATGCACGCCAAAAACTGTGCCAGGCAATCGCCACTTTGAGCGCGCGCCAACTCACTATCAGCGGTGACATACGCGCGGCGTTATCTAACGTTCTTTTTTTCTTTTTTTTTCTCTTTGCTGGTGTACTCAGCCAGCTCACGGCCTATCAACTAACCGAGGTTTTAACCTCTTTGAAGATAAAACCTCGAGGAGTGGCCGAATATGTTTGAAAAAAATATTCTAAATTTCACCACGTAAAATTTTTACATTTCTTTGCACGCTTAACTATAGGTATTCAATAATTCGATTAATAATCTAATAGTATTGTTTTAATTTATAATACTAGTTATTCAAAATTACGCAAGACATAATGTCGTCCGTACAAACGATAGTTACAAATGCGGGAGCGTGTCATAAGCCAAGACCCTTTGGTACACGAAGTATTCAAAGCCAATTCGTCATACCATTGATAATTGTTTTAAAAATATTTTTTTTTTCGACGCACACGAATACTTATTTGTCCGTATATATTTATTTATTTAAAAATACGCAAGTGAAAACGTTTTCTGTAAAATAATAATATTATCAGTAGTACCAGTATAGTATTTTCTACGCAAAAACATGTTTACCACTTCTCTCAGAGCTATTCCTATGGCTGCTGTTTTAATTAAATTACTAACGTTATTTCTCGTAATTATTACTGTGCAAGTTTTCTACATAAAATAAAATCTAGATGCTGATTACATTCCTGAGTGAGCGATTATGTTATTTACCTATCTAGGAACATAATCTGATCTGCGTTTAAGTAAATAAATTACAAGATAAATAAAGTTACCATTCCTGCTTGTAAATTTGTCATATAAATCAATGTTTGATGAATACTTATGGTTGAAGCCGCTAATTTAAGTAAATTTAAGTTTAAAATAAATCGGTAATGTAATATGAACTCTATCGCACCACCCAAACTGATTTTTCTGATTGGTCCAATGGTCGACTGGTAGAGAATGCCATATGGCATTAAGTCCTCCATTTGTTAAATAAGTGTAATTTTATGTTAAATAAGGAATATGCTGCTCAACTTACGCAGATATAAATAAATTAATATCATATCAGACAAATCACACAAATTGAGTTATCCCACAGTAAATCGTATGACACTACCTCAAAGATACAATTGAGATGTAGGGTCCCTAAGTGTTATGCCAGCAAAAATTTGTAGAAATGCAAAATGTGCTATTTTCTACTCACTTGTGATATAGTTTACATCAGGATTTTCTTTATTAACTTTTTACTGTAATTATGATATCATATCACAGCACATTGAGGCATTTTTACGCTTTTTTTGGGCACGAATTGGTAGACAGAGTCTGCAACTTTCGCCTACTAGTCGGGCGTGGATTGGCACACGGTATTAACTATTATAAGTTTCATCTCTAGAAAGACGCGAACGCATTCCTGCTCTGTGCTTTTAGGCAAGGTTGGATTACCGAGTTGTCGCTCCCGATATGCTTGTCGTTTGCCTTAGACGATTTTGCAAATTGATTTTAGTGGACTTTATAATATGAAATTGGTGTAGTTTGGTGTTATAAATGCTCGTGCTCCAGAACAATTTGTGAAATAGTTAAAGTAGACTGTTAAATGAACTCGTATAGATTTATCACAGAAGCTCCCACGAGGCTACCAAAGAACTTACGCCATCTTTGATGCCACATGCAGTACAACACCGATACTTAGTATCTCATTATACTGGACATTGGCAGAATCTCTGAAATCTCGGTGGAAGCCATAATTTAAAAGAAGAAAGAAATAAAGCCAAGCCAAACTATGGTCTCATCCTGTAAAATTATAATATCTATGACCGTCATTTTTTTTTTTTTACTGTACACATATTTTGCTATAGTATCACGGTTCTTATTTAGGTACATTCAGTCGTCAGCAGCATCAGTGTAGTAGTTTCATTCTGTTACGAAGACCAGAGTAGTGAGATTCCGTGCTTCTATAATGAATTTATTGCGTAAGTTAAAATAATTCACAATTCATTAATTCACAGAACTAATCTTCTTCTTCTTCTCTAAATATATAAAAGGCAAAACTGACTAACTCATCTATCAACGCACAGCCGAAGCTACAAACGGATTTCGCTGGAATTTGGCATACAGATAGTTAAAATGACGTAGGCATCCGTTAAGAAAGGATTTTTGAAAATTCACCCCCTAAACGGGTGAAAAGGGGTACGAACACCACGCGGACAAGGTCGCGGGAAAAAGCTAGTGTAATAAAGTTCTGTGGTATTATTTAATACATATTCCTTACAGTATATAGTAAGTAACTTCTACCGTAATCAGTTAAAATACCCTACATCCACAAACATGCAATTAGCAGAGCCAATCTTAAAATCTACCCAAGCCATGTTCTCAAATTAATGCTGTGCTTCTAAATTATTCAATTTTATTTAATTATTTTAATGGCTGCCTCTATTACATGGATCGAGGGTAATTTTGCTGTGCCGTACCTATACTTGGGACATAAATTAGATACTAGTACAGATGAGAACACAAAATATAAGAAGTGAGCTATATAAACGCTCACATAGACTTTTACTTGCATGCGTATATCTATTATCAAAAGGACCCGGGTTTGAGTCCTGCAACCGGAATAACATTGAGCCGAAAAAAATACTAGATGTTGATCAATTTACTACACAGGCTTTTCTTTCATCATCATCACGTCTTTTTTAGTCTCCACTGCAGGAACGTGACTCTCTCTGTACTACCAGAACCATACATTAGCCAGGGCAGTCGGAGGATTTGGCCTACGTTCTCCGCACTAGCCAGACGGGTTAAATTGGAGAGGTCTCTTTGATGTTGTTTTGTTTAGCTTGTGTTTCCTAAGTCGCCTTCTAGGACATCCACGGGAAGACTTGGAGTGGTCCTATTCTACTCTGCCGGGAACCACAGCATCAAGTCCATACTTCTTGGGTTTTCCCCTTCTTACAACGTTCCATACGCGTTACTAAAGTACCTTTCATAATTCTTATCATTTCATAATTTCACTCATCTTCTCTCTTGTTTGTTGTTTTTCGTATGTGTAAGTTGGTCAACAGCATCTTACATAGCTTAACGACTGCCATCAACGATGACAGCCGGGACCAACGGCTTAACGTGCCTTCCGAAGCACGGAGGAGTTCGAGATATTTTTATGCCACTTGCGGTCACCCACCCAAGTAGGGAATGCACCAGGGGTTGCTTAACATACGTAAGCGCTCAAAGAGCTCACACTGGACCATCGGGCTCTTCTTCTCTAAATATATAAAAGGCAAACCTGACTGACTCGTCAGCTGAAACTACTAAACCGATTTCCTTGAAATTTGGCATAGTGATATTTGTAATGTCGTAGGCACCCGCTAAGAAAGGATTTTTAAAAATTCGCCCCCTAAACGGGTGAAAGAGGGGTTACAATTTTCTATGGTGGTCCGTCATTTTTAAAACTCTGAAACTTTGTTTTTAGTTTACCGATTAGAAATAAAGAATTACGTGTCCTAGGGTTCTTGAAAATTCTACCCATAAGGGGCTGAAAAAGGTCTTGAAAACAAGATTACCTAGTTATTTTTTATTTTATATTTAATTTATTGCACATACAATCATAATGATTTGTACAAAAGGTAATAACTTAATGCTAAGCATTGTCTACCAGTTTTACCCTAGGGATGTGGTGAAAAGTTGATAGTAGGGGTGCAAGTTGTAAAGATAGATGTAAGAAACAATTATTAAGTTTGACTTAAAAATATTATAGATAATAAAACATGTTATTTATTATACATACGACAAAAAAAAAGTTGTTATATTTAATTAGTTATTAGAATTGAGATATATATACATACCTACATAAATATTAATATATCATAACATAAATAAACATACATATATATATATATATATATATATATACTATATCATAAATAAACATACATATACTATTGCAGCTAAACTTGATCGCGATAATGTCTAGTAACAAGCATTTTGAAGTGATCACGCGACTGCGCCCTCATAATGTTGTCAGGGGGGGCGTTCCAAAGTCGTATAGCCGTAACAGCGAAAGAATTGGAAAGAAAATTAGTGTGATGACGTGGAATAGCTAGACATAAACTGTCTGAAGAGCGCAGAATTCTTTCATGGGTGGAGCATAGAAGCTGAAATTGTGAGGTCAAGTAAGTGGGGGCTAACGGATTATAGAGAATGCTATGAAGATGACATAAGATATGTAAATTTCTGCGCTGTCGGATGGTGAGCCATTTAAGCTGTGAACGATAAGAGGATACATGATCATACTTGCGTAAACAAAATATGAACCTTATGCAGTTGTTTAGAAGGCGGTCTAATTTATTGAGTTGATTTTCAGTTATGTCCACATAGCACACATCAGCATAATCAATGATGGGAAGGATAAGGGATTGGGCCAGCATTAATTTGGTTTCGAAAGGAAGAAAATTCTTGAGGAGATTCAGTTGATGCATAGACGTAAATACTTTGCGACTGACTTCTGCGATATGGGTATCCCAGCTTAACTTTTCATCGATAAAAAGACCTAGATTTTTAACCGATTTCGAAAAAGGTACAATATTGCCATTATAAACTATGTTAGGTAATGAATCAGGGTCAAGATGTGCTAACTGTCGTTTACTACCTACAATTATGGCTTTGCACTTTGAAGAGTTAACCGCAACGCCATAGCTGTTAGACCATTCATATATACTACGAAGATTAGTATTAAGTGATGCTATAGCACTGCTTATGTTATTTACATCAGTTTGCATATAAAGTTGCAAGTCATCGGCGTAAAAATGATATGAACCATTTAGTAGACGTGAGAGTGTGTTGATAAAAATTGAAAAAAGAATGGGAGAAAGCACACCACCTTGTGGGACACAAGCTGTCACATCCCTCCATTCTGAATCAGATTGTTCAGAACGCACGCACTGCCGGCGCCCATGAAGATATGAGGAAAACCAATCGATCACTGAGGGTGATATATTCAAATGTGACAAAACAGCTAAAAGAATATCCATATTAACAGTGTTAAATGCGTTGGAAAAATCAATTAAAACAATTACCGTTACCAGAGTGTTCTCCAAGCCAGTTCAGTTAAACTATTTTATTCGAAACTTTACAAGAGTACTCCTATCAATAAATAAGTAAACAAGTGTTTCAGGCTCTTTTAGAATTCAACCCCTAAAAAAAATAACCGAACTCTACGCGGACAAAGTTGCGGGCAAAAGTTAGTTCATTAATAATATAAAAATTGCTGATTTTAGTCGTAATTGACGACTAGTTTCGGTTTCTTACTGAATTGACAAAATGAACCCACCATATCGCTCGCTTAACAGAAGGGTGAGTCTCTTCTTCTATAATGCATCTAGTTTGTGCTCGGGTCTAATATTGATATTGAATGTCTAAGCTTATGGATCTAAATTATCGGCTGTGAGTCTCACTGTAAAGGCTGAGCTAAATCAACCTAATCTTTTGAGTTTTGATTTTTAATTGCCTCGTATTAGTTTAAAGGGTTTTTTATGTTCAGCTCACAACTTCTTTAAGTTTGTGAGTCAAATGCTGGTAGAGGTGTCCAACGACCAGAGGGCTGGCAATTTCTTTGCACAAGGAATAAGCATTGCCATACAACGTGGTAATGCTGCCAGCCTTCTGGGCACACTTCCGCACGGCAGTGATTTGCGGGACATTTTTTATTTATAGGTTTTTTGTTAATAGAAATTATTGTTATTTTTAGCTTTAATTATATAACTTTTTCATTTTAGTTTAAGTAGGTTGTAATTAAATAATTTTGTTTGTATGACAAAACACAAAGCCGCGTTTGGCCGCACTTGAAAAAATTTTTTTTTCTAATTATTTCAAAAATCGACCAAGTGCGAGTCAGACTAGCGCATGAAGGGTTCCGTACCGTAATCTTTACAACATTAGACTATCGAGGAAAAAACGGTAAAAAACCACGTTTGTTGTATAGAAGTTCTGATGAGATTGTGCAGTGCATTTTTCAATCACGATATTTTTCTACACCTAAAGCTATAAAAAAGCTGACTACATGAGTGGGACTGAACGACAAACTCGGAGGTACAAGTCGAGCCCGCTAAAAGAAAATCAAATCAAACTTGATACCTTCCGTTTATGGGTTGAGCTCTCAAACCACTGCGCTAATCCCGGAAACTACCAAACAAAGTAGGCATCTCTTAATCAATGGTGTAATTATTGTACACGTTTATTATAATACCTGATATATCAGAGTGAGTAAGTTAATATTTAATTTGAAAAGCACAGACAGAAATACGATGACCACCAAAAAAACAAGCAAAAAAATTCAAAAGATATTATCACCAGCTAGAAATTACAAGGACAAAGTTGCGGAAAAATGCTGGTTTTAAAATAAAAAATCCACAACAAAATATCAATTTCAGTTACCAGCAAGACAAAACAGTGTAATCTTAAACTAACATGTTATTTAGCATGTTTCACTGACATATGGACTCATGTCAAGGTAAACGCACAGACAGACAGAAGAACAATGTGCCGTCACGCATTGCCAAACAGTCGCCAAAATAGAACGGACATTTATAAAAGTCTGAGATAAAAATACTTTCTAGAGCTGTAGTATAATTTAAAATGTAATATTTTTATACAACTAAGAAAGCTGTATGTAGGCTTAATGAAACATACAATCATTTAAAAAAAAAAACAAACAAAAAACAGGCATACGGCCCACCAGATGGAAAGTGGTTACCGTAGCCTATGAGCGCCTGCAATACCTGAAGTGCCACTCGCGCTTTGCCGACCCTGAAGAAGTCTTTTCACGCCCTTTTTTAAGAACCCCATGTAGTTGTCACTTGGGAAAACCATGGCAGGGAGTTCGTTCCATAACTGCAGCGTACGTGAAAGTAAGTTCCGTACAAAATGGAATGTAAGCAATCATTTAGGATTTAAGGTGTGAGGATAAACTTTCTGTTGGTGGCGTGAGGTGCGATTATGGGAAGTCGCCAGTCGCCGTATACATCATTTCAAACAATTCCTCGCAGCAAAGCTCATTATACAAACAGTAGTTGCGAGTTATTATTATTTTATTTATTTTCATTAAATTCTGACATTTATTGATGTAATTCCAAATTTTAATTTTGACATATTATTTATCAATGTAATGTATTTTTTTTAAACTGTTATTTAATACTCAAAATATGGACCTGTAATCGTTGTCTGAAATAAATAAATGAATGAAAATGAAGCCACTCCTCTTATTCATCGAAGTAGTTTCAGGTTATATGCTCAGATGTGACGTGCCAGAATCCGGGTTCATTTCCATAGAAAAGCAGAAAGAATATTTTTAAACTGTTTAGTGGTCGCCTAGTTTTCGCAATCACTAACTTACGTTACAGAAATAATGATAGTACCAATGCTAATTTGTTCAGTCACTGAACTTCAAAGCTCTACGACTACGGGTGCAACTAGGAACCCACTTGGATGCGAGATAAATAGGTATGTGTAACTAAAATTATGTGTGCTTACGTAAATTTATAAAGCCTTACACTTACACTAAACACTGCCCATCCTTCTAAAATAAATCTTCCTCAACAACCAGTTAATTTTATCCCGCCTGTACGCTATTGTATTACAAATAATTACCACCACGTATCTCCAGATCTTGATCTCGGTGGATAAGCTTTATAGCCTCTTTCTGTGTAAACTGGTGTGATACACGGGTTATAAATGGTTATAATGTGTTCTTACGTCGTTTTAAGATTTATTTCATTACATTTATAACTAATGTTGATGAATTTTGACAAAACTAGCCTTTATTCACAGCTTCGCTTGCGATAAATTTGTCTACTCGTTTGAAAATGAAATAAAAATGAAAATATATTTATTTCCCAAAAAAATTTTGATACAGCTGTTTTTAAAACACATGTTAACATTATTATTATTATATAATCCGTAACACAATTTCTTGCGTATCCATACTAGGCAGAGCCTGTATTATGGCTACATAAACGAAATTACAAAAAAAAAATCTGTTTGCATCGCTAGTTAGAATCTTACGCGAACAGTAGGTACTTTTTTCGGGATGAAAGGTACCATAGGTCATTCTAAGTACGATAAGAAGATAAAGCGTGAAGAGGTAACAAATATAAAAACTCACTTTCGAATTTGTAATACTAGTTGGGATTGTGGTTATTTAAAGTAGGTAAAAATATTGTAGGTTTTATTTTTGTACTAGAAAATCCTAACGTATTACTAAATAGTAATATAATAATAGGTATTATCTGAATCTCGTTGAATAAGCATTATGGCCTATTACCAAAACAGTACACCACAACACCGGTTTATACCGGTAAACTGTTGTTAACTTTAATATCACCCAGCTTTATTTTGGTATTTTATTTCATTTAATTTATAAATTTTAGTTATTTTTTTCAAATGTAAGACGATTTATACATTTATTTTAATAATCACAGTATAAGATACTAAGTATCGGTGTTGTACGGTATGTGACATCAAAGATGGCGTACGAGTATGTTCTTTGGCAGCCTCGTGGGAGATATTGGCGACAAATCTATACGAGTCCATTTAACAGACTACTTTAACTATTTCACAAATTGTTCTCGAGCACGAGCATTTATAACACCAAACTACACCAATTTCATATTATAAAGTCCACTAAAATCAATTTGCAAAATTGTATAAGGCAAACGACAACAGAACCCCTTGACTTCCCACCAAAAACTCCGGAGATATGATTATAATGGGCTCCTAGTTTCGTTGTGTGGTTTATTTCATTATATTTTAAGTGATGCTTATTTGATTTCTTACTTTATTGAAATGTTTTAATATTTTTAAATAAAGTACTTTAAAAATTAATTAGCAACAGACACTTTCAAGAGATATTTCTTGGTACATTTTATAAGCGTTATTATGATCCTTGTTTAGTGACTTATTTTATTTTGTTTCTAATTGATGGTAATTATTTCTGACACATAGGTATATAACACGATTTTGTTGATTTTTAAGGGAACAATCCCAATCCCAACTATCCCAATCCCAACTAATATTAAAAATGCGAAAGTGAGTTTGTTTGTTTGTTTATTTGTTTGTTTGTTTGTTACGCTTTCACGCCGTATCTACTAAACCGATCATCCTGAAATTTTGCATAAACATAGGTAAGGGGACTGAGAAGGACATAGGCTATATATCACGCGAGCGGAGCCGCGGGTAAAAGCTAGTAATATTATAAATGCGAAAGTGAGTTTGTTTATTTGTTTGTTACGCTTTCCCGCCGTATCAACTGTACCGATGGTCATGAAATTTTGCATACACATAGGTTAGGGTACTGAGAAGGACATAGGCTATATATCACGCGGGCGAAGCCGCGGATAACAACTAGTGTTCGATAAAGGTGAATATTGTGTAGGTATTCAATTACAGAGGATTTGATAAGTTTTCTTATATTTTCTATTTTAATACGGTTTTTATCGCGTTTATTACATTATTAATAAACCTAACGTTTCGAACACTTTTCAGTATTCGTGGTCGCAGGTGCAGGAAAAATGTTCGAAACGTTAGGTGTATAAATAATGTAATAAACGCGATAAAAACCGTATTTAAATAATTTTATTTAGATTTGATAAGTTGTTATTCTAAATATACTTAAAATCGCTGCATTTTTAATGTACTTAGATTTAGTTTATATGGGATTTATTTTGCATTCACAATGCTATTTTACCTTATTTATTAAATAAAGAAAATGAGTACGATATATGCGTTGCCAATTACGCCACCGCGTAGATCGTACTGAGATCTAGACGCAGGTTCAAGTCCTGCCCGCGTAGAATTTTTTCTTACTTCTTACTTCCTACGGCGCTACAACCCTTTATGGGTCTTGGCCTCTTCCACAAGTTTCTTCCACCTGTCACGCTCCTTTGCCTCTTTCTTCCAGTTTCTATATTTTCCCATCTTCTTAAGGTCTTCTTCAACGCAATCCATCCATCTCTTCCTTGGTCTGCCTCTAGGTCGTTTCTGCTGCGGCGTCCATTTCGACATAACTTTGGGAGCCCTGTTATCTGGCATACGCTCCAGGTGACCGGCCCATCTCAGCCGTTGCGACTTACAGAACCTGACTATTGTTTCTTTAGACAGAAGAGCGTCGAGTTCATGGTTCATTCGGAGGCGGTATGTGCCATCCGGTTCTGTCACAGGACCCGCAATTGTACGTAGCACTTTTCTCTCGAAAGAGGCTAGTTTTCCTTCGTCTTTCTGAGTCAGAGTCCAGGTCTCACAGGCATAAGTCACAAGTGGTCTAACTATGGTGCGGTAGAATTTTTTCACCATTTCTTATTTTTTTTATTTAATAAATAAGGTACTTAGATTTTTTGTACCACATGAGATGTTAGTCACATTTGATGAACTGACAAGCTGTATTTTAATGAGTTCTTATCATTTAGCATCTGACGACCGGAAATCAGACTTCTAATTGACACTATCGGTGTATCTTACGTGGATTTCCGCCAAATTAACTCTTATTATAATTATTAAGCTTACATTGGCCGATTTTAAAGCGAGCTATAAATTAATAGCGTTCATAACTTAGAAGATTAGAGAATGAACGATGACAAAACAACACTAAAACACAGCTGCTTGATACATCGTAACTTTACTTTGATTCATACGTCAATGTGTAAGTTTGCAATAAGGGTCACCACCGCAGCATGAATTCAACTACTAGGACTAGGTAACTTACGTATAAGTGTTGGCGGTTAACATGTGACTAGTAAGCAGCTAACCCAGTTTTTCAAAGCTATTATATACTACGGGGTAGAGACGTGGAGACGGCATCTTAGCCATAAAAATCTCTCATTTTCATTTTATCTAGTTCTTACGATTTAATAAAAGGTTTCGTGAAGGTTTCATTACCTCAATCAGTCGATTCCCTTCTTAATAAAATTTTTTTCACATTTTTTTTTTTTATGACAAGCTCTTATTATAAAATGAGCCAAAAACGATGGGTTTAACTTCTATTAATGAGTAGTGAGTAGTCACTACTCATTAATAGAAGCAAGCAAAATCGTCAGATTAGTACTATACTACAATAATATTGCATTTTTATATGTAACAAAAATTCAGCACAATCGGTTTAGAATATTACAAGTGTTAAAATTTGAGTTAAAATAACATTGTCATTACAGACAAACTAACAGGGCAGGTCACACTAATCATTGCACTGATAGAAACAAAACTGGAATAGGTAAATAAACTTATTACAAGTACTGTTACTCTGACTGTCTATATCACTCGCCCGTTTAGCTCTACCGATGTAAACTATTCTCCAAATCTCATTATGAGATACCAGTGTTAACATAGCAGATCACGGCATATGATTGGGTATATCATGTCACGATATTCGTGTGATATAGTGATAGTGTTGATAATTATTTTAGAGGAATCATATTTATCTTATTATATTTATTTTTATCTTCCTCAGCTACTGCATAAAATTTAAAAGATGTTCTTTTCTTATATAACTTTAACCTGTAAGGTGAAGCGAGAGTGAAGCGTCTTCTGTTTGTCTGTCTGGCTTTTTCTCTACAGTTACCGAATTTCATACAGAATTGCGTGAGCAAATATAATGTATGTTTGTTTTTCGTGTGTGTAAGTGGCCAATACTGGTGTCAGATTGTTAAAAATGCCTAAAGGCATCTGACATAGTTTAACTAAGCTGCCATCAACGATATCAGCCGGTGCCTTCCGAAGCACGGAGGAGCTCGAGATAAGTTTATGCCACTTTCGGTCTCCCATCCGAGTGGGGACTTATATTTATTTATATTTATTTGTTGATATTTCTATGTCAAACAAATATAAGGTTCGTGCTAAGTCCTGTTTATATATTGATGTGTTCAAAGTGCGAAAGTTTAAGGCGCTTACACCAGCCAACTAGCGCCACCCTTGGTTTTATTTCTTTATCGACTAAGTAAGTACTCCACTAGTATAAATGACTTCTAGTATTTTTTGAATTGCTTTTCATTATTTTGTATTTGGTAAATCAAGAGAACAACGCATTACCGCCAAAAGCGGCATAGTTCTCTCAATCTGAAATGCTGATGTCGATGAAAAGTTCTTCTAAAAATACTACAAGTAATTTACTAAGGAAATACGTAGATTTTTCAATTTGTTCTCTTTTCGGCGAACAAGAATTAAATAACGGGTGTGGCTAGTTTCGGTGGTTTCCTAAGCCTCTTATTTACTTGCCGAATAAATTTGGAAACTTTAAAAAAGAAAAAAGTTGGCGCTACAGATGTAAGTGCTACCGAAATTTGTGGCGCTAATGACAACTGTGAATTCCCGATGATTATAAAACAAAACAGGCATCAAGTATTCTTTTTTTGTCATCGAGGAAAGGGGCAATTTCACTGGTTTACTGAAAAATCATCGGCAGAATAGCTAAGGTGGTAGTTGGTGGTGGTTATAGATAGCTATCAGAGCGTTTTTGAAAGGTTGATTGCTTTAAGCATTAAGTCGACATATTATACGTTTACACAGTATTTGTGGAATAATAATTAAATAAATAAATGAAAAATCTTTTTCAATCGTAGTCCAGATGGATCCCATTAAATATTCATCAAAATCGGTTCAATAATTTGTTGATTACAGTTTTCATCTGAAAAAAGATTATGCTATAAATTTTAAATAAAAAAAAAGAATAATGTACAAAAACGTTTTTAAATCAATACGAGTACTAGTTATTATATTCAGATGTGAAGGTTGACAACAAACCAACTTATAAAGAAATATTGAATTAGCCATGCTATACGCGCATTTTCTCGAACAAAAACATGCCGTATAACAAAAAGCATAAGAACAAAGAGAATAATATCCTTTAACACATTGTTAGTTGCGACAGTAAGCACCTTTAATACTAAAATACACAAACCTTTCTCGCTATAACATGTTAGCGTCTGAATTTTCTATTTTATTTTTCTTTCAAATAGGTGGATACATTCATAAAGCTACACATTTTATTGGAGCTTTAGTTTTGTGGACATATGGACTTGTAAAGAGCAATTTAATATACTTACATATTTTCCAGATATTAGATTGTTATTTTCTGAATCAAATTGTTGGAAAATAAAAGCTACGATGGTTTGATAAAGAATATAGTATTTTTCAAATTTGATTTTCTTAATAAGCGTAAATACAGAATGGGGACTCTATAAAATCGACTTTCCTATACAAATTACCCTGGCAATTGAACACTTTTGAATGGAAATTTCTTTTTTTAGTACCCCGCATTTTTATTTATTTGAAAAGCTTTATTATGCCTTAGAGGCTACAATAGGCTGATTCTTCCCTCAAAGTGTTTGTATTAATTAAAGAGTAATTTGAATATTTTACAATTAAATAGTCAGTTCAAAATATTGGATTTACATATCGCTGAACATCTAAACTAAAATCTTTACTTATTTTATGAAGCTGAAGAGTTTGTTTGGTTGAACGCGCTAATATCACGAACGCGCTAATATCGTACACGCGCTTACGGTCTCTGTACTCGAGCTTACGTCTCTTCATCCACCCAAGCACCTTGCATCCCTCCCGCGGTCTCCCTGCAGCACTATTTTTATAATTATAACTAGCATTCCGCTCCGGCTTCGCCTTCGTGGTAACGTATCTATCTAACAGTGAAAGAATATTAGAAAATAGTCCAGTAGTTCGTGACGGTTCACTATCTGACCGCATAACTTTTTTTGGTATAAAGGTTGTTTCGCATAAAAATATTTCGCATCAGGGTATGTTACGTATAAAATTTGTATGAAAAATTTATGCGTAACATACCTTTATGCTGCAGGGAGACCGCGGGAGGGGTGCAAGGTGCTTGGGTGGATGAAGAGACGTAAGCTCGAGTACAGAGACCGTAAGCGCGTGTACGATAAACCGTAAGCGTGCCTACGACAAACCGTAAGCACGTATGTTTGTTTGTAATATCTTTATTGCACTATAAGAAAACACAAAACAAATAACATAGTATAAACGTAAAAGTAAACATACAATGGCGGACTTATCCCTTAAAGGGATCTCTTCCAGTCAACCCGCCAAATGATTGAGAGCACAGAACAACAAAGAAAATTGTTGTTCTGTGATTGAGAGGATGTCTACTAACTGAAGGGTAGGAGTACGTACAAAATAACAAAGAAAATATATAATAACACGTTTACGATAAGCCGTTTACGCGGGGACCGCAAGTTAACCGTCCCGCAAAGCGGTCCACGAGTTGGTCTCGAGGCAAAATTCCAAATACAGTAAGGAGTTTCATATAAAGAATACTGAGCTGCTTGAGTTGATACGTTTACGTTCCATTTACGAGTTGATGAGTGTGCTGTAACCTTTAACTTTTCTAAAGAACCAGTGCTATATATAAATACTAGCTGTTACCTGCGGCTTCGCCCGCGTTATTTATAGCCTATGTCTTTCTCGGTACCCTAACCTATGTGTATGCAAAATTTCATGATGATCGGTTCAGTAGATACGGCGTGAAAGCGTAACAAACAAACAAACTCCCTTTCACATTTATAATAATATAATATTAATATTAGTTAGGATTAGGATAGGATTGACATATCCAGGCAATTTGTATTTAATGTCGAAATTTTTTTGAGTTCACAGCCCACTAGAAAAGTTGGCAATTATGACAGACTAAGTTGCCCCTTAAAGTCTGTGTAGTAAATAAAAAGTAGAGTACAGACAGAGCCCAAGATCATAAAACCTACAGGCCACGATTAGCATCGTAGTGGGCGTAAAGGTGGTAAGCGGAATAAAAAAATTTAGGAGACCAATAATCAGGTTGTTGTCATAAAATTTTAAGGATACGAGAAAAAGATAAAATTAAATATCCTAGATCCAACCACAGGCGTCCTAGAATCCATTTGTTATTATAATTTAATTATAGACAATCTAGGTTAATTTCTTACTTTAAATTCATCAGGAAGTCGAAACAACAGCCATAAAAGATATTCTTATAAATTTTATATGTTCTCTAGCCACATAAGATCGCAAACGGCACTTTATTGGCCATAAATGTATTTAATTAGCAAAAATACTAGAACCTCTAGTTTATGGTGGATAACTGTATAGTTACGATCGGCAATTTGTAAATGTTTACATTTACGATAGTAGAATTAAACGGCTTTGATGTCGAAACAATTATAGAGGTGACATGGCGTATACAACGCCGCATAGCGATAAAATCACATCTTGTATTATCATTATCATCATCATCATCATCAGGTCTTTTTAGTCTCCACTGCAGGAGCACGACCCTCTCTGTACTACCAGAGCCATATATAAGCTTGAATAGAATCTTGGATTATACTTACCAACAATTTCGTTGCCGGGTAATTTTATTTTCCTCGAAGAAAAAGCTAAACAAAGCTTATAAACATCAAAAAAACCTCTCCAACCCGTCTGGCCAGCGTGGAGAGTGTAGGCCTAATCCTCTGACTGCTCTGGCTACTCCTATATGGCTCTGGTGGTACAGAGAGCGTCGTGCTCCTGCAGTGGAGACTTACAAAGACCTGATGATGACGACGAAGAAAAAGGATTAAAAACTATTTCTTAATCAGTTTTCTTATATTATTTTTTTATATAATTTTAAAGAAACCAGAAACTGATATAATGTTAAATAATGTAATTTATTTCAGATTTCTCCGTGATAAGTAAGTAGACAAAATTATCATAAGATATTTATCCGTATATTTGTCCATACATTCACTGAATTCCCTAAAGATAAAAGAATTGTCATAAAAATCGATGCGTGAAATCTATCGGATAGCTTTCGTAGTCGAGATAAAACTAGATCGCGTAAATCTCTACTGTCCCATAATGCACCACGCGGCTAGGGTTGTCACGTGTTTTCAAATATGGATCGATTTGGGTTTTCAATGGGACTCTATAACTGAGGCTACGATGTCCGTCCGTCTGTTTGTCTCCAGGCTGTCTCTGAAGCGTAAAAGGTAGACTGGACAGTTAAAACCCCTTTTATCTTTTTTTTATGTAAATCGTAAAGCAGTTCATAGAATTGTACACATTTTTAAAGATTCCAAAACAGTATTTTTTAGTAGACGCTTAGTCATTCAAAAAAACTTTTTTCAACATCTACACATCATGCATCTCCCAATCCCAATTACGTTCATATATAACCCTTAATTTTACTCAGCTTAAAAAGCCTTATTAATCTCGCTTGCGCCACAAATGTATCTTTAAATTAAAAGGAAGCATGAAATATAAGAGGTCCAATGCTGTGGGAATTAGAAAGAAGATGAAGGCATAATTTAAAATTGGGTTCTGCGAAGCTCTAAATAGATAACGTTCGAACTATTTTTTGAACTCTGCTTAAAATAGCTTTTATTAGCGTTTACGTCCAAACACTATTGTACGTAAAATTAGTTAAGAAAATAATGTTTCACTTAGCAATTATTTATTTCATTTCAAAAATAAATTCAGAGGTTGTCAACCCTAGCTAAATCCCACCGGTCAGCGTGTGAACCACACAAACCAATAAAAATAATATCAGATCCATAAAGACTATTGTGTACACGACACTATCCTGATATACGGCCATTAGATGCGGTAATAGAAATGGAGGCTTTGTCGACCATTGGAAATATTGTTTTATTTTATACCACTTGTGTTCAATTCCAGTGATGTCCACACCTCAGGTTGCTCACCATTCTTAAGTGCTAATGATGCATACGCCACTGGGCCATGGAGCGCCTCGAATGTACCTTTAAAATGACTAGAATTCTAAAGTGATATGTATACATCAAATTATTTAACAAATTAATGTTTTTTTCAAGAATACAACCAGAGGATGTCAACCCTAGCTAAATCCCACCGGTCAGCGTGTGAACCACACAAACCAATAAAAATAATATCAGATCCAAAAAGACTATTGTGTACACGACACTATCCTGATATACGGCCATTTGATGCGGTAATAGAAATGTAGGCTTTGTCGACCATTGGAAATATTGCATCATTTTCTTTTGTTGGTTGAGTTATGTGGATTGCTTTGAGATGCTGAGTCTTATTTACGGTATTGTGAAAGTTTAATCGTGTTTAAGGTATTATTTCTTGGGAAATAAAATGTAAATGGGAGTATGTACAGGAAGGGAGTGACAAAGGTTATGGGGGATGACAGATCAAGGTGGAAAAAGCTGACATATTGTGCCGACTTTATATTAAAAAGTGGAATTAGGTAAAGGAAGAAGAAGAAGAATATGTATGGGACCATAAGGGACTGGATTCGGTATTTCCCACAGGTATTGGTCATCCAGATAATTGAAAATTCTCGATGCAGGTTGAATTAATTGAATGTGGGGCATTTTTAACTCGAATGAAGTAAATAAATTTTCAAGGTAAACTATATTCATACTATACAATTCCAACGATATAATACGAAAAATATTTTTTGCTCTACTATTTACTCAGTGAGATGAAAAACATTGTGTGTATCACGGCCGGTATTAGACATTACAAACTCGGACTACTAAAAGCACTCGGCTTCGCCTCTGGCTTTTTAGTAGTCACTCGTTTGACGTAATGTCTCCTATACCGCCCTTGCTACACATCATCGTCATCATCATCAGGTCTTTCTAGTCTCCACTGCAGGAGCACGACCCTCTCTGTCCTACCAGAGCCATATATTAGCTTGAGTAGTCAGAGGATTTGGCCTACACTATCCACGCTGGCCAGACGGGTTGGAGAGGTCTCTTTGATGTTAAGAAGCTTTGTTTAACTTGTTTTTCCTTAGTCGCTTTTTACGACATCCACGAGATGACTTAAAGTGGTCCTATTCTACTCTGCCGGGAACCACACGGCGCTGTTCTGGTCAACACAAATATAATATACCCGATTATACACGGTAAGAAGAATGTGCAAGTCCCATGGTACCTATACCATGTGGTCTCAACGCCTTAATCGTACGATTTGTTCTCAGAGACTCGCATAGATGGCGCCACTCGAAACTACACAACATTGTATCTACCGTATTATGAGAATATAAAAACATGATTCACAAAATATATCTTATTAAAAATCAAAACAATATTTTAGGCATAATATTTTAAAATGACACCGTATATTTAGTAAGATAAAGGCTAACGCAAATTACCGCCATCTACTATCGAGTAGCAGGCAACTCTCCTGCGCCATACATTCGCCTGCTTTTCGCAACCTTAATTTGGTCCAATATTTTTGTATGAGGTGGGCAGTCTATTACGTTAGTATTATATTGTCTTTGCCTATACTGATCATAATGAATAACTTCCAAGGAACATGGGTCGTAATATGAAAAAAATGGGTTCCTCATACAAAATTGCTAATCAGCTGATCGATTTAGTATGAGAAATGCAATTTTTTAAATATTTCAAACTGTTTCTTGAGTATTTTTTTTTTCAGTATGGTCAGTATAGGTACGATGGAGTATATGGCAAGGTTACAGATTTACACGTTGAAGAAGTCTCACTACTGCGCGAAATCTTCCCCTCTTTTTTTATGAACATACCTCGATAAACTCATCAACAAACAAAACTATTCTTTGTGTGCACATCTCATAAACTGGATACATTATCTGTGCTTCAAATCCACAATGTAGAGCTAACAAACTGAGATAATAGAGCTGCGCCCACGCACTCTATGATTTGTGGCTCTATGGTGTATTACCATAAATTTTAGCGCGTCAAGGACTTTTTGCTTTTTTGTCGCATTTACCATCCAATTTTATAGTTGTATGTTACGCCTCGGTAATTGAGCAATTTGTGATTTATGCTTCGTTTACGTGTGATTAGAGATTAGCGCTTAGTATAAACTTTAAAAAAAAACTTATCTCAATGGATGAATATTACTTGTCAATTAAGTAAGTGCTGTTTGTGACCGGGAGAACAATATATAAAGGTTACTTCATAAGTTGTTCACTCTTACTCACTAATAACTGCCCCTAAACTTTCGGATAATCATAGATTTTTATCCAAGGCTGTTAAAACTGAACCCCTTGATTTGATAATATAAAATCATACGCCTTTAAAATAGCAGCCCATTGGTGGAACCAATGTCACTCTAGGCGTTTTATATTTCATTCTAAAAGGGCATGTGCACTTATGTGAATACTCAAATATAAAAAATTCGAGATCAGTTTAGGTTTAGTACGACCAAAAAAGACGAAATCACTTTAGTGACAAATGAATTGCTGTTGACAAATAGTAGCAATATTTATGGGCAAGGTAATTCATCATGTAGGACCATCTAGATAGCATTAATGTCAGATTGATCTTGTAGAACAAGATATAAATTGCTTAGCTAAGAAGCCTATGTAAACGAAGCACCTGCTGGAAGCATCCCACTATATGCAATTTATGCACATGTCTTGAGATTTATTACTCGGGCTATAAACTACGATTTGTTTTTGACATATTGACAAACACCTCCTACGTGGTTTCCAGTGCATGGAGTTGGAGCAGTTAGTTGATTTCCTTTAGCAGTATTTTTTCAGAATATTTTACATAATGCTAGTAATGCAGTATATTTTCCAAAAATGCTAGACTTGCCCTTAAGAGTCTATGGACGTTGACTGCGCCTACCCCGTATTAAAGGGATAATGACGTGATTATTGCCGTGTGGTTCCCGGCAGAGTAGAATAGGACCACTCCAAGTCATCCCGTGGATGTCGTAAAAGGCGACTAAGGAAACACGAGCTAAACAAAACTTATTAACATCACAGAGACCTCTCCAACCCGTCTGGCCAGCGTGGAGAGTGTAGGCCAAATCCTCTGACTACTCAGGCTAGTATATGGCTCTGGTAGTACAGAGAGGGTCGTGCTCCTGCAGTGGAGACTAGAAAGACCTGATGATGATGATGATGACGTGATTATTATTATATAAGTATAACAGAAGCATAGGTTTGTACATTGATGGCGCGATGACCTTGATTCTTCTGTAAAGATTGGGCTATAAATGCCCTCAATTGCAAGAGTTGAACGGAATAGGAAGCCGTTTGCCCTTCAGTGGGACAGTATAGGCTCAAAAAATAAAAACTATTTCAAAATTGTGCACATTTTTCCTTTACGTCGGCTAAGTACGACGAGTAAGACGAGCTCCGTGGCGCAGCGGTCAACACGCCGGCCTGTGACACGGATGGTCCCGGGTTCGATCCCCGGTCAGGTCAAGATGAAAAACGATATTTTTCAGATTGACCTGGGTCTTGGATGTTTATCTATATATGTATTTATTATAAAATATAGTATCGTTGAGTTAGTATCCCATAAACTAGTCTTACATAAGAACTTACTTTGGGTCTAGCTCAATCTGTGTGATTTGCCCGTATATATTTATTTATTTATTTTATTTAAGTAATATGTGTGCGTCTGCACAGTACTTACGTGATGAATAATGATCAATCAACACCCACAGGTTTCTCGAGCACTTACACCCGAGTATAAATGTTGAGTATATTTCACTGCCGTACTAATATTGAATGAAGTCTGCTCGCTTCCGTGGGTGGCGAATTACGCTTTTGATTACATCACGACATTAATTTATTTCTCTTAAACAGACTTCAATGAAGGAGGTTATCAATTCTAACCGTATGTAGGTATTATATTAGAATATACATATAGGTACATGGCGAAATTTTGATCGTTCCGGACCATTAAAGGGGTGATTCAGCCTGTCAATATAAACAACTTTTCCTATGGGACAAATGCTGTAAACTCGAAAAAAATTCGACATTCCTATACAAATTGCCCGGGCGGCTGAACACTTTTGTATGAAAATGTCAAAATAAAATTTGAGTTTCCAGCATTGGTCCCATAGGAAAAATGGTTCATATCGACGAGCTGAATCACCCCTTTAAGGGTCCAGAACGATCAAAATTTCGCCATTTATATATATGTATATTTGAGGAGCCCGATGGCCTAGTGAGCGTGAGTATTATTGGTGTTTGCGCATGTTAAGCAACCCCGGGCCCAGTCCCCACTTGGATAGGTGATCGCAAGTGGCATTAGAATATTAGTCTTTGGTCCCGGCTGTCATCATTAATGAAAGTCGTTAAGCTATGTCAGATGCCTTAAGGCAGCTTAAAAAACTGATACCAGTGTTGGCCATTAACACACACGATAAAGGAAAAACGAAATTCGTATGTGTACATAAATATATTCAGTAAAAAATATTGTCAGAATTGCACATTGTGACGGCCTCCGTGGCGCAGCGGTTACTACGCCTGCCTGCAACACGAGTAGTTCCGGGTTCGATCACCCGTCAAATCATGACGGAAAATGATCTTTTCTAGATTGGCCTGGGTGTTGGATGTGTATCTATATAAGTACCTATCTATTACAAAATATAGTTCACATCACACCTTACTGTGAGGCTATCTTAATTTGTGTGATTTGTCCCTATTAATTAATCCAACATCCTTGGGAAGCTACAGAACCGCAGATAAATACCTGAGCAAATAGAATACAAGTGTTTGCCCGCACCGAAAATCGAACCCGGTGCCTTTGTGGCGCAAAACTTGTTTTTTCATCGTTTGTTTCTTTTTTTCATTGCTATTCATTTTTCTTTAATTTGTATTAAGGAAATTCCAGAAAATTAATAAGAACTACTCTTTACAAAAAAACGTATGGCTTTTATTTTGAGGACTGTCAACGAATTCTTACAATAAGTAAAAAACTAATAAGATAGACAGACGTACTTCCTTTACGTTTGTCCATTTTTTTATTTATTTATTTATTCATTACTTAGTCTATCTTTACAGTAAACCACCAATACGATAAACAAGCACCTTAAATAATATTATTACAATTGTAAGACAACACAAACAGCGCCGTAATTGTGAACTCACTCAAAGAACAAGAAAAAATGTCTATGCTTTCCGCCATTCGATTGAGAGTGCGCAGCGCTCGTGTGAGCGGCGCGCGGCGCTGTAGCTCGGTGCGGGCCGGCGGCACCGACAGCAGCTGCGGCCGGCGGCGGCGGCCTGCATGCATACCTATCGGGAGCACATAACCTCACCAAATCAAGAAAACTAGGATTGTAGTTTATTCCGCGAAGTAATTAATCTTATTAGTTTTTAGTTAGTTTGTAATACAGACTGTATCACAACGATTTGGTTATTCTATAACTGATTATCATCATCATCATCATTTCGTGTAGGTGTGACACGGTCAGTCGACCATGCTCACCCTGGTGTCAGAGTTCTGCGGAACCGCCTCTCGGCCTCTGACGTGGTTCCTTTAACGACTACCAGATGGCAGCCGGGACCACCGGCTTAACGTGCCTTCCGAAGCACGGAATCATCTTTCAATCAGGTGATTCATGCCTGCAATGTCCTAACCAAACTGGAAACAGCTTAACAAAGTATGCTTCCCGTGGGAATCGAACCCACGACCCCCGGGTCAACAAGGCAAACGCCTTAACCACTGGACCACGGAGGCAACTGATTATGATTTTAGGTTATTTGCAATGGACAGAGGAGTTAGATTGAATTTAGAAACAAGTTGAGATGAACGTTAAAATACGGACCATACAGTTTTTGCTGCGATTTATAATATTGATGGCAACACAACAAAGGATATCCTGCTGCAAATTGAATTCTAAACAAAAACGGGTCCTGTTATTACGAGTCGCGGATTACCTATTTTTAAGGTTACGTCATAAACCGGTAAAAAACGGAAGTGTAAGATATTTAATATATACTTGAAGGGAAACCCGTTATTCAGTCAAAAACCCCTACTAAAGGATTTTTTATTAATTTACTTTATAACCTTTAAATATTGAAGGGGAAGAGAAAGATAATTTGGAGAAAGATTGGAGAAATTGGTGTATAAATAAACCAATTTCTCTAAGACATGTAAAGAGTTTTTTTACGGATGTAACCTACGAGTACATATTTATAGGTAGATAACTATAATCATAAGTATAAGATAAAGATAAATAAGGTAGATAAAATATGGTGTCGTCTTGTTAGGTTAAAATTTACGAAAACTGTAATAAAGTGATTCGTTATAACAGTTGCATGCTGGTTTGGGAGAAAAGAAAAAACATAGAATATACCAGCTGCTTTTCTTCCCGCGCAGACCGTAAAAGCCGGTCAAGGGATTGAGCGGAAATCTAAGGAATCACATTGATAGGCGTGGCTAGCTACCCATCACTATTTTAATTCCGATTTCCACCTTTACGCCCCCATTACGATGAAAATCGTGGCCTGTAGGTTTTATGATCTTGGGCTCTGTCTACCCCGCAAGGGATAAAGACGTGATAGTATGTCATAACGGTTACTCTTCTTTTATGAATTGGTGGTCAAGTGCCCTAGATATTAAAACCAAACTCCATTGTAGTTGACTTGACCATTCATTGTCGTCTCTTAAGTTGCAAGCTTTCATTCATTCATCTCAAAGCCTGTGTGCTAATTCAGCAAACTGTGATATTGGCATGCAAACTTTCGTGGCATGATTTTATAAAATCTGATTGGGTTTTAACTAAAGGCGTTTAGGATATGTATTTTCGTTACATTACTCACACCAAGGCTGTTTTTTTTTTTTTTTGTTTAGGTTATGGGTTTTACCGTCTATTGTAAAGTCTCAAGCTCTCATATTTTATTAATTTCAAAATAGACTTTGTGATAATGCATGTCTGCTGTATGTAAACTTTCGTGGTGACTTGCACCATTAGTAATGCACTAAGAATAAGTATTTTAAGGATATGTTACCTACACTTCGCACATTGTACAATTTTTTCTCAACGCAACCGAAACTTTTAGCAAACTGAAATGTTTTATGCAAGCACACTTTCATGGCGACCCACACCGTTACAACTGAACTTTCTGATTTAAGTAGTCTGATTGGGCTTTAGCTAATGGCATTTAGGATATGTAGTCTTAGTAACATTACTCACTCTAAAATTCTACAGTTTTTGCTCAAGTCTATATAAGTATCTATTATATTATAAAATATAGTATCGCTGAGTTAGTATCTAATAATACAAGTCTCGAACTTACTTTGAGGCTAGCTCAATCTGTGTGATTTGTCCGAATATATTTATTTATTTATTAATCTCAAAATACTTTGTGTGCTAATTCAACAAACTGAATATTTTATGCATGCATATTTTACTAGCGACCCACAACGTTAGAACTAAACTTTTTGATTTAAGTGGTCTGATTGGGCTTTAGCTAAAGGTATTTAAGATATGTATTTTTAGTTGACATTACTCGCACTAAAATTCTACAGTTTTTGTTCAATGCAACTAGCTTTACCATCTAAAATCTAAAGTTCTAATTCATTAATCTCAAAATAGTCTTTGTCCTAATTCAGCAAACTGAATATTTTAAGCATGCAAACTTTTGTGGCGACCCGCACCGTTAGAACTAAAGTTTCTGATTTAAGTGGTCTGATTGGGTTTTAGCTCAAGGCATTTACTGGCGCAGTGGTCAACTCGCCGGCCTGTGACACGGATGGTCCCGGGTTCGATCCCCGGTCAGGTCAAGATGGAAAATGACCTTTTTCAGATTGACCTGGGTCTTGGATGTTTATCAATATAAGTATCTATTATAAAATATAATATCGTTGAATTAGTATCCCATAATACAAGTCTCGACCTTACTTTAGGGCTAGCTCAATCTGTGTGATTTGTCCGTATATATTTATTTTATTTATTAATTTCAAAATAGTCTTTCTGCAAATTCAGCAAACTGGAATGTTTTATGCATGTAAATTTTCGTGGCGCCCCGCACCGTTAGAACTAAACTTTCTGATTTAAGTAGTCTGATTGGGCTTTATCTAAAGGCATTTAGGATATGTAGTTTTATTTACATTACTCACACTACAATTCTACAGTTTTTGCTCAAGGTAACCAGCTACACCATCTATTGTAAAGTCTCAAACTCTCATTTATTCATCTCCAAATACTTTGTGTGCTAATTCAGCAAACTGAAATGTTTTATGCATGCAAACTTTCGTGGCAACCCGCACCGTTACAACTTTCTGATTTAAGTGGTCTGATTGGGCCTTAGCTCAAGGCATGTCGAATATTTTCATTGGCAGGCATATAGGGACAAATCACAATGGACACGAATGGGAATGTATCCTTTTTTAAAGTGTTCAGAATTGGCCCCATTGCAAAAGGTGTTCTTATTGGGCTGTTACCCCTTTACATGGCGAGATACAATAAAGTATACAAGAGGTTTGTAAGGATCGTAGCAAGTGGAAATCCATAGTTTCTGCCTACCCCTATGGGAAAGAGGCGTGATAATATGTATGTATGTATGTATACAATAAAGTACGCCTGAGCAGATGGAGACCTCTTTTATTCTTTTGAGGCAGCCTTCGCTAGACCAACTAAACAAATAAACAAGTTAATAATTTAAAAAACAAAAAACCCGCCTGCATGGATAACTACAATTATTTTATATTTCACCTACCTAAGAACACTCGGGCTATTAAGACAAATCTAACGATACCTCAAATGTGAAAATCCATTCAACGGTTCTAGAGATACAAGGTAATAAAGAATATTACATACATACAAGATACGCGCTAAACACATAACCCTCTTGGCAGTCGGGTAATAAAAATATACAGACAAATCACACAGATTGAGCTAGCCCCAAAGTAACTTCGAGACTTGTGTTATGGGATACTTACTCAACGATACTATATTTTAGAATAGATACTTATTCAGATTAACATCCAAGACCCAGGTCAATCTGAAAAAGATCATTTTTATCTTGACCTGACCGGGGATCGAGCCCGGGACCATATAATACCGCGTGTCAGCGCGCGCACAGCTAGTAGGCGAAAGTCGCATATTCAGCCTGTCTGTTTGTGCTCAAAAAACGTGAAAATGCCTCCATGTGGGATAATAATTACAGTGAAAAGGTAAATAAACAAAATTCTGCTGTAACATATATTACAGTTAGTGGAAATTAGCAGGGTAATTGCAGATTTTTGCACATTTAAATAAAATTAATTTAATACGGTTTTTACCAACCCGTCTGGCCAGCGTGGAGAGTGTAGGCCAAATCCTCTGACAGCTCTGGCTATATGTATGGTATGATATATAACATATATGGCTTGGGAAGTGCAGAGAGGGTCGTGCTCCTGCAGCGGAGACTTACAAGGACCTGATGATGATGATGATGATGAATACGGTTTTTATCGCGTTTATTACATTATTTATATCCCTAACGTTTCGAACACTTTTCAGTGTTCGTGGTCGCAGGTAGACTAAGTTGACATTTGTCTAATACAATTATAAGTCATTAGTATTAAATTAATTTTATTGAAATGTGTAACAATCGCGAAAACATTAGAAAACAGATTTTTGCATTTTTAAATCTTGCATGCAACCAAAAATCTCAAGAAACGTTCCCGCCCCCTGACATGCTTGTTTCGTATGAAATGTATTGAAAAAGCGTCTCTAGTAGCGCGCGAGCAATAGTCACATTCCCTGCACTATTCATCAAGCATTCGTGTTTTATTTGCCTTTAGACCACAATAAAAGCAACAGTCATAGAATTAATATAAACTGAATTGCAAGCCAACATTAATTTGCAGTTTAAAACTCTCCGGTCTAAGCCCTAGGCGTTTCAAATTAAAACAAAGGGTTAACTACCCCAAGTAATTCCTTGAGGATTAAACTCAAGTGCAGTGAATCCCGAAAACAAACAAAATGGCGGTTGAAACAAACTTGGAGTGTTCCCGATCAGTGGCGTGATTTGGATTGGGGCCCAGGGTGGTTTTCTATTCAGCGCCCCCAAAACAAAAAATCGAATACTAAAGCTCGATGATCCAGTGGGAGTAAGTATTATTATTGCTTATGCATGTTAAGTGGTGTGTGATCTTAACTAGGATGGGTGATCATAAGTGGCATAAAAATTTCTCGAGTTTCCCTGTCCCTCGGAAGGTACAACAATTGAATTTTTTTTTGTTTCTTTTTATTTCTTTTTTCACACAGATTGAGCTAGCCCCAAAGTAAGTTCAAGACTTGTGTTATGATGGGATACTAACTCATCGATACTATTTTTATAATAGATACTTATATAGATTAACATCCAAGACCCAGGTAAATTTGAATAAGATCATTTCCTCTCTTGACCTGACCGGGGATCGAACCCGGGACCATCCGTGTCGCAGGCAGGCGTGTTGACCGCTGCGCCACGAAGCTCGTCGATGACAGGTTAGACTGTTAATCTAGATCTGTCATCAAATGGATTTAAAATAATTACAGTGCTACAAGGATGTTTTGGCACGTGACAACTAATAATTGGAACTAAACGCTGCCATTGCTGTCATCTCGGAAAGCGCCACTTGAAAGATTGCTGAAATTGATGTTTGTTGTGGATATTTCGTGCTTCTAATTCTATTTACAAAACTTAGAATATTTTTTTAGCTGGTAGTCCTAATTATACACAGCGCCCCCATTTCAATGTCATCCAAGTGCCAAATGATGATGATTTTTTTCGCACTGTATTTCAATTTTAATCAAAGAAAAATCACAAATTATGTCCTTAAGTCTCTTTCTGTCAATGTCTAGATAACCTAATTAGCAAGCGAAAGACAGTCCGAGATTTAAGATTGTCATAAGTGTAAATTATTTTAAATATTTAATAGTAAACTACCCGAGTGAGTTGTCACGTTGTTACTCCTTGGTGCTTGATACCCGGGGCGCATTGAACCCTAATTACGCCGCCATTGTTCCCGGTGGATATTAGACGCCTTTGATTGTTCTGAACGAACTTTGATCTTCAATATTAAATTCATCGGGTGATATTGTCTGTTATACATATCAAAAGGGCTACAAAACTATTGATATGACAGTTTATGGCATCCAAAATCACCTCCGGGGTTAAATGTCTCTGCTTTTAGTTTTGAACCCTTTCATTCTCTCGTTGACTCATATCTGTAACCCTCAGATTTTCCCGTTTTACAAATCGCTAAAGGAGGCTAAATAAATTTTCTCTTTTAAATCTGGAATCTGGAAGCCTCAGCAGGAAAAAGCTGGCTGAGGAAATAGAAGAACAAGACATTCCGGGACTGCAAAGTCTCACAGCTGCAGATGCAACCCAACCCAAAAAGTACATACATACATATCGTCACGTCTTTATCGCTACCATGATAGGGGAGAGCCTAGGACCAAAAGGCCTAAAGGTCACGTCTGTCATGTAAGCGGGTGTGAAGTTGGAAAACAGAAAAGAAATACCTAGTGATAAGTAATAACCCATAGAATCATAGCGATGCAGCTAGTAAGCTGCGTCGCTATAATTCCATAGATTTTCGCCTTTTCCCGCGGCCGGTTTCTACAGTCTGCGTGGGAAGAGAAGCAGTTGGTTAAATTTGCATACTGTTGTAAATGGCTGAATAGGCAAAAACTCATATTTTATGTAAAACTACCTGCTATATATGTGTAGGTTATCATTCATTTATTCGCTCGTTCATTTAAACATTTTTTATGTTCTACATGTGTCCTTAATTCTACACCAACATGGAAAAAGTTCCTTTAAAAAGCACAGGTCTTAATTTTATCATGATGTATGTATCCGAGAACTTAAAAGTTGTTAATCACAAACTTTATCACGCTTTGGTCACAGTTAATACTACCAATTCGACGAATTACTCAAATTTGGCGCGAATCCAAGTCAGATATGACGCTTTTAATGGCAAAGATCAAATTAAACAAGGAACCAGCTTATCTAATGAAATCAATCTTTTATTTTAGTTCTCACGTCAACACTTTTTTACCTTGATGTTATTTTAACATTCTTCTTCTTCTTCCTTGCCTTTTCCCTATTTGGGGTCGGCTCTGTATGTCAACTCTCTCCAAAGTTTCCTGTTACCAACCATATCGGCACTTGCTCCCCGTTCCTTCATATCATTCATAACATTATTTTTGAATAATGTTTACCTATTTGACATTACTATTTTGCCAACCCGTCTGACCAGCGTGGAGAGTGTATGCCAAATCCTCTGACTGCTGTGGCTAATATATGACTGTGTTAACACAGAGAGGGTCGTGCTCATGCAGTAGATATAAAAAGAGACCTGATGATGGTGATGATGATGATTACTATTTTAATTTTAAATTATGACATGACATTTAGTTCTAAGTAAACATAACTAAGGTATGTCGAGTACATCCTCACAAATTACATATTTGATATCACTTGGAGAAAATGCGCTGTGCAGTTTGTTGCCGCTTCTTCTGCACTCCGTTTTGGAAGCGGTAAGTTTTAAACTTAGCTGTGAGTAAATTATTGACGTCGACGATTGTTGGCTTGTAATCAAATAAATTAGCTTTTCCTAGGTGAAAGAATTTTGAAAATCGGTCCAGTAGTTTCGGAGCCTATTCAATGCAAACAAACAATCAAATCTTTTGTCTTTATAATATTAGTATAGACATACGTACATTAGACATTAGCCGTGTGGTTCCCGGCAGTGTAGAATAGGACCACTCCAAGTCTTCCCGTGGATGTCGTAAAAGGCGACTTAGGATTACAAGCTAAATAAAGCTTACAAACATCAAAAAGACCTTTCCAACCCGTCTGGCCAGCGTGGAGAGTGTAGGCCAAATCCTCTGACTACTATAGCTAATATATTGCTGTGGTAGTACAGAGAGTGCTCCTGCAGTGGAGACATAAAAAGACCTGATGGATGGATGGATGGACATACGTACATATATTTGTTTAATCGTCATTTTCCTCAATAGACAATCGTGGAGTGCCCTCCACAGATCTCTCGCCGGAGGGTCCAGAATTAATTACTCCATACACAGACAGCTCAGTGTAATGTTCCGAAATAATGCGTGCGATTAGCCACGGATATTGTCAATGGCTTCGGTGATTGAAGTTTTTTGTTCCACGGTCTCGCGTGTCTTAGAATAGATTACTAGTATAGGCGTATTAACGGTCCAAGCGGTAGAGGAAAATTTGAATTTTGCACTTTGCTTGCATGCTATTTTAGAAGCAAACTCATTTGTATAGTATATTAAAAACATTTACTTAATAACTACATGTTTCTTAAAACAAGTTAATTGTTATACTCACTAATGTATTTTGTAAAGTCAGTGATGGCGAAGTTAGACAAAAGCACAAAGAAGTTCGATCAGTAACTCCCTCTATCACCAAGCAGTAAGGAAAATGGTAAAACCCAACAGCCATTCTATATTTGAGTTTTTGCTGACGTCAGAAAGCCTAACATTACGGAAAAAATACTTATTTGATGACATATACAACACTTCCAAAACGGTCAAGCCGTTAAATACTAATGTGATGACATAATAGGTACAACACTACATCGGTCAAGCCGTTTAATCCTACAAGAGGGTAGTTTAACGATTTTGATGCTGACTATAAAACAGCCAAAAATTTTTAATAGATTTTTATACGTGATAAGAAATAAGGACTGTCGTAATCACTATCTCTGTAGTAAACAGAGACATCGTTATTTTATCTTTGTATGGCGAACATCGAAATTTGATTAAAGATAATAGTGCTCTTAATTTTGCTCAGTACTCGTAGTCATAATGCATATTGCGATGAATCGAAGCGGAAACAGCTATCCAGCATTATTTTTCTTCTTTTTTCTGTTTCTTTTGTAAGTAATTTAGTATTTTAACGTAACAACTTAATAACTGTCAACGCTTATGAAACAATCTTCATTTACTTACACACCCAAACCTATAATAAGTTCCTATCTCATTTTTATCCGCTAGTTCTATAACCATCTAATTTGTTTTGAAAATCATTCCAATCATCATTATCAGCTAACCAGCAGTTACTTTAATTAGATCAACTACCGGTCACGCAAACGATGATTTTGTGTCATTAATATACATAACTACTTCATCTATATTACAATTTCTCAACTAATCTCAGTAGTTATTTAAATTGCCTACAATCACCAAATTTATGCGTCACTTCCTTCCAAAAAGAGTTTAACGTTTCAATAAGTTGATCTTTAACGTCATTTCTAACAAAATAATCTTGACCATTGACTATGATGTGTCCGGGGTTCTCTCGTCCATTCAAAGTAGGTTCTATTAGTTAAAATATTTACCTCCAACTGCTCAAAATCTTCAAGCAAAAATAAACTTTATGCCATTGAGTCTAGACTCAAATTCTTTACACAATTATGCAATGAAGTGCAGTAAAATTTCAATTCTTCAATCATTGCTTTAAAGTCGGTTTTCATTTAATATATAAGTGGTAAATCTATTTGTTAAATTTCAAATTGGGTCCCTCTACTGCCGAAGAATCCTGATGTCAATTGATTTATTGCTCATGAACCTATCACATAATTAAGTTTAACGGCTCCATACCCACTTTTATAGGTGGTTTGGTTAAATTCAATAACTATTACTCGTTCAGTTTACGACTTTGTACAATGTTTGGATTATTTCATAAAATTTATCGTTAATCATTTTGATAAGCTTTACAAAATGTTTTTTTTAATCTAATGAAATCACATCTAAGCTAGTTTTACTGAAGGGTCAAAAAATTTGATTTGAATAAGAGTGTCACTCACAATTTTGAATATAGATATTCATTCCCCGAACTCATTTCTGTGTACGACAATTACCTTATCTAAAACAATTAATTATTCTCTAAATTAAGATTGAAGGAAACTCCCGCTTCCCTTTTCATGAGATAAGTACTCATTGCTTTTATTTATTCGACTGCGACGTCTCCCGACTTGTATGAATTACCTAATTAAACGAAGGCAAATTGGGTAGCTAGGCAGTGTTATTTCACACAAGAGGCAATTTTAAAGTAATCAAGAGAAATTGTGCCTCAGGAAACAACAAAAGAAACATAAACAAACGAGATAATTTATATCAACTTATCTTTTATGTATTTGAGTATCATTACATGAAATAAACATTACCAATGTAGAAATTCCTGATGTTGTCCGAGTTGTAAAAACAAGATTGTTTTTAGATTGCTCATAAAACAAGTGCGCTCGGCGAACAATAAACGAAAGTACCCTAGAAAAAAAAGGAACAAAAACATGGAGTCGTTGTCGAGACTCCAATGAATTCTAAACGAATAGTCGAGGAGAATGGCGCATAAATAAATTTAAAAGGACTGACCTTTGCATTCGTTGGCGTCTCTGGCGGTGGCGCGTCCCCAGGGCCGGTCGAAGTGGAAAGGCTTGCATCTCTCGCAGTCTCTCCCGGCGGTATTATGCTTGCACTCACAGGCCAGCTGCTGCACCCCTCCAATAGTCGCCACCTCACCAGCTTTCATAGGAATGCACTTCGAAGCGTGTCCGTTACACTTGCATCGGCCGCCCACAGCGAAATCAGACACAGCATAATGCTGCGTTCCAGCCGCCGCCTGCTTCTTCGAATCCACTTCATCCCCCTCACTCACCATGTGCAAACGGTTAAACACAACTCTCACATCAGTAGCTGTTACCCAGTCTTGGAGAACAGGAGACACGTCGAAATTTGCCGCGCTTGGACGGCCTTCCAGGGTACTGAATGCTAGACGAGCGCCACCGGTAGTATCTCCAGACAATCTATGCGAGTCAGAGCATCTAGCCTCCTGTTCGTTGGCGGCGGTAACCGTAGCCTTGTTAGGCCTGCCGTAAACACGTCTGCACTGGCTTGAATAAAATTGAAACGGTTGCCATGTTACTCCGTAATCGGCGCTTTTGTAAATTGCTACAGAATCTGGACGCGCTGCTTTAGGGCAGAACTGGAGGCTGACATAGGTTAATTCATATTTTTTACCGAGGGAAAGTGTAAGGGAAACGTTATCAGGAGGAGAATCATGGGAAGCGGGTGGTAAAGCAGCGGATCTCCAGCAAGTGACATCGTGAGGGTTGTTCAGATCAGTGAGATAGGTCGGCGGGTGTCGGCGGTCAGGTCTGGCGGCGTCGCAGACCCTGCAGGCGTTCTCTGGATCCTGATCTCCTGGTGGGTCACAGAGTTGCTCCGGGCCTCGTCGGCCGCAGATGGAGGAAGCAATGACGGAGGCTCCAAAGGCTGCGTTGACGAAGTCGGGGATACATCTTCTGGGGCGGCCGTCTTCGTAGCAGGGGTCAGGAGGGGCGGCTGCGAAAATAACGCTCGCAGCGGCGAGGAGGATCACCGCGCGTAGCATGTTCACTCACAACACTCACTAGCGTTCGCGTAAGATCGGAAACTTTCGGAGGAACGGACCGGCGCGTCGGGACCGGTCGGATGCCGCCGGCGGACTGGCTGGCGGGGGCCGAGCTTTCCGCTCCGCTACCGAGAGCTTTGTGCTCGTACGTATTGAGCGACTTCGGTGAAAGTTTATTTTGATTTTTGTGCGTGTTTTGATTGTTAGTCGATATTTTTTTTTAGTGTCAATTTTTTGATTATAACAATACAATTTTGTTTGTGATTTATTATAAGTTCTAGTTTAAAGTTATGAAAATGTTTATAAACAATTTATTTCGTAAAAGATATTTATAATATTAATTTCATAAAAAAAGAAAACTTCTATTTAATAAAGATATTGGTATTTTAGTGGAACTAAAAAGTAGATAATTTTTTTCTCTTGATAGTTAAACGTTTTGTTTTAAAGATTTTCCATTTAAAATTTTAAATATTGATATATTTATGCTGCACTTATTCTAAAAATTTATTTTAAAAAATCCATGTCCTAATAATTATTGTGTACAGATTTTTATAATAACTGCTTGTAAGTATATGGATTTTTTTTATCATCTCTTACTTTATCAAATAAACTTAAATAAAAACAAAAAAACCAAAGCAGCTAATTGTATATAAATACGGCACATCTACTCTGTGTTTTATACTTTAAAATATTGCACAAGAAAAAACAGTCTCATAGTATGAACGTGCACAGCGTATTCCATTCCTCCGGTAGTAATTACTGAACGCGACTCTACTCTGCGACTCTACTAATTCATAAAAACATCCCCACTATCATAATGTCACTAAAAAGATAGAATCACCGTAGTACATATATCGCCATGGATAGAGTTGTAGTTTGCCTAGCTCGCTCTACGCATAAGCAGTTAACGAAATAAAAACGTTTCGTTAACTGCTTTTAGGCTATTTTTAATGCTTTTCATATTTTTGCTTTGTGTCTTTTAAATGCAATGAATTGTTTAATTTGCTAATACTTTCTTATTTTACACACTGCGACGCTACTTATTTCTCAGACATACCCACATAAACAAGATAGAGTCAGTTGTAGTGTCACGATCTATGTATATATAATAAAATAGATTAGACATTTTTTGGTTAACAATAAATTGATATTTTTCTTGTTGTAGTTTGAGCTACCTTGCATGATTGACCTACGTTTTCTTTAATTTTAAAATAAACTCTACCTACTTCTACAACTCACTTCGACCGCAACAACTTAAAAAATATTTCACAATGACAATGTCACTAATAAATAAGATAAAGCTGTAATTTACTTTACATATTTACCGATCCAAACTCTACCGCTAGCGAATTTGAAGAAATAAAGCTTAAAAATATGTAGTTATAATTATTTCAAAATTAAATTTACGTTATGTCTAATAAAGAATGTCTGATTAAAAACTTATTCGTAAATTTATGCCATTAAACTGATTCTGATTTTGATTCTAAACATGCCCACTGTCACAACGTTGTTAATAAGGTAAAGTCACTTTTTAGTTAGCTCTACTAAGTACAGTTTGAATATCTATACAATATGTTAGTAAATTCTTGTTTAATCTTTTAAAGAGGCGACTGAGGCCGTCAATACGAACAACTTCTCCTATGAGACTTAATAAATAAATAAATATGTACGGACATATCACACAGATTGAGCTAGGCCCAAAGTAAGTTCTTGAGTAAGACTGGTGTTATGGGATACTAACTCAACGATGCTATGTATATTTTATAACAAATAGTTATATAGATAAACATCCAAGAACTAGGTCAATCTTAAAAAGATCATTTTTCATCTTGACCTGACGATCGAACCCGGGATCATCCGTGTCGCAGGCGTGTTGACCGCTGCCCCACGGAGCTCGTCAAAAACGACTTATGCCGAAAATTCTATACAAATTGACCCTTCTGCTGAACACTTATGAGAATGTCAATTCAAAACGACATGCTCCGTGCCGCAGCTAGTCTGCGACACAAGAGATCCCAGGTTCGATCCCTGGTCAGGTCAAGACGATAAATAATCTTTTTCAGATTGACCTAGGTCTTGGATTATTAAAAAAAAGCTGATGTCATAAATATTATTAACATAGTTTAAGTTCTGTTAATACTAACAAAATTATGGACAAACAAGTCTGAATTAAACAAATTTTATTTTATTTTATTTATTTATTTATTACAATAATTTCATTTGCAGTTTATAACTGTTTATTAAAAAATGTTTTTTGAAAAACATTCCTATATACATATGTCTGTCAAAAACATTTAACGAATCCTAGTTAACAAAATATATTCTTTTTAATAGAGTAAAATATTTTTGGCCAACAAAATAATATTTAATGTTATGATGTAGGAGTTTAAGTTCCTAAGTACTCAAATTCATAACTACCCTAAACCACACCTTATCCACCCCGTGGGTTAGCCCTCTATAAAAATATCAATTACCCTCTAGTTTGTAGATATTTTCATAAAGTTGTGACATTTATTGCCTCCATTTCATACTCGAGGCAAAGAGCCAGGATCTTTGGGGTGTCAAGGGTTGACGAAAAACTTTTAAGTACAGTAAAACATAAAGAACGTTTTGTAAAATATTTTCCTTAAAAAGTTTTTAACCGTCTTGAATAAGGCGGAAGTTGTTGATATGGATATATAGTATTTTTTTAATGTTAGCTAACTTATCATCATTTCGTGTAGGGGACACGGTGAGTCGACCATGCACACCCTGGTGTCAGAGTTCTTCGGAACCGCCTCTCGGCCTCTGACGTGGTTCCTTTAACGACTACCAGATGGCAGCCGGGACCAACGGCTTAACGTGCCTTACGAAGCACGGAATCATCTTTCTTATCAGACAATCAGGTGATTTTTTTTTGTTTTGGCTCGCACGCTCGCACCTCAAAAAGTCCGGTAAAGTAGCAAAAGCTCACTTGAAGCTAGCTACATTGTCGTTTCAAAAGAAAATCGTAACAGTAGTTTTCGAGTTTATCGCAAACAGACAGACAGAGAGACTCGGCGGAGGACTCTGTTTTATAATATGTAGTGATAGTGATTTATTCGATATTCTGGTGCTTTGTTTTTGGATTTTTAACCGACTTTAAAAAAAGGAGGAGGTGTATGTTTATTACGCGATTACTCAGTCAGTTATGGATCGATTTTAGTGATTATTTTTTTGTTCGATAAGTAATGCTCCATAGGTGGTCCTATAAAATTTTTGTCGCAATGTAACAAGGTTTTTTTTTAATATATAAATTGGCTTAATTTTATTTCTGTTTAATTCTTTCGCGAATCAAGACAAGTTGATGACGTTGTTGTTCCTCTATTTTGATTGAATTACCACACCCACTAAGACCTAATTTTTAGTTCCACTTTGTACATTTACGTATAGGATTGAAGTCGGTTTTACTTTGTTGTTAAAAATAATTATGTTTAATACGCGGATGAAGTCGCGAGCAACAGCTAGTAATTAATAATGCTAGTTATCTGTCTTGTCTCTGTATATCTGAAGTGCATATTTTCAGGTTTCAATTTAAACCCTGCAGACGCGTAGTGGCGGGAATGCTACCTGACTGTAATTCATAAACCACCCCTGCACCCCGAGTCTAACTCGACCCTAGGGGCGGCTGTGAAAATATTACCTTAGTTTATACATAATGTTTTCTTATGTTTTCGCGATTGTTACACATTTAAATAAAATTATTTTAATACCTACCAGACCTGGCAGAGTCTACCTGCGACCACGAACACTGTAAAGTGCTCGAAACGTTAGGTGTATGAATAATGTAATAAACGCGATAAAAACCGTATTAAAATAATTTTATTTAAATTAGTCTATACATGCTGAATAGTGAGTGAATACAGCCGCAAATTAATAAACTGTAATGATTTATAAGGAAATGTGTCTTAAAATCGGTTTAATGAAATTAAGACACATTTCCTTCTATTTGAGGTTTTCAAGATATGTTAAAAGTTGGATGGTATTGTTTTATTTCTGGATGTTGAATAAATGTGATTGAAATTAACTCTCTGTCTATATAGAAAGTTACGTACCTACTTGTCCAGCGTGTTAGTGAAAAGTAATAGAATTTTCTTCAAATTTAAAGTCTAGACCTACACAAGGACACATACTATACATTGTCAGTTTGAATGCTACCTGACTAAAATTCATAAACCACCCCTGCACTCCGACACTTACTCGACGCTAGGGGCAGCTGTAAATATATAACCGTAGTCTATACTCTATACATGCTGAATATTGAGTGAATGCAGCCGCAAATCAATAAACTTCAATTTCACAAATGATTTTTAAAATGCGTGTTTTAAAAGGCTCATTATCTCATAAATATTTTTTTTTGTTCGGGTAAAATCAATACTTTTGATTTTATTCACGAAAGAAGGCAAAAATTAACCATTCCCCCCCCCCCCCCCCCCCCCTGATCTCCGAAACTACTGGGCCGAAAATTTTGAAAAAATTACAAAATATATTTCATTCCTTGAAGATTACAGGAAAAATAATAAGAATTGTATCACTTGAAAATTAAGTGGTAAACTCACAATAATAAGTTCATCTAGGGAAATAGTTCACTAAAACACCACTAGATGGCGCTAGTCAATTGAATAAAACATTTTTTGCACATTGTGTGTGTCTTCACGAAGCATATTGTACGGAACCCTCATTGCGCGAGTTTGACTCACACTTGGTCGGTTTTTTTCAGTGATTAAAATTAACATTGTCTGTATAAAAAGTAACGTACCTACTTGTACGGTGTGTTAGTGAAAGTAATAAACCTTCATCAAAATTAAAGTCTAGCCCTACACAAGGACACATTCTACACATATTCAGTTTGAATGCTACCTGACTGTAATTCATAAACCACCCCTACACCCCGATACTCACTCGACCCTAGGGGTGGCTGTAAAAATATTACCGTAGTCTATACATTCTTAATATTGAGTGAATACAGCCGCAAATCAATAAACTTCAATTTTACGAATGATTTTAAGGAAATGTGTCTTAAAATCATTAAACCCTGCGAGGTTTTCAAGAAATGGTAAATTTGGATGGTATTGTTTTAATTCTGGATGTTGAATAAATATGATAAAAATTTACTTCCTCTCCATATAAATAGAAGTGCACCTATTTGTCCTGCTTGTTAGTGAAAAGTAATAAAATCTTCTTCAAATTTAAAGTCTTGAGAGCCCCGGCGTCCACTACTTATCCTAGGATTTGACAAGGATTAATGGTTTTTATTCAGAGCGACTGCTGTCTGACCCGCAAATCAGTGGGTAGACCAGAACCAATCCCAGGATAAGTTTAACAAAATTGATAGCGTTCTGGACCCAAAGCTTAACGTGGCTAACGAAGCACGGAATCTTCTTTCTTTTCCGAAAATCAGGTGAGTCAAGCCTGAAACATCCTAAGTAGACTACCTATTTAAAGCTTAAGTGAAGGCACTTAAGCCGTTGGTTTGTGTTAGTCCTTACATCGTTCTGAGAAATTTGGCTATAAGTACCTTTTTTTTTCTTCAGCAGGTTAGAACTATTTTTAATCGGTATCTTTAACACCTTTAACACATTATTCTTTATTGTGCTATAAAAAGAGTTCTCAAAAATAGGAATAAAAGTTTCCTGCTATACCAAAATTCTTTGAGTCAAATTTTTTTCTCTCGTGGCGTGAACATTGCTAACCAAATTAATAGACACAATTTTTTCATTAGTTTCTATAACTGCTTAAGCAACACACAAGTTTATACACATACACAAATCAGGGTATACAAGTTGCTAGCCTACTTGGCTTGGCAATAGCATGTCGACGCACTTTTTTTCTGACATCAAAGCAGAATTGTTATACATCTAAATAAAATTAATTTTAATACAGTTTTTTCACGTTTATTACATTATTTATACATCTAATGTTTCGAACACTGTAAAGTGTTTTTATTTAAATGTGTAACAATCGCGAAAACACTTACGGTCAGTGGTATCATACTGCAAGGGTAACTTACGATCAGTGGTGACATGAGTGGTGACATGAGTGGTGACATGAGTGGTGACATGAGTGATGACGACACAAAGCTAAGGCAGATCGCCAGTAAATCGATAACTGCGACTGCGACAAATCCCTAAATAGTTACGACCGGAACGAGAAAGAATTTATTTTACGACATTCACCTTACGTGACGTCGTAAACGTCAAAGAAATGATTCCATAAAAGTAAATCTGATTTAAATAGACTTACTTACTGGCTAAAACTTACATACAGACATATATCACGTCTTTATCCCTTACGGAGTAAACAAAGCCTAACGTCATAAGATTGAAAGGCCACGTTTAGCATGTTGATGGACTTAAAGATGGAATACGGAATCAAAATAGATGGGTTGCTATTCGCACCGCCTATTTACATGATTCTTTAGATTTGCGCCAATTCCCTCGGCCGGTTTCTACGGCCTGCACAAAAAATTACAAAAACTTTCAAAGTAAAAAAAATACCATCAGAAATGACCGAACTTCGGTATGATTGTGGTTCTGTTGAGGAATCATTAGGCTTGTAATCATCCTGCGACATCATCCGCGTGGGTTCCAGTGGGAAAGGCAACTCTAAGTAGCGTTATTTATGTACGATTGTTCCCAAACAAACTGTGAAATATATGGACTTTTGATATAATTATAGGCCCTTCTGGCAACGTAATTTCGGCCCATACGGCAAAACATGAGAGTTGCTGCTCTCCAAGGGCTTTGTCATTGTTACTCAATTCGGCCCTTCAGGCATGCCAATCGCGGCCCATCAGGCATATGACAGTTTGCTGTCTCTCCAAGCCTTGCGCTCACAGGCAACGCCCAAAGCCGAGGTCGTCCGTTCCGGGGACCCTTTGGTCATGTTTGCTTTACAAGTTGAGGGCACAGTGCCCTCACCTCAAAAGCCCTGTGAAGTAACGGAAGCTCACTTGAAGAACCTACCACACATTACAAAAAAAGCCCCCGGGTTGCCTCCGGGCCCTATACCATAAACCAAGAGGAAGAACAAGAAAATATTCTTGTTCTTACTGACTGATAAGTATAAAATAAATAAATAAATATATACGGACATATCACACAGACTGAGCTAGCCCCAAAATGAGTTCGAGACTTGTGTTTTGGGATACTAACTCAACGATACTATAATTTATAATAGATACTTATACATAAACATCCAAGACCCTATATAATCTTCTCAATAATGTTTTGATTAAGTATAAAACAAATTATATATTAATGACACGGATGGTCCCGGGTTCGATCCCCGGTCAGGTCAAGATGGAAAATGATCTATTTCAGATTGACCTGGGTCTTGGATGTTTATCTATATAAGTATTATATTATGAAATATAGTATCGTTGAGTTAGTATCTCATATCACAAGTCTCGAACTTACTTTGGGGCTAGCTTAATCTGTGTGATAGTCCGTATATATTTATTTATTTATTTAGAAAAACATGCTCATTCGAGTTTGAATATAAATTGCATAGAGATATAAATAATTGCAAATCATAATGTCAGCAGCCTCCATATCGCAAATAAACGGAAAATATTTAAAATTGCCGCGGGCATACTGCTCCGATAGGTACAGTGTTTGGGTTTCTCCACTTCACAGACGTTATACAACTTTATCATCATCATCATGTCTTTATTAGTCTCCACTGGAGGAGCACGACTCTCTCTATACTACCAGAGCTATATATTAGCCAGAGCAGTCAGAGGATTTGGCCTAACTTCTTCACGTTGGCCAGACGGGCTGGAGAGGTATCTTTGATGTTTATAAGCTTTGTTAAGCTTGTGTTTCCTAAGTCGCCTTCTACAACATCCACGGGAAGACTTGTAGTCCCATACAATTAATTGTTCAAATCGGCGGAATGAATCACCCCTGAGAGGGTCCAACACGTAGTATTTCACCGTGTATGGTCTTCTCAAATTTTTATTTAGTTTAAAACAAATTATAGATTTATTTAGAGAAACATGCTCATTCGAGTTTGAATATAAAATTGCATAGAGATATAAATAATAGTAAATAATAATGTTAACAGATAAACGGAAAATATTTAAAATCGCCGCGGACTCGCTCCTCTGATAGGTACTGTGTTTGTGTTTAATTTATTACTTACACTTACACTTATTTAATTTATACAATATGTTAATAAAACCTTGCCCAATCCTTAAATTTCTAGGCGTCACAAGATGACGGAAATTTGTAAATTACAAATTTGTGAAAAAGTTCGTAATATGACATTATTCTTATTGAATAATCCTAATATACCTTATTGCATAATCTTAGGATATCCTACCTATAATATTATAAATGCGAAAGTGAGTTTGTTTTGTTTGTTTGTTACGCTTTTTTCAAGCAAAATTTCATGATGGTCGGTTCAGTAGATAGGGCGTATCTACTGAACCGATCATCATGAAATTTTGCTTACACATAGGTTAGGATACTGAGAAGGACATAGGCTTACGCGGGCAAAGCCGCGGATAACAGCTAGTTTCTTAATAAAACCCTGTCTGATCCTTAAAGGGGCGAATCAGCCCGTTAAGAAATATGAACAATTCTCCCTTTGCAAATGCTGGAATTTAAAAACAAATATTACTGTACCATACAAACGTGTTTAGCCAATTTCCAGCATTAAAAAAGTCGTTCATTTTGACTGGCTGAGTCGCATCTTTAAGCGCTTGTTGTTTGTTTGTTCGTTTAAAATCTTTATTGTACAAAACATAAAATAATCATAACAAAACTAGATTTAGAAACCGTACAAACTGTGGACTTATCCCAAGAGGGATCTCTTCCAGTCAACCAGTTTGACAAAGGATAAAATTAACTACTTAACAATTGGAAGGTAGGTAAGGTAGGTATTGGAAGCGTCGTACAGGGTTTCATTAATATTTTGTATATTGACTTCTAGTGATCTCGAGATATTCTGATCACATGCCCTGCCCAGTCCCATTTCGGTTTTGCTGCCTTTTGTGCTCTTCTTCTTCTTCTTTTCAAGTGAAAATGGTTATCTTTACTTTTTAAAATTCGTTTTAGACCCGTAGGCTTCGAGCAACACGGAAGGGAGTAGCCATACGCTGCATTCCCCTCTGTCAAGGTACAAGCCAAAATTAGGCATATGCATGTCTATGTGTTAGTTGTGTGTGACTCATCTGTACACAAATTATTTTTTCTTTTATATGTCATTTTTTGTGACAATGTCATAATTACTATCAAGTGACAGTTTAAGTTTTATATGTAGGTGTGCGGAACTAAACTTGTGTGCACATTTCCCCCCGCAAAAAACGCCAGAAAAATTGTCATAGTAAATGGTCGCTATGCCCACTCCCTCCGTCCGGTACGGAGGCCGTGTTGCTCGAAGCCCGTAGGTGACCACAGCGACTCCTCTGTCATTTGTCTCATTAAGGTCTTCGATTGTGGAGGTGGAGGAACAATTGGGGCACGTCATGAGGTGAGTCATTGATTGCGTGGCACCGCAGTCACAACGGTTATTGTTGGAGAAACCCACTTGGTTCAGTTTTCCTGGCATCTCTCCACCCCAGCTTGGAGTCTGTTTAGGGATTTCCAAACCACCCAGAGGAGATCGGTTCCTGGTGGGAGTTTCTCTGTCAGCCTTTTCTGCTACATCATAACATTTTAGTCCAAGAGCGCAGTGGTGTTACCTATATTCTATACACGGTGGGTGTATCGCATACAATCGGAAAGTTTAACGTCGAGTATACTGCGTTCCATGCATCGCTGGCAACCTTCAGCCTGTTCTTTAAGATATCAGTCAAAGCCGAGTCTGCGATACAGTGCTACATAGATAACAAGTTGTACTTAATAAGTAAAAAAAAACCGACTGCCAATTTTACAAAAATATGACGTTCAATGATATCCAAATTTGAATAAAATTTCATTTCATTTCATTAACAGTTCACGTCCACCAAATTGATTTTTTTGCTGACGCTACATAGTCTATGACGCTCTGGAGAAGAATAAGAATCTAATGAAAACTCATACTTCAAATCGGTCAAGCCGGTTAGGCTACGATCGGCAACAATGAAACAAACATAGGTACTTACTTACATACATGCGCGCGAAAATCTTTACGCTCATTCTGGGTGGGTCAGTTTTGTCAAAATGAACATTCTAATATTTTTTCTTTTTCCACAATCTTAGAATCACTTAATACAAGTGGACTGCCCCGATATTTGTCGGAAAACGTCCAGCGAATAAGGGTCGCATCACATCGGACGGGTGCCCGAAGCGATATCTGGGTTAATTCAACTATTACGGGGAATAACTCATTTCCCGTCGGCAAATAATACCTACGGGCAGTAGTCAATCCGTTCACTTCATTCACCTATCACATCTGACTCTGAAATCTTGTTTATACTAGATCATATCCTGGCCAAATATAATTATCTAATTTCTTCATATACGTGAAGTTGTTACTAGTTTTAAGTCACTTTTTCTGAGTAATTTATATTTATATACTATTTTGATATAAAAGCGTTGTAAAATTTCATCAATCTCTGTAAAGTAATTTTTTTTGGGACGGTATCACAATCATCCTGACAAAAGGCAGTTATGGAGACAAAAACAGTTGCCACTCTATATTGAACTATTTTTATTCAAGGACCTAAGATGAAAATTGGTGAAGCAAGGGGTCAAACCGTTCAACCCTCCAGTGAGATATTTTCAACTCAGTACAGTCTGTTTAAATAAAATTAGTTACTTTTTTACGGTTGTATCGCATGAATTACATTTCTTTTTATACGGTTTTATCGCATTTATTACTTACTCTAAGGTTTTGAACATTTTACAGTATCAATTTAAGACAATGTCAACTTAAGCTTCCTGCAAACAGTAGGACTGTAAAGTGTTCGAAACGCTTGCTCTATAAATAATGCAATTAACGCGAAAACGTATTCAAATTAATTTTATTTAAATGTGTAACAATCGCGAAAATATTAGAAGACTTTCAGTGTAATCTGAATTAGCTAGACACTAACGAATGTAAGTTCTCAGTTCCAATCCATGTAACAAACTTAACTCGTATTCAAATATACTTAACTGTGAACCGTTCCATTCTACGCAACAATTGCCGCACTCAATCCAATAAATGCCTGCACATGTCCCAGCACGGCTTTCGGAGCCGAGGCTCAACTTAAATTGTAACACAATTAGGCTGCCTTTCTGCCATATATGTGGATACACCCTTATCACTCGAAACAGTCATACACCTACAGAGCGTGTAAATTGTCTCCCGACATACCCTTAAAGGGGTGACTCAGCCTGTCAATATGAACAACTTTTCCTATAGGAACAATGCCGGCAATTTTTTTTTATATTTTCATACATTTGGTCAGCTGCCCAGGCAATTAGTAAGAGGAAGTCAGAAAGCTAAAATAGGAAAAGTTGTTTATATTGACCACCTGAGGATCTACCCATTAAGGAAATGTCGAGGGTCAATTTACACGCTGCATGTACAAGTAGGTATGTAAGTATGTTCATATATTTCTAGCATCTAGCTTAACATTGGTCCGTTGGTCCCGGCTGCCATCTGGTAGTCGTTAAAGGAACCACGTCAGAGGCCAAAAGGCGGTTCCGAAGAACTCTGATACCAGGGTATGCTTGGTCAACTGACCGTATCACCTACACGAAATTAATGAATGAATGCTTAACATAATTTGATAAATGATAATATAAATAGAAGTTTGTGTATTATCCGCTGGTTAGGCTTTGTGACGTCCCACCGAATCCAAAATGGTATACTCAATTAGTTATGTTGTAACCCTGTTACTATGTGTTATGCCGTGTGGTTCCCGGCAGAGTAGAATAGGACCACTCCAAGTCTCCCCGTGGATGTCGTAGAAGTCGACTAAGGAAACAAAAGCTAAACAAAGCTATAAACATCAAAGAGACCTCTCCAATCCGTCTGGCCAGCGTGGAGAGTGTAGGCCAAATCCTCTGACTTTCCTGGCTAATACATAGCTCTGGTAGTACAGAGAGGGTCGTGCTCCTGCAGTGGAGACTAACAAAGACCTGTTGATGATGATGATGATGATGAACCCTGTTACAGGGTTACAGGGTCCCTGTAACCGTTAGCAAAATAACTGAAGAGCCAGAGATATTTAAAGCCAGTTGTGGTCACCTATCCAAATACTAACTTTGCTGAGGTGAACTAACCTTGCGTGTAAGCACTATAGGTACAATGCATACATCCAGCGTCTCAAATTGTGGAATATAATTGAATTATTGAGACTGCACTAAAAACTAACGCACAGTGGGACACATGACACGCCATTGATACTGTACATTATCCCAGCCGCAAGAAGGTCACTGCTGGACACAGGCCTCCCCGAAGGATTTCCATCATGGGGTTGGTTTGCCATACTCACCACGCTTGGCAAATAGGTTGGTGAGCGCGGTTAGTATGTGTTATAACCATAGATATAAGAATATTGTTATAACGGATCTGACAGTTATGCTCGTCAAAACCGTTTTTTAAGGCCCTATTTGCAACGAATGGACAGATAGTTGAGGATAACCCCTGACCAGATACTGTACATCCTTTAACAAAACCGTTTAATCCTACGAAACAAATGTCACTGCAAGTCCTCAAACATACTTAACTTCAAACCGTTCCATTTCACGCAACAAATGCCGCACTCAATCTAATAAAGCCTGCACATGTCCCAGCAGACGACATTGTAACTCAATTAGGCAGCCTTCAGGCCTTTCTGCCGTAGATGTGATTACACCCTTATCTTCGGACGCAGAATGGTAATTACTCACTTCCGCGTCTAGAAACTGATCCAGGGAGCTATAGATGAAAGGAAGGAAGAGATATGGGTATATCTCCTTTTTCCTTTATATTCCTTTAAATGTTGTGAGAGCCTCTGTGGCGCAGTGGTTAATACGCCTGCGACACGACTTCGATCCCCGACCAGGCCATGATGTAAAATGATCTTTTTCACACTAGGTTAAGACCCAGACCATTGCTCTAAGGAGTTATTATCTTACAACACAAGTTGACAACTTACTATGGCGGTAGGTCAATATGTGTGATTTGTCCCTATATTTATTCTATTTATTGTAGTGCAAGTGTCTAGCTTAAGGAACGCGATAATAAGCCATTTTTGAAGTTTTTTACTACTCTACATAAACCCGGTGACTATAGTAAACTATCAATAGTGATTTTTTATCGTGGCCATACTGTAATTAAGCTAGTTAAAGAAAACGCAAGATCAAGCTATTTTGGAATTCTCTTGTTTTAATCCCAGATAATTTGCATATTGGTCTGATCTCACACATTTTTTCCGGTTAGAACTTCTTCCGGGTTGCAACATGCGGAGGAGAAAAAATGGTTGTTTTCCAGAACATTCGTTTAGTTTTTAACGGAAGGTTGCCAGGCTGTACACACAGGTTCCGAATTCAATCCGGTCAGGTGAAATGAAAAATTATCTTTTTAGTTTGACCTTGGTCTTGCTTGATTAGATGTTTATTTATGTATTTGTTATAAAAAAGCCTAATATCTATGAATTAGTAGCCTATAATACAAGTCTTGAACTTACTTTACGCCTAGCCCATTCTGTGTGATTTTCTCGTATATATTTATTTTTCAATTAAAGTCTTCTTTTGATGTCCCAGTATCATTTATGTAGACAATAAAGCTTTCGAACTCAGTCAGTTTTGTAAGAAATTTTTAACATATCTGCGTTTTCTTTGATCTGTGTTACAATCGAACCCTTTTCAAAGGTTGATGCGTAATGTTATTGGGTATTAGGGTGATTTATAGGTGCCGACGTGTCCTTACACTAATGTTGGTTTATCACCGTGCCCTTTCTTGGAGGACAGTTTGTATGAAAGTCGTCGACAAGTGTCCAAAAACTAAAATTTCAGGCAAGTGTTATTCCTTTGAAATGTTAAGTGTCAAATTCCCAATAAAACCTTTACTGCAAATTAGACACAGAAGAAATACCATTGCAACAAGACCGCCTTGTGCACAATTTGTTAATTATAAAATTATAAAACAACGTTCTCTAAATGGTTTCTTTTTATGTAATTAAGGGTAAGTATTGTATTGTAAACAAGAGAAAATCAAAAACAAAAAATTCTAGCTAACACTAAAAATGCGAACGTGAATGTGTTACTTTGTTTATTTATTTCTTTGTTTGCTTTTATGCGCTTTCTAGCCTAACTATTAAACTCATCATCATGAAATTTTGCATACTATAGTTGTCTGGAATACAGTGTTACACAATAACATCGTGAAAAATATTCGCCTATTCCATAGACTACCATACGACTAAATAAATAAACATCGAAAGGAAGGAATTGCTCCTACGTGATCGGAGGTGCAGGCAAAATTTCTATTTTTGAAATATTAAACCGATGTCAATATTTATAGGTATTTAAATGCAGCTATGCAAAACATTCGATTTTTTTGCTGAAATATCTTCTTCAACAATTTCAAATGATTAAAACCTTGTATTTGATATTGGCAAAAAAGAACAAAGCGTACGGCTAGATGACGACACAAAGAACAAAATAATGGCGGTGTTGTGTTGTTCCCCTAGAAATTAAAGCAGCACCTGCAAATCTAGACAAAACATTCATCGTAAACATACCTCGTTCTCACACTTACAAAAAAGCTAAGACGCAGGGTCAAGACAAATTTAGAATCTAAAACCCGTCCGCTCGGGACTTCTGACAGGCATTACTAAAATTTTAAAATTTAAATTTTACTAACATAGTTATTTAGGTCTGCTGTATTACTAACACGGGGATCCTAGTTATCTGCAATAAACCAAATATTATTATTATAATATCATATTTCGATTCGTGGAAGCGCAGCAAGGAAGGACGTTAACACGCTAGCGACACTGAAATAATCTTTTTCCTATCTTTTTCAGACGATCGATCTGAGTCTTGGATGTTTATCTTTAAATTTGAATTTTAATGTATTTGTTATAAACTATAATATCGCTAAGTTAGTATCCCATAATACAAGTCTCGAACTTACTTTGGGGCTAGCTCAATCTGTGTGATAAGTCTGTATATTTAACTAGCTTCGCCCGCGTGATATATAGCCTATATCCTTCTCCGTACCTTAACATATGTGTATGCAAAATTTCATGATGATCGGTTCAGCACATTGGGCGTGAAAGCGTAACAAACAAACAAGGATAGTTAGGATTAATAATTATTGATTAAAAATTTGAATATTTTCCGCGCTCAGCCTTAACTTTTCGTATAGTAAAAGTCGTCGTTACGCACCCATTACACAAACGGCGTGCGACCTGTCTTGCGCCTTCGCTGGCATTAACCAAATATGGAAGTCACGAAAGGATTTAACTTTGCTTGGTTATTGAAATAACTTCAAGCGATAAATATTTGGTCATTTGTCAAAAAATATGCAGTCAAAGAATAGATTAGTTTCCGGGGTCAAAATAATATACTTACTTAAATGAGTACGTCAGTTAGATAATCAAAAAATTTTAATTATTTAGTTTTTTTTTAATCTTTAATCAATAAACGATAGAGACAATGCGCGTCAAAGTTCATGAGAGGGGGCTCGTGACATCACAGTTCACTCAGTGACGTCTCATGAATTTATTTATTTTTTAATTTTAACGTGCTATTGTAAGTTTTTGTTTGCATGACAAAAGTTAAAATTTGTGTAAAATATTTTTTGAAAATAACTAACAGACAAATTAATTTTTTTAAGGAAACTAGCATATTGCCCGCACTCTGTCTTAACTTCTCATATAGTAAAGTCGTCGTTACGCACCCATTACACAAACGGCGTGCGACTTGTCTTGCGCCTTCGATGGCATTAGCCAAATATGGAAGTCACGAAAGGATTCAACTTTGCTTAGTTATTCAAATAACTTCAAACGGTAAATATTTGGCTCCCGTTATTTGTCAAAAATAGAATTCCTAATTCTTGTGAAAAAATAACTGTAGTTTGGGTAAATTTTTTCATGCCCTAGTTACTCACTAGAAGTAAAAGATTTGTAACACTAGCCCAATATGGAAGACATTTTTCCACCCACAAAATACCCGCTTTTTTCTCGTGAGAATTGGCAACGCATGAAACAAAGTCGGTTAAAATATCAAAAGTAAGTAAGAAAAGTATAAAGCAACTTTGTAGAAAAAGATGAATAACGAAAAACAATTAAAAAAGTAAAGGATACTATTGCACATCGGCACCTTCAATGGAATGTGTTTACAAATTAGGTTTTTCTTCAAAACACTGATAAAAAGTTGCTACAACTACGGAGCAATTAATTAATTAGTAAAACAGAAAGAAATCAGATCATAAACGCATCTTTCCGCATACCTTTATCCATAAAAATCTGAGTCTCGGGCTACGATAGGTCTCGGATTACATAATTCATAATTGATATCATGGAGTTGCGAGAAGAAATTAATTACGATTATTTACAATTAAAGAGCTTGTATCTGTGTTGTTGTATATAATTAAACTGAACTAATTTATTTGGTTTAACTTCCTTGTGATAAATAAATAAATATATAGATAATAAATTACACATATTATGAGCTAGCCCCACATTAAGTTGTGTAACATATATGTATAGACTGTGGCGCTAGCTCAAACTGTGTGATTCGTCCCTAATATTTATTTATACTCATAAGACCAACACCAACACCTCTGTGAGTGATTTCAGAAGAATGTCGTATGAACCAAATTCCTTCTTCAATGCAGCGCTCGCATCGTACTCAAAAAGCTAATGTTTACGATGTAGAATGCGGTAAGTAAGGACCGAGCAGTCGATAAGTAATTGTCACTAAGTAGGGGCACCGTTTTTGCGCCCATTGGAAACTCTGGCCATAAAATGTCGCCCTTACACAGAGTAGTAAGGATCAGATCTCATCCGTTATTGTCAAGACACTTTTAAAAGTCACGTTAAGTTGTTGTTGTAATTGTCACTAAGTAGGGGCGCCGTTTTTGTGCTCATTGGAAACTCTGGCCATAAAATGTTGCCCTTGTACAGAGTGTAAGGATCAGATCTCTCTCGTTACCATAAAGACAATTTTACAAGTCACGTTATTTTGTTGCGCAAATTTTCACATTGGAAACTCTAATAATATAACGTCGGCCTTGCACAGAGTAGTACGGATCAGATTGCCATGAAGACAATTTTACAAGTCATGTTAAGTTGTGGTGGTAATTGTCGCTGTTTTTGCGCAATTTAAGAGTCCCACGTAAAGCCGCAATCCCATACTAACGTAGTTTCGTTTTAGTTTTACAACAGTTAAGCCAATCTCAACTAAATTTCGCACATACGACCGGATAAGGCATATTGATGTACAAGTTTTCGATACGAAACTTCAAATCGCTGTAATTTTGTATAGGTATTGTTTTTAAAATTGAAAAATGTGATTATAAACATCAATATGCCTTATCCGGCCGTATGTACGAAATTTGGTTGAGATTGGCTTAACTGTTGTAAAACTAAAACCAAACTACGTTTGTATGGGATTGCGGCTTTACGTGGGACTCTTAAGATGTCACATTAAACAGTTGTACTAATTTTCACTTAGTAGAAGCGTTGTTTTTGCGTCCATTGGAAACTCTGACCATAAAACGTCACCCTTTCTTCGAGTAGTAGGTAACGATCAGATCTCACCAGTTATCATGAAGATAATTTTGTAATTCAAGTTAATTTGTTGTGCTTGTTACTAAGTAGGAGCGGCATTTTTGCACCCTTAGGAATTTCTGACCATAAAATGTCGCCCTTGCACAGGGTAGTGAGGATCAGATCTCATTCATTATTATGAAGACAATTTTACAAGTCACGTTAAGTTGTTGTGGTAATTGTCACTAAGTAGGGTCGCCGTTTTTGCGTCCATTGGAAACTCTGGCCATAAAATGTCGCCATGTCGTAGAAGGCGACTAAGGAAACACAAAGCTATACAAATCTTATAAAGATCAAAGAGACCTCTTCAACCCGTCTGGCTAATATATGGCTCTGGTACTAAAATAAATATAAATAATAAATATATACGGACAAATCACACAGATTGAGCTAGCCCCAAAGTAAGTTTTTAAGTAAGACTTGTGTTATGGGATACTAACTCAACAATACTATATTTTATAACAAATACACATATAGATAAACATCCAAGACCCAGGTCAATCTGAAAAAGATCATTTTTCATCTTGACCTGACCGGGGATCGAACCCGGGACCTTCCGTGTCACAGGCTGGCGTGTTGACCGCTGCGCCACGGAGCTCGCTGTAGTACAAAGAGGGTCGTGCTCCTACAGTGGAGACTAAAAAAGACCTGAAGATAATGATGATATTTCCAAACCTCGCAGACTCTGTGTCGTAATAGGTACTCTGTGCCACTACTGGGCACTCCATACAAAGGTAATGGCTCGATTACGCGCCATCAGTCGTCAGTTTTTGCCAGCAATCCTTCTTGAAGATAACATCGCTGTCTACCGCTGAGGAGTTTGCCCCCGTTTGATAATATTCTCTTATGTATGACAAATAGCCGAATGCATAGTTTGCTATGTAGTGCAGTATGTTATAATTTTCGTCCGCTTAAAAAACATTATTAAATTAACATTTGATGGGATATGTTTAAAAATAATGTTAAATTATTAGTTGCTCGCAAATTTGGACCTCGTAAACGTTAATTTAAATATCTCATAAATACTGAACCGACTTTAATACTCAGTGAACTTGAAAATATACTAGTAGAACCAACATTAATTTAAATTTTATCACATTTGGAGCACAGTTCGAGAGTAATCGTGTAACAAATATACCTATCTACATACAGTCATACTTACATACATAAAAAAACATGAGTTTTCGCCCTGTACGCTTCGCTCGCTCACTCGGTCAAAGAACACCTTGTTCGCTTCGCTCACTCGGTCAGCAATTATCTTGTAAGATTTTCTCTCTCTTCTCTCTTTCAAGTTGTCAGGAGATCTGCAAACTCACTCTACACTCTCCACTCTGGAGGAGTCTCTATACGAGTAGAACGTAGTGCATTGTATTGTGCCAAAAAAACAAAGCAGTTTTAATCGGAATATTTGAAGTTCTTTGTATTATGCGCTGAAAGAAACCCTGAGAATCACTCGTTTTTAGACTTTGCTCCGAATACATGCTGCTAGCCAAGTGTGCATTTCTGATGAAAAAAGTGGACTCTCCCAATAGTAAGTTGTGTATACAATTGAAGATGCTATATCACCTGCTGGTGGAGTGTGTACAGAATAAAAGGGACAGAAAGTTACTGTTGAGCAGTCTGAATTGGAATAAATGGGATATTGCCATTATCCAGTGTTTATTATCAGAGTGCCTCCGTGGTCCAGTGGTTAAGGCGTTTGCCTTGTTCACCAGGGGGTCGTGGGTTGGATTCCCACGGGAAGCATACTTTGTTAAGTTCTTTCCAGTTTGGTTAGGACATTGCAGGCATGAATCACCTAAATGTCCGATAAGAAAGATAATTCCGGGCTTTGGAAGGCACGTTAAGCCGGTGGTCCCGGCTGCCATCTGGTGGTCGTTTAAGGAACCACGTCAGAGGCCGAGAGGCGGTTCCGAAGAACTCTGACACCAGGGTGTGCATGGTCGGCTGACCGTGTCACCTACACGAAATGATAATGATCATAGTCATCATCCGATGCAGCTTTCAATATCTATGAACTCGCAGCGACTCCGCAACAGTAACTTCTTTGTGGACCCTTTTAAGATAAAGTTTAGGTTACGATAAGGCTGATATGTTTCATAAAAATAAATGTATAAAACAACCCTTAGAATCATTTTTACTTCATCATCATCAGGTCTTTTTTAGTCTCCACTGCTGAAGCATGACCCCTATCTATACTACCAGAGCCATATATTAGCCAAAGTAGTCAGAAGATTTGGCCTACACTCTCCACGCCGGCCAGACGAGTTGGAGAGGTCTCTTTGATGTTTATAAGCTTTATTTAGCTTGTGTTTCCTAAGTCGCCTTCTACGACATCCACGGGAAGACTTGGAGTGGTCCTATTCTACTCTGCCGGGAACCCCACGGCACTTTTACTTACTTATAGTTAAAAAAATACACAATAAGTATTTAAAGTGTATAAAAGAGAGAAAGAGAGATTGCGATGAGATGATGAGGCATATGTTTGTCATTGATTCGGTACAATATTGACGAGCTCCGTGGCGCAGTGGTTACCACGCCAGACTGCGACACGGGGGTCCCGGGTTCGATCCCCGGTCAGGTCATGATGGAAAAACGATCTGTTTCAGATTGACCTGGGTCTTGGATGTTTATCTATATAAGTATATATTATAAAATATAGTATCGTTGAGTTAGTATCCTGCGACACAAGTTCACAACTTACTGTGGGGCACAGCTGTGGGGCTAGCTCAATTTGTGTGATATGTCCCTATATGTTTATTTATTTATATTTATTTAATATGTATCGCCATGATGAGCTCAACATCTCACCATTCAACTCGCCCAATGTGGCCCTTATCCATCACCGTAAGACAGCGACAGCCGTCACAGAAAACATTAAAATTCATGGGATTCCGCTAACACGAGCCTCACATAAATCACGCTAACTTCCGAGAGGATCCCACAAAAAGGTTGCTTCTTTCAACAACTACTTTGGCAAACTGGCTGTTACCCGCGGCTTTGCCCGCGTGGTATATAACCTATGTCCTTCTCAGTACCCTAACCTACGTGTATGCAAAATTTCATGATGATCGGTTCCGTAGATAGGGCATGAAAGCGTAACAAACAAATAAACAAACTTACTTTCGCATTTATAATATTAGTTAGGGTAGTTAGGATTAGGAGAGACGCAGTTACAAACATGGCCCATCTATCTAAAAGACAAATCTTATAAACAACGCACAGCCGTAACTACTGTACCTGGAAACTTATTTTTTTTTTTTAATCTGCCTTTATTTAGAGGCTTTTATCTGAAACAGATATGTCAGCCTCATCATAACTTAACCATAAATCAACAAAAATGAATCGTACTATCTATTAAGCTATTTAGGTAGATGAAAACCTTATCTAGCTTGCTTGGTCTAATTGACAACACTAAACAAAACCATAAATCAAAAAATAGTTTCACCCATTCAAAAAAATGTTTATAAAATTTTTGCCCATATCAGAACAATGTTTTGACAATATGCTTAAAAACCACCCCGTCTCATTACAAATAACATATAACATAACATAATTACAAACAAATAAACAAACTTACTTTCGCATTTATAATATTAGTTAGGGTAGTTAGGATTAGGAGAGACGCAGTTACAAACATGGCCCATCTATCTAAAAGACAAATCTTATAAACAACGCACAGCCGTAACTACTGTACCTGGAAACTTAAAATTTGGTACAGGAGTTTCTTTTAAGATATAAGTGAGCACTAAAAAACCGGCCAAGTGTGAGTCAAACTCGCGCAATGAGGGTTCCGTACAATATGCTTCGTGAACACACACACAATGTGCAAAAAATGTTTTATTCAATTGATTAGCGCCATCTAGTGGTGTTTTAGTGAACTATTTCCCTAGATGAACTTATTATAGTGAGTTTACCACTTAATTTTCAAGTGATAGAATTCTTATTATTTTTCCTGTAATCTTCAAGGAATGAACTATATTTTGTATTTTTTCAAAATTTTCGGCCCAGTAGTTTCGGAGATCAGGGGGGGAATCGTCAAATTTTGCCTTCTTTCGTGAATAAAATCAAAAGTATTGATTTTACCCGAACAAAAATAAATATTTTTGAGATCCTCATAATGAGCCCTTTCATTTGATATGTGACACAGTAAGGTTTGCAAAACTTTTTTTTTTAATTTTGTAATTGGGCCCCTGAAAATGACCCTTTTTTCAAAAAAATCTTTTTTACTTTGCACATCTATGTTTGGATCATAGGATTACACCATCTTACCAAATTTCACATAATTTGGTTCAGTAGATTCGGAGAAAATCGGCTGTGACAGACGGACGGACGGACAGACGCTCGAGTGATCCTATAAGGGTTCCGTTTTTCAACTTTTGTACGGAACCCTAAAAAGGATTATCCTAAATTCAACCTCGCAGGGGATGAGGGGATGAAATAGGGGGGTAAAATTTACAAGGCAAAACCAGCAAGATAAACTTGAGAACCTTCAAATTTTTTTACAAAATTCTGATTTGACTGCGCAAATATTATCATATTTCCGAATTTTCGACAATCATAATATTTTTGTAAAAAAATAAAATAAACAATGACCATACACGTATTTCCGAATTCAGAATAAAATTCCTTCCCGTACGGCTCTTTGCCTGCTTTTATTCCCCCTTTCTTGTATAACATATTTTTAACCCATTCTCCACATTATCTTAGATAACGTTTTGATGTATCTAGGGGATTCCAGCAATCGTGATCTTCTAAAAATCTAACATTAAAAACTCGGTCCATCGTGTCACCAAGCAGTGAGATTGTGGAACGCAATACCAGAGCCCTTTGGAGAAGTTGATATCATATATAGGTCTTCAGCCAAAACCCGTTCCTAGAAATACCAAAGTATGATATGCCCTTGAACAGGTCGTAGTTGGATGAGGAACTATTGTATTTAATGCATTTCATGCATTTCAACAGAATAAAGTGCTATCCAAGTGGTTACCAATTGGTAGGGATAAACCAACCCTACCAATTGGGTATCCACTTAAGTAAGGTACCTTGTTAATAAATAAAATAAATAAATAAATATATAGGGACATATCACACAAATTGAACTAGCCCCACAGTAAGTTGTCAACTTGTGTCGCAGGATACTAACTCAACGATACTATATTTTATAATATATACTTATATAGATAAACATCCAGTCATAAACACCATCATCATCAGGTCAATATGAAAAAGATCTTTTTCCATCTTGACCTGACCGGGGATCGAACCCGGGACCCCCGTGTAGCAGGCTAGCGTGTTGACCGCTGCGCCACGGAGCTCGACAATAATAATAATAATAAGAGAAGTTAGTGGGTTATGGACGTTAACTGACAGCGGTTCAATTATTGTCAATACATTAGCCATCATCATCATCATCATCATCATCATCTCAGCTACAGGAAGTCCTCTGCTAGACATAGGCCTCCCCCAAGGATTTCCAATACAAACGGTTGGAAGCGGCCTGCATCCATCGCCTTCCTGCGATCTAAGTATATCAGGTCGTTCAACCACCTGCCCCCTTATTTACTAACTCTGATGACAGGTGTCGATGCCTATCAATCTAAAATTTTCTGTTACAATGCGGGTTTTGTTTGCTCTAATTTTTTATTTGGAATACAAAAACCGCATTGTAACAGCAAATCCTAGATTAATAGGCATCGACACCTGTCATCTGAGTTAGTAAATAGGGGCTGGTCGGTGGGTGACATAAGACGTAAAAATTAGTAGAATCTAACGTACATCATAATCTAAAGCAACGCATATCTGTTACTTCTTAACAATATTACAGGTATGTGTAATGTCTACCCCTTGAGAGATAATCCTTATCACCTCTACGAGCCAGGAATGCGAGAAAAAAACGAAATGTAAGTTTGTGATGCATTTCCGGAGTTAAACTGTTGACCTTGACAATATTCTACGTTTAGCTACAGAAAGTTTTTTTTTAATAAGGGCAATTTCGGTCCATGATTGGGTGGTAAATGAAAAAAAAGTGCAAAATAACGGCAAGGATCGTTATTATCGTTGATCGTTGTTATGCAGTTATGTTCTATAGAACACTATTTTGATTCCGTTTTTAGGGGTCAGATCGAATCGAAAATCGGACCAGTAGTTTCGGAGCCTATCTAAGGTAAATAAATAAACGAAGAGATCTTTCTTCTTTATAATATTTGTAAGAAAAAAGCTCAAGTATACAGATCAGTTAAGATGGATTCGGATTTCAAACTATAAGCTTACTTAAACTGATTTTCTTCCTTCTTTTATACATGGCGAAATTTTGACGGTTCTGGACCCTTAAAGGGGTGATTCAGCCCGTCGATATGAACCATTTTCCTATGGGACCAATGCTGGAAACTCAAATTTTATTTCGACATTTTCATACAAAAGTGTTCAGCCGCCCGGGCAATTTGTATAGGAATGTCGAAATTTTTTTCGAGTTTACAGCATTTGTCCCATAGGAAAAGTTGTTTATATTGACAGGCTGAATCACCCCTTTAATGGTCCGGAACGATCAAAATTGTTTTACGATTTTATTTGTGGTAGAGCCACGCTACCGGCAAAAATCACTTCAGCTGGTAGCATGAATGGGCCGGCTCGTCCGGGGAAGTACCATACTCTCACAGAAAATCGACGTTTGAGTAGTAGTTTTACAGCTTCTATGCTTCGTTCGGTGAGTGAGAGAGCCGGAGGCCCATCCCCCCTCCCCTCTGGGGAGGGAAAACAAAAGGCCGGCAACGCTCTTGTCATACCCCTGGTGTTACATTAGTCCATGGGCAGCGGTGATCACTTACCATCAGGTGACCCGCTTGCTCGTTTGCCGTCCTCTGACATAAAAATAAAAAAAAAAAAAAAAAAAATTTCACCATGTATTATGGCTTCCATCGAGATTTCAGTGATTCTGCCAATCCAGTTTAATAGGATAGGTACTAAATATCGGTATTGTACGATATAGTTTTTAACAAGTGGCAACAAAGATGGCACATGAAATTTGATAGCTTCGTGGGAGCTTCTAACAAATCTATACGAGTCCATATAAGTCTACTTTAACTATTTTCTAATGTTCATTAGCCCAAACTACACCAATTTCATAAAAGTCCACTTAGATCAATTTGCAAAATCGTCAACCGCAACCTTTAACGTACCCCTTGACTTCCCACCAAAAACCTACTTCTTACTCACTTAACAGCTAGAATAATCTGTCACTTGCGTCATGTGGTCTCAACGCCTTAATCGTACGATTTGTTCTCAGAGACTCGCATAGATGGCGCCACTCGAAACTACACAACATTGTATCTACCGAATTATGCGAATATAAAAACATGATTCACAAAATATATGTTATTAAAAATCAAAACAATATTTTAGGTATAATATTTTAAAATTACACCGTATATTTAGTAAGTTAAAGGCTAACGCAGATTACCGCCATCTAGTATCGAGTAGCAAGCAACTCTCCTGCGCCATACATTCGCCTGCTTTTCGCAACCTTAATTTGGTCCAATATTTTTGTATGAGGTGAGCAGTCTATTACGTTAGTATTATATTGTCTTTGCTAGCGTTGCATTGTTCGTTTTGTGCTATAAAATAACAATCTATAATTAAATCTTTATTATTACGAGTGGTAAAACACTCGTAAAGTTTATATTATACGGTGACAAATCAGATTTAATTTTATTTGTTGTGTCTAGACTCTACACGAATAAAAAGCGATCAAATGATTTCTAAGTGATCAATATCCAAACAAATATTACTTGAAATAACTGTCGTCTATTGACTGTATCCCTCACAATCGACGTGGCGGCGACTCGACGTGGCGGTAATAAAAGGGTCTTTTTAACGACTCGCCGAGGCGGGAATAAAAGCGAGAATTTTGCGAAGTAGACGTGGCGGTGACTCAACGTGGTGCGACTCGCCATCAAGGCAACAAATCCCTAAACTGTTATGATTTTAGTACAATAAACCCTGATATTATTTGAAAAATATCATACGTTTGCAAATTATATATGTCGCAGTCATCTGGTTGAATTTGCTATTTGATTGAATGACTAGCGCGTTCATTGAATGGCGACGTTCAATTGAATGACTGAAGGACAGCTCGTCAAGTCGTTGAATGTAACGTTCAACGTCTTGACTGAATGAATGTCATTTAGCGAAGTCGAGTGGCAAAACATTAGATGGGATATTGCTCTATCTAACCTCGTTCAGAAATCACTAAGAATAACCAGTTACTCTTGGCGATTTCAACGGCCACCTCATGAAGTGGCTTGGATCCCAAAGAACTGACTTCGCAGGGAGATGTACGTACAAATATGCTTTGGCCCATAGATTCTCGCAACTGGTTGATTTTGTAACCAGAATACCAGACGTCGAGAACCATGAGAGCTCCAAGCTGGACCTTCTGCTGACAATGCGTCCGGACAATTACTCCGTCGTCGCAGGGGAAGCGACTCCTGGCACCTCGGATCACTGCGTTGTCTGGACTCGAGTGCCCTGCCCGCGGCATGAACCAGATCAGTCACCCTCACAGTGGCGCCGCGTATGACACTACAAGTTAGCAGACTGGGATGAACTGCGTGAACTCTATGCATCGTTCCGGCGGAGGTAACTCTGTTTGGCATCGGAGAACGCATAGGCGTGCGCGACAGCCGTCAGACAATTCTAGCGGGGATGGAATGCTACAACCCAAACCACACTAAGCACTAAAACCGTGTTTAAATCGGCCCTGCAGAGAAAGAAGAAGGAACCCACCCATAAACTGCATATGAAGCTTGAACCACAGCCAGTACCAATAAGGATTCTAACGTTACCGATGCAAGACGGAAGCATAACACTGCCTCGAGGTTCAGCAAAATAGCATATGCTAGAGCAAAGTTCGATTTCATCTTTTTTGTGAGTGCCGTCTTAAGAGTCCCACGTAAAGCCGAAATCCCATACAAACGTAGTTTGGTTTTAGTTTTACAACAGTTAAGCTAATCTCAACCAAATTTCGTACATACGACCCGTACCGAGCCATCCGGTGTCGTCGAGTACCAGTGACACATCGGCCGGTGTCGTCCGGTTCCCTTACCATACCATCTGGTTTCCTCCGGTTCCAGTGATATACTATCCGATGTCGTCCGGTTCCTAAGCCATGCCAACCGGTGTTGTCCTGTTGCCGTATGAAGCCATCCGGTGTCGTCCGGTTACCGTACTAAGCCATCCGGTGTCGTCCGGTTCCCGTATCAAGCTATCCGGTGTCGTCCGGTACCAGTGACACATCGGCCGGCTTCGTACCATGCCATACGGTGTCGTCCGGTAACAGAGACAAATCATCCGGTGTCGTCCGCGTCCCGTGTCATGCCATCCGATGTCGATCGATCTCAGCCCTAGTAGCATTTTCCGTTGGCTTCCATATGCCAACAGTTGGGAACGTATTGGCAGATGGTTAGTTACTCCGCCAACCTCAACTTAAAGTAGGCCCACTGTCATAAACATGCACTACTTACCCAACGGGTAGCCAACAACGGGCCTACTACTACTATTGCTACTGTTGGGTGATTTTTGTAGGGATTTAAGTTATTTAACAACATCGGGCCAACTAATAAAATCTTTCATTGGGCCTGTTAGTGGTACTCCTTATGGCGAGTGCGTAAATTAAACCATTGAGACTGATACCAGGAATCAAGTGCTTTATTAGAAACGCTAACTTATATACTAAGGAAATAAATATATATATCGCATTGGTAGGGAAGATCGCTGATTTAGGAATACGTGTATATTCTTACGTGATGTACGTGTCTCGCTAAATTAACAATATTTAAACACTTCCTACAGGTACATCACGTTCGTATTCCTAAGGTCGCAATAGTACTCCCCCTTTTGTAAAAAATAAAAACAATTAACAATAAAATTAACAAAAATGTAAAAACTGTAGCGAACGCAAATATACTAAATATATCCATCAATTGCATAGTGCACGTGCTGAAAAACGCTGTGTAGGCAAATATTTCTGCGCGGCAAATTATGCGTTTATGCATTGACATTGACCCTGTGTATGGGTATTTCTTCCTTATAGTTGGTAGATATTGAAATATCTCTTATGTTCTCAATATGGTCTTGATGACAGTCTGAGCTTCTCGTAGAGATACGTTTTCACTTGCCAGTTGCTTCAATCCCAGTGAGTCGGGAGATAATTTCTGCTTGCTCGTAGTCTTTTGTGAGACTGTAGAGAGCGATGTCGACTAGCGCCGATGGAAGTCCTGCCGAAATGCTCCGCTGAAGAGTGGCCACTCTATAAAATTCTAGTCGTGAGCTCGGCGGCTGTGTCGGACGCTATAATTGTCGAAAATAAACATTTTGGGTGCTTAGGACCAGGAGCTCGGTGCGTCGGCTGCTGTGGCCCTGGAGTATGACCCGTTTGCTGGCTTGCTCTTGAGACTGCTTGCTGTGAACCATTTGCTGCATCTTGAGAGACGTAATTTTCAGTTCAGAGTAGTGCTTCTGTGATCGTCATTTTACTTTAATGTTTTCTTGTCAATATGTTGATCGCTGTTCCATCTTAAAGTTGTTCGCTCTTTTGCTTGCAGGCTTCAAAGTTATCAATTTATTGTCCTTGTTTGCCATGAAATATATACCACTGTGTAAGTCGGTAGCAATTAGGCATTAGAACTTAATGATATCACGAAATGCGGTGCAAGATTCTTTGTTGCCAAACAAATTCTTATTCAAATAATAGGCAAATATTTATATTATTTCTCATTACGCCTTTTTTGAACAACATACGGCCATCTGCGGCCTTGCGATCTTGACATCGTTCAATTATTTGTTGCAGTTGCACTTTCGTTCGTTGTTGTTTCCATGTGAAGTGATGCAATTTGTGACGTCAAATGCGTCATCATATAGATATCAGCTGTTCACGTTGCGTAATTGTTTCTATTGTATTTAATAATTTCGTTGATCCTCTGTTATATCTCTGTGCATGCGCTCTCTTCTTTTTCTTGAAGTTGACGGCTAGAGCTTGCGGTTGCGCTGATATTGCGCGGATTTTTCTTTGCCTCGGGGTTGTCCATTGTGGTTGCCTGGTAGTTCCTGTGCCTCCTGTTTTATGACCGTTCAGCCATGGTGCAGGATTCGATCAATGAATCGTGTGAGCCGGTGTTGATTCCTTTTTTCAACGTGGTTGGAGCCATTTTTGATGGTCCTTGTTGTCCTTGTGGTTCTGGTTACTGCCGGAGTGCCTCTTGGATTTTCAAACCGGTGAGACCCGCTTGTGGGAAGCCAGTGAAAATGTGCACGTTGGTTTTTCCGTTCTTCAGGCTTACGTCGTCTGGGTCTTCGGTGTTGAGGCGCGTATCCATCATGTCAGACTACATCACGACGGCTTGATCACGTCGGGGTCACCAATTATGGCGAGTGCGTGTGAATCAAACCACAGTGACCGGTACCAGGAATAAAGTGCTTTATTAGAAACGCTAACTTATATACTAAGGAAATAAATATATATATCGCATTGGTAGGGAAGATCGCTGATTTAGGAATACGTATATATTCTTACGTGATGTACGTGTCTCGCTAAATTAACAATATTTAAACACTTCCTACAGGTACATCACGTTCGTATTCCTAAGGTCGCAATACTCCTACCGTTGGGTTATTATTGTAGGGATTAAGGTTATGGTTGTAACATCGGGCCAACTAATTAAATCCTTCATCGGGCCTGTTAGTCTTACTCCTACCGTTGGGTGATTTTTGTAGGGAAAGATCTTCGAAAGACAATTAATATAATACTAACGTAACATTGCGTTTGTATAGTACACTGAATAAAAAAAAACTGCGAGTGAGTAATGTACTTTGTAGTACCTTTTGCCTACCTACATTAAATATCATCTTGAGTCTGTCAAACGAAAGCTAGTTTCATCATCATCATCATTATCATCATCATCAGGTCTTTTATAATCTTCTCTGCTGGAGCACAATTCTCTTTGTAATAAAATTTTAGCCAGAGCAGTCAGAGGATTTGGCCTTTACTCTCCACGCTGGCCAGATGGGTTGGAGAGGTCTCTTTGATATTTATATTTATAAGCTTGTGTTTCCTAAGTTGCCTTTTACTATATCCACGGAAAAACTTGTAGTGGCCCTACTCTTCTTTGGCAGGCAGGAACTACCCGGCAAAACTGGTTTAAAGGAGTTTTTTTGTATAATTATTTATTTAGTCAATAGATGGCGTAAGGCGTATGTTAGAACGCGCTATTAACATTTTTTTACTTTTGGCTATATACTTCGAGCCAAAGTTTAAAACCAAGTCAGCGTGGAAGTACGCTAGTTAGGAGTGCACTACACTTCAAAGGATGATTGGTACTTGAAGTAGTCCAGTCACACGGTAAAATTGTTAAAATTGAGCAAAGAGGCACCATATTTTTTCAACAGCCAATGGCCCTTCAGTGTCCAACCAACTTATTGCAACTGGCCCGACGAAATGCCAACGATGGTAGGTACGTTGGCCCTATTACAAGTTGGGCCATCGTATTCAAATCCACGTTGGCCATTAGTTTTGGGCCCAACCCGAAAACTGCGCGCCAATTGTATGCATTTGCCAACTAACCAGAGGTATGTGGCCCAAGCAAATGCCAACAATAAATGCTACTAGGGAGTGCCAAACTATCCGGTGTCATCCGGTACCAGTGACCCACCATCTGGTGTCATGTCATCCTGTTCCCGTGCCATGCCATCCGGTGTAGTCTGGTTCCCGTGGCATGCCATCCGGTGTCGTCCGGTACCGGAGTCACACCATCCGATGTCATCGGATATTCGTCATTCCAAAACAAAGAACCCTTTCTTTTTACCTTATAAGGAACGGACAACTATAAAATAAACAGCTATCATTCATCAAGCCCACAATATTCGGTATCACGTCACCGCCTCTTGGCAGCGTCACTACATCAAATAATTGACTATTAGCGCACGAGGTGTTTTTTCGAGCAATCTTGACTATCTGCCAACGGGTCAGGTGGTCAGACCGAAATACGACAGTGGAAACAAACCTCTAAAAGGCAGTCAATTTTGAAACATACTCGTTATTCCTGGGGTAGGCTAACTTTATGGCAAACTGACTTTGTTTTTGTTTTGATCTAACGGCACAGAGTACATAATAGTACAAGTACTATTTTTTTAAATAATTGTTTTTACGGCCCTGGATACGAGCCCTTTAGAGCCTTTCTTCATTTATTTCGCCAGTTGGCGAGGTATTCTTGTGTATCAAACGAAATGATGGTGTGATTCATTTCGTTTGTTTGATGGAGTCCATGGCGACAATTCTTTGCAAATCCACTGGTTTTATCATAGACGATGCAGCAAGGCGGACAACCACCAGCCCGCTAAGTAAATCTCACTACAGCTGCGCCATGACAGTCTATTTTAGTTATTGCAACATTGTTCAGAATTGTGAGCATTTATAACACCAAATTACACCATTTTCACATTATAAAGTCCACTAGAATCAATTTGTAAAACAATATGAAACTAACACCGTGTCGTCCGCTAAAATTCCCGCCAAGAACTTACAAGTAATACTAACGGTCACTTAGATTTAGATTGTCAAAATCTTGGACGGGTGGGAAATACACACATAGCTTTTTTGAACAACACAGATTTTCATTCAAACCTCGTCTATCTTCTCGATAAGAAATTCTAAATACCTATATCTAACTAAATCTTGTTATATGTTAGTTATCAGCTTTCGAAAAGAAGATTGTGCGTGTTCATGGCGAGTAATGCAGTTCTCTATGAGTAGGTAGATTATCCATATAAACATTTTTTGTAACGAAGTTCCTTATCGCGCGTTGCGAAAGGGAGCTAGACGGAAAATATTAAGACCAAAAGTTGTAACGACACTTTTTCAGCCGGTGTCTGTTTATTAAAATGGTGGCGATCGAGGAATTCACACTTCTTACCTTTCTGTCAATTATAACTTGAGCCGGGGTCAGGTTAATCTGGTTGGAATCGAGAAGTTGGTACAAATTTTCGACGCGTCCAGTGTAACTAGCGCTCTTAATTTTTTAAAAGGCTGTGTGAGTTTAAAATTTTATTACAATTACTTCACTAATTAATCGAAAGGAACTTCGTTCCATCCGGGTGTCCCTTGACACCTCTGAAGTTTTTTAAAAATCAGTTTTGTGGTTTTTGAGATTTTCCATTACAAACACATAGATCTTTCCTCTTTATTTAACTTACTGTTTGAATAATTATGCATTTACTCAGAAAGACTCATATTTAATCCCAAACAATTTTAATTTCAAAGTTGAAACGCAGTTCGTGTGTCCACAAAAACTGTTCCCCGCGCGTGTCCATATTTCATGTTTAATCTGGTTATGCTGTGAATTCCCTGGTTTATTGTTGGGTGTATTTTGTATGTTTGTTTCAATTTTGCTGACTACGGTGTGATGAAAATATATCTTACTATATGTTGTTACTTGTTATTATATCAGCTTTTAAAAAGAAGACTGCGTATTCATGGTGATTAATTCAGCATTCTACTAGTAGGTAGTAGATTATTCATAAAAACTATCTGAGTAAATAGTTCAAACGGTAGTTTGAATTTTTTTTAAATCAGTCCTGTAGTTTTTGAGATTATCCATTACAAACACTTTAATCTTCCCTCTTTATTCTACGCAATGGTTGAATAATTATGCATTTACTCAGAAAGGCTCATATTTTAATTTCAAAGTTGAAACGCAGCTCGTGTGTCCACAAAAACTGTTCCCCGCACGTGTCCATATTTCACGTTTAATCTGGTTATGCTGGAGAATTCCCTGGTTTATTGTTAGGTGTATTTTATATGTTTGGTTCAGTTTTGCTGACTGCGGTATTATGAAAATATTCCAACCTATAAGTATGTAGTTACTTGTTAGTTTGTCATGCTTTCGAAAAGAAGACTGCGTATTCATGGTGAGTAATTCATCTTTATGAGTACCTATGTCGAAGATTATTCATATAAACTATCTATATAGTAAAAAAATAATCAGCATATTATTTTTGAGATTATCCATTACAAACACATATGTAAATCTTTCCTCTTCATAATATTATTTGACTCAATGCTTGGATAATGATGCATTTACTCAAAAAGACTCATATTTTAATTCCAAACAATTTTAATTTCAAAGTTGAAACGCAGCTCGTGTGTCCACAAAAACTGTTCCCCGCGCATGTCCATATTTCACGTTTAATCTGGTTATGCTGGAGAATTCCCTGGTTTATTGTTGGGTGTATTTTGTATGTTTGTTTCAGTTTTGCAGACTGCGGTGTTATGAAAATTTGTTAGTTTATCAGCTTTACTTTACTTTACTTTAGCGTTAAGTACTAGAATATTCAACTATACTATCTATATTAATTTATAAAAATGAAATATCCTGCATACGTGGAATGTTCCCATATCATATCTTTTTTTATTTTTATATACGGACAAATCACACAGATTGAGCTAGCCCCAAAGTAAGTTCTTAAGCAAGACTTGTGTTATGGGATACTAACTCAACGATACTATAGTTTATAACAAATACATATATAGATAAACATCCAAGACCCAGGTCAATCTGAAAAAGATCATTTTCCATCTTGACCTGACCGGGGATCGAACCCGGGACCATCCGTGTCGCAGGCAGGCGTGTTGACCGCTGCGCCACGGAGCTCGTCAAATCTTATATATCTCTTAGTTTAATACAGGAACGCTGCCAGTGTCTTCGGAACCTTGCTTAGGGAGACTCTATTAAATAATATATATTATTTTTAGTTATTATATTATATTTTTCAAGGTTTTTAGTTTTCGATTCATTGTTCTAGTATATAGTATTTTACTATCGATTTATTAACAGTATATCACGAATTAGATATTGTATGAATAACTTGTTGTTCCTACAAGATTACTTAATGCATAGATTTAAAAACAAAAATTCGTTTATGACTTAATGCAAACTACGAAAGGCCATTCTCTAGTGAAACAAAAACCCGAGCTCTTAAATATCAAAGTCACACTCATAAAACATCTCAAACAGAAGTGGCACTAATCTTTATTAATTAGCTGCGAAAATAAATGAGGAATCCGAACGGAAAACACACATTCCGATTAACGCACACGTCGCGAACAAAAAGACGTTAAAGCTACTGAGTGACTGACTCGTGAATCGTGTGACAAGGAATTAGAGACATGGAAAAATACCCGGTGACTTTTTAAAACATTAATGGATTTTCAATACGACTGGTTGGAAGCTGCCTGCATCCAGCGCCTTCCTGCGACCTTTATCATGTCGTCAGACCACCTGGTCAGTGGGTGTTCAACGCTGTGCTTGCTGGTACGTGGTCGACATTCCAGAACCTTTCTGCCCCATCGGCCATCGATTCTTTGTGCTATGTGCCGCGCCCACTGCTACTTCAAAGAGCAAATCCGCTGAGCTTTGTCGGTGACCTTTGTTCTTCTACGAATCTCCTTATTTCTGATTCATGCCAAGCATAGCCCTCTCCATAGCTCCTTGAGCTACGTTGAGCTTTCTTATGAGGCCTATTTTTTTAAGTGTTTAGCGCTGGTCTCGTGTAATAAATCTAAATTTATTACATACGTAAAATAACTCATATCCGAGTATTTTTCCACTTTCCACCTAAACGCCCACACTTACACGCTTGCACAAACGTGGCCTTTGGTACATCTTAACGTGGCCTTTGGTATTCTTTCCTACATACATAAACACATAACATGTATTTGTTTATGTATGTAGTAAAATATAGAAGCATAGCAATCTATTTGGTAGTTCGTAGCAAGCGGTTTCGTGCTGCCAACCCCAACGCATTTAGTATTAGTATGTCGTTTCTATTTTTACTAAGTTTGTGCCCACCACGCTCTTTTTCAGAAGTCCGCACGGAAATAACCGCGACGGTTTGTATTGTTTAGTGTTTAGCACTGGTCTCATGTAATAAATCTAATTTTAATACATCTTACTGTATGTTCTCATATTTGAGCATTTTCTAGTTGCATCTCCAGTTGTGCTTTGGAGCCCGAAGTCCACCGTATAAGAAGAGGACAGTTAAAACTTCGCCTATAGACCATAAATAATCAAATAGTTAGAATAACCGCGACGGTTTGTATTGTTTAGTTTTTAGCACTGGTCTTGTAATAAATCTAAATTTGTTACATTTTACTGCATACTCCCATATCCGAATATTTTTCTCATTGCATCCCCAGCTCTTCCATGCTGATTTGGCAGAAAAGGGCTCTGTCGACCCCGCAAGGGATAAAGACCTGATAATATGTATGTATGTATGTAGAAGAGAAGGGGATACAAGCGTAGGAAAGCATGATTCTGTACTGACAGATGCAGTTCAACTCTAACGCATTGATTATTTGTATGCCGCTTCTATTTTTACTAAGTCTGCGGCCAACACGCTCTATTTCAGAAGTCCGCACGAAAATAACCGCGACGGTTTGTATTGTTTAGTGTTTAGCACTGGTCTCATGTAATAAATCTAATTTTAATACATCTTACTGTATGTTCTCATATTTGAGCATATTCTAGTTGCATCTCCAGCTGTGCTTTGGAGCCCGAAGTCCACCGTATAAGAAGAGGACAGTTAAAACTTCGCCTATAGACCATAAATAATCAAAATGTTAAAATAACCGCGACGGTTTGTATCGTTTAGTGTTTAGCACTGGTCTTGTAATAAATCTTAATTTGTTACATCTAACTGCACGCTCTCACATCCTGGTTGCATCCCCAGCTATGCTTCGGAGACCGGGGTCCGTTTTAACCAAGTTAATTTTTAAATAACTGAGACAGTCATCATCATCATCATTTCGTGTAGGTGACACGGTCAGTCGACCATGCACACCCTGGGGTCAGAGTTCGACTGCGACAGTTATATTATTATTCAGTGTTGAGCTAAAATTTTTCTGTACCAGACTCTCTTGTATCCAAGCGGGTTCTTAGTGTCATCTTCACTTGTATTGGTTAAAAATAAACAGTTATTATTGTTTATTCCGTACTAGCTGTTACCCGCGGCTTCACCCGCGTGATATAAAGCCTATGTCCTTCTCAGTACCCTAACCTATGTGTATGCAAAATTTCATAATGATCGGTTCAGTAGATAGCGCGTGAAAGCGTAACAAAGAAACAAACTTACTTTCGCATTTATAATATTAGTTAGGATTAGGATAGTTAGGATTAGGATTACCACACTCTCTTGTTATATCCAAGTGGGTTTTAAGTTGCAACCTTAGCTGTTTTTTTTCCGCCGTATGAGAGAATGTAAGTTTAAAAGAACCGTGACAGTTTTTATTGTGAAGTGGTTAGCACTCACTATTCTTATATTAGGTGCATTTATTCCATCTTACCGCACGCTCTCATATTCGAACGAGAACATACCCGGCTACACCTTAATGAACCAATCTTCATGAAATTTGGCATACACGTTGGTAATGCTATGGAGAAGGCCATATACCACACGGACGAAGCCACGGGCAACACAAAATGAAAAAAAAAAAACAAATTGACTTCCTCTACAGTAAGGTATGAACTTGTGTCGTAGGAAGCTAACACAACGATACTATATTTTATAATGAATAGTTATAAGATAAACATCCAAGACCTGTTTTTATCCTTACCTGACCGGGGGTCCAACCCAGGACTACTCGTATCACAGGCTGGCGTATTAAACCACTACGCCATGGAAGCCGTCGGATAAAACGTAGTGGATCAAAGTTTTTGTTAACTGTTTGCCATGAAAAGGCTTAGCTATACAACATTATTAATTTTACAACTACTTTGGAACTATAATTACCAACCCTCCCGCCACTTTGTCACGCCCGCGCAACCCCACAGATAATAACAGATAATAAATTCGAGATCCCCTAACTTCACATTTTTGCCACCCCTGTTTACCCGCCAACTACTGCAAACAAAAACAACCGACACTGATACCAACCCAATGAAACCTACCCTTCGTACAACCTCTTTTATCAATAAACTACTTAAACACTATAAGAACAAAGCCCATTTTCATTTGACGTGGCAAAATTATCTCAATCTGAAAATTTAAATTCGGAATGACTTTGAAAAATTCCGCGGAAATTGAATTTAGAATAAAATTCTTAGTAAAAATTTAAAAGAGGTTGCAATGTAAGAAAGTCGACTCTATTTAGATTTCTTAAGCTGCAAAATTCCTTCCACCATACGCAAACTTTTCTTTAATTATTTTCATGAGGCCGTTTGTTTTAAAAGGTCATAATGTTACTGATGGAACCACTAAATAAGTATAAATACGTTTTTAAAAGGGAACCTCACGAGGCTTCATAATATTGTAATCATTTTATGATTTTAGTTGACAAAAGCATATTTAGCCTTTTATTAATCGATAGCTTTAAAACGATACACTTATTTTTTAGCTGTTTTTAACAAATATGGTATTTTGGTTATTTATTTGTAAGTAATTAATGAACTTGAGACATTTTTTCATGTCTATGGTATAAACACAAAAGTAACAATCATAGGATTTTTTCTCCTAAAGAAAGCTAGATTGGCAACGTGTGTTACGGAAAGGGGTAGTCCAATACGGACTACCCCCTTTAAATACATATATGTATCACGTCTTTTCCCTGGATGGGTAGACAGAGCCTAAGGTCATACAACCCAAAGGCCACGTTAGCGTGTGCATGTGTAGGTGTAAAGCAGATCAGAATAGTGACGGGTTGCTAGCCGCATCGCCTATTGACGTGATTCCTTAAATTTTCTCCCTTGACTGGCTTTTACGGTCTGCGCAGGAAGAAAAACAGCTGGTATATTCTATGTTTTTCCCTTTCTCCCAAACCAGCGTGAAAGTATACTTTCAAATAATAATTGAAACAGTAATGGTGCACGAAGTTCATGTGATGACGGTGGGCATTGATGACTTATATGATGTACATAAGTTTTGTTACAGTTTATTCAGTACAAATTAATTAAACTAGAATAAACTAATAATATATTAAATAATTATGAAAAAAAATAACCTAAAACTAAAATCCAAAAAAAATATGATACAATATCTAATATATATTATTAAAAGGCGTCCCTTTAGGCAAGGTTCCGAAGATACTGGCAGCGTTCCCCCTTTGAATAGCAAGACTAATTCTTTGTCCGAGGTAGCTGCCAGCTCTTCGGTCTCCTGTGACGTCGACTAACCTTTTTGCTATTTCCTTAAAAAGGCTTGTTACATTTCTTGTTACCACTATAATTAATAGTTGTTACGGCTATAGACCGGCCAAACAGAATGGAACGGCGGCAAAGTCCGGCAATTAATATAAATTCGCTGTCATAAGCTCCGTGGCACAGCGGTCAACACGCCTGCCTGCGACATGGATGGTCCCGGGTTCGATCCCCGGTCAGGTCAAGATGGAAAATGATCTTTTTCAGAGTGACCTGGGTCTTGGATGTTTATCTATATAAGTATCTATTATAAAATATAGTATCGTTGAGTTAGTATCCCATAACACAAGTCTCGAACTTACTTTGGGGCTAGCTCAATCTGTGTGATTTGTCCGTATATATTTATATATATTTTATTTATATTCAGCACTGAACAGCTGAAATAATGCCATTACTCTGCTGAACAATGTTGTTGTTAAGTTGTATTTCTTTCGCGACTAATTCGTGGTCACATTCGTTACATTGAGTCGTAAATGCCATACAATTAAATACCTACTTATGAAAATAATAATACTTTATTTTTATAAATGTTTTTATGCGTTCACAATGCTATTCTTACATCATCATCATCATCATCAGGTCTTTTTAAGTCTCCACTGCAAGAGCAGAACCCTCTTTGTACTACCAAAGACATATATTAGCCAGAGCAGTCAGAGGATTTGGCCTGCACTTTCCACGCTGGACAGATGGGTTGGAGAGGTATATCTGATGATTAACGCCCACTATAACACGCTGAGCATGGCCTTGGATTCTGTCTACCCTGCAAGGGATAGAGACGTGATAATGTATGAAGTGTAAATGTCTCGCCCGTAACGTATGTCTTTACTTTCATATAAACATACATCGAAAGTATGTATGTTTACTTATACAGGGTGAAATCGAAAGAAAAATTACACGAAAAAACATTTCTTGCGTCAACATTAAATCGCTGGTGGTATATCGGTCTAAAGTCACATGTTTTGCGTAAATTTCAATGACGGGTTGATATAATTATTTATATACTTGAACTAATTTTTCGGTTTTTAGTTTTAGGTAATTTTTTTCATAATTATTTAATATATTATTAGTTCATTCTAGTTTAATTAATATGTAAGTATATTATCTTGTTTAATTTTTGGTTTTTAACTAAAGTAATAACCTCTTTCAAAGCGTTTGAAGTAGTTACTGAGTTTTTCTTAAATTTGAAAAATGTGTAATTTTAATTTACTCAGTCTTAAACTACTTTCAATCATGGGTATAGTCTATATTTAAAAGAATGCTAATGAATTAAAAAACAATCTGTATATTCGTTGAAAATAATATAATTTACTTGCAATTACACACTTACAACATTACATACAACAAACTTAACAAAGAAAGTATACACTAGAAAGGCAGCTCAATATTACCGTTAGGAATTCACAAAATTACAACAACCATTGACAACTGATACGACGAAATAAATCTTGGAAGAGCCATCGACTCGAGTATCTGCTCAAGAGCCCATTGATTTGACAGTTGCAATGCACAGACAAAATATACAGCCAAACATACAATTTTCAACCTTATTTCATACTAAGATAAGGTGTAAGGAATGTGTTTTAAGGTAGACGGGTATGGTTTTCGGCACCTTTGGAAGATTTGCGAACGATGACTCTCGAGTCCTGATGAGATGGCTCTCGTTACCTTTGTTGATGTTAGGTGTTATTTTGCAATCAATACTTGGTGCATTTTAATTTGTAATTTATTGGGTTTCGTATCAAAGGGTGCTAGGCCTCCGTTGTTCGTTCATCCGTCTGTCATACCATCTGTCTTTGTTCTTTCTTTTAAAACCGTAATAGAAAGAATATTAAACATGATGGACAGATTCTTGAAAATTAAAAGCATCCATCAAGTAACCTAGTACTTTAGCTATAGAATATTGTCTCCTCTCGTCCCATTGCAATGCCTGACCAGGTGCATATGTATTTAGACTAAATATTAAATATATTTATGTGTTGAATCATATGTAATGCAATGTAATAAATAAATAAATACTTTGGTGATTTTCGAGTGATATATAATATGGATACTGTCATGTCATTACAGTGTGGTTCCTTTGTGATTGCCCGTTTTCATTATTTATTGATTAAAATAGATTAGTAATTTTTTTTTCAATTCTCTGGTAAATAATACTCTTTTACAGACATTTTCAATGGAATCAGCAAGACAGGCTTGTATATTCGATTGTTACTGATCATAGATTTCATAGATTTATAACCTGCAATGTTACTGAAGTACATACACAAACATAGGTACCTAATGGAGTAGTCAATACCGGTTGGCTACTCGTCAAATCGGCTTAGGGCAAAGGCGAGTCTTAGGAGTGTATTATTATTGATCGATTAAATCGATAAGTCGAATAAATCGATAGGTCGATTGAATCATTTTAGGTAGTTCATCACTTTCTAGTGAGAAATTAGTTTCAAATCTAAAAATAGCAATTTACAAAAATCCGCGCAGTACAATAGACTCGTCTGCACCTAAACGAACCCACAACAGACCCTGCAACACGCGGCCTGCATAATTCACACTCCTAATCTGTTATATTGTTCGAGTACAGTCATCACGTCTTTATCATTACGGGGTTGTTACAGCTGTAGCATATCTATGCTAAGACTAAATGTTAGATTAAAAGGCTAAATATACTTATTTAATTTAGGCTTTGAAAATAGGACTAAACAATTGTTGCAAATTGGCATAAAATGAAAGACTCTTCTGCACACAGCGACTCCACGACTGACCCGGCGACACGTAACCTACATTATTCATGCTCAATATATTTTGTTACATTAGTCAAGTTCAGAAATTCCGGTTTTTATTACACATATACATTAAAATCGGCATTAAAATAAAAACGTCAGAACGGGGTAAACAGAGCCTAGGTCTAATATAAATAATTGAAGAGATATGAATGAAAGAATCGAGTGCATCCTTACGACCCCACGAAAAGCCAAGTTCTAGGTATACTTACATACATAATCTTATCGCGTCTTTATCCATTACAGGTTATACAGAGCCTGGAGTTAGTAAACTCATCAAATTAAAATAACTATTTTTGGTATATTTTTTTCTAGATCAGCATATAACATTAGGCTAGCTCTAAAGTGTTCTGCATTTCTTGCTTCATTTTGAACTGACTTCAAAAATGGTAGTTATTAATTCGACCCGTATACAAATATAATATTGTCAGATTGGGTGGGCCGTTTTGTTTTTAACACGCTTTTATTAGCTTCACTTGTATGTAAGAAAATCTTGGAATCATAATTTGATCCACTCCCCGGTCTTCGATTAGGATGAAATTTTGCACACGCTCTGAGTTCTGATGACAATACATGACTAGCGTGCAAAAAACGTGTTTTTAGTTTTTTAAACTACTTAGTTATTAATTATTTGTTAGTATTTTCCAGTTTCGTAAAATTAGTGTCGCATTTTATAACTATATGTTTATGTATGATATATTTGTACAATATGTTTATAAAACCTTGTACGATCTTTAAAGGGGTGACTCAGCCTGTCAACATAAAGAACTTTTCCTAAAACTTACTTTGGGGCTAGATCAATCTGTGTGATTTGTCCGTATATATTAATTTAATTATTATGTTTGTAATCGGTTCAGCAGTGTTTGAGAAACTGTGGTTATTTCTTTTTTTAATTCGGTAGTTGCCTAATGTTAAGATTATATAATATTTATTTCCAATTATACTAATTTCTATCTAAAAACACCATAAAGAACACTTTTTGTTTGATATCGATTGGTTAAGTGATGTTAAAGCTTCTTTAAAGTTGGGTGAATAGGACCATTTTTAAAAGTATGAAAATCTTTCGTTACAATTATACTGTATTGTAGTCCGCTAAATTTATAGCAACTTTTATTATGAAACCATTACCACAAACGAAATATTTCGTATAGCTACCAAACAAAGTTCTCACGCCACCCATACAAAATACAAAGTTGTGACGTCACAAATATGTAGGCAAATCTGCAGCGCGTTTTCACGTCTAAAAACATGTGTCCTTAAAACTTTTATATCTGAAAGAGGTTTTTGCTTAGAAATGTATTACTGTCACTATTGTGTTTATTTTTGGCAGGTCTTTACATAGCAACACGAAAAAATTTTTAGGCAACATGCCAATTGTTTGTTGGATTGAATACTCTGATAATTCACTCGCTACTTCACTCGACTGTTATATTCGCCTAATGTAACTCCGCGGCAGATTTCTCCAAATGGCTATTGTTTTTCGGAATGGCTGTATGATTGTGGCCTTAAAACATATGGATGCATACGATTGATATTCGACGCGCCTCCCATCTGTATTATGAGAGAAATTTCCTAAATAGAAACCAGAACAGAAATCGGACCAGTAGTTTTGAAGTCAGTTTAATTTATCAAAATTATTATAAGGATGAATTAGGATGAATACTTGGATAGTTCACTTGCTACTTTACTCGGCTGATATATTCGCCTAATGTAACTCCGTGTCAGATCTCTCCAAATGGCTATTGTTTGTCGGAATTGCTGTATGATTGTGGCCTTAAAAACATGTGGATGCATACGATTAATATTAAATAATTTGACATGCCTCCCATCTGTATATGAGAGAAATGTCCTCAATAGAAACCAGAACACGAATCGGAAAAGTAGTTTTGAAGTCGGTTTTTTTTTTTTTTTTTTTAAAGGTATAGTATCTTTATTAATCTGAGATTTTTCTATTTACATATAATCTGTTACTAATACATTTTCCTAAAACTAATTAAAAACTAAAACTTAACAAAAAAACAAAAATTAAAACTATTAAATAAAAACCTAACTAGATACATATAAAACAAAGCTATAAATAAAAAATGTCCCGCATGTCGTTGTCACACGAAAGGGTACCCAGAATGCTGGCAGCATGGCCACGTTGAATGGCAATGCTTATCCTCTGTCCTAGAAAATTACCAGCCCTCTGGTTACCCGTCACCTCAACCAGCTTTTGACTCAAAACCTTAAAAAGTTTATGCGCCGAGGGGCCCCACGGACCCAGAGTCTCCACCCCAAACGGCTCAAATATGAAACCATTGCCGATACAAGCATATTTACGCCGTTTGAGGGACTCTGCATTGGCTGCAGCCATGCCCGCTTTAGAACCTGTGCCGGGAAGGTGGGAGGACGCGAGCGTGTCCACGCAGGTGGCGTCCCAAACCAGCGGCCTTCCCATCCTCCACGGCACAAGAGTCATTCCGTCCGGTCTCTTGCCATCCTCACGTGCCAGTCCATTGGGTTACCAGATAATACCAATAGAAACCAGAACAGAAATCGGACCAGTAGTTTTGAAGTCAGTTTAATTTATCAAAATTATTATAAGGATGAATTAGGATGAATACTTGGATAGTTCACTCGCTACTTCACTCGGCTGTTGTATTCGCCTAATATAACTCCGCGTCAGATCTCTCCAAATGGCTATTGTTTGTGAGAATGGCTGTATGATTGTACCCTAATGACATGGGAGTATGTGGATGCATACGATTGATATTTGACGTACCTCCCAGCTGTGTATGAGAGGAATTTCTTCAATAGAAATCAAAACACCATTTCAGTATGGAAATCCGGCTTTACTCACGTTTCATTTCGCCGATTTCGCCGACTAGTTCGATCTGTTACGAAGACCATCACGCTTCCCTCAACGCAAGTGCAAATAGCTCCGTGGTGCAGCGGTCAACACTCACGCCTGCCACACGGATGGTTCCGGGATCGATCGTCAGGTCAAGATGGAAAATTATCATTTTCAGGTTGACCTGGGTCTTGGAGGTCATTGAGTTAGTACCCCATAACACAAGTCTCGAACTTACTTTGGGGCTAGTTCAATCTGTGACATTTGTCCGTATATGTTTATATACTTATTTTAAGGAAAGCGTTATCGTCGTGTCGCTGCTTGCCCTTACACTCGCCGTGATGATGGTCTTCGTAACAGATTAAAACTAGTTGGCGAATCCGACAAAATTAAAAGTAAAGCCGGACTTCCATAATGAATTTATGTCACGTAAGTTTTAATATTATTACAACACCACTTACATATTTTTAGAGTTCCGTACCTACCTAAAGGGGTAAAATTTAATCGTTATTGAATAATTTTCTGTCTCTTTGTAATCAATCAAAATCAAAACTTTTACGAGACCAGCCTGCTTCTTTGCCGTCGTTCATTAAAAAAAGTTAATACATTCGCAAGTGAAATAAATCTATGGTGTTGATCTATAAAATCATGTTTGACAGGGAGTAAGGTTACCTATATAGGATAGATTTTTCATTTTATGCACCACACAAAGTGGTTTTACGCAAACCTTGACGCAAATGTCAAAAGTCAAAGATTTTTATGCAAAATTGGATACACTTTCTCTTTTAACGTCATATTTTTCGTTTTTTCATAATATGCAAAATCTAAAAACTAGAAGCTAGTGTTTTGGAACGATCGTTGGTGAGAAGAGCTGAAGGAAACTCAATCCAGACTTGGTCCGTACGTGCCTGAAGGGCTCCGCTATGTATATCTACCTATATTTTGCCTTTGAAATTTCCTGAAATGTACAAAATTAGAATGCAATACGAAACACGAGCATTGTAGATAATTTAATGAAAACCAACGGGTGTGAAATTGCGCATATAAATAATTTAATAATCTACCCTCATTTGTGCCCCGGTTCAAATCCACCGGAAATTGCCACACTCTGCAACCGGGGCACGTGTCAAAGCTTAATGCCCCCGGAAATAAATAATTAACGAATAAATATTCAGAGATAAACACCCCAAAGAAGGGTTGTTTTGTTCTCTGTTTTACGACACAACTTAGGAGACATTGTTTTGAATGGATTTTGACCCTCGGTAATAAACATTGATGTTAAAATACTCTGATTTACTTAATGTCAAAGTTCTTGTATTATTTTGTTTATTAAATGACAAAAAAGCTCATATATCAACACCGTCTTCAACTCTTAGGAGACGGTGTTGATTCCTTTCCGAGCTGATAAGTGTGCTGTGACCTTAAAACTTTCATGGACAATGGTCATGAAGGAATATCGAAGACGAAAACCACTAATGACAATAAATACCCGTATTATTTTGCTACTAATAGTAAATAAATAACTTTTATAATATAGTTATTATATAGTAGTTATATATTTTCACTCAAACTTGCCACACTCTGCAACCAGGGCTCGTGTCAAAGCTTAATGCCCCCGGAAATAAATAATTAACGAATAAATATTCAGAGATAAACACCCCAAGGAAGGGTTGTTTTGTTCTCTATTTTACGACACTACTTAGGAGACATTGTTGTGAATGGATTTTGACCCTTAGTAATAAATATTGATGTTAAATACTTAATGCCAAAGTTCTTTTATTATTATGGATTATAAATGTCATGAAAGCTCAAATACGGCCATATAGTAGACGGTGGTAATCCGTTTCCGAGCTGATAAGTGTACTGTGACGTCAAAACTTTCATGGACAACGATCAGGAAGGAATATCTAAAACGAAACCCACTAATGACGATAAATACCCGTATTATTTTGCTATTTATATTGGATGACTAACTTCTTATTTATTATCACTTAAACTAAAAAAAAATTGTGACCACAATTTGTTTTAGTTCGAGCTATGGACATAACTTATTACGATATGGAATAGGGTAAAATCCGGACGCCAATTTTCAATGTACAGGGACTGTGGCGTATCATCATCATCAACAGGTCTTTGTTAGTCTCCACTGCAGGAGCACGACCCTCTCTGTACTACCAGAGCCATATATTAGCCGGGGCAGTCAGAGGATTTGGCCACACTCTCCACGCTGGCCAGACGGGTTGGAGAGGTCTCTTTGATGTTTATAGCATTGTTTAGCTTGTATTTCCTTAGTCGACTTCTTCGACATCCACGGGGAGACTTGGAGTGGTCCTATTCTACTCAGCCGGGAACCACACGGCAAACTGTGGCATAAATAGGTACGAATTTAGCATTCGGAAGATTTTTAATACAAAATCGCATGTATTTCTAATATCGATGTGTGCGTGATCTTGTGACACAGTTACGTTGCTTAGGGGCTTTTCCTAGATTATTCTAAGGTCCATGTTACATACTGTGTGATAATATTGTTTACTATTATACCTACTTATAAAAGCTGGCTATCAGCTGCTAGTACAATTGTTTCCCAAAAGCATCAACATCGCTTGAACTGGAAAATTTCCCAGAATAAACAAGCGTAGAAATGTAGATACGGCGAGAACGTTTATTGTTCTTGAATTTTCATCGGAATCGTTCTACAAAACGTACGTTTTCCTTAGAATTTTGTATAAATATCGGCCGGGAAAAAAGTCTTTCTGTATTTTGTATGAAGATTTTATCCGTTCTTTCAAAGGAGCTGATATTTTGACATAATCTCATACGCTTTAACCAACTTTGTGCTATTCTTCCTATGGTATATATTTCTATAAGCACCAAAACTCCCTTTTGGTCCATACAGAATAAGTAATTTCCTATTTTTAAAAGCCAATAATACAGTAAATATTAATACCTAATAAGAAAGGAACCAAGTCAGAGGCCGAGAGGCGGTTCCGAAGAACTCTGATACCAGAGTGTGCATGGTCGACTGACTGTGTCACCTACACGAAATGATGATGATAAGAAAGGCGGGAATTCAATCATCATCATCAGGTCTTTCTAGTCTCCACTGCAGGAGCACGACCCTCTCTGTACTACCAGAGCCATATACTAGCCTGAGTAGTCAGAGGATTTGACCTACACTCTCCACGCTGGCCAGACGGGTTGGAGAGGTCTCTTTGATGTTAATAAGCTTTGTTTGGCTTGTGTTTCCTTAGTCGCCTTTTACGACATCCACGGGATGACTTGGAGTGGTTCTATTCTACTCTGCCGGGAACCACACGGCATGGGAATTCAATGTTTGCTTGCTTTCAGACCTAAATGAGTTTTTGACACAACAGCCTACTTAAGTGTGATGTGTTCGTGGATGGATATGGTGTTCTTGTCAGGCAATGTTTACTGTTTTGTGAGGGTGATGAATGTGAGTCGTATGCAATAAGTTTTATTTTTTGTACTTTTTTTTTTACGTTACTGTTGTACTAATACTGTAAGTGGAACTCAATGTACCGTTGTATTTAGTTCAAATAAATAAATAATAAATAAATGTTAGACAGCATGGGAATTCAATGTTAGACAAATATTCCAATCACGAAAATAATGAAAATCAAAAAAAAAATACTGTCACCAAACTCCAAAACATCTACAATTTCCTCTACTACGACTGGAAAAGAAGTGTGTTGAGAGAGACAAAAAAGTTGAGAATTACAATGTGTTATGTTTATTTATGAGACGATAAGTTTAACGACGACAAACAAGGTGTTTGTCTGGGTGTCTGCGCCGTCGCTCGCGGCCTTATCTCGCTGTAAATTTTATGTGCCCTAAAACAACTTGAATAAAGTGGCTGAGCGATTCGGGTAACGGTGAGCTGAGAGTCAAATTTGTTAAACATGGTTACTGGCAGAGTAGAATAGGACCACTCCATGTCTTCCTATGGATGTCGTAGAAGGAATGTAGGTAAGCCAAAAACATCAAAGAGACCTCTCCAACCCGTGAAGGTCAAATCCCCTGATTGCTCTGGCTGATATTTCTCTGGTAGTACAGAGAGGGCCGTGCTCCTGCGGTGGGGATTATGAAGAACTGATGATGATGAGCTCCGGGTTTTACACTTATTATTTGCTAAACTCGTGAAAGGAACGTGGAAAACATTCCATTCACAAAATTGATGAATCCAAACTTTTTCATCGTCATGATTGCAGCCGTAAAATCATCCCCAAGGATTCTTACATTGGGGGGGTTTTACTCAGAGCGCTATATATACACGTACACTATACAACGTGTTAATTGAATAAGCGCAAAACCTCTTAGGTGGTGATTGTGCTTATGAATATGAAAATTTTTTTACCATAGGGCCGACTCTGCAACTCGGCAAAAAAAATCTGCTGTTTCATCCAAATTATCAATACCTACTCGACCAGAATATAATGGAATAGCTGTTTTTCTTTTTCAAGTTGCAGAGCTGCTGGACATAAGCCTCCCCAAGGGCCCTATAATATAATAATATTAATGATAGAAGGTTGGTACACAACTTGGCTTCGAAACTAATCGACCGAATTTAGTGAAGTTTAATAATAACTACTTTCACCAATAGGAAGCTAATTTATCTACGCTTGATATTTATACTTTAATTTACGCGGACGATGTAGTTCTAGTTTCGGAGTCATCAGTAGTCCACAATCCGGACAAAAATCACGCGATAGCACCGTTTTCAAACATAATAAAAATAATTTTTGAGAATTTTTACTTTCAATTATAACAGATTCTTCCACAACCAACAATCTTGCATACGCTCAGAGAGAGAGTTACATTCAAAATACAGTAACAGGTGTGTCTGAAATTGAAACTGCATTGGCGGCATGTCACCAGTTCGTTGGCTAAATATAGCGGACGAAAATAGGCCGATGAAAACATTAGTCCACTTAGCGAGCTAGGAGCCAAGCGGACTGACTCTCATTCATTCATTTGACATGACATTAAACCTTTATACCATATAAAAATTAATAAAACGTAATATGTAAGTAGTTTAGAAGGTCTAACTAGAATTGTGAGTTGACGTCGCTTGGAGAAAATGCGCTGTGCAGTTTGTTGTCGCTTCTTCTGCACTACGCTTTGGAAGCGGCCTAAACTTAGCCATAAGTAATTATTGACGTCAACAAAAAATTTTTGTTGTAAAAATTGTAAACACAAATATGACAATTAATACGTGTTCAGAGAAACCTAAATTAAATAAACGATTGAATTTGAATCTTGAAACAAAATCTTCCGCCGCGTCTGTCTGTCTGTTCGAGATAAACTCAAAAACTACTGCACGGATTTTCATGTCATCGGGTATTTTTTTTAATCTCCATTGCAGGAGCACGACCCTCTCTGTACTACCATAGCCATATATTAGCCAGAGCAGTCAGAGGATTTGGCCTACACTCTCCACGCTGGCCAGACGGGTTGGAGAGGTATCATTGATGTTTATATGCTTTGTTTAGCTTATGTATCCTAAGTCGCCTTTTACGACATCCACGGGAAGACTTAGAGTGGTCTTATTCTACTCTGCCGGGAACCACACGGCATTTTCATGTGGTTTTCATCAATAGATAGAGTGATTCTTGAGGAAGGTTTATAGGTATAAGGGTGCAATCGGGGAGGGCTGCTAGTGGTTTTATAGTATAGATTAATTTAATAGTGGCTCTGTAACCTGTAGAACTTACTTGTCTAATCTAATTCATAGACCCCAATGGTACTCTACATTCTAATCGCAGTACGTTCGACAAAATATAGACGTTAATTCAGAGTTTCAGTAATATTTACCAATTAGATACAAGTTAAAGTATTAATCAACACTTAGTTAAGTTTATCATAGCAGCACCCGGAATCATAGCACATGCCTCAATTAGGGCACATTTGTAACAGGAACCACACAACTTGACAATCTTAATGGCCACTAGACTAGACTCCCTGTTTCAGGGGTTGTCAAAGTGTACTATTTCAAATACGAGGTCCCTATCTACTACTGTCTCGTGCTTTAGATCGGTTTAGTTTTTATAGGATAAGAATTCGGATTTGATTAAAAAAATTGGAAAAGTAGCATTTGAACGAGCAATATTATAATGACACGAATACATAGATGTGTCATAATAATTTTAAACTTACGCGAGATAAATTCATTATGAAAACCCGGCTTTACTCATGTTTTAAAACTTGTTCACGTGAGTAAAGCCAGAAAGGATTTCATAAAGAATTCTCATCCGGAGGCACTGTCAGGCCTAGACGAACATATCAAATGCAGAATGAAGAGTCCTCCATATTAAATGTCACAGGATTGCGAAATTAGAACAAAGTAGTTAATAATAAACATTCTAAACATTTTGCTATAGTTTGAGTATCTCAGTCCTAAAATAAGGTATCAAATGCTTGTAAACTTCAAAATAACCTCCCAAACCCGTCCAACCAGCGTGGAGAGTGTAGGCCAAATCCTCTAATGACCCTAGCTATATATTTAGCTCTGGTAGTACAGAGAGGGTTATGCTCTTGCACTGGAGACTAAAAGGATCTGATGATAATGATGGATTAATAATAGAAATGGAATCTAGACATTTTGCTGTAGTTTGAATATCTCAGTCCTAGACGAACATATCAAATGCATATCTACACAGTTCTATGTAAGAGTCCTCCATATCAAATGTCACAGGATTGCGGGATTAGAACAAAGTAGTTAAAAAGAGATATGTATTCTAATCATTTATTTAACACGATCTTGAGCTGTGCTTTAAGTATCTCAGTCCTAAACGACTGTATCAAATGCATATCTACATAGCTCTATTGAAGAGTCCTTCATTTCAAATGCCATAGGATTGCGGGATTAGAATGAAGCAGTTAAAAATAGATACGTATTCTAAACATTTCATTAACACGAGCTTGAGCTGTGGTTTGAGTATCTCAATCCTAAACGACTATATCAAATGCAAATCTACACAGCTCTATTGAAGAGTCCTCCATATCAAATGTCACAGGATTGCGGGATTGGGACAAAGCAATTGATAATAGATACTAATTCTAAACATTTTGCTGTAGTTTGAATATCTCAGTCCTAGACGAACATATCAAATGCATATCTAGATCTACACAGCTCTATTGAAGAGTCCTTCGTATCAAATGTCACAGGATTGCGGGATTAGAACAAAGCAGTTAATAAGAGATACGTATTCTAAACATTTAATTAACACGAGCTGGGGGCGCACCCTTCCGCGCCCTCGCGAGAATTCGATTTGGAAAACTATGCAGGGGTTGATAACTTACGAAATGGGTAAAAAAATATTTGGGCTTAATTGAATTTTGGTAACGTTGGTATTTATATTCTTCTAGGATAGGTAAGATATAGATGGATTTTAAAACCCCTAGCTATAGTTGTATCTCGGAATAATAATCACTTACAAAACCGGAAGGGAAAAAAGATGAATTTAAGTGTACCTAAGTTAGGTTATAGGTAAAAAAATATTTGTGCTTAATTGAATTTTAGTAACGTAATATACATCCCTCCGCCTTATTTGCCTTTGCCCAGCAGTGGCACATAACATCGATAGGCTACGTAAAAAATATATATATACCACTAGGATAAGTATGATATAGTTGGATTTTAAAACCTTTGCCTTTAGTTGAATTTAAGAAGAGGTAGAGGTAGACCAAGGAGGAGACGGGAAGACGTATTCAAGGAAAGATGCGGACTAGGGTGGAGGAAACAAGCCAGGGACAAAGTGAATTGGAGGAAGGTGGGGAGGCCTACGCCAAACAAGTAACTGTCACAAATTAATAAATTTACCAAATAATTAATGATAGTACTTAGAATTTAACTAATAAATATACAATCATCATCAACATCATTTCAGTCACAAGAAGTCCACTGCTCAACATAGGCCTTCCCCAAGGATTTCCAATACGACTGGTTGGAAGCGGCATCCAGCGCCTTCCTGCGACCCTTATCAGGTCGTCCGACCACCTTGTCGGTGGGTCTCCAACGCTGCGCTTGCCGGTTGTGTGGTTACGTGGTCGCCATTCAAGAACCTTTCTGCCCCATTGGCCATCGGTTCTTTGCGCTAAAAAATGATAAACATATAAATTAGGAACTATATAAAGTATTATATTGATGATTGTACAAGTTGAATGTAAATTTACTTACTGAAATGTAACTTTTGTGATAGAATAAAAGCTGTTTTTTTTTATTATTATTTAATATATAATATGACGACCGTACTTGCCGTGACGAATCATATGATAACAATGCCTTCAGGCATCGACGAATCACAACCGTAGATGTAACCGGGAAATTTATCTGTGGGTGACATAGGCTATTACGCAGATGAAGTCGCGAGAAAATTCCTTATACCTTACACATACGTACATACATATAATAAATTCTACCTACCTGTTTATATATTCATGTTCGGCACCCGAGGGTAGTCAGCCGCTCAAAGCAGCGGTAATAGTTTTAGTTTAATTTCCCTTTGACGGCCGGAAATTGCACAGGTTCGCTTCCCGGTTCGGTACGAGTGTAGCTATAGAGGTACATAAACAAGCACGTAAAATACGTATAGTTCTAATGTATTGTAGTTGTCTTCTTCTTCTTTTCGTATCGGTGGCAAACCAATTGTAAGCGACAGTTAGGCCAGGCCAGTAAAAACACTGCTTCGGTAAAATGAAACACGTTTAATACGGCACAATAATACAAAATTGATAAAAATATACAAGAAAAACAAAAGAGCAACAATAGCGTTTTTCTCGCGCGGACCTAAGCCTGATTCTTTATTTGAAAATTGGCGGGAGCGGGCGTCACCACAGAAAATAAATCATAGTTTCCTAAAAACTAAACCATCGACATAGTGCCACGCTCCTATTTCTTTTTAACATAAAAAGCCAAGAACAGTATTAAATCTTACGCTATTTACAAAATATAAGAAATTAAAATATTTACAACTAATCTAGAGCGCGTCGCTAACACCAATGTAGAAACTATATTTTCTGTTCCCAAAATTTTGCTATTTGTATTGCATCATTAGTAGGGATGATGATCCCTGTTCGACATGATGATGTCGTCCAAAGTACACGAGGAGGGACACGTGGAGCAAGATAGTAGATGTGGCATTGTCTGGGGCTGTCCACACTCACAAAAAATATCAGTGTTGGTTATAATACCCCACCTGGACAGGTTTTCCTTGCATCGGCCGACCTGTGTCCGGAGTCGGTTTAACGACTTCCAGGTCTGCCAAGGTAGTTCATGTCCAGGTGGAAGTTTCTCGGATAGAGGAACGAATGGAGGTGGAACATCCCATTTGTTTTGCCAAAGTGAGCACTTTGTTTAGTTGACATTACATTAGTTAACATTACATTACATTAGTAGTTGTCAATACATTAGTTTGTAAGTGCGAGCGTCCGTGGATCACCCGTTTTGGCCCCATAGGAAGATCAGTGTTGGTGGGTTCTATTTAAACTCCCAGTAAATGCTGAGTTGGAACCATTTTGAAAAAACTGAAAAATTATAAGTATAGGTAGTCACCTATACTTATAATTTTTCAGTTTTTTTATTTTTATCTGATTTTAGCTGTATATATTTTTATTCTCCTAAATAAAGTTTATCTTTATCTTTACGTAGTTCATTGTAACGTGTCCTTACACCAGTCCCAAGTCCTTATTACCCACAAGTCCTTACACGAGTATTTACTAGAATCGAAGGTTGGGTTTGGCAAGTTTCGTTTAAGAATTATCAAAAAAATTATTATAAAAAACGCAGAAGTGACGCAACTAAGTTTATACGAAAAGGGTGTACTTTTCTCTCTGCTTCAAATAATCTTCTGTTTTTGTCCATAAACAGAGATGTCTTAAATAGAAAAAATGTATGCAAATACCTATTTTGTATAAAATACAAAATAGGTATTTGCATACAATGTATTTTATACAAAATAGATTTTCATTTCATATTTAAAATACTAAATGCAAAATAGATATTTAAAAAATACTTTATAAAAATCAAATATCTTTAGTTTTAAACTCTATTTTATTTTCAAGTTTTTTTTAAGAAGAATGTTAGTCAAGTAACAGCTTTTAACAAAATAATCAAAAAATCCCGCAACGGACAAAGACTTGATAATATCAACTACGTTAGTACTAATATTAATTCTGTGGTAATACTAACAGTTCTATAATTTTTACAACTTGCATTCTTCTTCTTCTTATCGAGTCGAAATTATTGCATACCTACTATTAAATATCTTTTGACCAGTATTTGGCAACGCTAATTGCTCTATCGTTGGCCTCATTAAGGGCCCACACTAGGCACACTAGGGACGCCAATAATTTTTTTCCTAATAATTTACAAATAGAAAGAAATTCAAGAATGTAAATCATATAAGGCTTAATAAATAACCTGAAGTACTTTTGGAATCATGTTTTAAAATTATGAGAATCAGACATTAAGAGAACTAGTGGTAATCTGATTCTCATAATTCTCACTGATTCTGATAATAATAAAACATGATTCCAAAAATACTTCAGGTTATTTACTAAGGCTTATACGATTTACATTCTTGAATTTCTTTCTATTTGTAAAGTATTAGGAATATAATTATTGGCATCTCTAGTGTGCCTAGTGTGGGGCCTTAAGGTCCTGTACGGTGCAAGTAATGGGGCAGTTTGGGCACGACAAAAGGTGAGACACGGTCTGATCGGCACATCGCAGTCACACAAATTGTTGGTAGAGAACTTGCATTATTTCCCCCTAATAGTTATTTATTGCACTCACGTCTCCAAAGCAATATCCTTCAGAATATGTGAGCGGTCCTGTCGCGGCCGTCCATTAGGCGGACGTGAGCGGCATGCCGCGGCGTGTCTAGACGATATGAAAATCTATTACATTAAAGGTGTTTATGGAAATCTTCAGAGAGGATTGAAATGCTTACAAATTTTATTATACTTGTTAGAATAACCTAAAAAATACAAAAATCAAGGGAAGCTATATTCTTATTAAAATAAAGAAATAATACGTGGGAAAAAATTACAAAATTAAAAACCGGCCAAGTGCGTGTCGGGCCACGCGCAGTATAGGGTTCCGTAGTTGCGAATGACAACTTTGAGTTCACACTGTTTACACTCGCACCTCACAGTTTAACGACCAAAAACATCTAACAATAAAGATTGTATAAAATTTTACATTTTCCAGTACATTTTATAAGTTGGTTGCCTATAACTTTTTAGTTTGCACTTAGTTCCCAGCTCTGATAGTTTTCCTTTCAACTTCAGTATATATACTACTGCTGTAATTTTTTTCACGTATCCATATATAACCGTTTAGCAGATATAGGGGGGGGACACGTACCTCTAACAAAAATTTTCACTTTAAAACCAAATATTTCGGAAACGGATCCCTAAATCGAAAAATGGTGTTCTTAACCTCACAATATTTTTCAAAAATCTTTTTAACGATACCCCACACGATGGGTAAGTAGAGAAAAAAAAATTACTCCCCCACTTTACTTGTATGGGAGCTACCCAAAAACAAATTTTTTTTCAAGATTTTTTTCTACGACTTTTTTGCCATGATTAATATACATACTCATACAAAATTACAGCTTTCTAGTACTTATAGTCTCTGAGTAAAACCGCGGACAGACAGACAGACAGACAGACAGACAGACAGACAGACAGACAGACAGACAGACAGACAGACAGACAGACATGGCGAAACTATAAGGGTTCCTAGTTTACTACGGAACCCTAAAAATGGGTTAAATCAGATACCACACTTGTATTGTAATAGTGAGGTAGTTATGTTAGGTGTCTCAAGCAATAATGCGTGTAAGGGGAATAGGATATGGTGGAGAAATTCGACGTGTAGGGAGGGTATGAAGCGCGGTGGCCTAATTGGTAAGGCATTACTCGTACAGAGAGTTAAAACTGCTGGTTCAAATCCTGCCCGCGTTGAATTTTTTCCCATATCTTACTTCTTTATTTTAATAATTGTAATAAAAATAGTATTGTCAAATACATAAACCTCTTACATATAACTCATTAAAAGAAGTTAGTAAAATATAAATATTTTTCCGTACGAACAAACACGCGGTTGAATGCGGAAAAAGTAATCATAAATGTAAATATTACGTCTAACATTTTATCCGTCCATACAAAAGAGGCGTAACTTTGATATCAAAATTCTCAGACAGAAAACGCATACACTAACTTTGTGCTATTCTTACTGGGACTAGAGTGTGTTCATAAAAATCAAAAATCAAAATTCACTTTCGGCGTGTTTTACGTTATTTCCTTATTTTTGAAAATTAACTTTTAGAAATGTAATATTCCTTTAGTTAATCTAATACATTTTTTTTGACAATAATACGGTTGAAAAATGGCAGTAAAACGTTTTGTACATTTCTATATAAGTTTTGAAAGTTTTACCTTTTAAATGGTATTTAATCCAGCCAGATACTACAACATAATTAAAGATATTTGATTACAACTTTACACATTAAATTACGAAATTACTTTTTCCCCGACCTTATATTATAGATCTTTGAACTGTAGCATGAATTTTATTCAAAAAACAATAAAGTTATAATTCTTCTTCTTAGTCGTACACTCTTGACAGAGTGGTCGTGATTATGGATTGGGTTGTTGGTCCATGGCCGCTGCTCTAAAGTTATAATTAAAACACGGAAATTAGTCCGAGGTGCCATAACCAGGGCTCAATAAAACCGATCTATTCTGGTATTCTGGTCACTTTTGTTTTAGTTATTCATTCTTCTTTTCGTCTATGGCAAACCGCTTGTTTTGATATACATGAATTTGGGGACAAGGGAAAAATTCTGCCCGCGACTTCACCCGCGTGATATATAGCCTATGTCCTTCTCCGCAGCAGTATCAACGTGTATGCCTCAAGAAAATTGGTTCAGTAGACAAGATCAAATAGACAAATACCGATACAATCTCACTTTCGCATTTATAATATTACAAAATTTCATGGTGATCGGTTTAGTAGATAAGGCGTGAAAGCGTAACAAACAAACAAACAAACAAGCAAACTCACTTTCTCATTTATAATATTAGTTAATAGCGATACAATCTCACTTTCGCATTTATAATATTACTAGCTGTTACCCGCGGTTTCGACCGCGTGATATAGAGCCTATGTCTTTCTCAGCACCCTAACGTATGTGTATGCAAAATTTCATGATGATCGGTTCAGTAGATAGGGCGTGAAAGCGTAACAAACAAACAAACTCACTCTCGCATTTATTATATTAGTTGGGATTGGGATGGGATTACAATAGTTAGGAACTTGGGCGAAAAATCGGCAAAAAAATTCTGTATGTTGTATACCTGACTTATCTCAACGCACACATGTGCGTTGAAATATAAGTCAGTGCGTCAGTCATGGTTGCCTTTTATATGTATACTAGCTACTACCCGCGGCTCTGCCCGCGTGATTTATAGCCTATGTCCTTCTAAGTACCCTCACCTATGTGTATGCAAAATTTCATGACGATCGGTTCAGTAGATTCGGCGTGAAAGCGTAACAAACAAACTCACTTTCGCATTTATAATATTAGTTAGGAAGTTAGGATTTAAATTACAGGATATCATAATACGATAGAGAAGACCTACTTTATATCACAAAACTCTTTATCAAACAACAAGGATCTTCCATGCTGAATTGGAAAAAAGAAAAACATAGAATACACCAGCTGCTTTTCTTCCCGCGCAGGCCGTAAAAGCCGGTCAAGGGATTGGGCGGTTGGCGGAATCAATTAAATATGCGACGCAGCTAGCAACCCATCACTGTTTTGATTGCACATTCCACCTATACGCCCACTACGCTAAACGTGGCCCTTAGGTTTTATGACCTTGGGCTCTGACTACCCCGCAGGGGATACAGACGTGATAATATGAATATAAATACATACATAGTATCACGTCTTTACCCCTTACGGGGTAGACAGAGCTTAAGGCTATAAGACCGAAAGGCCACGTTTAGCATGGAATACGGAATCAACATCGTGATGGGTTGCTAGCTACACCGCCTATTTATATGATTCCTTAGACTTGCGCCCATTCCCTGGGCCGGTTTCTACGGCCTACGCGGGAAAGAGGAGCAGCTGGTACGTATTCTGCGTTTTTTCTTGTCTCCCAGACCAGCATGGAAGAGAATAGTGATAATATGTTTATGTATGTATGTATCACAAAACTGTAGACTTCAAGTAGATGTCAGTCGAATACAAATCTTTCATAATAAATAAGCCACGGCGGTTCCTTAAAAGAATGCCTGGCTCTCGAGGCGCCGCCATAATGAATTTATGGCTGCCTCCAATGATTTATAGAACACCAGCTAGGCCTGTAGTTAGTGAGTTATGCGGTCGGGAATGATGTATCTCAATTTAATTGGTGCAGTGCAAGATAAATATGAGAATAATTCAAATGTGAATGAAATTGGCTGCGATTGATAGCACATTGCCTAGAATTATGTCAAGACCCGCCTTTTCTGAGCGCTTTTTCACATTTGCATTATCTGTGGTCTGGTGAAGAACATCAGCGAAAGCAAATAAATAAGTAGAAAGGCAATTATCCTTCTATGAAAACATACACCAAAACTGTTACAATTTTTGCAAAAGAAACAAATTTATTTTTGTACGAGTTAAGACTGCGTTGGTTCAAATCCTGCCCATGTGGATTTTTTACCATATTTTGAATATTAACTATTGTGAATGCATAAAATTACCTCTAAAACCTGTTAAAAACATGTTTTATTTGAAAATTTAGAGTGTCGAGTGTACACAATGAAAAGTACAAGTCTGTCTACACGTTTGATGCAGGTTCAGTATTTAATCGTAAAAAACAACGTGTCTATATTATTTATTTTTTTCCTGTCGCCATTTTTACAGCCATCCAGCGACCACAAATCAACATTGTTCGCCCGCATTTTATTGAATTCTAGAATTCAACCGTCCCATTTTATTTTACGATGTTTGCCGAAGCATACCGGTTGCCACACCAACGCCGGTCAGTGTGTCGCCGGCCTAACGTGACGGAATGTGATTGAGAGATGTTTTGATAAGTCTCCGCAAATACAGAAATTATTGGTGATGCAACAGCGTACTTCCATCATGCATTCCAACATGCATGATGGAAGTACTAATAACAAATAAATATATTCGGACAAATCACACAGATTGAGATAGCCCCAAAGTAAATTCTTAAGTAAGATGTGTTATGGGATTCTAACTCAACGATACTATATTTTATAACAAATACATTATATAGATAAACATCCAAGACCCAAGTCAATCAGAAAAAGATCATTTTCCATCTTGACCTGACTGGGTATCGAACCCGGGACCATCCGTGTCACAGGCAGTAGGCAGTAGTGTGGACCGCTGCGCCACGGAGCTCGTCATTTGACCAAATACTTACAGAAGTTATTGGTGACGCAATCAGCGCCGGTCTACGTTGTGACCCGCTTGGACTCGGGTTCTGTCCCCGGCAGGGGTACTATTTTTGAACATGTGACCACTCGTCTCCGAACGTTTTTCTTTTTTATGGAAAACTGCTCGTTTGCGAACGGCGAAATTTCAAAAATAGCACTCCAGGTCATGATGGAAATACTATATTTCTCAGGTCGGTCTTGGTCTGGATACTTATATACCGAAGTTTCTACTGTAAAATATAGTATCGTTGAGTCAGTGGGTACTAACTCAACGATACTAAAGTACTGTAAGTTGTGAACTTGTGTCGTACATAGGGTTATGTACGACACAAGTTCGCAACTTACAGTGGGACTAGCTCAATTTGTGGTTTGTCCGTATATACATGGAAAATGCAATAATCGAGAAAAAGCATTTTTCACTTGTTTTTTGCAGATTATTCCATTTGGTCGGATTACATTTTTATCTTTCGAATTAATATTTGTTCTTAGTTTACTATCAGTAGACCATGTGTGACTTTTTGAAACTAAGCTTGCCAGAGTTAGCTCTAGCCAGACTTGCACGCAGGAGGCCCTTCTGGCAACGTAGCTTTCGGCAAAACATGACAGTTGCTGCTCTACGCCCAAAGCCGAGGTTCCTTCCTCCTGGGGGCCCTTTAGTGATGTTCGTCTTACCACTTAACCCTCAGCTCAACAAGTGCGATGAAGTAGCGAAGCTCACTTGGAACTAGCTACACAGACCATTAAAAAAAGTTTGATAAGTGTTGGACGTCCTCCTATGAGATGGGTGGACGATATAGTCAAGGTCGTGGGTCGCACCTGGATAAGATGTGCACAGGATCGGGACGGATGGCGGAAACGAAGAGAGGCCTATGCTCAGCAGTGGGAGGATGATGGGCTGAGATGATGATGATGAGAGCGCGGGACTCCAGATGAGACATATATTCCTGTAGGATAGGCATGAAGAATGGGACGTCAGATTTTCAAAAATGTTTCATAGTACATCAAAATCTATCTAACAAGACAATAAAAGTACACTTTCAATTTGATATGGATTCGTTTACCACGCTTAATGACCATTTAAAGTTGGTTGGGCAAGTCCATTTTCAAAGAATGAAAAAAGTAAATTCAATATTACCATAATGTCCCTTTAAATCAGCAATTTTTGTTATTACTTAGACCATTACAATAAACGCATAATATTTAATATAACTCTCGAAAAAATCTCTGATGCGTCCCATACGATTTACAAAACCGTGATGTCACAATTCACTAGCCTATTCAATTGGCGGTATTGGTATTGGCCAAAAAATGTGCTAAAACTGTAATATCTTCAAGAGTTTTTGGCTTTTCGTGGCATTTTTTCGCTGATGTATCTTTTTCAGAGGACTATCGATGGCATAACGAAAAAAAATATCTACTGTATTAATATATGTGGCTTTGCCATATCTGATGGCAAAAGTCTCAAGAAGCATCGAGAATTAGATTATGCTGCGTCTCGGAGGTAATTGTGCACCACCGCACCGCCATGGCACTGCATCACTGCACCACAGAGGAGATACAAGACATAGGCTAATATCTATTAATATACCTAATGTTTGCTTCACGGGTGGCCAACACTGGTGTCAGATTAAGGGCTTTACATGCCTTGCGAAGCATAGAGGAGCGCGTAATATAACTAATTAAAAAAATTACATCTTATTGAGGAAACATTTTTAACAAAAATAATAATAATATAGTCTGTAGCATGTCAAAGATGACTCTGTATGATGATGATGTGTGAGACTTTTGTAAATAAATAATCCATCTGTATGTCAATAAATACGGACAAATCACATAGATTAAACAATCTAAGTTCCATTGTACCTAAAACTAATACACTACTTTGTATGTTTGCTATTTAATAATAGCAATGTGGCTCGATACTATCGCTTTAAAACTAACACCCAATCATTATTTATTGGCATATTACGTACCTAATTAGAAAAGAATAATAATTTTGGAGTTGAATTTGAAGAAAAACAAAAAAATCTTAAAGCCTTGGTCTTTACGTAAGGTGTACTAATCTCCTCTGCGCCTCCACACTGCACTTAGCAGACAATGGCAGTCTGCCCCGCAAGCCGCAACCATTTTATTTCAATTATTATTGTGAATAGGTATCTATTTTACTTAGATATATTAAATACTAGCTGTTACCCCTTCGCCCGCGTGATATATAGCCTATGTCCTCCTCAGTACCCTAACCTATGTGTATGCAAAATTTCATGATGATCGGTTCTGTAGATTCGGCGTGAAAGCGTAACAAACAAATAAACAAACAAACTCACATTCGCATTATTAATATTAGTTAGAAAGTTAGGATTAGGATTAGGATGTCCTTCGAAGTACCCTAACCTATGTGTATGCAAATTTTCATGATGATTGGTTCAGAAGATACGACGTGAAAGCGTAAAAAACAAACAAACAAACTCACTTTCGCCTTTATAATATTTAGGATTAGGATTAAATAGGCGGTACGACTAGCAACCCATCACTGCTTTATAATAAATATACATATAGGGACATATTACACAAATTACACGCTAGCCCCACAGTAAGTTGTGAACTTGTGTCGCAGGATACTAACTCAACGATAAGTACTATATTTTACTCTTATAAATTTGTTTTTGTTTTTCGTATGTGTAAGTGGCCAACACTGGTGTCAGATTTTTCAAGCTGCCTTAAGGCATCTGACATAGCTTAACGACTGCCATTAACGATGACAGCCGGGACCAACGGCTTAACGTGCCTTCCGAAGCACGGATGAGCTCGAGATATTTTTATGCCACTTGCGGTCACCCATCCAAGTAGGGACTGCACCAGGGGTTGCTTAACATACGTAAGCGCTCACAGAGCTCACACCCACTGGACCATCGGGCTCCTCTTATAAATAAACATCCACGACCAAGGTCAATCTGAAAAAAATCGTTTTCCATCAATAGTATGATAATAGTACAGTAAGCTAGATAAGGCGAAGCCGAGTAGGTATTTATAATAAACCCGATGACCATAATAGCCAGCTTACTTAGTACGAGCATAATACGACGTTTTTCAATAAATTTGTGATTACCTTGGTGTAAAGGAAATGGTCTAGTCCATAAAATACAGCATTAAGATCCAAGTTTGGATGTTATAGGGACCACAGTAATAGCAAATGTATTGAAAAGCAGTTTATACCACTCATGTTACACGCATAAATTATTTTATATGCTCATGAATTTTAAATACGTTATTTGTGATTCATTTGTATTGTATTTTAAAGAAGGCGAGACAATTCGCCACAAGTTGACCGCAGCTCTGTGGCAAAGTTGTAGTATTAATAACTCCGTTTATGACGCCTTGGCGACAGAATTACAAGTCAAGGATACAGAAGGAGGACGAGTTGGTAGCCCTCCAGAAACGGGCTTCCAGCGGATTAACATATATTATTACACTAGCAGCCCACCCGGCTGCGCCCGGGCATGTATTATACCTTAAAACCTTCCTCGTGAATCACTCTATCTATTGGTGAAAACCGTATGAAAATCCGTGGAGTAGTTTTTGAGTTTATCGCGAACAGACAGACAGACAGACGCGGCGGAGGAGTTTGTTTTATAATATGTAGTGATTTATTGTTTCTGATGGATAGATAGACAAAGTCTTTTTAATTTATAGTATTTGCATTTTGCTTATAAGTAAAGTAAGTCATGGTCTCATCTTACCTATCACACTCTTCTTTGTAAACATGGTTCCATATCGTACCTATCTATCGTTGAGTATATTTGTCCATCATAGACTTCAGACTGGTGTTGGAAGATGTCAAGACAATGGGGTTTGGTAGGGTTTCTCTAGCAACAATTTGTTCAGCGGCCTTTCCAATTTGTCTTTCAGATATAACCCAGATTCATTACCCTAGTTTTACTACTTTTCGCGCTGTTTGATCTTAATTGAAGAAAATTATATTCATAATTATTATTATATACTTCTAAAATACTTACCTACCTTTGTAGACTTTTTGACTCCAAAAGAAGAGTCCATTCTGTAAAAACTTTAATTTATCGACAAAGCTAACGCCACAAAGTGCTTTCGAGTAATGTTTTCCTATTTCTCACCATCTTTGAGCTATTTTTAGATAAACTTACGTGTTACATCACACATAGGACAACCAAGTGAGAGTTATATGTTTGTCGTTTAGGTAAATTATTGACGTCAACAATAATATAACGTTGTAAACCAATTGTAATGTAAATTGACGTTCACCAAATGTTATTTAAAATATCTTAACATGAATAAAAATTTTGACTATTGCCTATTGTCTGGCAGGGCTGTAGCTAAAGTCGAATTTGAGGTAGGGCAGTATTTTTTACAGATAGGGTGGAAATAAAAAAAATATCATAATTGATCTGCTCTCGAAGCACGGGCTCCTAAATAGAGGTCAGGGATATGATATACATGGCGATTACCATGTAAATCATATCCCTGACCTCTAGGTCAGTGATGTACAATGTACATTCAATAGCTATTTGGGGAATCCCCTCTTCATCACAGATATTATAATTAAATAGACCCATCGCTTCATGTGATACCAATTTATTAATAATCAAAAATATTTAATTGTCTACTAATTCAATAACTTTTTTTAAATCAAGTGCGTCCTCCTCTTCTCTAAGTTGCTGTGCCCGACAGGGTCCATAAAAGAACTTATATTTATTTGTCACCTTATCAACTTTATGGTATGCAATAAACTATTGAGTATTGATGGCGCTTCAAATGTCACAGAACGAAGAATTATAATTATGAAATGAATGCCACAAACTGTGGGGTTCGGAAACGTTTCGATATCTATCGCTACATTTTTCTAATCTCAAACTATGAACAAACAATTTAATTATAATAACTTTTCTTTGAAGTAGTAGATGGTATATTAAGATTGAATAGTAAACCCCAACAACAAGAAGATTCTATAATGTTTCCATCACCTCTCTCAATCCAACATTGTCCCCACATAGGACACATCACCAACAGAACGGCCACACATAAAACAAGGCGATTATTTTAACAAGGCCATTATTTTGTAGTACAGAGAGGGTCGTGCTCCTGCAGTGGAGACTAGAAAGACCTGATTATGATGATGATGATTATTTTGTAATGTGGATTTCGGTAACGGGTCAATTTCGTCACTTTACCTTAACGTCTCGTTTAATAATACAAGACGGAAGATTCCTGAATCGAAGAAAAATAGAGCCAATAACAATTTGAATAACAAATATAATCCTTGGTTTTCCCCGCCAAATAGCAGGCCGAGACAAGAATACAACGTACTGAAATGTATGTGCAGTTCTCCTACAAATACCTCCATCAAATACCCAAACCCCAGGACTGAATAGCACCCGAATATAATAAAAACATATTCAATAATCAATAAATCTGTGCGGCTCAGGGTGACAGCGCTGAACGCGGGAGGCCCATAAAAGTCCACTCGACGTATACAGCCCGTAAATAGATCAAATCTTGCACAGGTTTCTCCACTTTGTTCTTCTACAAAATTGATCTAAAGAGAAAATATTTTTGATATTATTATTCATTTTTGCCTCGTTCAGGGGAAGCCTGAACTGTTCGGGATCCAGTGCCGTCACCATTTGAAATAAATCGCTACACAGAAAACTATTAAGAAATTATTTAGAATTTTGTTCTGCGAAGCCCTAGATAGCCCTTCAATCTATTTTATTAACTACATTTACAGTTGAAAGTGAGAACTTGAAGTATTTATTTCAAAGCGGTTTTTGTCCAAAACTGCCACTTTTGGCGAAGACGCTAAGTAAAGCTTTACATAATAATCATAAAATAGTTTGAAGGGTTATTTATCTATCTAACGATTTATTTCAAATGGTGGCAGCACTGTAGCCCCCTAAAATTCATGCAATTTTTTCGGTAGGGAGAAAACTTATGATTTAAAGACATGCCTGTACCAAGACTGTCGTGACGCTTCCATTTTTAGGGTTCCGTACAAAAGTTGAAAAACGGAACCCTTATAGGATCACTCGAGCGTCTGTCTGTCCGTCCGTCCGTCTGTCACAGCGCTTTTCTCCGAATCTACTGAACCAAATTAGATGAAATTTGGTAAGATAGTGTAATCCTATGACCCAAACACGGATGTGCAAAGTAAATAAAGATTTTTTTGAAATAAGGGTCATTTTGAGGGGCCCAATTACAAAATTTAAAAAAAAAGTTTTGCAAACCTTACTGTGTCATATATCAAATGAAAGGGCTCATTATGAGGATCTCAAAAATATTTTTTTTTGTTCGGGTAAAATCAATACTTTTGATTTTATTCACGAAAGAAGGCAAAAATTGACCATTGACCCCCTGATCTCTGAATCTACTGGGCCGAAAATTTTGAAAAAATTACAAAATATAGTTCATTCCTTGAAGATTACAGGAAAAATAATAAGAATTCTATCACTTGAAAATTAAGTGGTAAACTCACAATAATAAGTTCATCTAGGGAAATAGTTCACTAAAACACCACTAGATGGCGCTAGTCAATTGAATAAAACATTTTTTGCAAATTGTGTGTGTGTTCACGAAGCATATTGTACGGAACCCTCATTGCGCGAGTTTGACTTCACGCTTGCACCATATGTCACTTCACACTTGGCCGGTTTTTTTTGTATTAGCAGGACAATTATTTTTTTAAGTTCCCAGCATTGTCCCCTTGGGAAAAGAAGTTCATAATTGTAAGCTCAATCACTTCTCCAAGGACTAAAATTACCCGGTAAAGAGATTTAACAATAGCCCAGTAGGGACCACATCAACTTGATCCCTCTCGGATTGAGGATAACGGGATTGCCGGGAATCGACAGGAGCGATCCGCGGATATCTCGCGTGTTCTAATACTTTTTATTTCACGCAGCTTTGGTTTTTTAGCGGGAATTTTGGTAATGATGACGTCACTTATTCTTTTTGTGTTATGGTGATTAATGATCCATCCGTTTTATGGATCTTGCAATCCGGGTAAGGATTGTCTGTCTAAAACTGAACGACTTTCAAGTGCAAATTACTCTTACCTTCTAAGAGAGTTTATAAAATTATTGCCGCCTCCAATCCTCCATCACACATGCAACGATGGGGAGGGTGCTAGCCTAAAATATTATTTTGCAGCCCTAGGCTTCAGCCTACTCAGCCTATTTCCAAATCCACCAATGTTTTTAAACGAAATATAATGTGTACATTCATCGTGTAGGTGACACGGTCAGTGGACCATACACACCCTGGTGTCAGAGTTCTTCGGAACCACCTCTCGGCCTCTGACGTGGTTCCTTTAACGACTACCAGATGACAGCCAGGACCAACGGCTTAACTTGCCTTCCGAAGCACGGAATCATCTTTCTTATCAGACAATCACGTGATTCATGCCTGCAATGTCCTAACCAAACTGGAAACAACTTAACGAAGTATGCTTCCCGTGGAAATTGAACCCATGACCCCCGGGTCAACAAGGCAAACGCCTTAACCACTGGACCACGGAGGCTGTTGTGTACATTCAACGTGTGAATTGAGTAAATAAATATATAAATTTACCCTATACATTCCTTTCAAGTTACACTTAGTTACACTTAGTTTAACGGGTTCACTCAGCCCGTACAAATAAACAACTTTTTTCTGTTTTTATGGACTAATGCTAGGAGCTTAAAATATCGTCATTTTTATACTTTGCAATTGCTATGAAAAAAGTTTATTAATACAAGTTGTACTATATTTTGCCCGCGGCTCCACTCGCGAATATTGTTACTCGGTGAAAGTACTTTTTACCAAAATAATGTGTATAATATAACATAACTAACTAGATATAATAATTCTACAGGAACCTATATCTTTCTCGTATCCCAGAAAACGCGTATGAAAATTTTATGATGGTCAGTTCAGTAGTTATGTCAAAGCGTAACGATAAAACAAACAAACTCACTTTCGCATATTAACAACATTCAGCATTCAGCAAGGGCCTAATTTCCAGACTAGCCCTATTTGGATCGAGTCGGTCCTTTGCACAAAATTTACTCAGAAATTCTATTCAATTAACTAGTGCACTTGATTGCACTATCGTGCAGTGGAAACGTGCGTAACACAGCTGCATTAGTTAAACATATATCTACAGTTACCAAATATAAACTACATACATAAATGCATCATTATTTTAGCTGCTAGAAGTCCACTGCTGGACAAAAACCTCCTAAAGAAATTCGCGGAGTGCATCCAGAGCCTTTCTGCGATCTTGGTCAGGTTGTCCAACCACCTGGTGAGTTGGTGTCCAACGCTGCGCTAGCCGGTACGTGGTTGCTATTCTAGATCCCTTCTGCCCCATCGGCCATCGGTTCTACGCGCTATGTGCCTCGCTCACTGCCATTTCATAGAGCTTATTCGCTGAGCTATGTTGGTAGCCTTTGTTCGTCTACGAATCTCCTCGTTTCTGATTCAATCTCGTAGAGTAACACCGAGCCCTGTCCATAGCTCTTTAAACGACCTTGAGCTTTCTTATGAGGCCCATAGTAAGGAAAAACGTTTCGGATCCATTATTCATCACTGGCAACACACATTGATTTTAGACTTTCAGTATTTTGGACGAGAAGACACTGCGAAGCTCCCCGAGTCCCTTCCCTAGTCGAATCGGATTCATCGAAAGACCTCGTCCTCAAAGCTGTAACTTTCATCAATTGACCCAGGTAGATCATCATCATCATCATCAGGTCTTGTTTACTCTCCACTACAGGAGCACGACCCTCTCTGACTATAGAGCCCTATAAGCCGGAACAGTCAGAGGATTTGGTCTACACTCTCCACGCTGGCCAGACGGGTTGGAAAGGTCTCTTTGATGTTTAAAAGCTTTGTTTAGCTTGTGTTCCCTAAGTCGCCTTTTACGACATCCACGGGAAGACTTGGAGTGGTCCTATTCTACTCTGCCGGGAACCACTTTGTTGTTCCTATTTATTTATTTATTTATGTATATTTATTCAATAACTTTCGCAGCGTTCGTCTAATAATAACATTTACAGGCCAATGTTTGATATAGTTATTGCAATTTTTGTACGGATTCTTATAACAAAATTGTGTTAAGACCTTCTGGAAGGATAACTGCATTCTCCCATCAACCCCAGCATCTCAGCAGATAAAAAACATGCAAACACTAACCTGGATCCAAGAGGACAGGAGCTGGGAAGGAATCGCCAACGACGGGGACACGTACCGGCCGGATAACGATCCTCTAAATTAATGTTTGCTTTTCACTGCCTACATTGATACAGCACTATCACACGTCCGAGGTGAAGATTAAGGGTTGTTTTGGCCAGCAAAGTCCTAAGAAAGTTAAATGAGGTTTTTCGGGTTTGAGAGGTATTTTTAGCTGGTATTTCATTTTTAAGGTCGAGCTCCGTGTCGCAGCGGTCAACACGCCGGCCTGAGACACGGAAGGTCCCGGGTTCGATCCCCGGTCAGGTCAAGATGAAAAATGATCTTTTTCAGATTGTCCTGGGTCTTGGATGTTTATCTATATATGTATTTGTTATAAAATATAATATCGTTGAGTTAGTATCCCAAAACACAAGTCTTAATATAAAGAATTACTTTGGGGCTAGCTCAATCTGTGTGATTTGTCCGTATATATTTATTTATTTATTTAAAGTTAATGCTTACCTACACAGTAAAGTTTCTTCAAAAGTAATGCAAGCAGAACCGCGTCAGAAAGCTAATAATAAGAGGAAACAAAAGAAACCAATCTAAAGACCTCCCGTGGACAATTCAAAACGGTAATATGGAGATGTTATTTAAGATTTCTTCATTATAGAGTCACAATACTTATTGTACTCGTATCATGGTGCTTTCACGTAGGGACAATGGGCATGTCTCTTCAATGTAATAGCTAAGTTTGTTTGTCAAAAATACATTACGTAAAAATACATTTATCTATCGAAATTTTGATCGTTCTGGACCCTTAAAGGGGTGATTCAGCCCGTCGATATGAACCATTTTTCCTATGGGACCAATGCTGGAAACTCAAATTTTATTTCGACATTTTCATACTAAAGTATTCAGCCGCCCGGGCAATTTGTATAGGAATGTCGAAATTTTTTTCGAGTTTACAGCATTTGTCCCATAGGAAAAGTTGTTTATATTGACAGGCTGAATCACCCCTTTAATGGTCCGGAACGATCAAAATTTCGCCATGTATGTATTTTTCAAGTTAGATATCAAATTGGTTATGTATATCTATACTAATATGACAAAGGGGAAAGATTTGTTTAGCAGCATTGAATAGATTTCAAACCAATGGACCAAATTTTAAAATTCTTTCATCTCATCATCATCATCTTTTTAGTCTCCACTGCAGGAGCCATATATTAGCTAGAGCAGTCAGAGGATTTGGCTTACACCGCCCACGCTGGCCAGACGGGTTGGAGAGGGCTCTTTGATGTTTAGAAGCTTTGTTTAGCTTGTGTTTCCTAAGTCGCCTTCTACGACAACCACGGGAAGACTTGGAGTGGTCCTATTCTACTCTGCCGGGAATCACACAGCGGTTATCTTTCATCTATAAGAAAGCTAGTTTATCTGCGGGTGACAAGCTATAATTTTCGCGGAAGAAGTCGCAGGAAAATTGCTAGTGTTTATAACGACAAACTCTGTGACGAACTAAAGACCTAGTGGTCATCATCCCAGGCTGGCACACCAGTGGTCCCAGGTTCGATCCGCAGTCAGGTCAAGATGGAAAATGATCTTATTCAGATTCACCAGAGTCTTGCAAGTTTACCTTTGTAATTGTTATAAATAAATATATAGGGACAAATCACGCAGATTGAGCCCAACATAGCCCAACAGCAAGTCGTATTGCTGTATCGTAGGATACCTACTAACTACGCGATAATATAGGTATTTACTTGGATTATATAAAACCTATATAGACTCTTATCCTAAAAGCGTAGAAAAAACTAGTGTCCAACTCATGGTCGTCGTGCACACACACAGCTACCAATTTGACGGATTTAGATGGCATAAATTGACAGGACGCGTGTCATAACACAAAGCTGTCACGCACACAAGCATTGAAAAATTTGACCTGTTTATCTATGAAATAAAGGCATGACGGTGACTAGAGAGTATATATATAGTCAAAGGTATTTTATAATTAATTCCTATACAGATAAACATGACCCAGGCCAATCTGTAAAAGTTCGTTTTCCACTACGAGCTGGCCGGATATCGAACATGGTATCACGGTTATTATATACCTATATTATTATATTGTGTCGAAGCCTGTCGTGTTAACCACTGCACCACGTAGGTCGTCATCAAAATATAGTATCGTTGAGTTAGTATATAGTATTACACAAATCTCGAAATGACTTTGAGGCTAGCTCAATCTCTGTGGTACCTATGTTTTTATCTATGATCTATGATAATACATACAGCGGACACAGTACAGGCAGTTGGAGGAGGCCTATGCCAAAAGGCACACCGAATTACGTGACATACTGTAAATAAGGCTACGAATAAGTAATTACTTATTCGTAGAAATAAGGAGAAAAACCGGCCAAGTGTGAGTCAAACTCGCGCAATGAGAGTTCCGTACAATATGCTTCGTGAACACACACACAATGTGCAAAAAATGTTTTATTCAATTGACTAGCGCCATCTAGTGGTGTTTTAGTGAACTATTTCCCTAGATGAACTTATTATTGTGAGTTTACCACTTAATTTTCAAGTGATAGAATTCTTATTATTTTTCCTGTAATCTTCAAGGAATGAACTATATTTTGTAATTTTTTCAAAATTTTCGGCCCAGTAGTTTCGGAGATCAGGGGGGGGGAATGGTCAATTTTTGCCTTCTTTCGTGAATAAAATCAAAAGTATTGATTTTACCCGAACAAAAAAAAATATTTTTGAGATCCTCATAATGAGCCCTTTCATTTGATATATGACACAGTAAGGTTTGCAAAACTTTTTTTTTTAATTTTGTTATTGGGCCCCTCAAAATGAACCCTTATTTCAAAAAAATCTTTATTTACTTTGCACATCCGTGTTTGGGTCATAGGATTACACTATCTTACCAAATTTCATCTAATTTGGTTCAGTAGATTCGGAGAAAATCGGCTGTGACAGACGGACGGACGGACAGACAGACGCTCGAGTGATCCTATAAGGGTTCCGTTTTTCAACTTTTGTACGGAACCCTAAAAAGGCAAAATAATTGGGAATAAAAGGCTATTATTATTATTATGATAATACAATATCAAATACAAAATCAATTGTATAAAAACAGTCTCATTTGAGTGATCTTACAGTAATTAATATTATGATCTGAATTAATATAATTAAATTGAAAATACTAACATAGGTTAAGATCATACTAACAAAATATGGATGTTTTTTGTCTGAAATAAAATTGTTATTATATTATTATATTAATACATAAAGCCGAAGAGTTTGTTTGTTTGGCTAAACGCGCTAACCTCATGAACACCTCAACCGATTTCAAAAATTATTTCACCGTTGGATAGGGTCGTTATCCCTGAGTGACATATGTGTATACTAGGCATGTACCCAAATCAAATTTTGTGACGGCTCGGATATTAGCTGCGAACTGCGCAGTACGCACCCTGCCTCCCCGCGCGCGCCCCGTTGAACCTAATATTGTACTGCACATCAACTCGCACGATGTTCCGAACGCCACAACGTTTGTTTCGGACTGTTCCACGGGCGAAGCCAGGGCGAATACGTAGTATTATAAAGAAAAATAAAGTTAAGAAATAATCAATTAAAAAAAGCCGATGTCCGGTGGTCTATCACGGTGGTCCCGAAGTGCGGCGTCATTGCAACACCATCACTAATCGCTTAGCCACGGTGACTGCTGCGTGCGACTCTACTTTACTGGAGTTTTATAAATCTATGACTTTCACTTCTATACTTTCTGTCATAACAATCAGGTATTTATTTCTTATGGGGTAAACATAGTCTACCTGGAGCCATAGATTGATGTGTTTGTTTGTCTATCCTAACTAAAATTTGTTTGTTTGTTTGTAACGCTTTCACGCCCTATCTACCAAACCGATCATCATGAAATTTGATCGTAACATATACATACGTTAGGGTACTAAGAAGGACATAGGCTATATATTACACAGAGCAGCGGGTAACAGCTAGTACTATATAAAGAGGGAAATTGTGATTGTTGGTTTGCTTGTTTGCATTAAATAGGCTCCGAAATTAATGGACCGTTAGTATGAGGCAAATAATTTATATTTATTTTGACACGTTTCGTTATGTAGCTAACAATTGTCGCTTGTGGTACGAGCGAGCGACATTCTGTGCTCTATGGCTTAACATAATATACTTGACTGTACACCCGGTATACGTAAAAATTGAGAAGCCCGATGGTCCAGTGGGCGTGAGCACTATGGTAAGTTAACTAACTAACGCTCACTCATGGTAAGCAACCCCGGGCGCAGTCCCCACTTGGATGGGTGACCGCAAGTGGTATAAAAATATCTCGAGCTCCTTCGTGCTTCTGAAGGCACGTTAAGCCGTTGGTCCCGGCTGTCATCATTGATGACATGCGTTATGCTATGTCAGATGCATTTAGGCAGCTTTAAAAATCTGCCACAAGTGTAATGTTGGACACTTACACACACTAAAAACAACGTAAAAATTACTATTTTGTGTTTGCTGTTTGTATCTATACATATTGTTGGCTCGCAATGTTTCAATTACAAAATTCGACCCGACCGGCTATATTTATCTCGAAACTTTATTAATTTCCAATCGGGGTCCCTTCGTGAAATCCCTGTTTGCAAATTAGATTTAACTTTAATCCCAGTGCCCTTACAATGTTCACACTGTACGATAGTTATAAGCCAGTAAAATAGGCAAGTGATTGGAGCAGCAGCCGCCATTATTTGAATGTCAGACACATTTAGAATACTTAATAAACTATGCAAAACCACTTTTAATACCCAATTCACAGAATAAATAATAGTTGCCCAATTTTAATATGCCTACGGCAAAGCCGGAATTGCAAGTATTTTGTGAAATGAAATGAAATGAAATTTATTCAAATTTGGATATCATGTATCGCTTTTTGAACGTCATATTTTTTTTTTTTTTTTAATTTGCAAGATCAAAAAAACTACTAGCGTTTCGGAAAGACCACTGCTGAGAAGAATACGCCGAAAGAAACTCAGTCCAGTTTTGTAACTACCATAGATATTATACCTAATTCTACAGGAATATATTGCATAGGGATAGGCAGAGACTATGGATCTCCACTTGCTACAATCCTGACAAATCCCTCTAGCTTCATCTACACTCATCACTTTCCCCATGCATGCTCTTCGGTTTCGGGTACTTCTTAGATCTCCTTGTGTACTTGATTGTGTTTTAGAGGAAAAAATATATGCACTATTTGAAAGGTGATAAATGTAATCAGAAGAAAAGTAATAATCGAAAATACTTTTAGATAATACCACCAGGATATATAGGTTTTTATCATTGTTTATAGTACGAGTAATGTGATCATATAATTAACTATAGAAACAGCTCGCCATAATACTCGCCCTATCTAATCTTTTCGTCGCCGTCACGGTAAAATATGGCTGACATTTTTCAGGGATTAGCAGATGAGGGATGCCCTGAGTAGTTACAGTGGGTAGAATTAATTCTGTTTTGGAGTTGACTGAGATATATCATGTGACGTCACGAGATTGATGTAGGTTTGGTTTATAGAGGTAGTTAACCTCGAACCCCTGCCCCCGTAGCATGGCACGCGCGACAACGTTTATCGTCTATCGCCATCTTGTTTTTCGAAATACTGAAGAGCGAGAAGTAGATAGTTTATCGCGCGACATAAACGGCGTCGCGGAAGCCATGCTACGGGGGCTGTTTTAGTTTTAAAAGCGAAGGGTGTAGAATAACTTGTCGCATCTTTTACTGTCTTTAATTGACCGAGCGAGCGAGCGCGAAGCACGAGCGAAGCATCTCTGTTTCAGCTTAGGCCAAATGTTCTTGGTATGTCTGTTCGGCTCTACAGGTCGCATTTCTGTGCTGATTTTCAAATGTCATCATCATCATCAGGACTTTTGGATCATCATCATCATCATCAGGACGTGGTTCCCGGCAATACTCTGCCCATTGCCAATGCCCGGCAGTATTCTACTGAATAGAACCACTCCAAGTACTCCCGTGGATGTCGTAGAAAGCGACTTATAGGAAACACAAGCTAAACACAACAATATAATAAACATTAATGAGACCTCTCCAACCCGTCTGGCCAGCGTGGAGAGAGTAGTCCAAATCCTGTAACTGCTCTGGCTAACATATGGCTCTGATAGTACAGAGAGGGTCATGCTCCTGCAGTGGAGACTAAAAAGGACCTGATGACGATAATGATGCTTATGATTGCCATGTAAAAACTTAAAAACTAAAGGCCGATTTACGATCATTAAGAGTTAAAGCTAGATAGCTAAAAGCGAAAATAAAGCAATCAGTTTCAATAAACACCTCGGTTTACGATCGAGCCACCCCTATAAGATGATAACTCAATGCGGGAGAAGGCGCGTGCCGCGCCTATGTCGGCTAAATCCAATTTTTAATAAACTCAATGCGACTCTGTCTGTGCGGGGTGGCAATGAAGTTATAGAAAAATGGGACAATTCAGAACTTTTCGATTCATTTATTTATTTTTTTGCTCTATGGAATAATTTCATAAAACTAGCAATATTGGTGTAAAAAATATTTTTCCCCTAAAATAATAGCATATTCAAATAACCTGCTCAAAACCTAAAGGCCAGTAGAAACTATAAAATGACAACTTGCTGTGTTGGATACACAGATCAGATCACAAGTATGGCGCTTCATACAAACTAAACTTTACATCCGCATCCGCTAATATTACTAATACAACCGATAGGTGCACATATTGCGCAGGATGCTACGAGTTTCCCTCTGTAGGTTAGACAGTAGGTACTTACTAAATTAATTTTGTGACACAGCGAAAATGTGCAGTGCAGTTTGTTCCTTTTTCTGCACTCCTCTTTAGAAGCGGCCTAAACTTAGCCATAAGTAAATTATTGACGTCATATTTTTTTGGTACAAAATTTGTAAACACAAGTATGACAATTAATGAATGTTCAAAAAAACCTTTAACTCATTATGAAAACACGGCTTTACTCACGTTTTATTACGTCGGATCCGCCGACTAGTTTTGATGGTCTTCGTAACAGACCGAAACTAGTCGGCGGATCCGACGTAATAAAACGTGAGTAAAGCCGTGTTTTCATAATGAATTTATCTCGCGTAAGTTTTAATATTATTAAAACCTTTAACTGTTTAAAGAAACCTACTTATATTAATAAAGGTTTGAAATCTTGCTTCAATCATGGCCACCCTCCGAAATTCCCTCAGCCAGGCGAAGAGATATTGTTTACATTACTTGCGATTAAGCGCGACGCGCCGCGGCGCAAGTTTTTGCATTGCACTATTATGGAGGCATTTTTAACCAAGTAATATATTATATTATACTAGCTGTGGCCCACGACCTCGCCACCGTGATATATAGCCCATGTCCTTCTCAGCTCCCTTACCTATGTGTATGCAAAATTGTATGCCGATCGGTTCAGTTGATAGGGCGTAAAAGCGTAACAAACAAACTCACTTTCACATTTATAATATTAGTTACGAAGTTAGGATTATATTGCACTAAGATAAAGATCATTTTAAATGTTATTTTGCGAAAGCATAGATAAACCCTTCAAACTATTTTTAATGACTCACTGTTTGGGGAGGAGAGGCCTTTGCCCAGCATTGGGACACGATAGGCTTATAAAATAAACTTACTGTTACAATTTAAAGCGAGTGCATAAAGCTTTTCCCAGTGTTTGTTCCAAAAAGTGGCCGTTTTTGTAAAAAACGGCCACTTTTTGGCTTAAGAGTCGCCTGGAAGCACATGTCTCCATACAAACGGAAAAAGGGAATTGTGGCAATATTTGATAATTTTGGGGCAAAATTAAGCATCCAATCAATTAATCTCATTATAATCTACGTACGTTCTTATACAGTTTGGTTAAATTATCAATAGTTTAAGAATTATACGCCTCTCAAGATTTCCATACAAATTTGAAAAGGCTTGTAATTCTCAAACCATTGGTATTTTAACCAAGCTGTGTAGGAACGTACGTAGATTATAATGAGATTAATTGATTAAATGCTTAATTTTACTCCAAAATTATCAAATATTGCCACAATTCCCTTTTTCCGCTTGTATGGAGACGTGCGCGTCCAGGCGACTCTTAATATCTTCGATTCCTTTCAAATGGGAGCACTGGCCCCGTACCTAATAATCATGGAGATATCCCCTGAAAAATGTAAGTTTCTTTTTTCAAGTTTGTGCATGGACGTATAAAAAAGTTTGTGTATGTCGATACGCTCCATTTTAGGCAGTCCTGTAAATAGAAAAAAATATGCGAAAATGTATGAGAAGGAATTAGTATGTTTGTTATTCTTTCACCCCAAAACTGGACGGATTTTGGTGACGATTGACTAGCACTACATATATAAATAATGTGGACAAAAATGAGCTTAGTAGGTAGGTACTTCGGAGTTTTCATAAATCTTGGTCATTTTGAATTTAAATTCAGCAATCGATATAAAAATGTAAAAGGAAAGAAATCCAAGTACTAAACCTACGAAAGAAAATACGTAAAATGTATTAGATTTACCGTGAATTGCGAATGCAAATGCAATCCCGAGCAATATTACAGTTACGAGAAAATTCAGTTATTCACTTCATTTCTGTCTGGACGCTGCGAAACCAATTTGCAAAAGATGTGAAAATCTCGTTCCAAATTATTTATAATACACAAAATATGGACCTGTAATCGTTGCCTGAAATAAATGAATATTATTATTATTATTTCTGTTAGTACATTTATCTCCTCAAAAAGAGAGGGTCAAATCGACAACTATCGCGGGCGACGGCCAAGCGATAGAAGTAGGAAATTATGTAGAAACATACATACATACATACGCTCGAAAAAGAAGCTGAAACGCAAGAAGAAGAAAGAAACTTTCTTGTAATACGACAAGTGTTAAGGATGATGGTAGCTTTTTGTAGTAAAGAAAGGATGTAGGGTGATATTTAAGGAGTTAAGGCTTTGTGATAGTGTTTTAGGTACTATTCCCGTCGACTATAAAACTATAGGTACGATATGAACATTCAATCTTGTAGAACACGTTTGTGTAACTACGTTCTCTCGTTACTCATTCATTAATTTTCATTTAAAATCCTTGTTCTCCCTTGAACACTTATTTTCCGTTTGTCCCTGTTTGCTTATTCTATTTCAAATTGAGCTTACAACATCCAGTAATTGTAATATTCCTCGGAATTGCATTTGCATCCGCGCATCACAAGTACTTAACTTCTTCATCATCATCATCATAAGTCACCTTCTACGATATCCACGGGAATACTACTTAACCTAATAGAATTCTGCAAACGGCATAATAATATTCATGAAAATCTTATGTAGGTATGTCTATATATATTATATTATATACGGACAATCACACAGATTAAGCGAGCCCCAAAGTAAGTTCGAGACTTGTGTTATGGTATACTAACTCAACGATACTATATTTTATAATAGATACTTATATAGATAAACATCCAAGACCCAGGTCAATCTGAAAGGGATAATTTCCATCTTGACCTGACCGGGGATCGAACCAGGAACCATCCGTGTCGCAGGCAGGCGTGTTGACCGCTGCGCCACGGAGCTCGGATATATAGCGGGTAACCTATTTTATTTGACTAGCCATCCGCTCCGGCTTCGCACGTGGCACATACATAGCCTATGACACTCATACCTATTCAACGGTGAAAGAATTTTGAAATCGTCCCAGTAGTTCCTGAGATTAACGCGTTTAACCAAGCAAATAACCTCTTCAGCTTTATAATTTATAGCCTACGTCCTTCTCAGTACCCTAACCTATGTGTATGTAAAATTGTATGATGATCGGTTCAGTAGATACGGCGTGATAGCGAAACAAACAAACAAACTCACTTTCGCATTTATTATAGGTATTAGTTAGGATTAGGATAGTTACGATTAGGATTAGGAAGTTAGGATTAGAATGTTTGAATAGTTAGATATAGCCTGAAGTGGTATTGAACGACATATTGCCCCAGCTCGTATTTCACAAAAAGACTCAACTTTTTGTAGATTTTCGCATCCACGTAGCCCCCATAAACTACCCACATTTGGAGTATCAGAGTTCGAAACAGATAAAAGTCAGTGGGTTAACTGTGGAAGTTTCCGTTGTTCTTACCAAGTTTACTAAAGTCTATTCGCTTAGATATTGCCGCACGTACATCGGCTATAGGGAGCAGAGCGTCTACCGATGAGTCTTCAGATGAGTAGTAAACTATTCGATGGCTCGTAATTATTACGAGCAACATGACAATAGTTTACTATTCTACAAGTGCTCGATGGTGCAGTGGGCGTAAGCACTGTAAGTGCTTACGCTCACTGGCATAAAAAAAATATTTCGACCTCCTCCGTGTTTCGGTAGGCACGTTAAGCCGTTGGTCCCCGCTGTCATCATTGGTGGCAGTCGTTTAGCTAGGTAAGATGACTCTAGGCAGCTTGAAAAATCTGACAATGTGGAATTAAAATCAACAACAACTATTATAGTAAACTATGGTTTATTATTAAAAACTATTATAGTGTTAACTAATAGTAAACTATCGTGTTACTCTGTATGTGTAACTTATTGCGCTGATACCGCAGTAACTATTACCATAAACACAGGATCGTATTCGTTTACCACCTTTAGGTCGTTTTCGTTGAAATTCAAAAACTACTTACTTATTTGTACTCGTGGTGGTCAAAGTAAAGTAAACTAAGTATGTCGGTTATAAAAACGTTACCATAATAATGTCGTAAATAAAATTTAAAAAGTAAATTTATGATAAGTACTAACAAATATGAGTCGTTGTTACGTTAATAAATAAATCATCGTCTTCATCATCGGAAAGAGACGATTTTTTTTTAAGTCTATGTCGTCGGGTATTTTTAGACGCCACTGCAAGAGCACGACCCTCTCTGTACAACTCTGGCTAGTAAATAAACAATTCATTTAAGTATTTTAATAAATATAAATTATATTTAGTCGATTTATTTTCATGTCTACAATTTCCAGCGTGCAGCGGCAGTATTAAAGCGAACGGAGTTTGACACTAACCCTTAGGTATTTATACCGCTCGCGGAAAAAGAATTGGATCTTTTAATAGTTTTCGCACTTTTTTGTGACTATCTTTTATATTTATGAGCCAACGTGATTTTAACCGGTTTCTTTCAACAGACCGTCCATAATCGATGTTTAAGTGTGTGGTTTATGTATGTATCCTACATAAGATATGTCAGCTCTGAAAAAAAACATGCTATTAAATTTATAAACTGGGCTTTTCTCAATAGCTAGCTGCGCCTATACTAGCGGCGAAAAGTTTGTTTTAACAGTATAGTCCGAATCAAACTTAATGGCTTCTCGGAACTTCGTGCGAGTCGATGCGCAGCTCAGCGGGGAGTGTGGAGCGCGCGTGAGGAGGCGGGGCGCGTACGGCACAGCTCGCAGCTAATATCCGAACCACCATTAAGTTTGATTCTGTAATAAATAACTTAAAATCAAAATTAATGAAGCCCTTAGCTATCCTTTTGTTATAACCCATCGTTTCATGAGTGTTATAAAACTAATAAATTCCTTCAAACTGCGGGGTTCAGTGCTAATAAAGCCACAAGAATTTACAAGATACGTTATCTCAATATCTCCGTGACTAGAATAAAATTTATTCATCGCAAGTTTACAAAATATCTAATTTATAAAAGTGTATCGGATGTAAACCCTCTACACCATTACTTTAAAGGGGCGACCGTCATATGAACAACTCTTTATTGTAGTTACCACCAAAAGTGGCCTTTTCTGACAAAAACCATAGAAAAATTTTCATACTCTCACTTAAACAGTAAACAGTAGTTCTAAAAATAGTTCGATGGCTGATCTAGGGCTTCGCAGAACCAAGTTTTAAATGATATCTTCCTCTTCTTTCAAATAGGCGCTGTAACACCTAATAATAATAGTACGTAATGGTAATCGCGCGATAATAGTACGTACCGGTAATTAAATAAGGTTAAAAGTGGCGATGCTGGTAGGCGATCTGAGTTCGAACCCGTATCTGTCATTTCGGCCGCTTTTTGTCGGTTTTAATTTAATAATTCCGTAATTATAACCAAATATTGAATATTTTAGGTATCCATTTTGCTCAGTAAGTTTTACTTTTTATAGTAGTAAAAAAAATGGTAGTTATTGCTGAAAATATCAAATAATTCGCGACGAAACCTTTTCTGGATATAGCTTTTTGCCATTTCATTTCCTAGGTTTTAAATATTTTTTTGATGTAATCATTTATTTTGATCTTTGAACTGTACTTCATATTTTTTTCATGCTAGTATTCCATGAAAAATAAGGCTAACCACGCGACGAAAAAATAGACGTTTTACGGCAGTGCGTGAATTACAGCGCCTTAAATGGGAACACCACTGGACCCTGAAAAATACATGCTTAAACATCCTGACGATGAACTCGTTGTTTGCTCGTACAGTTCTAAAAATATGTGTTTTCTTACTATTTTATCCATAAATATCCAAAAATAAAGTACTAACAGGGAAAACATAATAAAAATTGGTTAAAAACTAACGAGATATAACCATTTTACGAAACCACAGAGTGACGAAACTGGATTTTTACGGCACCAGTACATATCAGACTTCTCTTTCATATTGTAACTTCAAAGTATTACATGTTCGTCGCTGATAAGATAATCCTAACTTCCTAATCCTAACTTCCTAACTAATATTATAAATGCGAAAGTGAGTTTGTTTGTTTGTTTGTTTGTTTGTTACGCTTTCACGCCGTATCTACTGAACCGATCGTCATGAAATTTCGCAAACACATAGGGTACCGAGAAGGACATAGGCTATAAATTACGCGGGCGAAGCCGCGGGTAACAGCTAGTATTTTATAAATACTTTCATATTTCTTTACTGATAAGGATTTCATTCAGCAAATACTTAACTCTCCTCCCACACACTGCAGGCAGAAATATGCAACCGAGGGGACGTTCGGAAGAGGTGAGGTGTAACTTTTGTACCATCCATATTTTACAGCAATTTCACAACACTTTTGACGCTTCGAATAATTAAAGAGGCAATTAAAAATGGCAGTCGAGGCAGCCACAGTAATAACAATTAAGGGATAACATGGCTCAGATTACTGGATTCTATGCAAATTTCCCGGGAATAACGCGACCAAGGAGCTGAGAACTCACAATACTCTATCGTGGAATGTATGACTGTTTTTTAACCGCCTAAGCCTCAGCTGGTCTGGGTAAAATAGGTTCTTAACATAAAAATGAAAAAAAAAAAAGTTCTATGACCAAGTCTGATATCAAGAAAAGTTTATAATATTTTCATTATTGAGTTAATACCGACTGATCCAAAATGTATGGATTACTGATATTTTTTTCGCGATTTTAAGCTTGTCTACAGAACAAAAGTTTTTTTCGTTTTTAAGTTGAACGTCAATTTAAGTTATTGCGAGCGCAATACCAAACCGAGCACATTGTATAACCAAAGACAATATAATACTAACGTAATAGACTACCCACCTGTGACCCACCTCATACAAAAACTTTGGACCAAATTAAGGTTGCGAAAAGCAGGCGAATGTATGACGCAGGAGAGTTGCTTGCTACTCGATACTAGATGGCGGTAATCTTCGTTCGGTGTCATTTTAAAATATTATGCCTAAAATATTGTTTTGATTTTTAATAAGATTGGTATATTTTGTGAATCATGTTTTTATATTCTCATAATACGGTAACAATTTTGTGTAGTTTCGAGTGGCACCATCTATGCGAGTCTTTAAGAACAAATCGTACGATTAAGGCGTTGAGACCACATGTAATTAACGTAGGTATAGATAGTACCTATACCTACCTATAATAGTAGCGCTTGTTTTGCCGCGCAGATCGTTCAAAGATAACGCTTAGAAACTAATTAATTTCTGTTGCTGCGGGCTTCAGTGCTAATTAAACTAGAAGAATTTACAAAATAATGTATTTTGAAGTGATGATCAAATCGTTGTACCTACACCGTCCGTAGTTTTCAATAGTTAGCGAGTGACCATATCCCTAGTACGCTTCATCTAATTAAATATTCGTGGCTTCATCGACATCCCATCATAGGTATATCCTCAGTGCATGCATCTACAGCGCTTAGTTATACAAGTTGGTACCTAAGTAGGTTACTTTTTAAATAACGTCATTTCTTCATTGCCTATTTAAATCCTGCAGAGACAGTTCAGAGCCACAAGAATAGGACCACGCCGGGATTAACATATAACAACATTTTGGAACTAAATCCTTTTGCCTCTTAGCTCAGAGTAACTCCGTAGTAGAGACTATTCCGCACTCGCTGGCAACTGGCAACACTAAAGAACGCGGGAAGTGCAGACCATAAACAAAGGAGGTACTGCGAAATGTTGTATAAAGCTCTGATTTTACTCTAGCTGCGCGTAAAGCTCTTAATTACCTAGTTATTAGCTTTCGATGTCTTTTTAGAAGCTTTTATTTAACTTGCTGTTAGTTGACCTGTGACGGTCAAATCTTGCAACTTGAATTTGAGGCACTTATCCTTAACCAATTGGGATCGAATCAGTCAAGTTTATGAACTATTGACTTAGAAAAAAATCTATATATACTGACCAAATCTCGTAAAATAAACTATTGAAATGCTTATATTACCTAACTTCCAACAAATTTGCAAATAAGGATTAATAATCGGCCATGTGCGAGTCGGACTCGCGCATGATATGGGTTCCGTACACAGAACACAGAAAGGTTCCGTACGTACGTAGGTATCTATGAAACATGAGGCTAAATTTAATTATTGGGAAAAATGTGTAATACTCGGTAAATGTAGTACTCGACCCGACTCGTAAGTACCTAGGATCTACGGAACTGGTTCCGTAACACCAGCGCGCTTGGCGCCCGGCCTGACCCACTTTTGGCGCCAAATGATCCTGTCGGATACAGTTGTTTATGGTTGTGTGGAGAATTTGCAAATTGAGATGGCTTCCAAGTAATTCCAAGACTAATGCTGCCAAATATAGCTTATTTATCAAAGAGGACCGTTTAAGCGGACTATCCCAGCCGATGAAGCGGCCAAGTCAAGATATTTCTTTAACTTCCCATACCAATTGCCCGGCAGATTTTGTCGTCAAACCCATAAAGATTCATAAAGGTTTCGTTTTTGTCATTCGGCTACCGAATCCTAAAAAGTTTGCGTTATATGAAATGACTTAGTAAAACAACTAAAAGGTACTTTACTTCAGCTAGATAAGTACTTAACTAGGATCTATGGAGGTTCCGTAACACCAGCGCGCTCGGCGCCCGGCCTGACCCACTTTTGGCGCCATATTATCCTGCTGGATACAGTTGTTTAAGGTTGGGTGGAGAATTTGCATGCTAGGATGGCTTGCAAGTAATTCCAAGACTATTCCTGCCAAATTTAGCATATTTATTGTACGTCTGTCCTATTGTACCTACATATGTCAAAAAAAGGACCGACTAAGCGGACGTCACAGCCAAAGATAATGCAGCCAAGATTTTTCTTAAACTTTTCATACAAATTGCCCGGCTGATTTCGTCGTTAAAGCTTTATGTTATAAGAGTTCCATTTTTTGCCATTCGGCTACGGAATCCTAAAAACGGTTGCTTTATATGAAATGACTTAGAAAAACAACTAAGTAATTTGTATATATGCAGCGGTCAACACGCCGGTCTGCGACACGGATGGTCCCGGGTTCGATCCCCGGTCAGGTCAAGATGGAAAATGATCTTTTTCAGATTGACCTGGGTCTTGGATGTTTATCTATATAATTGTATTTGTTATAAAATATAGGTAGTATCGTTGAGTAAGTATACCATAATACAAGTCTTTCTTAAGAACTTACTTTGGGGCTAGCTCAATCTGTGTGATTTGTCCGTATATATTTATATTCTCTTCAGCTAGATAAGTAACTAGGATCTATGGGTTTCTTAACACCAACACGCTTGGCGCGTGGCCTGACCCACTTTTGGCGCCAAATGGTCCAGCCGGATACAGTTGTTTATGATTGTGAGAAGGATTTGCATGTTAGGACGGCATCCAAGACTAGTCTTGCCAAATTTAGCATATTTAGAAAAATTATGTGTAACACTCTACACAACGGGAACTTTTTTCCCTTTGAGTAGCAATGCTACAGATCGTGGTGTGACTGAATGGGAACAAAGAAAAAAATGTTTTAATAGGTACTTACCCATGACTTCCTTCCTCATTTATTTCGCCAGTTGACAGTTATTGTTTAGCGACGAAATGATGGTGTAATTCATTTCGTTGGTTTGACAGCTTCGTCCGTCCGGTACGGAGGCCGTGTTGCTCGAAGTTTGACAGAGATTGGCGACAATTCTTCGCAAATCCATTGGTTTCATCGTAGACGACGCTGTAAGGCGGACTTACCAGCACGCTTAGTAAATCTCACTGCAGCCGCACCAACTGTCTTTTTTGTTATTGCCCACATTGTTCATAAACATGAAAAAAATTACAGCAGTGGTATATATATTATATTGAAGTTGAAAGGAAAACTATCAGAGCTAAGTATTTAGTACGAACTAAAAAGTTAAAGACAACCAACTTATAAAATGTATTCGAAAATGTAAAATTTCATACAATTTTCATTGTTAGATGTTTTTGGTCGTTAAAACTGTGAGGTGCGAGTGTGAACTCAAACTTGTCATTAAAAACTACGGAACCCTACTATCAGAGCTAAGTATTTAGTACGAACTAAAAAGTTAAAGACAACCAACTTATAAAATGTACTCGAAAATATAAAATTTCATACAATTTTCATTGTTAGATGTTTATGGTCGTTAAACTGTGAGCTGCGAGTGTGAACAGTGTGAACTCAAACTTGTCATTAAAAACTACGGAACCCTACACTGCGCGTGGCCCGACACGCACTTGGCCGGTTTTTATTTAGTCCTAAATCATATCAAATTTCAAAAAATCTAATAGCTGAATACTAAAAGTAATTTCCTAGGACACACAGCATTAGATTCCTAAATTTGATATGATTTAGGACTAATATCTATAAAGCCAGTTTTAAGACAGTGGTAAGAATTTTTTTAAAATCTTCGTATTGTGCATTACAATCAAACAACCATTCGTTTATTAATTCAGTATATTAATAAATATATTACTGGAGAATAATATTAAAACAAATATCAATTACAATTAAATTTATTACTAAATATGTCGTAGTAAATTAACATTACATACAAGCCACAACAATTACACACACATTATTGTCACAATACAATACTTGCATTATTTTGGCATTTGTTTACATAAAAAATTCGTATGGACCTTAACAGACACTTCTTCAAAAACTCAAAAAAGGTGATACCTATATCTTTTTCATTACCATTTATACTTGCAAAAACGTACAGTGCGACAAGGACCATTTGGCAATAGGAAATATTAATGAAAGCTGTGTCACCAGACACCAGAGTGCACCACTAGCACATCCCAACTAATGTTATAAATGTGAGTGAGTTTGTTTGTTACGCTTTCACGCCGTATCTACTGAACCGATCATCATGAAATTCTGCAAACACATAGGTTAGGGTACCGAGAAGGACATAGGCTATAAATTACGCGGGCGAAGCCGCGGGTAACAGCTAGTACTGTAATAAAGGTTTGACACTGACAAGTATGTACTTGTCAATGTCAAAGTCGCAAATAATTTGTAAAATTATACATTGATCGTTTATTAATTTGATTTTAAAATACTCCTTTGAGTATTAAATTATAAAAATGCATTTGTGCTGCGTATTCGGATGTAAAATAAAGGGGCAATTTATTGCCCCTTTGACATAATTGTCAATGTCAAACATTTGTTCACTGTCTCTGCTAATGCTGCCCTCTGGCGGGAGAACATTGTAGTATTATCTTGTATTGGATGTCATTGAAATGGGGGTGTGGTTGTGTTATTAGCAGAGATCGGAATTGGTGTGTGAAAGTACCTAAAGTTTGCACCGGGACATAATATGGAGCTGTTACAACCACTTAAGCTAAACCTGTTTCGGATTTCACCGGTTAAGTTTCTTTTTTTTTTAATTTACATGTTCCTTACCCTTGTAACACCGACCTATAAACATTTACTACAACTTTTTACAATTCTATGTTTGTCCTATAAAGAACAATTAGGACTAAAAAACCGAATTTTAACCGGATAAGTACAAAACAAAAATTAATTTAGAACTGTATTAGCAGCTTGTAAATGTTTATAGTTCGGTGTTTGAAAGGCAAAGAACATGTAAAACAAAAAAACAAAACGAAAATAAACCGGTAAAATCCAAAGGTTTAGGTATTTTCACACACCTAATTCCGATCTCTGGTTATTAGGTTCTTAAGAGAGTAATACTAGCTACTAGCTACCAAAATCTTCTTAGTTTTATAAATAGCACGAAATATCTACAACCTTAGAGTATAAATATTAACTATTGATACTCTAAGTCCACAACATAAATTCCTAAAGTGACGCTTCCATGTCAGTATTTAGTTCCGATTTTGGCCACGTGCCAAATAATCCTTGTAGCACTGTAGAAGGTGTAGAAGCTTCGAAAGACAATATAATAGACTGCCAACCTCATACAAAGATATTGAGACCAAATTAAGGGCCCACCCACACTAGGCACACTAGCGACGCCAATATTTTTATTCCTAATACTTTACAAATATAAAAAGAAATTCAAGAATGTAAATCATGTAATCATGTTTTAATATCATTGATTAAAGTCAGTATCAGAACCACTGATTACCGCTAAAAACGGCCGTTTTTGGCGGTAATCAGAAATTCTCTTAATTACTTACCAGCATGGTAGCATGATGCTACCATGCTGGTTTGGGAGAAAAGAAAAAACATAGAATGTACCAGCTGCTTCTCTTCCCGCGCAGATCGAGGGAATGGGCATCAGGAATCATGTCTATAGGTGATGCAGCTAGCAACCTATCACTATTTTGATTCCGTTCTCACCTACAAGCCCATCAGCATGCTAAACGTGGCCTCAAGGTTTTACAGACCAGCAGGCCGATTTGCTAACTCGGTGTACAACGATTTGATTGTCACTTTAGAATCCATTACGGTTTTCATATCCTAAATAAAAATAGGCATTCATACCGAAGCCATAATGAATATTGAAGTTACCATGAAAATGATGTACACCGTAGTTGTCAAAAGTTAGCAAATAGGCCTGCTGGGCTCTGTCTACCCCTCAATGGAAAAAGACGTGATGTTTATTGATGTTTATTGTCTGTATAACTCACAAAAAATTACATAAAACAATTGAATAATCTGCATGTTATAGAATTATTTATTCTACATCACAATAACAAGGCTTAAACAATAAAAATAAAAGCACTAAGATTTACTAAATATCATCCCTCCCTCCCTCCCTCCCACACAAGCTTGATCATAATCGATGGTAGAATGTACTGGGAAGGTGTTGCGATTGACAATCAAAAGTTAACATCTTTATACTAAAATAAGTCTTCCAAAAGTAAATAGAATGTGACAGTTTACGGCACAAATTTACAATTGAATTTTTAAACGAGAAAGTCATATTGTATGTGGGTATGCAACACCTTACAAATGCAGATTTACATGTGATTGTTAACTTTGCATTGTCTCAGAGCCTCATTGAAGTCCTCGCAGAGGGAGAGGTCGTGCTGTTGCTGTGCACACTCCAGGAACTGCTTGATTTCCCAAGCACAGGGTCCTTGTGGTTGCTGGTTCTGGTATTGGCTGAGGGTCTGGGCGGGGGCCTGCTGCTGTGGTGCCGGCTCGCTGCTGCCACCTCCACTGAACATTCCAGTTCGAGCACTACCAGCCATGTGACCCACTGCTGATCCGACGGCTACTCCTCTTGATAGTATGTATGTATAAATATCCAATTTTTTACATTCAGTTTTATGTATCTAATTTCACAAGATAAAATTGACGTCGGTCGGATCTTGCGGTAGCGTTTTTTCTCACGATTGTGGTCGTTTTGACTATGACGATAAGGCCTAAAGTCGTATCACAGCGTACCACGCCTGCACCGTATCTGCACTTGCCTTCGCCGTACGCCTGTTCTATGTTTTATGCAGAACCTATAGAAACATTACCGTTACTTTCTTGTAGCGTCTTCCTTCGACTGGTCCGACGAGTTTTATCATTCTTCGATTTCTCCTCAAGCGGCGTTTGCATGCTTTTGCGCTGGCTTCTCGTTTTCACACCAGTGCTGGCCTCACTAGCGACAGCGTCTTGTCGCGTCAGACGCGTTTTTCTTTTAGGATTCTCCTTATTTTCGGAACTCTTCTCTACATCCATGGAAGATACGCCGCTATCCGGCTGGTGGTCCGGTTTCAGCGGGCTCGGTTGAGTTTCACCGTCCGAGTCGTCGAATAGGACGACTTTGATGGATTTTTTCCCGGATTTTGTTTTGTCTTTGGCCGATTTGAGGATGCTGCGGCCCGGGGTTGCGGTTAGGTTGATGGGGTTTAGAGGTGTTTGCTGAAATGGAAATTTGTATTACAGAAATAAGGAAATTGAATTAAATAAAAATAGGTACTCAAAAGGGTGCCGAGCGTAGAAGTACCTCAAAGCACCAAAAATGGCCACATATGGCGGTTAAGTGGATAATGACTTAGACTTAATAATAAGTGATGCTTTTGTGATGAGTGAGTGAGTGTTTTTCGCTTTTATATATATAGATTATAGACATGCCGTGTGGTTCTTAGCACAGTAGAATAGGACCACTCCAAGTCTTCCCGAGGATGTCGTAGAAGGCAACTTAGGAAACACAAGCTAAACAAAGCTTATAAACATCAAAGAGAACTGACCAACCCGTCTAGACAGCGTGGAGAGTGTAGGCCAAATCCTCTGACTGCACTGACTAATATATGGCTCTGGTAGTACAGAAAGGGTCGTGCTCCAGCTGTGGAGACTAACAAAGACCTGATGATGACGATACAGGGACAAATCACACAGATTGAGCTAGCCCCACAATAAGTTATGAACTTGTGTCGTACAATACTAACTAAACGATACTTAACATATTTTATAATCGACACTTATATAAACAAACAAAATCAAGACCGAGGCCAATCTGACAAAAATTGTTTTCCATCATGATCTGGCCGAGGATTGGACTCAGGACCATTCCGGCTCACACGAAGGTATACCGCCTTCTTTATGCAGTGGTTAATAAGCCAAGGTCATGATGGAGACTAAAAAAAGACCTGATGATGATCATCATCATCATCATCATTTCGTGTAGGTGACACGGTCAGTCGACCATACCGACCTAGTGTCAGAGTTCTTCGGAACCGCCTCTCGGCCTCTGACGTGGTTCCTTTAACTATAACCAGATGGCAGCCGGGACCACCGGTTTAACGTGCCTTCCGAAGCACGGAATCATCTTTCTTATCAGACAATCAGGTGATTCATGCCTGCAATGTCCTAACCAAACTGGAAACAACAAAGTATGCTTCCCGTGGGAATCCAAGCCACGACCCCCGGATCAACAAGGCAAACGCCTTAACCATTGGACCACGGGGGCAGTTGATGATGATGATAGATAGTATAGATGATGTTAAACTTACGGGCAAGGGAGCTATTCCATCGGTTTCTAGGCCCCGGCTCATGATCGAAGCGCGTAGCATTGCAAACGACGATGAATTCTGAAAAAAAAAAAAAAAACAATTCAAAAATAAATTTTACTTACGATAACTTTTTTTAGATTCGTTTTCTGCGGTAAACCTGAACAGCGTGTAAATTTGCCCTCGAAACTCCCTTCAAGGGGTCACTCAGCACGTCAATATGAACATCTTTTTATATGGGAGCAATGCTGCAAAATGTAATACGACGACATTGCCATACAAAATACCGGACTTTTGTACGAAAATGACTTTTTTTTTTAGTTCACAGCATTGGTACCGTACTATCACTTTTATAAGTTACACCGATGTACCTGCGCAGAAATCAAATTTTTACATGGCTCGAAAATATCCGTCCGCTATTGGTTGATGCGTACGCGCCATGCGGCGTCTCGGCCAATCTCGGCAGGCGTACAAGTATTGTGAGCGAGATAGCACGAGTTCTACTGGTGTTGGATTTAAAATCTTATGTTGTAGCAATAAGTTCCTTATTTCACTGATGTTTTCATTCGGCCCGAGTCGGTTGCGCTCTTCTGCGCCATCGAATAATGCCGATGTAACTTATAAAAGTGGTACTACTTTACCATAGGTAAAGTTGTTTGCACTGGACGAGCTAAGTCACTTAGGGGAATTCCGAAGTTTATATGCTGTTTACTGTTCTGGAGAAAAGAAAAGCGTAGGCAGCTGCTCTCGCGTACAAACCGATCCAGGAAATGGCAAAACTCTGGTCAAGTGCGAGTCGGGCCAAGCGCCGTGTAAGGTCTGTTATATTATACGAAATTTTGTAGTTGCCATATTTTATAAGCTTGTCGACAACAAATCTTTGACTTGCGACCAGTGAGCACTAAAAAAAGATTTTTAGAAATTCAACCCCTAGGAGGTGAAATAGGAGGTAAAGTTTTACGTAGACGCAGTTGCGGTCCAATAAAAATAAAGAACAGCCAAGAGAAAAAACCGGCCAAGTGTGAGTCAAACTCGCGCAATGAGGGTTCCGTACAATATGCTTCGTGAACACACACACAATGTGCAAAAATGTTTTATTCAATTGACTAGCGCTATCTAGTGGTGTTGTAGTGAATTTTTTCCTAGGTGAACTTATTATACTGAGTTTACCACTTTATTTTCAACTGATAGAATTCTTATTATTTTTCCTGTAATCTTCAAGCAATAAACTATATATTGTAATTTTTTTCGAAATTTTAGGCCCAGTAGTTTCGGAGATCAGGGGGGGGAATGGTCAAATTTTGCCTTCTTTCGTGAATAAAATCAAAAGTATTGATTTTTCCCGAACAAAAAAAAATATTTTTGAGATCCTTATAACAAGCCCTTTCATTTGATATATAACACGGTAAGGTTTGCCAAACTTTTTTTTAACATTTTCTATTTGGACCCCCTAAACTGACCCTTATTTTAAAAAAATATAAATTTACATTGCACATCCGTGTTTGGGTCAGAGGTTTACACTATCGTACCAAATTTCATTTAATTTGGTTCAGTAGATTCGGAGAAAATCGACTGTGACAGACGGACGGACGGACAGACAGACGCTCGAGTGATCCTATAAGGGTTCCGTTTTTCATTTTTTGTACGGAACCCTAAAAAAGAGTGGAAGATCATTTCTTACCTTCGAAGCAGAAGCCTTCTTAGCCTCGCTAGAAAGCACTGCTTTCAGCAAATTCTGTTTGTTGTTCGGCGTGGCCGGGGCCGGGGATCGAACCGGGGACTTCACGCAGAAGAACCCGGCTTCGAAGGTCTTGCTGTCTTCTGGCTGACTGACCACTGGCAGAGAGTTGGCTGGTTGCTCTTCTTGTTCCTTCTTTGCTTTTCTTGCAGCTGTTAAATGATTTACCATATTTAGCGTTACCATCTCTAGAAATAAGAAAACCGGACTTAGCCTTTAAAAAAGCCAGAATTTTGGGTCCCAAGACAGGATGCTAAGAACAAAAGGTTATTTTACCTCTCTGTACTACCAGAGCCTGAGCAGTCAAGAGGATTTGGCCTACACTCTCCACGCTGGCCAGACGGGTTGGAGAGGTCTATTTGATGTTTTAAGCTTTGTTTAGCTTGTGTTTCCTTAGTCGCCTTCTACGACATCCACGGGAAGACTTGGAGTGGTCCTATTCTACTCTGCCGGGAACCACACGGCCTGTAGTCTTTTCGTGTAGTGTATTTTAAATAATTATATTCTTTGCCTAAGTATAAATGTAATCTCACCAGCGATCATCTGCCTCAGCTGGCTGGACGCGGCAGCAGGCTTAGCTTGCTTCTTCCCGGGCAGACGGGCGGCCCTCCTGGCGGGCGTCGACACCTGCTCGTCTGCCCAGCCGCGCGCGCGACGCAACTCGAGACGCTTGAATCTCATGTCCACGTTCTCAATCTGGGGAGTTGAAATAGTGACGTACAATTCATCAATTCTATAGGTTTGATATATTCTTCTTAAAAAATAAAAAATAGGGGCATTTCCATTTTAGTACTAGATTTTATGAAAAAAGAATTGTGGCTCTACAATCAGTTTTCAGCGAGAAAATAGAGAAATACATTTGTATGGAAACCATATTGAAAAATACTGCTAGTATACGCTCTTAAGCCACTCTTCGATAATTATCTCGTCCCATCTTAAATTCGCTGCTAGATACGCATGGGAACACACTCATGCGCCAACGCTATAAGCCATAACGGGCAACGGACATCCACCCCCTTGTCCATTGGCCTCAGGCTTGTTAACCGTCAACTGGGCCTGCCCTAGACTTCTATATAAACTGAGGTGTGTACCAAATTATAAAGAGTTCAAAGGGAGCTAATTAACGTTGCGCTTCGCTCACACACAATACACTGTTCTATTAAGACGCAGTTCACGTCACGTGACACGATTGCTTTTGAATGTCTGTTTCTTGGAGTAGAGCACGTCTCCATCCATCAGGTATTTTTTAGTCTACACTGCAGGAGCACGACCCTCTCTGTACTACCACAGCAATATATTAGCCAGAGTAGTCAGAGGATTTGGCCTACACACTCCACGCTGGCCAGACCAGTTTTCTACCGGAAACTACACGGCAAACGGGCACAGCACGTCAGTTTATATAGAAGTCTTTGCCAGCACCTCAACCTAAACCACATTATAATCCAGAAAAGAAGCCTATTCAATAAATACCTGCATGAACACTGTTGCAAACTCTTTAGTTTTTATAAATACTTTTAATATATTTCTATACGTATTTTTAAATTTTGATTATAAGTCAATAAAAAATGTCTGTGAGATAGCCCATTATTTACAACAAACACCATGTCCCAGAAGCCGCACGCAGCACCTTGTTTTAAACTACATTGTATAATTCAGAAAACTAGCCTATTAAAGCTAGGTCGGGGAGGCCTACGTCCAGCGGTGGACTTCTTGCAGCTGAAATGATGATGATGATGAAGATAGCTACCTGCATGAACACCATATTTTATATGAACTGAGGTAGACGAGCCGTACGTACTAAATTCTGAAGCGTCCGAAGGGGGCTAATTGACACCGTTGCGCTTAGCCCATACCGAGACTCTGTACCGTGACACGATTACTTTGGAATGTTTGTTTCTTGGAGTAGGGCACTTCTACCTCAGGTTATATAGATAACTTTGGCCTGCCCCACCGCACCCATCAGCTCATCCTGAACCACATTATACCAGAAAACTAGCCTATTAATAAAGCTACCTTCACTGACACCACGTCTCTCACCATTTTTTTTTTTTTTTATGTCATAGGACGGCAAACGAGCAAGTGGGTCACCTGATGGGAAGTGATCACCGCTGCCCATGGACAACTGCAACACCAGAGGTGTCACAGGAGCGTTGCCGGCTTTTTATTTTACTCTCCCCAGAGGGGAGAGGGAGATGGGCCTCCGGCTCTCTCACTCAACGAACGAAGCATAGTAGCGGTAAAGCTACTACTCAAACGTCGATTTTCTGTGAGAGTGTGGTACTTCCCCGGACGAGCCGGCCCATTCATGCTACTAGCAAAAGTGATTTTCGCCGGTAGCGAGGCTCTACCACAATGTATCTGTTTCTTGGAGTAGGGCACGTCTACCTCAGTTAATATAGAAGTCTTGTTTTTTTTTTACGGACAAATCACACATATTGAGCTAGCCCCAAAGTAAGTTCGAGACTTGTGTTATGGGATACTAACTCAACGATACTATTAAAAATACATATATAGATATTAAACATCCAAGACCCAGGTCAATCTGAAAAAGATCGTTTTTCATCGTGACCTGACCGGGGATCGAACCCGCTGTCCGGTCTGGTTGGACCGATTCCTATCTTGTAATGATATCATCATGAACAAATATCAAAATCACCTTTTCCCAAAATGACTGATTTCCTAAATGTCTTTGTTTTAGAATGCCGGAAATAAAACTGACAAAATTAAGTACAGTCAGAAGACCATTCGTGTCGCAGCTTGGCGTGTTGACCGCTGCGCCACGGAGCTCGTCACGTGCCACCACCTTATTCTAAACTTCATAGAGAACTAGCCTATTAAGAGCGTATACTAGCAGTATTTTTTCAATATGGTTTCCATACAAATATATTTCTCTATTTTCTCGCTGAAAACTGATTCTAGAGCCACAATTCTTTTTTCATAAAATCTAGTACTAAAATGGTAATGCCCCTATTTTTTATTTTTTCCAAAAAAACTGTTTTTGTACAATTTTTTTTTTTTAAACAGGTTTTAAGTATAAAATAAAACATAGGGACATACCTATTTTAGTAATAGATTGTATGTAAAAAGAATTGTGCCTCTAGAAGCAGTTTTCAGCGAGAAAATAGAGAAATACATTTGTATGGAAAACGCACTGCTAGTATACCCTCTTAAATACATACCTGCATGAACACCATGTCCCAGAAGCCGTGCAGGTCTGCGGGCGTGATGAGCGGGGAGCCGGGCTCCGGGCGCGCACAGCGCTCTACTAGCCCTGCGAACTGCTGCATCTTCGACGACACCAGCAGACGCGCTTGGCCCACGGCACCTAGCACTTCATCCTGAACCACATGATATTACAAGTTATTGCATCATCAGGTCTTTGTCGTTGATAAGAGTTTCTTTCGGCGTTTCTTCTCTGCAGTGGTCGGTTCCGAAACGCTAGTAGTCTGTAGCTTTTGAACAATTAATAAATACATATTATCTAATAAGATAATTTTAAATATGATATGACGTGAAAAAGTGCCTGCAAAGGCCTATTTTCTGAATAAACGTTTTGATTTTGATTTTTTAGTCTCCACTGCAGGAGCACGACCCTCTTTCATACAGTCTGAATGAAAGTGTATGGCGGCTCGGATATGAGCTGCGCAGTACGCGCTCCACCTCCCCGCGCGCGCCCCGCGCAGACCTAATACTCGTATCGCGATTCCGAGCCGCCATAAAATTTGCTTCCGACTGTACCTATATTATTTTTACTGGACCAGCCCCCTTATTTACTAACTCGGATGACAGGTGTCGATGCCTATCAATCTAGAATTGAGGAGCCCGATGGTCCAGTGGGTGTGAGCTCTATGAGCGCTTACGTATGTTAAGCAACCCCTGGCGCAGTCCCTACTTGGATGGGTGACCGCAAGTGGCATGAAATATCTCGAGCTCCTCCGTGCTTCGGAAGGCACGTTAAGCCGTTGGTCCCGGCTGTCATCGTTGATGGCAGTCGTTAAGCTATGTCAGATGCCTTTAGGCAGCTTGAAAAATCTGACACCAGTGTTGGCCACTTACACATTCGAAAAATAACAACAACAAACAAACAATCTAGAATTTACAGTTACAATGCGGGTTTTGCTTGCTCGAAATTTTTATTTGGAATACAAAAACCGCATTGTACCAGCAAATCGTAGATTGAAAGGCATCGACACCTGTCGTCCGAGTTAGTAAAATATTAGCCAGAGCAGTTTATTTCGCCTACGCTCTCCACTCCACGCTGGCCAGACGAGTTGGAGGTCTCTATGATCAATCAATCATTTATTTGCATTAATATGTCGCAGTCATCTGCTTGAATCTGCTATTTTATTGAATGACTAGCGTATTCATTGAATGACTCCATTTAATTGAATGACTAAGGGACAGCTCGTCAAGTCGTTGAATGTAACATCCAACGTCTTGACTAAACGTCATTTAGCTAAGTCGTTCAATGGGATATAATCGAGTTTGTAAAGTTTGGTGGTGGTTTGTAATTAAACATTCAATCAATCTCATTATAATTTAAGTACAAGCATGCAATCAATTAATCTCATTAATATCTCATTAGACGAGCTCCGTGGCGCAGCGGTCAACACGCCGGCCTGTGACACGGATGGTCCCGGGTTCGATCCCCGGTCAGGTCAAGATGGAAAATGATCTTTTTCAGATTGACCTGGGTCTTGGATGTTTATCTATATATGTATTTGTTATAAAATATAGTATCGTTGAGTAAGTATCCCATAACACAAGTCTTACTTAAGAACTTACTTTGGGGCTAGCTCAATCTGTGTGATTTGTCCGTATATATTTATTTATTTATCTACTTACGTTCCTATACAGCTTGGTAAAATTATCAATGGTTTGAGAAGCCTCTTAACATTTCCATACAAATTTTAAACCATTGATATTTTAACTAAGCTGTATAGGAACATAAGTAGATATTAATGAGATTAATTGATTGAATGCTTAATTTTGTACCAAAATTATCAAATATTGCTACAATTCCCTTTTCCCATTTGAATGGAGACATGCCCGTTCAGGGCCCCCTTGAGTCAGTTAAGAACCTCACCTGCACCACTTCAGCCAGCACAGTTTGCTCGCGGATCTTGTCCCAGGTGTCACAGAGCTCTGTCAGACGTGCCACCTCTGACGCGAGCTGTCTCCGGAAATGTTCCACACTCTCTGCTTCACTGTTATCTTCATCCAGGAGACCTGTACAAAATTTTATTATAAGGTGATGAAGGGGAAGGTGATTGACTGATCCAGCTAATAAATGGCTCTGGTAGTACAGAGAGGATCGTGCTCCTGCAGTGGAGACTGAAGGTAATAGGCAGATAAAGAGTAAAAACTTAAAAAAAACAACACTTGTGAATGTGCCTTTCGATGCACATATATCACCAAGCCCATCACCATCACCCGCCGTGTGGTTCCCGGCAGAGTAGAATAGGGCCACTCCAAGTCATCCCGTGGATGTCGTAAAAGGCGACTAAAGAAACACAAGCTAAACAAAGCTTATTAACATCAACGAGACCTCTCCAAACCGTCTGGCCAGCCTGGAGAGTGTAGGCCAAATCCTCTGACTGATCAGGCTAATATGTAGCACTGGTAGCACAGAGAGGGTCGTGCTCCTGCAGTGGAGACTAAATAAGACCTGATGATGATGATGATGATGATGCGCAGAAAGTGCCTCCCCGCGTGCGCTACTGAACCTATCGCCATAAAGTTTGATTCAGACTGTACTCCTATTTAAGATCAAATTAAAAACATCTATGTCAACACTTCAGTAATAAATTACTTGTAGTACCTATTTTAGTATAATACCGTGTGGTCACAGCAGAGTAGAATAGGGCCACTCTGAGTCTTCATGTGGATGTTGTAAAATACGGCTTAGGAAATACAAGCTAAACAAAGTTTATATAAACATCACAGCAACCTCTCCAACCCGTCTAGCTAGGGTAGAGAGTGTAGGCCAAATCCTCTGGCTAATATATGGCTATGATAGAGTAGAGAGACGGTCGTGCTCTGCAGTGAACACTAACAAAGACCTGATCATGATGATTTTAGTACAACTTTTCGTCAATATCATATGGTTACTAGTTTATTTGGCTTATGAATCAATCTTACAACTTTATATGGCAAAATAAAGACACTCATGATCTCAAGGAGAGGAAAAATAAAACAACAAACAGAAGTAATCTTACCTTCAGCAATCTTCTGCTTCATTTCTTTCCTAGCATTTGATTTTCCTCTCGACAACGTCACACATGGACTTATCCTCTTACTTTCTTCAGAGACATGCATCGGAGTCTCTGTCAGATCAATGATGCCGCCAGGAGACTTCGGAGACCTTAACCTTTCTTCAGAGCTTGATTCACTCTTCGGCACTGGGTTTTTAGGAGTCACTACATATGTTGCACGAGCTTTTATTGGTGTTTTATTTCTCAATATTGGAGATTTCTCCATATCACTTGAAGAGGATACCGAGACAGCTTTTTTAGCCACTTTTAGGCTTTTAGAAGTATTTTCATTAGCCTCCATGTCACTGCTTGATGATCCTGAAAGTTGATTCTTAATGCTTCTGTCAACTGCAGTTTCCATATCACTGGATGATGATGATGAAAAGAAGTTTTTCGTAGTTCTCTTTACTTTTGGGCTTGGCTTCCTCGTTACTACCTCCATTTCACTACTGGATGAGCTAGACAGTAAATTCTTCATCTTTTTAGGACTGGGTTTATTCGTAACTATACCTTTGGTAGTTTTTTCAAGTTCTTTAGCATGCCTTCGGGTAGTCATTCTCATTTCTACTGGTTTTGTGAATTCTGTAGGTTTGGTTGTTTTGGATCTAGCTTGTTTTGTCACTTTGCTTTCAGACTTGGTGGACTTTGGCACATTATTAGGTACAATATTAAAGTCAAAATTATAAGTTTTATATTGCCTAGTCTTCGGAACTGGAGCAAGTTTAGGGATTTTGGTTACATTCCTTATCTCCGGTGGTCTAAAAGATGCATTTTTCGGAGCAAATGATTGCGAAGCTTTAGGTTTTGGGTCAACTTTTTGCTTTGAAACATTCTTAGCAGCTTGTGATCTAGTCACCCTCCCTGAAGTACTTGGCACTGCCTTCAGTGGAGGTGGAGGAACGAACTTCAGAGGATTATGGGCCACTCCTGTCACAAATGGCTTTTTCTTCTGGGCTGCTAATTCCTTTTTCCGTTTTTCTTTATCTTCCTTCCATTTTTCCAATTGCTGTCGTCTTCTTTGAACTTTCTGTTGGGCTTCAGACAGTGGAGCAAGGGCCTGGGATGGGGCAGGACTCTCACATCTTGGAAGGTTCCGTATCCTGTCGAAAAGAGACAGGCGACTGCTTCTTCTGCCCTTTAAATTGGTCTCCAATCTTTTTTGGATCTGAAAATCAGAGTGAGAAATCTTAACAAAAGCATTGACGAATAATCATAGCCTAAAGTGAAAATAAGGAACGAATACATAAGTACGACCTACCACATGCATGATTAAGCTAAGTACTGAGGCCTACTATTAATTTTTATATTGAAATTTAGCACAGTACCCCTCCAGCGACGCTCACGAACTGAACTGGCTTGAGTTTGTGCTTCTTCTCTAGGTTCTTCAACAGAACACCTAAATCAGGGCTCCTCTCTGAAATAGAAGTTTTTAGAGCTACATTTACAATTGTTTAATGTTATTTACATGTATCATACACAACAAAGAGCATATAATCACTATACACAATATACTTAGTGTCACTATACTAGTGTGTTATATATGGAGTGCAAAGTGCTATATAAGTATGTTAGGTATCTAATTCTTCTCTCATTTTTTTTATTAAATATATTAACTTACCCATTGGACCTGAAAAAACTTAAAATAAAATTAATCACTTGATATTCAAACAACAAACGAAATTTTAAAATAAATGACAGTTACGGCTAACGGCTACAGACTACATACAGACACTTGTCATTTGATTGAACCTTTGAACGACCATAGACATAAGGAACCAAGCATGGTATAAAAATATAGGAGCTAGTGATTTAAAGTTAATCGATATCCGGTAAGTGTATGGCTACCTTTATAGCCGTGAAATAACACATCGATTATGTTTTTTCTTATAATTTTTTCATGGTAACACTGCTATCCACTTCCGGTTGTCAGCTGATAGATTCCCTTTTGCTTTCCAAAACCTATTTCGATTTTCGCAGAGAAAGAAAACGTCAGGCACCATTCAACATGGGCTTATTTTACGCGATCAAAAGCTAGTTATAGCTGAAATATTGCTCTAATTGTAGTGTTATTGTTATTATAGTTTCAGTTTACATGTACGTTGTGTAACTTTATTAGTCGAAAATGGATACGTTTATCATAGGATACCTGGGTTATGGCGTTTGTTGATCATTAAAAAATTACGTTCGGTTCATAGTTTTCTTTATATTTGATGTCAGCTTTTGGTTTGTGATCGTCTGTTTAGTTCGTGTTTACGTGTTTTCTTAAAATGGTGAAGGAGAAGCCTAATTCCATAAGGATTTACGATGACGAGGGTTTTAGACGCCGTGCGGCGTGTATATGCGTTCGTTCGGACGCTGAAACCGAGGTTAGTGAATAGTGATTATTTACACCATTTTTGTTACTAAAAACTGCATGTGCGGCGATAAATGAGGTTAAAACGTGGCGATATGTTGTGTAGGTGCTTCTCGTGACGTCGTCTCGCCGTCCGGATAACTGGATAGTTCCGGGCGGTGGCGTCGAGCCGGAAGAAGAGCCCTCGGTGACTGCCATGCGGGAGGTGTTGGAGGAGGCCGGCGTCATCGGCAAGCTGGGCCGGTGCCTCGGAGTCTTCGAGGTGAGCTGTTGCCATGACCCTTATGACCTGTCAAACTGTATAGTAAACATTGACAAACCTTGAACTTATTTGATCTATTTCAGTCTGTATTTCATAATGTTACTGGCCAATGTTGATGTAAAAAATTTTAAGCTCCTTAAAAACATCTCAAGACTCAAATTAAAAAATAAGAAACGGGAAAAAAAATTCCAAGTGGGCAAGGTGGTTTTTTTTTTTCTTAATTTAATTAGAGTATATCAGAATAGCTTTATAAATGCATAGAAATTACCTAAAAATATCTCAAGACTGTTCTATAATTACACCAGCCCGTATTTACTAACTCGGATGACATGTGTCGATGCTTATCAATCTAAGAATTTACAGTTACAATGCGGGTTTTGCTTACTCAAACTTTTTATTTCAAATACAAAAACCGCATTGTAACAGTAAATTCTAGATTGATAGGCATCGACACCTGTCATCCGAGTTAGTAAAGATCAAACAATTTTGTTGTCCTTACTTGTTAACCTCTTGGGTGCTTAAGCACTGATCAGTACTCTATAGAAATCGCCTAATTGCCAGGCTAGCGAATTTTCAAAGTTTTCTTTAAAATATTATGCCATTAGGTATAAAATTTCGAAATCTCCACAAGTTCAAATTTTCGCTGTTTTTCCGCAATTTTCTGATTTGACTGCCAGACTTTAATGATATATCGCCCGACAGTCCTGCTGGAAGATCTTCTGGAAGGACGAGCATTTTTTGGGAAACGTCCTGCCGGAAGACGCCATGAGTCCTGCTGGCAGTACGAGATTTGTATAAAAATGGTCTGGTCCTTCCGGCAGTACGGTGACTTTGACCAATAAAAAACGTCGCCTGGGCACGAACTCGCCGCCCCCATGTATACTCGTGCGCCATCGCTTGCTGACTGAAGGCCAGTGCCGCATAGCAATCATTTTCTCTATTCCAAAAAAAGGAACAGAAATACTTATTTTTTTATGTAAATTTGAACTCTGTACTAATTAGTAGGTATTAAGAAACTATGATCGAAAAATTTGCGTCCTTCCAGAAGGTCTTGAAGTCCTGCTAGCGGGACTCCAGGCGATCTATCATTAAATAATCAATCTCTCCCAGGCAAAGTGAATCAAAATATAATTTGTTCGTAAATACACAACCATGGTATCTTTGACATGTCCATGAATTTTCATACAAACGGGAGTTAAACCCATAGATATAATTATTACGACTTACTAAAAAAGCATTTTCGAATATTGCATTAAATCAGAATTGCATTGTCCGGCCAGCGTGGAGAGTGTAGGCCAAATCTTCTGACTGCTCTGGCTAATATATCGCTCTGATAGTACTATCAAAGCAATATATTAGACCCTGTCCCTGACCCACCCTGTCTGTACAGACAGGGTCATGCTCCTGCAGTGGAGACTAAAATAAAGACCTGAAAATGATGAAGTTAGTGAATATTGCCCCTTATATACAGCACATACCATATAGACAGAGAAAGGTCGGAACAAATTTAAGTACATACTAAGCAAAAAAGACAATAATAAAATGCTGTATACATTCACGAAAAAAAAAAAATTTACTATCACAAAACTCCAAAACATCTACACTTTCTTCTACTACAACTGTAAAAGAAATGTGGTGAGAGACAAAAAAGTTGAGAATTATAATGTGGTATGTTTATTTATGAGACGATAAGTTTATATCGATCGGGCGTGCCTTCCGAAGCACGGAATCCTCTTTTTTGTCAGACAATTAGGTGATTAATGCCTGCAATGTCCTAACCAAACTGGAAACAACAAAGTATGCTTCCCGTGGGAACGAACTTCATTTGGATGAAAGGTAGGCTATGTTCTTCTCTGTACTCAGACAACTTCTTGTATGCAATATTTCATGATGATCGGTTTAGTAGATAGGGCGTGAAGGCGTAACAAACAAACTCACTTTCGCATTTATAATATTAGTTGGGATGCAAAATATATTGTTTTAATTTTAAAAAGACACGATAAGATATTTCGGGAATAATTCTTAATTCTTCCCATATTATGGTAGATGCAAAGTCGTGACGCTACCAGTGGGGTTATGTCATCATCAGGTCTTTTTAGTCTCCACTGTAGGAGCACGACCCTCTCTGTACTACCAGAGCCATATAATAGCTAAAGCAGTCAGAGGATTTGGCCTACACTCTCCACGCTGGCCAGACGTGTTGGAGAGGTCTCTTTGATGTTTATAAGCTTTGTTTAGCTTGTGTTTCCTAAGTCGCCTTCTACGACATCCACGGGAAGACTTGGAGTGGTCCTATTCTACTCTGCCGGGAACCACACGGCTAATGGTGTGTTACACACCACGGTGGTGGTGTTATATATGTATGAGCAACTGTCAGAAAAATCATACGAATTAGAAAATTAGCAGTTGGGACCAAAAGCTCTTCATCATCAGAAGGTCTTTTTTAGTCTCCATTGCAGGAGCACAACCCTCTCTGTACTACAAGAGTAATAATATTATATGAGACAGAACAGTCAGAGGATTTAGCTTCTATTAAGATTTAGGAGAAACAATAAGCACTAAGTTATAATAATACAAATTAATAATGTGTTCATAGTAAGGATGCTGATAAGCCAACATAAAATAAACATAAAAAGACTATTGTGTTGGTCTTAATTATTTCAGTTACAGAAAGTGTTTATGAGTAAGGTGAAAATTAAACAATGTTTCATACATACTATAAACAGGCATTCAATTTTTGCATGTATTTTCTCATGCGTTCCATTGTTGAAATGATCACATCAACTTTGTCCCATGGGGCCCAGAAGCAAAAGCCGTACTGGCTGAGATTTCACTGGAGACCGAAGGGCTGGTAGTTACTTTGCACAGAGAATTGCCATCGCTGTGCAGAGGGGTAATGTCACCAGCCTACTGGGTACTCTTCCTTGCGGTGACGGGTTGGGATCCCTTTTTTATTTATAACTAGCTGTTACCCGCGGCTTTGCCCGCGTGATATATAGCCTGTGTCCTTCTCAGCACCCTAACTTATGTGCAAAATTTCATGATGATCGGTTCAGCAGGTAGAGTGTTAAAGCGCAACAAATGTTCAAACAAACAAACTCACTTTAGCGTTTAACTGTAATATTAGGGCTAGATTCAATGTAGTTTTAATCTTTCGGTAATATAATAAATAAATTTCTTTGAGAAGTAAATAAATCAGTTACTTTGTAGCCGTAAACTGTCAAAAACGTTCAGTATATAAAAAAAAAAGATACGATGAAAAAACAATCTACTTAACTTGGGATTCCATAATAATAAACATCAAAGAGACCTCTCCAACCCGTCTGGCTAGCGTGGAGAGTGTAGCCCTAATCCTTTGGTCTGGCTAATATATGGTTCTTTTAATACAGAGAGGGTCGTGCTCCTGCAGCGGGCTAAAAAAGTAATACCTGATGATGATGATGATGAGGGTGGAATCCCACATGCTGGATTGAAAATTAGTTGGTGCCTAAAGCACGCTCTAGACGTGAATTTATTTTCGTACTAAACAAAAAGTTTTAAGTCAAAAACACAAGTACTTAACCATCCAACAACATAATTCATATTGAAAATGGATTCACTTCACACACAATAAATCTAGAAATGCTGAATGAAATGCGTCAGTAGTGACGTCACGCGGTTTACACCGAAGCCAATCTAAATATTATTTATTCCATAGCTAATAATACATTCATTCATAGAATCTTTGATGATTACATTAAAAAAATAATAATTAGTTTAACTTCAAGCAATCCTTTCTAAAAACATCTAATTCGTCTCTCCAGCGTTTTCTAAGTTAATGTACTATAAATTCCTATTATAAGTAAGTACCATTTGTAACGCTGTACTATTCGTCGAAAAAACGAAATAAAAAAATGGGCTATCGTTACATATGCTTGTAAAAAAAAAATAATGTTTTTTATTAAAACAGATTTGTTTTTTATTCTGGAATCAACAGATCGCATTTTACACCATTAGACTGCCCTAAAAAAGGGTGTTGTGTTTTCAGAGTACTTACGTAGACATGTATGTACTTATCAATCAAACTTATACAAGTTTTATTCCACCTATTTTTTTTTAAATATCTAGTGATTTAGATGTGGAAACTGGGAGGTATCCTCATCATTTCCTTATCATCTCGGCCGTAAGAAGTTAACTGCTGAACTATAGGCCTCTTCCGATATGGCAATTTTGCCACATTCACCACTCTTGACAGACGGGTTGGTGAGCACAGTGCTTATCCTACCTACCTATGCTTTTGCTCACCGAAACCGTTTTTAACAGAGGGAAGGTTAGGAGTCTTTTGGACAGGGCGAATGGGGTAAAGGTATTTGGGAAGGTACTTACTCGGATGGATTAAGGGTGAGAAAGTAGCAGCTCGGGAGGCTGGGCACGCGTACCCGATGCCATACTTGCAACCACCCAACCCTTGCAACAAGCAGTTGAAGATGACACCCCTGCCCTCTTGGAATTCTCAATTATGTTTATTTGCCAACAAGTTTTTATTGTTTATCGTTATAATTTACAATTAATCAATTGTTTGTTGGTTGTTGGTGTGTCTATTTGTGGCACGAAAGCCTCCTCTAATTTTTCCACTCTTCTCTCATATTGGCTATTCAATACCACAGTAGAGTAGACTGGTTTATAGATATTTTCGATCTTTAAAATGCGTAATTTTAAAGATCTAAGCATAAATAGAGACAGACTTACAGCGGGAAGCGAGTTTGTTTTATACTGTGTAGTGATAGTGTCATTAAATGGCATTCTTAATTCAATTCCAGAACCGAGAGCACAAACACCGCACGGAAGTGTACGTGATGACGGTGACACAGGAGCTGGCTGAGTGGGAGGATTCACGGCTGATGGGCCGCAAGCGACAGTGGTTCTCCATAGACGATGCGCTGGCGCAACTCGCGCTGCACAAGCCCATCCAGCGCCACTACTTACAACAGCTGCGCCGCTCCAAACAGAACAAACCTGACCCAGGCAGCTAAATACACACCTTAGGCTAAGCTCAGGTCAGTTAGTTTTGATAGAGGTCGTTAATCCCAGCTGACACAGCCCACCCTGCACACGTTTTTCGTAATGCTAGGCTGGACTACGCAGGACCGTCCATTGACCGTGATACTTGCTGCCTTCTATTGCTAGTGTCGTAAGAACTTGACTAGATACGATCTTCCTACGCAGTGACAGCTGTTTGCAAACGCTGGAATAGTTTTATACGCTGCACCAACCTATCCAGCGCCATTACTTACAACAGCTGCGCCGCTCCAAACAGAACAAACCCAACCCAGGCAGCTAAACACACACCCTAGGCTAAGCTCAGGTCAGTTAGTTTTGATCCTCCTCCTCGCGTCGTTATCCTCATTACTGAGGGTCGTGATTCCCTTGTTGTGAGGTGATCATCTTTTGGACAGTTGCGCGCTATTTGTTCCTCTCCTTGGCCGAATGAAGAGCGTCGTGTAGGTTGGTGTCCGAGGTTGTTCGGATCTGGTCTGTCCACCTTATTGGACTACGGCCTCTTGGTCTATTGCCATCAACCTTTCCGGTAACCATGAGTTGCTCGAGGTTATTCCCACATTAGTGTAATTTTGATAGAGGTCGTTTATCCTAGCTAACACAGCCCACTCAGCAATGCCCTTTCTCATTGCAAATAGACTAAAAGTCCCTAGACCATGATAGTTTGCTTACAGACTCTAGCCTTTTATTGGTAGTATCATAACTTGACTGAGTACGTAAGATCTTCCAACGCATTGACGGCTGTCTACAGACTACGGGATAGTTTTTTACGATACACAAGCCATTATCTTTCGCAAGTTTATATTTTTTACATGTATTTTACAGCGAATTTTTCTAATTTTTCTGGAGATTTTTATTTTTAGCGTTTAATTTAATACTCGCCTTTAAAATATCTGCATATTTAAGAAAAGTTTAATTAACTTAACGCGTGTCTGACTTTATTAGTATATTATGTATGTTCGTTACGGATGAATTAGTGTCCAAAAAAATATTGGTCCAATATATTTAAATGATCAGGAAAGAAGGAGTAACTATGGTTTATGTTTATGACTTATAGATTAAAAATATATGTACATATAATATTCTCGGAATACCATTTCATTATTGGGAATTATTTACACCTACTCACCTACACAAAATCAATAATATTAAATCATTATGATGTTGATAAGCACGATATTTTCCCTTCGATTGTTAAATGTGAAAAGTTATTAAACAAGTATTATACATGTATGATTGTATTTTTCAGACGAACCTCAAATTTGTTATTTTAGAAAATTACATGTATTTTACGGGAAAGATACCAAGTTTCGTAAGAAAGGAAAAGTATCCTTCGCAATTTTCAACGCTAGTACAGACTCTAGCCTACTTTTGCTAATTGCCATGGAAACTGGGCTAAGGATGATTTTCCTAGGCAATGACAGTTGTATATGATAAAGTCTTCATCGTTTACGGGACCACCATTGTCGCTGGCTGGCGTGTTAACCACTGCACCACAGAGGCTGTACTGTATGCCTTTCTGCGATTCCGGCTCGCACTTAGCCGGAGTGGTCCCGAGTTCGATCACCGGGCATGTCATGATGGAAAACAATCTTTGTCAGATGGCCCTGGGTCTTGAATGGTTATCATATAAGTATACATACTATCACGTCTTTATCCCTTCCGGGGTAGACAGAGCCCAAGGTCAAGGTCAAACCTTACCATGTTTAGCATTGTAGTGGGCGTAAAGGTGGAAAGCGGAATCAAAATAGTGATGGGTCGCTAGCCGCATTGCCTATCAATGTGATTCCTTAGATTTTCGCCCAATCCCTTGACCGGCTTTTACGGTCTGCGCGGGAAGAAAAGCAGCTGGTATATTCTATGTTTTTTCTTTTCTCCCAAACCAGCATGGAAGTAACGCTTATAAAATGAAAAAAAAAAAACGATTATAGAATACACTCCTTGAGTTAATATCCTACGACACAAGTTCACAACTTACTGCGCCTAGCTCCATCTGTTTCGTTTGTCCATGTTTCATCATCAAGTTTTTGTTAGTGTCCGCGGCAGGAGCACGACCCTATCTGCACTACCAGAGCCATATATTAGCCAGTCATCATCATCATTTCGTGTAGGTGACACGTGCAGTCGACCGTGCACACCCTGGTGTCAGGATTCAGTTCTGCGGAACCGCCTCTCGGCCTCAACGTGGTTCCTTTAACGACTACCAGATGGCAGCCGGGACCAACGGCTTAACGTGCCTTACGAAGCACGGAATCATCTTTCTTATCAGACAATAAGGTGATTCATGCCTGCAATGTCCTAACCAAACTGGAAACAACAAAGTATGCTTCCCATGGGAATCGAACCACGACCCCGGGTCAACAAGGCAAACGCCTTAACCACTGGACCACGGAGGCTGTTAGCCAGTGCAGTCAGACGATTTGGCCTACACTCGCCACACTGGCCAGACGGGTTGGCAAAAATGTTTTTGATGTTTATAAGCTTTGTTTAGATTGTGTTTCCTAAGTCGCCTTTTGCAACATCCACGGGAAGACTTGGAGTGGTCCTATTCTACTCTGCCGGGAACCAAACGGCTTGTCCCTATATCATCATGTCTTTTTAGGGTTCCGTAGTAAACAAGGAACCCTTATAGTTTCGCCATTTCTGTCTGTCTGTCTGTCCGTCCGCGGTTTTACGCAGAGACTATAAGTACTAGAAAGCTGTAATTTGGTATGGGTATGTATATTAATCATGGTAAAAAAGTGGTAGAATAAAATCTTGAAAAAAAAATTTTTTTAGGGTAGCTCCCATACAAGTAAAGTGGGGGAGAATTTTTTTTTCTATTTACCCATTGTGTGGGGTATCTTTAAATAGGTCTTTCAAAAATATTGTGAGGTTGAGAACACTATTTTTCGATTTAGGGATCCGTTTCCGAAATATTTGGTTTTAAAGTGCGAATTTTTGTTAGAGGTAAGTGTCCCCCCCCCCTCTATCTGCAAAACGGTTATATATAGACACGTGAAAAAAAATACAGCAGTAGTATATATACTGAAGTGTAAAGGAAAACTATCAGAGCTGAATACTAAGTACAAACTAAAAAGTTATACCCAAAAAATTTATAAACTGTAAAATTTTATAAGTTGGTTGGTTTAACGACCAAAAACATCTAACAATGAAAATAGTATGATTTTCATTGTTAGATGTTTTTGGTCGTTAAACTGTAAGGTGCAAGTGTGAATAGTGAGAACTCAAAGTTGTCATTCCCAACTACGGAACCCTACACTGCGCGTGGCCCGACACGCACTTGACCGGTTTTTTTTTTTAGTCGGTCAGTTTAGTCCACTGCAAGAGCACGATCGTCTCTGTACAACCAAAGCCATATATATTAGCCACGTCGGTCAGAGGATTTGGCCTACACTCTCCACGCTGGACAGAAGGGTTGGAGAGGTCCCTATATTTATTTGTTTCAATGACTTAAATGAGTGTATCCTTTTGTTACAGACACGCTGGCGCGCCGGGCTCCACGCTACACGTAACTCCATAACATCTCTTTTTTCTACTTTACGTATATTTTTATACTACGATGGAATAAATGTTAATTTTATTTTGTTAGCATTAAAACGAAAAGACATACGAGCTCTATTTTTATTTAATTAACTTGATTTTTCTATTCCTCGATGAGTTTTAAAATAAATTTTATATTGCTCTTATACAGTTTTTGTTTGGCCGGTTTTCCTTTCCGGGGTACATGGATTTTATAGGGTCCTGTGTTGCCCCATTTGAATTAATAAAACGTAAAAGGTTTTTTAGCATTTTTGCCAACTTTTAAACAGAAGTTCATTAATGGTTTGAAATGTTATCTAAGGCGTTGCAATACATCATTTTAAATATATCCGTTTTCTATCAAATAATTAATTTTAAAGGGCAGCACGAAACCTCGAAAAATTTATGTATGACCCTTGTCGGTGGCGGCAAGATGGCGGAAACAACACATTTTAACTTTCACCATCATCATCATCAGGTCTTTTAAGTCTTCACTGTAGGAGCACGACCCTCTCTGTACTACCAGAGCCATATATTGGCTAAAGCAGTCAGAGGATTAGATCTATACTCTCCGCGATGGCCAGACGGGTTGGAGAGGTCTCTTATGTATAAACTTTGATTAGTTTGTGTTCCTAAGTCGCTTTTTCCAGACGAGCTCCGTGGCGCAGCGGTCACCACGCCGGCCTGTGACACGGATGGTCCCGGGTTCGATCCCCGGTCAGGTCAAGATGGAAAATGATCTTTTTCAGATTGACCTGGGTCTTGGATGTTTATCTATATATGTATTTGTTATAAAATATAGTATCGTTGCGTTAGTATCCCATAATACAAGTCTTTCTTAAGAACTTACTTTGGGGCTAGCTCAATCTGTGTGATTTGTCCGTATATATTTATTTATATTTTATTTATTTTTACAACATCTTAACACGGCAATTTAAGATCTTATTTCATGCTATTTTTATGGCTAACTTTTAATATAGTCCACCTGACAAGTAAGCTGAGGTTTAAAGCGGGTTCAGACGATACGACACACTAGCGCCACCCAGCATTTAATTCTATCAGTCCTAAATCATATCAAATTTAAAAATCTAATTTGAGCTGAATGCCCTAAGTAAATTACTTGTAGTACAAGTTTTCACTATTTTTAATTTGATGAAGAGAACAAATTAATAATTCGTTCTCTAAACTTAGATTGTAATATCTATGAAAAGTAATAAAAAGAATATGTACTACAAGTAATTTACAAGGGCAATCAGCTATTAGATTTTTTTAAATTTGATTTGATTTAAGAGTAAAAGAACTAATTGCTGGGTGGCGCTAGTGTCGCGTATCGTCTGATACCACAGCGCCTTAACCTCTGTAAGTATATTTGTACCACCAAAAGGGGTTAACTTTTATAGATTTTGCATTCTCGTCTAACTAACATAAGCAGGTATAGCAACAAAACTTCAGTTCCATCCGTTGAGGATAAAAATTCAGTTTCGAGATTGAACTTGAACAAACAAACAGATCAGTCATACACAGACAAAATCTCGCATGTTGCTTTTAATAAAAAACCATAATGATATCAATAATAATCTTATTAATTATCCAGTGGTCCAATGTGATTATTGGCTTAACTGTAGGTAGGTATAATGATTGCGGCAGTAAACATACAATCATAGAGAGAATCAAACATACAATGATAAGTACAAATGGCAATTATAGAGAACTAAGGAGTTTCTGTAAGTTTCTATTGTGCAATTTCAGTTCTATCTCATCAGTCTTACAACTGTAATGTCGTAACTATAGGTAGGTATAATGATTGCGGCAGTAAACATACAATCATAGAGAGAATCAAACATACAATGATAAGTACAAATGGCAATTATAGAGAACTAAGGAGTTTCTGTAAGTTTCTATTGTGCAATTTCAGTTCTATCTCATCAGTCTTACAACTGTAATGTCGTAACTATAGGTAGGTATAATGATTGCGGCAGTAAACATACAATCATAGAGAGAATCAAACATACAATGATAAGTACAAATGGCAATTATAGAGAACTAAGGAGTTTCTGTAAGTTTCTATTGTGCAATTTCAGTTCTATCTCATCAGTCTTACAACTGTAATGTCGTAACTATAGGTAGGTATAATGATTGCGGCAGTAAACATACAATCATAGAGAGAATCAAACATACAATGATAAGTACAAATGGCAATTATAGAGAACTAAGGAGTTTCTGTAAGTTTCTATTGTGCAATTTCAGTTCTATCTCATCAGTCTTACAACTGTAATGTCGTAACTATAGGTAGGTATAATGATTGCGGCAGTAAACATACAATCATAGAGAGAATCAAACATACAATGATAAGTACAAATGGCAATTATAGAGAACTAAGGAGTTTCTGTAAGTTTCTATTGTGCAATTTCAGTTCTATCTCATCAGTCTTACAACTGTAATGTCGTAACTATAGGTAGGTATAATGATTGCGGCAGTAAACATACAATCATAGAGAGAATCAAACATACAATGATAAGTACAAATGGCAATTATAGAGAACTAAGGAGTTTCTGTAAGTTTCTATTGTGCAATTTCAGTTCTATCTCATCAGTCTTACAACTGTAATGTCGTAACTATAGGTAGGTATAATGATTGCGGCAGTAAACATACAATCATAGAGAGAATCAAACATACAATGATAAGTACAAATGGCAATTATAGAGAACTAAGGAGTTTCTGTAAGTTTCTATTGTGCAATTTCAGTTCTATCTCATCAGTCTTACAACTGTAATGTCGTAACTATAGGTAGGTATAATGATTGCGGCAGTAAACATACAATCATAGAGAGAATCAAACATACAATGATAAGTACAAATGGCAATTATAGAGAACTAAGGAGTTTCTGTAAGTTTCTATTGTGCAATTTCAGTTCTATCTCATCAGTCTTACAACTGTAATGTCGTAACTATAGGTAGGTATAATGATTGCGGCAGTAAACATACAATCATAGAGAGAATCAAACATACAATGATAAGTACAAATGGCAATTATAGAGAACTAAGGAGTTTCTGTAAGTTTCTATTGTGCAATTTCAGTTCTATCTCATCAGTCTTACAACTGTAATGTCGTAACTATAGGTAGGTATAATGATTGCGGCAGTAAACATACAATCATAGAGAGAATCAAACATACAATGATAAGTACAAATGGCAATTATAGAGAACTAAGGAGTTTCTGTAAGTTTCTATTGTGCAATTTCAGTTCTATCTCATCAGTCTTACAACTGTAATGTCGTAACTATAGGTAGGTATAATGATTGCGGCAGTAAACATACAATCATAGAGAGAATCAAACATACAATGATAAGTACAAATGGCAATTATAGAGAACTAAGGAGTTTCTGTAAGTTTCTATTGTGCAATTTCAGTTCTATCTCATCAGTCTTACAACTGTAATGTCGTAACTATAGGTAGGTATAATGATTGCGGCAGTAAACATACAATCATAGAGAGAATCAAACATACAATGATAAGTACAAATGGCAATTATAGAGAACTTAGGAGTTTCTGAAAGTTTCTATTGTGCAATTTCAGTTCTATCTCATCAGTCTTACAACTGTAATGTCGTAACTATAGGTAGGTATAATGATTGCGGCAGTAAACATACAATCATAGAGAAATTCAAACATACAATGATAAGTACAAATGGCAATTATAGAGAACTAAGGAGTTTCTGTAAGTTTCTATTGTGCAATTTCAGTTCTATCTCATCAGTCTTACAACTGTAATGTCGTAACTATAGGTAGGTATAATGATTGCGGCAGTAAACATACAATCATAGAGAGAATCAAACATACAATGATAAGTACAAATGGCAATTATAGAGAACTAAGGAGTTTCTGTAAGTTTCTATTGTGCAATATCAGTTCTATCTCATCAGTCTTACAACTGTTATGTCGTAGAGGTAAGAAAATTACAAAAATAAAACAAAAAATCTAACAATTATTTCATAAAAATTATCATACGTTCAAGTACGTTTACGTCGTTTTCCCTTAGGGCCGTTTCCACGAGCGAGGGAATCGCGGCGACTTTTATCGCCGTGTCACGTGCGAGTATGTTAAGGTGCTCCTTCGCATTTCGACTACGTTTAACCTCTATAAAAATGGTCAAACATAAAGCACAATACCAAAAAAAAAACATTATTGTAGAATGGTTTTTAATCTTTACTTTCTGAGGAGGACTTTTTTCTAAAATTCATAGTTTTTTAGAAAAAAAAAGTACTGCGTTCATCGATTTTTAGGGTTCCGTACAAAAGTTGAAAAACGGAACCCTTATAGGATCACTCGAGCGTCTGTCTGTCCGTCCGTCCGTCTGTCACAGCCGATTTTCTCCGAATCTACTGAACCAAATTAGTTGAAATTTGGTAAGATAGTGTAATCCTATGACCCAAACACGGATGTGCAAAGTAAATAAAGATTTTTTTGAAATAAGGGTCATATTGAGGGGCCCAATTACAAAATTAAAAAAAAAAGTTTTGCAAACCTTACTGTGTCATATATCAAATGAAAGGGCTCATTATGAGGATCTCAAAAATATTTTTTTTTGTTCGGGTAAAATCAATACTTTTGATTTTATTCACGAAAGAAGGCAAAAATTGACCATTCCCCCCCCCTGATCTCCGAAACTACTGAGCCGAAAATTTTGAAAAAATTACAAAATATAGTTCATTCCTTGAAGATTACAGGAAAAATAATAAGAATTCTATCACTTGAAAATAAAGTGGTAAACTCACAATAATAAGTTCATCTAGGGAAATAGTTCACTAAAACACCACTAGATGGCGCTAGTCAATTGAATAAAACATTTTTTGCACATTGTGTGTGTGTTCACGAAGCATATTGTACGGAACCCTCATTGCGCGAGTTTGACTCACACTTGGCCGGTTTTTTATTCTAAATATTCATTAACTACGTAACTCCTTGTCTTAGAGTCACGCAATTTTTATGTTAAATACAATACCAATCAACCTGCATACTCTCCGAGGAATTTTTATTTTACAGATTATTATTCTCTTTAATATTAAATTTATGTTTTTATATATTGATTTGAATGCGCGCGGGTGACGGGCCCCGGTCGAACGCTGACTTTTTGACGGGAACTCAGGTTCAAAACTCGGCCCATATCCTGAAGGTCATTAGCGCACGTACAAGCCTTAATACACTAACTTATGAACGGAATGTCGAAAGTAATATTAAAACCACGTGTCAGCCCGCGCCCGGCTAGTAGGGGAAAGTCGCATACTTGGCCGTCATTTCGGGCTCAGAAATACGTAAACGCCGGTGACGGGACCGTCGGTATTATTATCTAAGACACACATTACCAGGCCGTATGCTACTCACTCTGTGCTATTCGCCTCGTTAAAAACACCCACCGAGATAGTTGATACTTAATCTGTGCCATCTACCTCGTTGGTCGACGGGGCCCATCTACCGGGGTCGATGAAACAAATTTCTCCCAACCGTCCCGTCTCCGGGGCAGACCACCAGGACGGTTGAGAATCATACGTGCCAACAACCCCGTTCTTCGCTGGGACCGAAATACCGGGGTCGATGAATCAATTTTCCCAACCATCCCGTCACCGGGGCAGGCTCACCGGGCCGGATGGGAGTTACTCATATTTTATAACAAATAAATATATAGATAAACATCCAAGATCCAGGTCAATCTGAAAAAGATCGTTTTTCATCTTGACCTGACCGGGTATCGAACCCGGGACCATCTGTGTCACAAGCTAGCGTGTTGACCGCTGCGCCACGAAGCTCGTCCATATTAGTTGCGAGCTGCGCAGTACGTGCCCCGCATCCCCGCGCGCGCCCCGCTGAACCTAATATTATGCGCATAGACTCGCGCGACGGTCGTGTCCACACTTCTTGTTTTTATTGGATAATTTGGTCAACTTGAAATTTAATTTTTTTCTTGTTTATTGAAGATTGACGGGGAGCCGTCGCGACTTTTGAAAACACATAGAAATCTTGAATCTTGAAAAAAAAAGACGTGTCACAGACGTGACGCTTGGCGCTCGGTAGTTGTGGTGTGGGTGATGAGACAGCGACGCGCGAGTCTCGGTGCCCGCGCTTCACTCCGCCCGGAAACCCGTTTCGCCCGTCCTCCGTCCGCTCGCGCCTGTGCCCCATCCGCTCGCGCCTGTGCCCCGTCCGCTCGCGTCTGTGCCCCGTCCGTTCTGTGTGTTTTACCATAGGGTGCAGACCCGTCGCAGACGAGTAAGCGTCGTGTCTGCGCCCTGTCTTTTCTGTGTGTTTTGGGTCGCGACGCTTCTATACACTTTGTATGAAAAACACGCGGAGGAGACATATGTCTACGCCCCGTCCTGGCCCTACGTCTTTTCTATGTGTCCTTCGCATTAAAGGTACGCGCGTGTATTTTCATACAAAATAAGTATACACGAGCGCTTTAGCGGATTGAAGCAGATGCGGATTTTTGCGATGCGGCCCGTCATAATGTGCGCGTACCTTCAGTGTGGTCGCAGCTTAACTAAGTTTCATTTCTGGCGAAATAAAAGTATAATAGGTATGTTCAATGGCTTTTTGCGTCATCGAATTTAAGCCCTATCGACGGGCTACTAAGTACAAAATACGTAAGAATAGGTTGATAATGTCCAGGTAGAGATTCAATGCAGCAAATATGTATTCTTCTGGGGTGATGGTGTACTTGTGATTGCCGCCCAGCATCAGTTGCGTGTCGTAGACGATATACAGGGAAAAGATGAGGGCTCCGATGGACGAGTATAAGATATCCAATGTTCTGTTAGGTCTGAAGGCGCAGATCAATCCTGTGGACAGAGAAATAGACTCAGGTAGATGTAGGGCCCGCTGATTTCATATTACAATTGTGTTTGAACGCCTACCAAAAACGTATCAATTTTACTACTTAAATGGATAAGTAAACACCAAATTGTGTTTCCTAAAATATTATAAAAAGGATACAATTTATATTTTTAGTTAATGCCCTAAAAATATATAAGTATGAATACCTTATAACTGCATTACTGACCAAATATGTCATTTTGTCACCAATTAGATAATACCACGAAAGTTTATACGTAGTAGGTAAGTACATACAAAGTGGAAGGGACATACCCGTACCGTAATAAATCAAACCACGGTCTATGCTAGATCATTATAGCTTAATGAAATTAAAATAACAGCCAAAGAACAAAAATAAATTTCGGCATTTCCATACAAAAGCCGCAGGCGCCCGGGCAATTTGTATAGAACCGTAAATTTTTTTTTTTTTTTTACTGATATTTTAATTTCATTAAACTAAAGTGATCTAGTATAGCCCGTGGTTCGATTAATTACGGGTATGTCCCTTCCACTTTGTATGTACCTACTACGTATAAACTTTCGTGGTATTATGTAAGCTAAAAAGCTGATGACCGACCGTTTATTTTTTGAAATAGCAAATATTATACTTATAGCGGTTCCCAAATATATGTCACTTCTTTATTGTAATAAGAATAAAATTTATTAAAATATGATAAGATAACATAGCAAATTAATATTTCACTCTCAATTTTACTATTTTTTAGGGTTCCGTAGTAATTTTTTATGATAAAGGACTGCAAACTAGAAGGCGGGTCACCTGATGATTGTTCGGATAGTACAGAGTGAGTGGTGAAAATTTGCGGCAAGTAGCGGGTGGGGTTCATCATCATCATCATCAGGTCTTGTTTAGTCTACACTGCATGAGCACGACCCTCTCTGCCTATCAGAGCCATATATAAGCCAGGGTAGTCAGAGGATTAGGCCTACACTCTCCACGCTGGCCAGACGGGTTGGAGAGGTCTCTTTTGTGTTTAAAAGCTTTGTTTAGCTTTTGTTGCTTTTGTTCCCCGGTCTGGGTTATTTAGTATTCAATTATATAGTAATATATATAGTTTTTATAATTTATATAAGACATTATTTGGTGATCATTTATCCATTTTGGAAAGCAAAAAGAATATTTGTACAATACATGGAATAATTCTGATGTGTTTATTTCTTTTGGACCATAATGGAGTATATTTTAGAACCCTTTTTTAAAGGCATTTTTGGCAAAGCAGGATTTTTTGAAGTCGTTCAATTTATTTGGTTCTTAGGCTAAGGGTCTAAAAATATTTCTGGTGATACCAAAGCAGCAATGTATTTCGAAGTTAATCGTAACTTCATAATCCATTGCTAAATGTAAACCATTGTTGTCAAAAGTTAATGCGTAGGAGGACCCGCTGGTTACGTCGCAATCGAAACTGTGCGGAACTTTTAACGCCTGTACCACACAGCCGTGAATGCGAAACGGAAGCGTTCCGGACCGAAACATTGGCGACATCGCGAAATGCTGTTGTACGATTCCGTTTAAGTTTCGTTCCGCTTGCGGTGTGAGACGCACTAAACGATATCGTTCTAGACAGCGTTGCGCGGTTTCGCCAATGTTTCGTTCCGGAACGCTTCCGATTCGCATTCGCGGCTGTGTGCTACAGGCGTAAGAAACCGACGGCACCGTAAATAAGGAAAGAGGTTGGAGCTAGCGTTGATCGGTTGACCGCGAGTTTTTGAGGGACACAATTAGAAGTTTATATAATAAATAAATAAATATATACGGACAAATCACACAGATTGAGCTAGCCCCAAAGTAAGTTCGAGACTTGTATTATGGGATACTAACTCAACGATACTATATTTTATAACAAATACATATATAGATAAACATCCAAGACCCAGGTCAATCTGAAAAAGATCGTTTTCCATCTTGATCTGACCGGGGATCGAACCCGGGACCATCCGTGTCGCAGGCAGGCGTGATGACCGCTGCGCCACGGAACTCGTCAGGTCGAAATTCCACGCGGGCAGGACTTGAACCTGCGTCTAGATCTCAGTACGATCTATGGCGTTGCCAATTACGCCACCGCGCTTCAAGACCCGGCGCCGAATTTCTCCACCATATCCCATTCCTCTTACACGCATCTAGGCTTGCGTCACCTAACACAACTACCCCACTTTTACAAGTGCGGTATTTGATTTCAACTCATTTTGCAATGAATTTGAAAATCAACTAATGTGTAGGAAGCCATACAATAGTTTACCTATATGGGGTTTATTTTGCATTCACAATGCTATTTTATCTTATTTATTAAATAAAGAAAATAAGAAATGGTCCTGCCCGCGTGGAATTTTTACACCATTTCTTATTTTCTTTATTTAATAAATAAGGTACAATTAGAAGTGATTGTGTGCGTTCGATAACAGGGATTAGGTAATCTATAAGAACACAGCAACGAACAACGAGTTTTTATATGAATATTCGACGTGTTCTGGAGGACCAGTCGTGTGTCTTGGTGAATGATATGAGGATGACAAAAGCATTCTTACCGTATAAAATAAGAATCACAAGAGCATTCTTACCCATGGACCTAGGAATAATATGGACCCGGCATTAGACACATCAAAAGTGAAGCATAACTTACGTCAAATCAAGTCACATGTGTGCAGCAGTATTTGACATTCGGGAAATTTGACATTTCGTTCGACCGGGGAAAAGTGTAGGGATTTTTGTGCCGATGTGTGCGTGCGCTAGTGTCGCAACACGAGTGTAGGGATTTTTATGTGCGTCACTGTTACATTTTCCAAGGGCATATCCTGATTATTCTTAGATCCATGTTCTTACCAAATATTATGAAGATGACAAGAGCACACAGTAGCCCGCCACCACACACAGTGAAGTCGTATTTTGTCTGAAAGGCGAATAGTGTGAGGGCCAGCACCACGGCAGCTGTAAGTCCCACCGCAATCATTACCTGAAAATTAATACAAAAGCATTCACAAACATGCTTCTTCAAAACAAAATATGAGAGTTGCTGCTCTCTAAAGGCTTTGCCATTGTTTCTCAGTTCGGCCCTTCAGGTCATGCATGCAAATCGCGGCCCATCAGGCATATGAGAGTTTGCTGTCTCTCTAAGCCTTGCGCACCCAGGCAACGCCCAAAGCCGAGGTTCGTCCCTCCTGGGAACCCTTTGGTGAAGATTGCCTTACAGGTTGAGGGCACTCTGCCCTCACCTCAAAAAGTCCGGTGAAGTAGCGAAAGCTCATTTGGAGCTAGCTACGTAGTCCATTAAAAAAAAAAAAGTGGCGTATGACTTATAGATAGCTCGCAGGCCGCGAAAGACCTAAAGACCACGTTTCGCGTGTTAGAATAGTGATGTCGGCAGCTGAATTGCCTATTCACTTGATTTCTTAGATTCGCCAATCTGGAACTAATCTTTAAACTATGAGCAAGTTCTGGTTGTAAATTTATTGACGTAACTAATTGTAGTTATCAGAATTACAATTTATGTAAGAACTCATATTTTAAATTACTTCACTACAATGTAAGCTCAAGTCCACATATTAGTTCTAAGTAGGCTGTACCTATGTCGTAGATTGTAAGTTGACGTCATTTGGAGAAAATACGCTATGCAGTTTATTGCTAATTCTTCTGCATTCCGCTTTAGAAGCGGCCCTAAACTTAGCCATAAGTAAATTATTCAACAATAATGTAACATTTGCTGAGGAGTTCTTGGCGGGAATTGGAGCGGACTACACACACGGTGTTTGTTTTGGATTGTTGTGCAAATTGTTTCTAGTGGACTTTATAATGTGAAATCGGTGTAATTTAGTGTTATAAAAGCCCATGTCAAGGAACAATGTGTGGGATAACTAAAATAAACAGTCATTGTGCAGCTGTAGTGAGATTTACATAGCGGGCTGGTGGTTGTCCGCCTTGCTGCATTGGCTACGATTGAACCAGTGGGTTCGTGAAGGATTGTCGCCAGGGTCTCCATAGAATTAACGAAATGAATTTACACCATCATTTCGTTGATAACAAGAAAACTCGAAAAAGCGCGGGAAAATTCTTACTTGATACTGGCTAAATACGTAATGAGTGAAAGCCATAAAACAAAAAAAAAACGTTTTGTGAACTTCAATTTTCGTTACAATTTCTTCACATTATAATTCAATATATCTTCATCATCATAATCAGGTCTTTTTAAGTCTTCACTGCAGGGCATGACCCTCTCTGAGCGAAAAACTGTTGTTACATTTAAGAAACATCTCAAAAAGTATATCTTTTAGACTTTCAAATCTGTAATACCTAAGCAGTCGTTCTGTGTTATCTATAACTATATATTTATCATAGTACTACTATAAAATACTAAATATTTATCTATATATGCATATATTAATATAACTACACTTCAATAGTAGTATTATTACATTTTTTGTTATAAATTCATGGGCATGCTGAAAAAATTATCCTTTTTACCCTAAACGTCTGGTGGCGCAACCTTTTTATATCTGGTTCCACGGAAGACCAGCGGTGGTGTTATCACTACCTTATGCTGATGTATATAGTTTTAATTTGGTACTTGAAAGATTGTAATGTTTGAAGTATCAAATAAATTATTTTTCTTTCTTTCTTTCAAAATATCTTACGATGAATGAATAAATTATTTGACTCTGGCTGGCTGCTTTTTCGCCCAACGGATTAGCATAGCTATCCAACGGGGGAACGCAGCCAGTGTTCTTGCCACCATGCCAAACGGGCAGGAATTATTCTAAATTTATTGTGTTATCGGTTTCTTTTTTTTAATGTAAATATGTAAATAGTTAAATAGTGTAATAATTTTAATTAAGTATCTGTATTACTTGATATAAATAAATTATTGTATAGTACTAGAACTAATTAGCCGTGTAGTTCCCGGCAGAGTAGAATAGGACCACTCCAAGTCATCCCGTGGACGTCGTAAAAGGCGACTAAGGAAACACAAGCTAAACAAAGCTTATTAACATCAAAGATACCTCTCCAACCCGTCTGGCCAGCGTGGAGAGTGTAGGCCAAATCCTCTGACTACTCAGGCTAGTATATGGCTCTGGTAGTACAGAGAGGGTCGTGCTCCTGCAGTGGAGACTAGAAAGACCTGATGATGATGATGATGATGAACTAAATAAGATTTCTTTATTTGACTCTAGTTTGAGCTTGACTGTGCTGTTTAGAGTCAATAATTTCCTCATGATTAAAGCCTAGTGACTAAATATTTTTTCGTCCTTCGATTAATAAGGAAATTTCGGTTCGATCTGTTGAGGAAAACTGCAGTAAATTATACATAGATACATACAGTCAGATAATTGTAACTGTACTTGTTTTTATGCGGAATAAAGTTTCTCTTTTTTTAAAGATAATGCATATGTGCTGTACCATAGAGTAATAAAAGGTTAACAAGTATAGGTAACACACGCTGACTGGACATTTCGTAAATTACAGTACCCTTTTCAAATTGAAAATTGTCGGAAGCCCTATGGTACGTGAGGTGGGTATGTGAGGTAACTGGGTAGGTATGTGAGGAATCGGAGGAGACAATGAGACACATTTTGTGCCACTGTGACTCGTTAACTAGTAAGCGTTTGGACCTCTTCGGATCGGCGTATCCTGATCTAGAGGACTACAGGCACTACGCACCAGGTGATATTCTGAAGCTAATGCAGTCCTTCTTCAGGAAACACCGTGTGGGTGAGTAAGGTATGGGGTAAGTACAAAGAAGGTTAGACGTGCTTCCGATCTTAAACCGGCCCCATTAAAAGATAAGATAAGATAGATACTAACAAGATCGGCGTCATACAGACAAGAGATGGCACCCAGCATGTAGCTCGTCGCCAAGGTGAAAATGCCAAGGAAGATGAAGTTGTGAGGAGCCTTCCGTCGTAGCTCACCGCAGCATATCATCACAAAACCCATCACGATGTAGATTCCAAAAGCGACCAAGCTGGAAGAATAACTTAATTAATTTTTTCTACTCCTGAACTCTGTCATTTATATGATCAAGAACACAAACATAAGAACATCCATAATAAGTCTAGGTAAACTTTATTCTCCTTGTACGACACGACACAGTATTTTGGCGCTATAACGATACGCCTAGCAGCCACAGACTCCTAAACCTAGATTTAGTGATTGCAAAAGGTTTTAGTTTTTTTAAGAGTCAAGCGAGCATCTTCGAGCAACACGGCTTCCGTGCGGACGGAAGCCGTGTTGCTCGAAGGCGAACATCGATAAAAAAAAAGAAGGTAACCATAGGCTCAATATTTTGACATATTTATTGACATTTCCCGCGAGTTAACTAGTTGTCAAACTCAAAATGTATCTTTTATTTTTGCATTTTTTTTAAGTCTTAAAAAAATATTGTATGCAACGGTTTTTAATAAGGCGCTACCCGCGTCACTCTCCTTTTAAGACCCTTATTATAAAACCGTTGTTGCATAAAATACTATTTCAGTGATCGAAACGCGTAGAAGAAAAACATCATCATCGTCATCGGTTCTGCGATGCAACAAGACGTGTTGACAATATTAAACATTTTATTAAAATAAACATTTTACACTGTGACCTACTTTGCAGTCGCGCTGTGTAATCGTGTTGTAGTTGTCAAGTGACTAAAGTTAAAAAATCATTTCTAATGTGATGTAAAAGTGATTAGACTAATAAAGAAGAACAATGGAAGGTAGCCCGTTTAATCGAAGTGGGCTGACGCGCCGTAGTCCTCCGCCCACGCCCACCTGCCGCAGTCCGCCGCCCACGGCCGCACCCAGACAACCTGAACCTATGCCCAGTCACCAAGAACAACAGCCAATTGATCTTTTGTCCACCCCAGAAATACAAAATTGGATGACCTCAATTGAAAAGTGCCTAAACGACATATGTAACATCTCAGCTGAAGGTAAATTGAACACTGATCAAAAATTGAAAATTCAAAATTTATGCCGCAAAGTGGGCCATGGAACGTCTCAAATGGCCATTCAGTATCAATCACTGAAACAGAAAACCATACATGCACACACCACGATACATGTTCTTACGGAAAAAAAGGATCTAGCTCACGAAATTAAACATTTGAAACAATATATAGAACAGTCTTCCCTTATGCAAAGCACTCAAGGATCCTCAATACCTGTCACGACATCATCCTTTGCGGATATGGTAAAAAAGAGTTCACATAGTTTTATTCAGCCCAATAAAATAAGTTCTCTGGCGATTTATCCTACAGACAAGCTGAAATCGAGCGAAGACACCAAAAATCTGGTGCAAAAAATTATTAGGCCTGAACAAATGAACCTACATGTGAGGGGATTACGGAAAACAAAAAACGGAGGTATAATCATCAGCACAGACACCAAGGAAGACGTAGAGAAGTTGAAGCAGTCGGCACAACTAACGAATTCAGGCCTCACATTGGATGAACCAATTAAGCGCAAGCCAAGAGTTGTAGTCATTGGAGTGCCCTCGTCCATGCAGGAAATTGATGTTTTTCATAGCATTTACCATCAAAACTTAGCGGACGTCATACAAGACCTCACCCTGGAGAAATTTTTGGCTTCCATAAAGCTAAGTCACAAGTCCGGCAAGAAAGATGCCGAGACCTGCAACTATGTGATTGAAGTCACAGCACACATACGCAAGGCCATAATATCTAAGGACAGAGTTTTTGTTAACTGGTCATCATGCCCCGTTCGTGATTTTACTTTGGTGACACGATGTTACAAGTGTCAGCAATATGGACACGCGGCCAAGACTTGCAGAGCGGACATCAACACGTGCGGTCATTGCGGCGAACTAGGTCACGCACTCAAAGAGTGCTCCAAAAAAAAACAGCGTCGCCAAAATGCGCTACATGCTTGCACTTCAAGAAACCGTGCAATCACAAAACGGGTGATGCAGACTGTCCGGCGAAAATAATAGCCGAAAAAAGATATATTAATACCATAGACTATAACGGTGCCTAAAATTACATTAAAGATAAACTACTTTTAGGTATTAGTGGTAGATAGATAATTTGGATACCATTCACATTTAAATATGATTTTTTACCCTACTTTCAACAATTAGATTATTTTTATTTTTTATTGTTTCGCTACTCTGTAATAAATACTTACATATTTTACTTCTGATTAGATTAATTTAGTGAAAAATGTTTATTTTATTTAACTAAGTATTACATTATATCTTTTAATTTATCCATGGCGAATCCTGGTGACCCGTAATACAGGTTTCTTAGGAACCTAGCATGGGCACCAGTTCTCCACATAAACTGCTCTTTTAAGTAATTTTCCCAAATGTTATTCTAATGTTGATGTCTTTATTTTGTACTAGCTGTTACCCGCGGCTTCGCCCGCGTGAATTATAGCCTATGTCCTTCTCAGTACTCTAACCTATGTGTATGCAAAATTTCATGATGATCGGTTAAGTAGATACTCGTAGGGCGTGAAAGCGTAACAAAGAAACAAACAAACAAACTCATTTTCGCATTTACTCGTATAATATTGTATTAGGATTTTATTCTGATTCTAGTGTTTACGGCAAAAGCAAATAAGTTCATCTATGAAAATTTTAACTGTATAGTAATCACGGTTTATGAGGAGAGGTATTTGAGGAGCCCGATGGTCCAGTGGGTGTGAGCTCTATGAGCGCTTACGTATGTTAAGCAACCCCTGGTGCAGTCCCTACTTGGATGGGTGACCGCAAGTGGCATAAAAATATCTCGAGCTCCTCCGTGCTTCGGAAGGCACGTTAAGCCGTTGGTAGCGGCTGTCATCATTGATGTCAGTCGTTTAGCTATGTCAGATGCCTTAAGGCAGCTTGAAATATCGCTGACACCAGTGTTGGCTACTTACACATACGAATAACCAAACAAACAACGGTTTATGTATGATGGTGACACACGGACATTGAAATCTCGTAAATAGGATCCCGTTTTTACGCTTTGGACATGGAACCCTAAAAACCTTGATATTGAAATATGGATTTCAATTCTCAATTAATATTTGGCATATTCGCTTCCTAGCTAAGTCTCTGTGTATTTTATTCTGGTCATTGTCAACATCGCGTTCCACAAACATAGATATTTTTCCACATCGGCAATTAAATCTTGATTTAACTCATTTTCGTCAAGAACGTAGGTTCCTAAAATACAACAAACACGTGTGCAGCGTACGGCGGCGGACGGTAAACTGACGCGAATTTCTGATAGTGTGCGGGGGGGCCTAGTACAAAATGTATGGAAAACACGCCTTCCGCAATTTCTATCAGAAAAAATTCTGACGTCCGGCTGAAGTGCCATCCGGCGGGCATCAGAAACGGACGGCACGTTAGAATTTTTCTAACAGTGTGCGGGAGCTAATACAAAATGTATGCACGGAGTGCCTTCCGGCGAGCGTCAGAATTTTTCTAACAGAAATTTCTGATAATATGCGGCCGCTCCTTACCTGCGCTATTGAAATCAAAAGTAGCCTATGTCCTTCCTCAGGCTATAGCCTCTCTGTGTGCCAAATTTCGTTTTAATCTGTTTAGCCGTTTTAGTTTTGGCCACCCATCCTAATTAAAACCATGGTAAGAGTTGCTTAACATTTTTTTTTTTTTAACGTGGAGAATCCCTTCGGATACCGCACGGGCTACGGGAAGCCACGCGCGGTTATGTGGTGTGGCCACTAAACTCCACGGTGTCACTACTGAGCCGCTATGTGCCGGGGGCGTGTGCTACTCTCGCTCCACAGCCCCGGCGCGGCGGTCGCGCTTAGCGGCCCCTCCAAGGCGCGCTCACGACTCCCTCTTAGTCACAAAGTGACAGCAGAGGGATCGGAGCGGCCATCTACACCGGGCGGGCTATCGCGGTCAAGGGCTCATAGGCCCCTGGCCGCGACAACCCGCCCCCGAAGGACGTGCCTGACACCCGAGCACGCTCCTCCAACTCGAGAGCCATCTGTCAAGTGACGAAGTCCCGCCTCCGCCACCCAACTGGCCCTCACTTTTGCCTTGATCAGTCTCCGCCGCCTCGGACCACAGATCACGGCGCAGCAGAGACTGATCAAGGCCATCTCCAAATCGGCCGCAGAGGATAGGGAGAGCGGCGCATCGCCATACCGACACTCCTCTTCCCCTGCGGCCCCACCGATGCCGCGCCAAGCGCCACGGCCACGCTTGGTCGCGGAGGACAGGGAGAGCGGCGCACCGAAATACCGGCACTCCTCTTCCCCCGCGACCCCTACTACGACTGTGGGTGTAGGGAGAGTTCACCCCCTTCACCCACAGCCAGGCCACTCAAAGTGAGGGCCTCCTCCGGTAATTTCTTCCTCTAAAGAGTTGCTTAACCTGCATTATCGTAACTAAAAGTAGCCTACGTCCTTTCTTAGGCTATAGCCTCTCTGTGTGGCAAATTTCGTTTTAATCTGTTCAGCCGTTTTAGTTTTGGCCACCCATCCTAATTAGAACCATGGTTAGAGTTGCTTAACCTGCATTATCGTAATTAAAAGTAGCCCACGTCCTTTCTTAGGCTATAGCCTATCTGTGTGCCAAATTTCGTTTTAATCTGTTCAGCAGTTTTAGTTTTGGCCACCCATCCTAATTAGAACCATGGTTAGAGTTGCTTAACCTGCATTATCGTAATTAAAAGTAGCCCACGTCCTTTCTTAGGCTATAGCCTATCTGTGTGTCAAATTTCGTTTTAATCTGTTGAGCTGTTTTAGTTTTGGCCACCCATCCTAATTAGAACCATGGTTAGAGTTGCTTAACCTGCATTATCGTAACTAAAAGTAGCCTACGTCCTTTCTTAGGCTATAGCCTCTCTGTGTGCCAAATTTCGTTTTATTCGGTTCAGCCGTTTTAGTTTTGGCCACCCATCCTAATTAGAACCATGGTTAGAGTTGCTTAACCTGCATTATCGTAATTAAAAGTAGCCCACGTCCTTTCTTAGGCTATAGCCTATCTGTGTGCCAAATTTCGTTTTAATCTGTTCAGCTGTTTTAGTTTTGGCCACCCATCCTAATTAGAACCATGGTTAGAGTTGCTTAACCTGCATTATCGTAACTAAAAGTAGCCTACGTTCTTTCTTAGGCTATAGCCTCTCTGTGTGCCAAATTTCGTTTTATTCGGTTCAGCCGTTTTAGTTTTGGCCACCCATCCTAATTAGAACCATGGTTAGAGTTGCTTAACCTGCATTATCGTAACTAAAAGTAGCCTACGTCCTTTCTTAGGCTATAGCCTCTCTGTGTGGCAATTTCGTTTTAATCTGTTCAGCCGTTTTAGTTTTGGCCACCCATCCTAATTAGAACCATGGTTAGAGTTGCTTAACCTGCATTATCGTAATTAAAAGTAGCCCACGTCCTTTCTTAGGCTATAGCCTATCTGTGTGCCGAATTTCGTTTTAATCTGTTCAGCCGTTTTAGTTTTGGCCACCCATCCTAATTAGAACCATGGTTAGAGTTGCTTAACCTGCGTTATCGTAATTAAAAGTAGCCCACGTCCTTTCTTAGACTATAGCCTATCTGTGTGCCAAATTTCGTTTTTATCTGTTCAGCCGTTTTAGTTTTGGCCACCCATCCTTATTAGAACCATGGTTAGAGTTGCTTTACCTGCGTTATCGTAATTATAAGTAGCTCACCTCCTTTCTTAGGCTATAGCCTATCTGTGTGCCCAATTTCGTTTTAATCTGTTCTGCCGTTTTAGTTTTGGCCACCCATCCTAATTAGAACCATGGTTAGAGTTGCTTAACCTGCATTATCGTAAATAAAAGTAGCCTACGTCCTTTCTTAGGCTATAGCCTCTCTGTGTGCCAAATTTCGTTTTTATCTGTTCAGCCGTTTTAGTTTTGGCCACCCATCCTAATTAGAACCATGGTTAGAGTTGCTTAACCTACGTTATCGAAATCAAAAGTAGCCTATGTCCTTTCTCGGGCTATAGCCTATCTGTGTGCCAAATTTCGTTTTAATCGGTTCAGCCGTTTTAGTTTTGGCCACCCATCCTAATTAGAACCATGGTTAGAATTGCTTAACCTACGTTATCGAAATCAAAAGTAGCCTATGTCCTTTCTCGGTCTATAGCCTATCTGTGTGCCAAATTTCGTTTTAATCGGTTCAGCCGTTTTAGCGTGAAAGCGAGACAGACAGACAGACAGACAGACAGACAGACAGACAGAGTTACTTTCGCATTTATAATATTAGTATGGATTAGTATGGATAGTATGGATAGTATGGATTAGTATGGATTAGATAAGATAATAGAAAACATAAACTAAGCTAATGGAGGGTCCTGGTGACCTGTAACACAGGAATACCTAGCATGGGCACCACGGTCCTTCTCCAACTCGCTATTGTTTATTTAGGTTAAATTTTATTTACACAGTACATTTGGTAGGTATATTATATACTCTGAAGGGCATTTTTGTACAAAATTATGTATGATACCTGTTTGTGGAGAAAAATAAACGATTTTTTGATTTTGATTTTTGATCAACACAGCTGAGCAACACAGAAATCATGATAGGGGCAGTCCATTAATCACGTGATAGGCTCGAAAGGAGGGAGAGGTGTAGAAAAAAAACGAAATGTGTTAGCCTTAAACCTCAACACGTATCACCGAAGGGGAGGGGGTTAAAAAATGCTAAAAAAACATCACGTGACCCTTCGCATGACTGGTGGGTCTGACAGACCCCTGCTTTTTAAAAACGTTGATAACATTACTTTTAAGTTTTATGTATTGCGCCTCACTTTAATAGCTTCCTGACATAGACTAGGTGTCAGTTTACTACCCCTCCCGCAGTACGCCGCTAGTGCGCACCTAAGTTACACGCGTACATAGTGCGTACGGGTCTAAGGGACCCTACCAGGCATACGACGAGACTTTTTGTAGTAAGTATTTTTTTATTAATTTTATGAACATTTCGCGTAAATTATGAAGAGAATATCTATTGTTTCAGCAAAAATGTCGAAACAATTGAGTAACGCTAGTATATGGGTTATCTTGGAAGAGGAAGATGTGGAAGACGATGTGACTTTTGAGGCAAGTGGGGATGAGTCAGATCACGTCAGTATTTCGCGTGAATCCGAAGAAGAGATCGAAGAATTAGTTTCCCAAAAAAGTTCATGTAGTAAAGAGGAAATGAACCAGCCATTAGCGAACTTTGCCATAATCTACACTATCACATTTACATGGAACATTTTAATGTGCCTTAAAAAGTAAAACTAATCAATATGATCTCTTTAAAAAAATAAGTTTCGTCGTTCGTCTCGATAAAAAAAGCTATATTTTTGTTTGTAAAATAAATAACCTTTTAAATCAATACTTGTATTTTTTATTTATTTCCTGCAAACATAATGAATATATTTGCTAAATACATCCATGAGAATATATTTAAATCCCGATCCCAACTAATATTATAAATGAGAAAGTGAGTTTGTTTGTTTGTTTGTTACGCTTTCACGCCGAATCTACTGAACCGATTATCATGAAATTTTGCATACAAATAGGTTAGGGTACCGAGAAGGACATAGGCTATAATACGCGGGCGAAGCCGCGGGTAACAGCTAGTGATTAATATACGTAAAAAAATAAAAATGGGTCCTTCAGACCCACCAGGCGCTTGACGTGACTTTAGTCCACCAGGCATACCAAGGGTTAATGAACGGCCCCATAGGTAGAGTTGCCAGGTCTTTAAAGTGAATACCCGGACAGAGCCGCCAGTTAAGCCGGACATTTGGGTTAAAAGGCCGGAGTCCCATAATATTTTAGTCGTAGTAGGAACTTATAAAACGACATTTTTGATATAAATCGAAATATTTGATAGGAACAGAAAAAGCGCAGCACACCACTTGAGTCGCCCACACCGGTGTTGCCCCTTTTGCCGGCAGTAATCGTCGGCTAGTTTGAGGTTGAGGGGCCCATCTAGTGGGCGGCAAGCCACCACCTGCCAATTGTAGTCAATTATCATGATTATGGCAGGTGTCCGAAACTTTACAATATCCCTGCATGACGGCAAACGAGCAGATGACCTGATGGAAAGTGGTCAGCCTCGCCCATGAACATCTGCAACACCAGAGGCACCGTTGCTCTGAAACGGGTGAGCAGTTTTCGATGCTGTTTTTCTTTTTTGAAAGCAGGTTTCTTGGCAATGGTTCTTAGACATGTTATTGCGAAATCTGTTCAGCTGTTAACAAGATGAAGGGAATTTCGTGACGGCGGTTGCTTAAAATTTTTGATTTCATTATCCGGCGGTGTCAATGACACTAGAAACATACATATTTAATTGTATCATTTCATATATTTTAAGTATTGAATTTTATTTTAGTTAGATTAATTTATGTGTACTTAACTACTTAGGCAGTTTTATTTTTTAGTTAAAATTATTTATAAGTAGGTAATTTTAGTTTAAATCAATATGTAAATAAAAAGTATATTGTAATTTATCACTCGAACTTTAATCAAATATGATTCAGGCTTTCCGACCATTGTTTATTGCCAAATAGGAAAATTCCTTAATAATAAAAATAGACGGTTGTTTATCCATTAAACCTATTTAGGCAAAATATATTTTGCCTCGTTCTTTTCAACATATTTTAAAAAGTATTTTTTTTTTATTTATGAAGTGTTAATTATATTATATCCAGACAATGTTAAATATAATTATTTTGATCAAAACTTCAACCCTATACGTAATTGTACAAACTGGAACTTAAAATTAGGTTTTAGTGGGTGTGATAGTTCAATCAAAAAAGAGGAACACGTCGTCATCAACTTGTCTTGATTCGCGAAAGAATTAAACAGAAATAAAATTTAACCAAACGGCATACTTAGGTATACAATTTGTGTAACGTTCGATTAGCATAAGAATAAAATACAAATAAGTTTAAACCGAACGGCATCCTTCAATATTTTTTTTGGGGTTTTGATAATTTTTTCAAAAAGTGCTCAAAAATTTCATAGGACCTCTTCTGGAGTATTACCTATCGAACAAAAAAGAATTACTAAAATCGATCCATAACTGACTGAGTAATCGCGTAACAAACATACAAAAGAAACATAGGTACTTACTTACAAACGAATTGAGAACCTCCTCCTTTTTTGACGGTTAAATACTCAAGGAATTATTTTGTACAATAAGTAAAGTTGTTTATATGGACGGGCTGAGTCGCCCCTTAAAGGATTGAATAGCATTTTATTTACATACTAGTTTTTACCCGCGTGTTTCATCATCATCATCATCAGGACTTGTTTATTCTCCACTATAGGAGTACAACCCTCTCTGATCACCCGCGTGTTTACTCGCGTATAATTTTGCCGTATAAAAATGCCGAGTCTTTATCGCAAATCCCACAGGAACAGTACTTTTTTCCGGGAAGAAAGATACCCTAAGTGCTCCTCAGTACCCTAACCTATGTGTATGCCAAATTACAAGAAGATCGTTTCAGTAGATAACGCGCGAAGCGGTAACAAACACACAAATATACATTCACTATCGCATTTACGAGTATAATAGCACACTAGGCACAGTAGCGACGCCAATCATTTTTATTTCTAATACTCTACAAATAGAAATAAATTCAAGGATGTAAATCATATAAGCGCTAGTAAATAACCTGAAGTATTTTTGGAATCATGTTTAATATTGTCACAATCAGTGAGAATTATGAGAATCAGATTACCGCCTTACTGATTCTCATAATATTAAACCATCGCTACTGTGCCTAGTGTCCCTTAAGGTAGTAAATAAATAAATAAATATATACGGTCAAATCAAACAGATTGAGCTAGCCCCAAAGTAAGTTCGAGACTTGTGTTATGGGATACTAACTCAACGATATTATATTTTATAATAGATACGTATATAGATAAACATCCAAGACCCAGGTCAATCTGAAAAAGAACATTTTCCATCTTGACCTGACCGGGGATCGAACCCGGGAACATCCGTGTCGCAGGCAGGCGTGTTGACCGCTGCGCCACGGAGCTCGTCAAACTAGTATGAATAAAGACAATACAGTTTTAACTAGAATGGGTTTAACAAACGAACGATGCGCACTCAGAGAAGAGGTTTCCATTAACAACTTGGTTGAAATGTGAAATGATGCGCCTAACGCTTTTGGTAAAATCAAAATCCACGCGAAAGAAGTCGCAGGAAATACATACTTACATACTATCACATCTTTTTCCCTTGCGGGGTAGACAGACAGTGCCCAGCAGGCCGATTTGCTAACTCGGTGTACAACCATTTGATTTTCACTTTAGCATCCATTACGGTTTTCATATCTTATATAAAAATAGTCATTCATACCGAAGCCGTAATGAATATTGAAGTTACCATGAAAATGATGTACCTCACCGTAGCTGTCAAAAGTTAGCAAATCGGCCTGCAGGTCTGTAAAACCTTAAGGCTACGTTAAGTATGTTGATGGGCTTGTAGGCGTGAACGGAATCAAAATATGGGTTGCTAGCCGCATCGCCTATTGAAATAATTCCTGACGCCCATTCCCTCGATCGGTTTTTATGATCTGCGTGGGAAGAGAAGCAGCTGGTACATCATCATCATCAGGTCCTTGTATGTCTCCACTGCAGGAGCACGACCCTCTCTGCATTGCCCAAGCCATACCTATATTAGCCAGAGCTGTCAGAGGATTTGGCCTACACTCTCCACGCTGGCCAGACGGGTTGGAGAGGTGTCTTTGATGTTTGTGTTTAGCTTGTTTCCTAAGTCGTCTTCGACGACATCCATGGGAAGACTTGGAGTGGTCCTATTCTACTCTGCCGGGAACCACACGGCTAATTCATTCAGCACATTCTACGTTTTTTGTTTTCTCCCAGACCAGCGTGGAAGCGCAGGAAAGTGCCAGGAATGAATACTTACAGCATGGTTATATCCACTACCACCCATTTCCTGATTGGCTCGCAGAATAGGAAGAGTGCTATGAATGAGAGGGTAGTCAGCAATTGGCACATCAAGATGCCATAGACCTGTAAGCAATGAAACAAAATTACAAATTAATAAAAACCGGCCAAGTGTGAGTCAAACTCGCGCAATGAGGGTTCCGTACAATATGCTTCGTGAACACACACACACACACGCACACACAATGTGCAAAAAATGTTTTATTCAATTGACTAGCGCCATCTAGTGGTGTTTTAGTGAACTATTTCCCTAGATGAACTTATTATTGTGAGTTTACCACTTAATTTTCAAGTGATAGAATTCTTATTATTTTTCCTGTAACCTTCAAGGAATGAACTACATTTTGTAATTTTTTCAAAATTTTCGGCCCAGTAGTTTCCGAGATCAGGGGGGGGGGGGGGAATGGTCATTTTTTGCCTTCTTTCGTGAATAAAATCAAAAGTATTGATTTTACCCGAACAAAAAAAAATATTTTTGAGGTCCTCATAATGAGCCCTTTCATTTGATATATGACACAGTAAGGTTTGCAAAACTTTCTTTGAAAATGACCCTTATTTCAAAAAAAAACTTTATTTACTTTGCACATCCGTGTTTGGGTCATAGGATTACACTATCTTACCAAATTTCATCTTATTTGGTTCAGTAGATTCGGAGAAAATCGGCTGTGACAGACGGACGGACGGACAGGCAGACGCTCGAGTGATCCTATAAGGGTTCCGTTTTTCAACTTTTATACGGAACCCTAAAAAACGGCCAAGTTCGCCCACCACCATGCTAAAGGTAGCTTTAGGTCATATAGACCTGGGCTCTGTCTACCCCGCAAGGCAAAAAGACTTGTACTTACTTTCCTGATGAAGGCTCTCCTGATGGATTTCTCCGTAAAATCAAACAGCTTTAAATCGCCATCTTCGCCCACGTTCTGCGCTGTATTTATCTGTAAAGCAACGAAAACCACATTTTTAATTTAAAAATGTAAATATTTTCATGACAGGTTTTATTATGAGCGGTTTGTACCTACTATAAAATGCTTGGCTAAGACAAATTAAATGAGCGCAAACACCATGCGTCTTATTAATAAAAAATATGTTAGAAAAATGATAATATTATATGTATTGCAAATTGTATAAAAAGTAATTTAATTAATATGATAATAATTAAGTCACCTAACCCACTTCTTCATGGCATCAGCTGAAAATCAGCGCTGTAGCACCCTGCTAGCAGCATAAAGCTGAGCTGGCCACCTTTTCGACAATTTTTATTTTTAGTTTGCTTAGAATTGCTAATGATTCATTTGTTGTTAGATATGTATTTTGTCGAATAAAGATTTTCTTCCTTTCTTTCTTTTCTTTTATTTCAAAACGCGGACTCACTAAAAAAACAAATTGAATGAATGTAATAAGTGTGACTTATTTTGGTCGGTTATTGGTTTAAACCAGGTACTAAAGGTAGACCTTGTGTCATAATAAGACGAGCTGGGTTTTTAACCGACTTCAAAAAAGTAGGTTCTCAATTCGTCGGAATTTTTTTTTATATATATGTTCCCCGATTTCTCAAAGACGTCTGGACTGATTTAAGAAATTCTTTTTCTGTTCGATAGGTAATAGATTACAGATGGTCCCATTAAATTTTTATCAAAATGTGCCGAGCGATTTTGAAAAAATAAACAAAAACCTTAATAAAGGTTAACTCGCATGCCGTTCGGTTCACACCTATTTACATTTTATTCTTATGCTTATTAAATTATTTCTTGAACCACTTTTACTTTAATAACTATTGTCTTGTACTATTATGTATTCTGCGCTACTGGCCAATGGCATGTGGTCTCAACGCCTTAATCGTACGATTTGTTCTCAGAGAGTCGCATAGATGGCACCACTCGAAACTACACAACATCGTATCTACCGTATTATGAGCATATAAAAACATGATTCACAAAGTATATCTTATTAAAAATCGAAACAATATTTTAGGCATAATATTTTAAAATGACATCGTATATTTAGTAAGTTAAAGGCTAACGCAGATTACCGCCATCTAGTATCGAGTAGCAAGCAACTCTCCTGCGCGATACATTCGCCTGCTTTTCGCAACCTTAATGTGGACCAATATTTTTTGTATGAGGTGGGCAGTCTATTACGTTAGTATTATATTGTCTTTGCCAATGGCCACCTTCCAAGTTTTATAACTGCATCCTCAGATTAGGTCTTTCTGTGTTCCGTGATGGTCCCTTAGCCCTTGAAATTCCTAGTCTGGTTTCCAGACTTTGGTTATTTTACATACATAGAACTCAAAAGACACCTTTTGAAAACTTGTACTTAAATATTATTCACCGTTTTCCTTAAAGGTAAACCGGTATGGTGTATTGGGACTACTCGCCGAAAATATTCGAATACTGTTTTGGGTTTTAGAAGAGTAATAAAAATAATTGTTTTGACCTCAGAATCACTGTTATGGACCTTCACACAAGCGGAGTGATATTTATATTTAAAACTACTACAAACGAAACTTTACATCCGTGCAGGCGTGCACACGTGTGTGAGTGAACGATGAGTATTCTTCTATCCCAATCCCAACTAATATTATTAAATGCGAAAGTGAGTTTGTTTGTTACGCTTTAACGCCGTATCTACTGAACCGATCATCTTGAAATTTTGCATACACATAGGTTTGGGTTCCGAGAAGGACATAGGCTATATATTACGCGGACGAAGCCGCGGGTAACAGCTAGTTTGTGTTATAATTAGTTATGTAGTTTATGAGTACTATATTAATTCATCACCATCAGGTCTTTATAGTATCCACTGCAAGAGCACGACTTGCTCTGTACTACCAGATTCATATACTAGCCAGAGAGTCAAAAGGATTTGCCTCTCAACGCTGCGCTAGTCAGACGGGTTGGAAACGTCTCTTTGATGTTTATAAACTTTGTTTAGCTTGTGTTTCCTAAGTCACCTTCTACAACATTCACGGGAAGACTTTGAGTGGTCCTATTCTACTCTGCTAGAAACCACGCGGCATAAACTATAAACTAATTAGGTAACTACCTATGTAAATTATTCTATTTTTAACAAATAAGTAAGAACTTATTTCCAGAAAAACTTTAAAAGCACGAAATATAAATCTATGTCATAAATTTGTCACAATGAATTGTGTTAAGTGTTAACACATAAGAGACATGTTGTAAGTACAGCGCCCATAAAAAGGGATCGAACGTCGTAGCCGCCACAAACAAAGCACATTATTGTTTTGCATGAAAAGTGGAGTAGATTTGTTAAATGTTTCTGTATAAGCATCTAGCTAAATAAATATTTTATCTAAAAACAAAAACCGACTTCATACTTATACAAGTATACAAACTGGAACTAAAAAGTAGGAAATAATTATTAAATTACTAGCAACCAAGCACGATTCACTTTCATACCTTTTACAATTTATAATATAATCAGTTTTATTTGGAGTCGGTGCCAGCTAAAATAGCAAAATATTGAGACAGCACGAGAAAGCTTTAAGGGGGCACCCTGGGCACAGTAGCGACGCCAATCATTTTATTCCTAATACTTTACAAATAGAAAGAAATTCAAGAATGTATATCATATAAGCACTAGTAATTTACATTCTCGAATTTCTTTCTATTTGTAAAGTATTAGGAATAAAATGATTGGCGTCGGTACTGTGCCTATTGTGCGGCCTTATTTTTACTTTGGTTGGCACCGACTTCAAATAAAAACTGATTATGAATTATTGTAAATAAATATGAAAGCAACCATATTTTTATTAACTGTGCTTGGTTGCTAGTATTTAAATTATCATTTCCTACTTTTAGTTCCAGTTTGTATATTGTAAAGGGTTTAAGTCGGTTTTTGGTTTTTTTATAATAATTTTATTTTTAATTTTTTTTAGTTTAATAAATACAGTGAATCAACGTTCTCATCAACTAGTCTTGATTCGCGCAAGCATAAAACAGAACTGCATCCGTGTATACTTATTAGCACACTTAATATAAGGTCTTTGTTGATTTTTCAAAAAGCACTGTATATCATTTCGATAAAAAAATATAGGACCACCTTTGAAGTTTAATCAAAACAGAGGAGCAACGTCCTCATAAATTTGTCTTGATTCGCAAAAGAATAAAATAGAAATATAAGCTTAAACCGAACGAAATGCGTGTATTCATTTTTTTTTGTTTTTTGTTTATTTTTTCAAAAAACGCTCATCATATTTCGACAAAAATTTTATGGGACCACGTTTGAAGCATTATCGAAAAAAAGAATCACTAAAATCGATTTATATCATAACTGACAGAATTATTGCGTAACTTCTTCTTATTATTATATTCTTCCTTGCCTTTTCCCTATTTGGGGTCGGCTCTGTATGTCAACTCTCTATATGGGTTATTGCGTAACAATCATAAAAAAAATATATAAAATATAAAAACAAACAGGCGAATTGAGAACCTCCTCCTTTTTGAAGTCGGTTTAAAGACTGTTGAGGACCTGATATCGATACATTAAGTTTGGCTAAAATTGGTTAAAAAACTATTTCAAACAAAGCATGAAAATAAAAAAATATCGTTTTCTTTAAATAAGTAAATATGTAGATATCCCAGAGAAAAGTATTGTTCCCGAGGGATCGACACGAACGAGAGCGGAGTCGTGGGCGAAAGCCAATTCTTCATTTTCATTTATTTCATCATCATCATCATCATTTCAGCCGCAAGAAGTCCACTGCTGGACATAGGCCTCCCCCAATGATTTCCAATATGACCGGTTGGAAGCGGCCTGCATCCAGCGTCTTCCTGCGACCTTTATCAGGTCGTCCGACCACCTGGTCGGTGGGTGTCCAACGCTGCGCTTGCTAGTACGGGGTCGCCATTCAAGAACCTTTCTGCCCCATCGGCCATCGGTTCTTCGCGCTATGTGCCCCGCCCACTGCCACTTCAAAGAGCTAATCCGCTGGTCTATATCGGTGACCTTGGTTCTTCTACGGATCACCTCGTTTCTGATTCGATCTCGCAGAGAAACACCGAGCATAGCCCTCTCCATAGCTCTTTGAGCGACCTTGAGCTTTCTTGTGAGGCCCATAGTAAGGGACCACGTTTCGGACCCGTAAGTCATCACTAGTAACACTCATTGGTCGCTGACTTTCGACTTTAGGCACTGAGGTATTTTGGACGAGAATAACACTTGTCAAGTCTGCTTTATATGTATAATAATGATTTAATTTCTAAAGGAAATTTATTAAAATAAATTACAGATTTATAATATGGACATTGTTTTACAATATTCAGACACGGTACTCCAGACGTAAACAAGTCTTTTCTTCTGGTGGATTCTCGTTTTTAGGGTTCCGTAGTAAACTAGGAACCCTTATAGTTTCGCCATGTCTGTCTGTCTGTCTGTCTGTCTGTCTGTCTGTCTGTCTGTCCGTCCACGGTTATACTCAGAGACTATAAGTACTAGAAAGCTGAAATTTGGTATGGGTACGTATATTCCGTGTGGTTCCCGGCAAAGTAGAATAGGACCACTCCAAGTCTTCCCGTGGATGTCGTAAAAGGCGACTAAGAAAGTTCAAGCTGAGCTTATAAACATCAAAACGACCTCTCCAACCCGTCTGGCCAGCGTGGAGAGTGTAGGCCAAATCCTCTGACTGCTCTGGCTAATATATGGCTTGGTAGTACAGAGAGGGTCGTGCTCCTGCAGTGGAGACTAAAAAAGACCTGATGATGATGATGACGTATATTAATTATGTCAAAAAAGTGGAAGAAAATCTTGAAAAAAAATTTTTCTTAGTGTAGCTCCCATACAAGTAAAGAGGGAGTATTTTTTTTTTCTATACAAACCCATCGTGTTGTGTATTGTTAGATAGGTCTTTAAAAAATATTGTGAGGTTGAGAATACTATTTTTCGATTTAGGGATCCGTTTCCGAAATATTTTTAGTTTTAAAGTGCAAATTTTTGTTAGACGTTAGTGTCCCCCCCCCCCCCCCCCCTCTATCTACTAAACGGTTAAATATGGATACGTGAAAAAAATTACAGCAGTAGTAATATACTGAAGTTGAAAGAAAAACTATCAGAGCTGAGTACTAAGTACAAACTAAAAAGTTATAGGCAACTAACTTATAAAATGTACTCGAAAATGTAAAATTTCATACATTTTCATTGTTACATGTTTTTGGTCGTTAAACTGTGATGTGCGAGTGTGAACTACTGTGAACAGTTCACATCAAAGTTGTCATTCGCAACTACGGAACCCTACACTGCGCGTGGCCCGACACGCACTTGGCCGGTTTTTTCCTTAAATCATTTTCATGTATAGGTATGTATATGTTTCGGAAGATATGTCAATAATATTAAAATATATAAACTGGGAACGGTAAGTATTCCTAATTCTTTGAAATATTCTCTGCATGAGGTTTGTTGGGATATACGTACCATGGTTCTTATCGCTCTTTTTCCTTATCCTAATCCTATAACCCTAACTAATATTTAAATGAAAAAGCGAGTTTGTTTGTTTGTTACGCTTTCATGCCAAATCTACTGTACCGATCATCATGAAATTTTGCATACATATAAGTTAGGGTAATAAGAAGGACATAGGCTATATATCACGCGGGCGAAGCCGCGGGTAACAGCTAGTATTTTATAAAGATTACGTAGCAGCCGAACTTGATCCCGAGTAACGGTACTTAAATACCGACGGACGGATTCCGTTTAAACAATATAATACGGCGGGAATCCCAGTGAGCAAAATGAGAACATTGATATGTGCAGATAAACATATACTTATATTTACATATATGTTTGTATGTATGTATAAAGGGTGTAGGGTTATCTCATGCGTCACGTCGCACGCCACGTATTTATTTCTGCTAAACAATTTTTTTTATACTAAAGTTTTTCTTTTCGCGATTTTTGTACATTTAAATGAAATTAATTTTATTACGGTTTTATCGCGTTTATAACATTATTTATACACCTAACGTTTCGAGCACTTTATAGTGTTCGTGGTCGCAGGTAGTTATTTTTAGGATTTTCCCGCGACTTCACCCGTAATTATAGCCTATACCACCCGCAGATAAATTAGATTTTTACAGGTGAAAGAATTTTGAAAATCAGCTCCTCACTTTTAGATTCTATTCTATGCCAACAAACAAATAATTCATATTTAATCTTTTCTGTATATAATATTAGTATAGAAGTGTAGGGTGTTACAATCTGAGTAAAAACCACGTGACCAAAATATAATAAAGTCGAAAAAATAAAAAATCAATCAATCAACGACAAAAAATCAATCAAGTAAATAAAATCCCTATTTTATTTTTCCTATAAGTATATTTCATTTATCTACGAGAGTAGGATCATCATCATCATCATCATCATCATCATCTTCATCATCTTCAGGTCTTTGTTAGTCTCCACTGCAGGAGCACGACCCTCTCTGTACTGCTAGAGCAGTCAGAGGATTTGGCCTGCACTCTCCACGCTGGCCAAACGGGTTGGAGAGGTCTCTTTGATGTTTATAAGCTTTGTTTAGCTTGAGTTTCCTAAGTCGCCTTTTACGACATCCACGGGAAGTTTGGAGTGGTCCTATTCTTCTCTGCCGGGAACCACACGGCATACCGGGAACCACACGGCATCGGACGGATTATCATCATCAGGTCTTTTTTCTTCTCCAGTGCTGGAGCATACCTCTCTCTGTACTGCCAGAGCCATAAATTAGCCAGAGCAGTCAGAGGGTTTGGCCTACACTCTCCACGCTGGCCAGACGGGTTGGAGAGGTCTCTTTAATGAATTTCATGCTTTGTTTAGCTTGTGTTTCCTAAGTCGCGTTCTACGACATCCACGGGAAGACTTGGTGTGGTTCTATTTTAGTCTGCCGGGAACGACACGGCACAAACCTTGTTTATACAATACTTAGATACATACAATATGATTAGGCGTGTGATACGATAACCCTACAGGGTTATCGTATAATTATTTGTAACGTATTTGGCCACGCAAACTTACTACAATTAAGTTATTTTTATACCTACTAAGATTGTTCCGGTGACTCAGTCCGTCAATATTAAGAGCGTATCCTATCAGAATTTTTTTTCAGTATGGCTTCCATACAAAAATGTATTTCTCCATTTTCTCGCTCAAAATAGAGAAATACATTTGCATGGAAAACATACTGTTAGGATAATCTAGAGAATATATCCTAATCAGAATATTATAAATTTGAAAGTGAGTTTGTTTGTTACGCTTTCACGGCCTATCTACTGAACCAATAATCAAGAAATTTTGCGTACACACAGGTTAGGGTACTGAGAAGGACATAGGCTATATGCTATATATCACGCGGGCGGAACAGCTAGTTGTTAATATAAGTTTTTTTAGCTTTGAATCTAAATCTGTCAAAAGTACTCGTTGAGACAAGTAGTACTACATGGCATAATTTGAAAAAAAATCTGACTTAAATATTTCCTACTATTTGATACACACTTTTCTCTCTATCTCAAAAACACCTGAACCGATTTTGGTGAAACTCGCACTGTTCTCTAAGTTGAATTATACTTAGTCCAACAAAGATTATAACAATTCTACTTAAGTTTCTGTGATATTCGCTGACATAATACAAACATATATAGGAACATACACTTATGAAATTTGGCACACATGTTTAGAGGCTAATAAAGACTAACATATCTAAAACCCGTGTAATCTGACAATATTAACATAACATACGGGTCGAGGTGATAACATTTTTTTAAGGCGGTTGAAAATTGAATTTAAAGTTTACTGTCGTGAAATATGTACTTTTACCGGCAATTTAAAAAGTGGTTTAAACGGTACCAACTATTCTGCAAGCTGCCTAAAGGCATCCGACATAGCTAACGACTACGACTGAACCATTAAACCTACGAATAATAATGGCGCTGTGGTATCAGACGATACGCGACACTAGCGCCACCCAGCAATTAATTCTTTTACTCCTAAATTAAACTAATTTAAAAAAGCTGATTGCCCTGATAAATTACTTGTAGTATTCTTTTTATTACTTTTCATAGATATTATAATCTAAGTTTAAGTATAAGTAGCCGCTTTTGGCGGTAATAATTCGCTCTCTTAATTCATCAAATTAAAAATAGTGAAAACTTGTACCAATAATACTACAAGTAATTTTAATGCTCTAAGAGGAAAACACACGCAAAATTGGAAAAACAAGTATCGATGAGGAAATATAACATGAATAATGGCATAATAAGTAGTAGGTTGATAATTGGTATATTTTATATGATAGTAGTAGTACAAGCAGCTGAACTGTGCTATTTAAAATTACTTACCAAAGACTATAATAAGTAAAAAATTTTGTGTCTAAAAATGAAGAAGGATTGTGTATGTATAGTATAAAATATTTGATCTCCTAACTATAAATGTTCATGTGACGCAGTGTCAAATCTCTCGCCCAACTGGCTTCCCTGAAAACCAGCGTCATGGTGGCATACCTGCCATGGCATCACAGCTGAGGGAAACCATTTTGGTGACATATTCCGTCAAGCTGTCGTTGTTTTAATTGTTTTGTATTTTTATATGCACCAAATAAACATTTTCTATTCTATTCTATTCTATATTGAACGTCAAACGGACAAGCGGGTCATCTGCGTCAATAGTATGTGTGTTGTAAATATAAATAAGTACATTCACATAATAATATTAGGTCCTTACCTATGAAATTGGCGTTTTCTATAGAGAATTTCGAAATAAGGTGAATTTTTCATACTAACGTTTTTATTATTATTTCGGTTTTGATAAATTTAACAAAAGTGAAATTCTGCATATAGTTACGGGCAACAGCAGTATAAAATTTACAAAAGTTAGAAAAAGAATATAGAAATTACTACATTTTTGATTAAAACGGACAAACTTGAAACTAGTTCTATCCATAAGCATTTTTCAATCATTAAATTCACAAAAACAAAAAAGCAAATGTGCATGCAGAATGTTTATAATATAAGTATACCACTTTCATTATCTGAAAATTATTGTCATTTGGAACAAAAGGACAAGTGGAAAAAAATAGCCAATTTCATCGGTAAGCAACTTTTTTATTATTTGTGTTTCTTCGTATGAATTGAATCAAAAAGTTTCTACCAATTATTACAACCTTTTTAGAGCCTATTTCCTTCTCAGTACCCTAACCTATGTGTATGCAAAATTTCATGACGTGTTCAGTACATAGGGCGTGAAAGCGTAACAAACAAACAAACTCACTTTCGCATTTATAATATTAGTTAGGATTAGAATAGTTGTGATAAATAAAAAACATGGTCTTACGTTTACGGGCGGGCTGTATGCTGGTGGAGAGACAGGGTGGGGACCTTGGGGGCCCAGTTGAGGCCCTTGGCTGTTCTGCGGGCATGGGGCCTTGAAACTTGCTGGTGCAGGAACCGGATACCCAGCTGGACCGCCAGAACCTTAATAAAAACAACAAAAAACAAGTTCTAGACACAAAGTATGAAGCATGAAAAAAACTGCGTTGCTTTTTTGACAATTAACATAAATACATAGATATAATCAAGCCTTTATGCGGGTAGAGAGTCCAACGTCATAAAACCCAAAGGCCTCGTAAAAGCGTGTCTAAGCGTATATAATGTAATGGTTGCTAGCCGCATCGCCTATGACGTGATTCTTTAGATTTTCGCATATCTCTTGACCGGCTTTTACTATGCGCGGGAAGAAAACCAGCTGGTATATATTATATGTTTTTTTTTCTCCCAAACCAGCATACATATACCTACTTCATCATCATCATCAAGTCTTTTTAGTCTCCACTGCAGGAGCACAACTCTCTCTGTACTACCAGAGCCATATATTAGGCAGAGCAGTCAGCGGATTTGGCCTACACTCTCCACGCTGGCCAGACGGGTTGGAGAGGTTTCTTTGATGTTAATAAGCTTTGCTTAGCTTGTGTTTCCTAAGTCGCCGTTTACGACATCCACAGGAAGACTTGGAATGGCCATATTCTACTCTGCCGGGACCCACACGGCATACCTACTTAGTAAAATATATAGGGACAAATTGAGCTAGCTCCTAGCTAGCTCCAAGTAAGTTGTTTGTGTCGTAGGATACTAACCCAACGATACTATATGTATTTTACAATACATACTTATATAGATAAACATGCCAGACCCAGGGCAATCTAGATAAAAATCGTTTCCATCATGAACCTGGCCGGAGATCGAACCCGGATCCAGCCATGTCGCAGGCTGGCGTATTATCCACTGCACCACGGAGGCTATCAATGTGCAGCCTGGGACGGCTGCTAGTATAAATTGAGATCCTCAGACGCTGTGACTTGCACCCAGGATATGTCCTTCTGACACCGTAGCTTTCGGTCCATACGGCAAAACATAAGAGTTGCTGCTCTCTAAAGGTCATTGTTTCTCAGTACGGCTCTTCAGGCTATGCATGCAAATCGTGGCCCATCAGGCATATGAGAGTAAGCTGTCTCTCCAAGCCTTGCGCACACAGGCAACGCCCAAAGCCGAGGTCCGTCCCTCCTGGGGGCCCTTTGGTGATGTTCGCCTTACAGGTTGAGGGCACTCTGCTCTCATCTCAAAAAGTCCGGTGAAGTAGCAAAAGCTCACTAGCTACGTAGCCACCATGCAAAGCATTCTTCGACGAAGTTTAATTATCTCTTGGATCGGATGTAACATCCTCGTCCTCATCGTCACTTACCATCAGGTGAGATGGGAGACAAAAGCCTAAATCAATAATTAATTTAAATAAAAAGTGTTGTGTGTACAGTCTGAATCAAACTTTATGGCGGGTCGGCACATAGCGCGAGGCGATACGCAGAACACAATATTAGGTTCAGCGGGGCGCGCGCGGGGAGGCGGAGCACGTTTTGCGCAGCTCGCAGGAGTGCTATTTTTGAACACGTGACTCACTAAACGAGTGATTGACGCGAGTGTTTCTAAAAGGCCGCATTTTTTAATCATACGTTGACGAGTGATTGCAACGAGCGGTTGAGACCGCTCGTTTCCGCAGGCGACGAACGCTTTTATGTCAAAGTCACTTCCTGTCATTCGAAGTTCAACTGTCATGATTTTACGTTCCGTTTGACGCTACACTTCTTAAACATTTTAAAAATCCTTAATAACCTTAAAAAAGTTTATAAAAAATTCTGCGTGAAATAAGAAGAAACGAAATATTTTCGTTGAAGGTTGGCAGCACTACAGTTCAAACGATGGTTTCAAAAATATGGCAAAATGGCATTTCATGACTTGGGAAGACGAGTGTGACTTGTAGTCGTGCACGACTTGCGCTTTAGTGAGTCACGCGTACAAAAATAGCACTCCAGATCCGAGCCGCCATAAACTTTCATTCAGACTGTACCTACTTAATGAATAGCAGAATATAGAGTTGGAGCTATTATCAAATTTAAAAAAAACCTGACAATAATTTGAATAGCTACCTTGAGGGTTGCTCTGCGGGTACGCTGGCTGGAATCCTGGCTGCGGGGCTGATGGGTAGGCAGATGGTGGGCATGGGTACCCTCCCTGAGGGTGACTGTCTAGCCAGATTGGTGGCGTACTGTGACCCATAGACGCTGCATCCATCGCGATGCCACTTTGATCATTATCTGCAAATATATTTCTTTTTAAGAGGCTATACTAGCTAGCAGTGCGTTTTCCATACAAATGTATTTCTCTATTTTCTCGTTGAAAACTGCTTCTAGAGGCACAATTCTTTTTACATAAATTTTATTACTGAAATAGCTATGTCCCTATGTTTAATTTTTTTCTGAAAACCTGTTTAAAAGAAAAAAAAATTGTACAAAAACAGTTTTTTTTGGAAAAAATTACAAATAAAGGCAAGGCAAGGGCATACCTATTTTAGTACTAGATTTTATGAAAAAAGAATTGTGGCTCTAGAATCAGTTTTCAGCGAGAAAATAGAGAAATACATTTGTATGGAAACCATATTGAAAAAATACTGCTAGTATACGCTCTTAAGCTAACAGCCAGTGACACGAGGGTTCGTTTTCCAGTGCGGATTAATACTTCCGTTTTTATCCTTGGGGTACACAACCCTAAAAATTATATAGGTACCTACGTCTATCGAATCGACATCTCTTGAGGTCTTTTAACACATATCCTGGGCTTGGCTATATAATGCCATTTTGAAAAAAATCTCTTCGGAAGTAATTTTCGAACCTTCTTACAAAATTTCACGATATTAAGTCACATGAAATATAAATCAGCCTGTAGAGTTAGTGGCCAAATAACAAGGTACACCTACCTATACACTTTTAGTTTTGTAATTTTATTCAATGAAAATAATAAAATATGAAGTATTCCTTGATTGCTATATTATTTGGGGCCGGGTCTCGTGAATAGGGTCTTGTTTTTACCCTTTGGATGCGGAATCCTAAAAAGGGATATGCGTGGACAAACATACATAACAAGCATATTAGCCACCTACCACATGCCACCAGGCAATTGAGAATACAAATGGCGCCGCAGGGGAAACGGCACCGGAGGCGTTGTGTGTAACCAGCTTAATATTCACAGATGGAAGGCAGAGGGCAGACAGGACTATTGCCTGGGGTACTATTTTTGTGACCACTCGTCTTCGAACGGTTTTTTTATGGAAAAACCAAAAACCGCTCGTTTGCGAACGGCGAAATTTCAAAAATCGTACCCCTGATACTCAGGTAGCGAAGCGGCAAACCGGTTCCCCAAACTTCGAAAAAGTTGTGAGCCAAATTCGATCCTCGCAGTAGGTATCATGTCAGTTATTTAACAACTTATTTTTTACCCGACTGACACATCCAGAATGAGGGTAATGGTTTTCGCGCTAATGTTTAAGTAAGTACGTTATTATGTAAGCATGTAAGTCTGTTCCATTGTTGTCCCCTGTAGCCTAAAGGCTGCTTCGATTTCTAAGTGTCATTAGGTTCGTATTCTTTCCCGGAGTGTCATATACAGTTCACAATCCGAACGCATAACTTTTTTTGGTATAAAAGTTGTTTCGCATGTATTTCGCGTAAAGGTATGTTACGCATAAACCTTTGTGCGAAATATTTTTATGCGAAACCACTTTTATACCAAAAAAACCGGCCAAGTGCGTGTCGGGCCACGCGCAGTGTAGGGTTCCGTAGTTGCGAATGACAACTATGAGTTCACACTGTTCACACTCGCACATCACAGTTTAACAAACAAAAACATCTAACAATGAAAATGTATGAAATTTTACATTTTCGAGTACATTTTATAAGTTGGTAGCCTATAACTTTTTAGTTTGTACTTAGTACTCAGCTCTGATAGTTTTCCTTTCAACTTCAGTATATTTTTTTCACGTATCCATATATAACCGTTTAGTAGATAGAGGGGGGGACACTTACCTCAAACAAAAATTTGCACTTTAAAACCAAATATTTCGGAAACGAATCCCTAAATCGAAAAATGGTGTTATCAACCTCACAATATTTTTTAAAGACCTATCTAACAATACACAACACGATGGGTTTGTAAAGAAAAAAAATATTACTCCCTCTTTACTTGTACGGGAGCTACCCGAAAAAAAATTTTTTTCAAGATTTTCTTCTACCACTTTTTTGACATGATTAATATACATATACCCATACCAAATTTCAGCTTTCTAGTACCTATAGTCTCTGAGTAAAACCGCGGACGGACAGACAGACAGACAGACATGGCGAAACTATAAGGGTTCCTAGTTTACTACGGAACCCTAAAAAGTTATGCGTTCGGATAGTGATCCGTCATAGTACATATAAGCGTTGTGACATCGAGACGACGAAAAAGGCAGTCAGGTTTTTCATTTTTTGGAAAACCCACTTTTTTGTACCTATGTTTCTTATCTAATAGTTCCGTCGATTTTACCTAAAGATTCTTACTTCATTGAGAACGGTATACTTTCAATTAATTTTTTGTTCAGTAGCTGTACACAATAGTGTGAGTGAATGTTTTTCCTAGAACTAGATAAGGACCATTCGTCTCTCTGCGGAAGTGGTACCTACGAGGTGATTAAACAAGAGGACGGACATACTAAGCTACCTAATACAAATTATCATATTTAGTTAAACTTAACAATGAACAAAAACCTACCTGGGTAGGAAAAAAAAATATCCCGCAGGTCGCTGCCCTGCGGTAATATACCCAGTAGACTGGCAGCATTGCCATGAAAAGCTTAAATGCTTAAATTTAGGAGCTTAGGTGAAATTAAGAATTAAATAAAAAAAAATAATTCCTTTTTTACTACAAGTAGGTTTTGCGCCTGAAAAACTTATCCTGTTCACTTACTCAATTTTGTTTTTTTTTACCTAGGTAACAAAATATAGTTTGGTACCTACCTAAGTTTGTCAAACACTTCGGTTACTTTTTATCAGAAACGCTTTATTATTTATAGTAATATTTATCGCAAGGATATTATCAAAGCCGCAAATTGATAATGTTACTGTTTACAAGCCTCTTAATATCGAACAATATTACAAGTCAATTTTAATTGATGTAAGTGAAAACTTAACAATATCCTTGCGAACACGCTTGCGGCATCGTAAGCTTATCAAAAATACCTAACCTTTTGGGTTATTCATGGTAAATCACAACACACAGTACGAAAACACTTCTCTAAAATTCACTAGATAACACACTACAATAAATGAAGACTGCACAAAATATTGCTATACTAGGAAACTCAAGTCAAAATCAGAACCCGTTAAACTGGCCCAAAGAGGACTTGTAACTGTTAACGACTCGCCACTCGCCACACGACTATCAACATTGGCGATACAATACAGAAGACCGATTCACGCTTATTCGAAATCTGATGTCGTTTGACCGAATATGATTTGCTCGAAAATATTTACTCTATAGTTTACTGTACGGGACATGCTTCCAAGCTGGTCTGAAAAAGAAACGTAGAATGTACCAGCTGCTTCTCTTCCCGCGCAAATCGTAAAAGCCGATCAAGGGAATGGGCATCAGGAATCATGTCTATAGGCGATGCGGCTAGCAACCCATCACTATTTCGATTCCGTCCAGCAACATGCTAAACGTGGCCTCAAGGTTTTTACAGACGTAGGCTCTGTCTACCCCGCAAGGGAAACAGACGTGATAGTATGTATGCATGTATGCACTATAGTTTACCACATCAATGCATCAAAATCTCTAACGATTGCAATAGGTAAACGCGGTTTCTCGAAATATCGTAAGATCAAATCGTTTTGAACACTAAGTATTAGTATTTTAATTATTATGATTTCTAATCAAACCTTATTGCACAAATGATTGTAATAATGACGCGTAAGATATAAACTTAACGTCAACTTATAATTCTCCTCTTTATGTCTTTAGTTTGGTTTGGTAAAAACAGATACACTTCATATAAGTCCGAATAAGAAATAATTTTCGATCGATCGTTTTGCTTGATTCAATATCATATAATTTTTTTTACCACATTAATATTATATCCGCTTGCCAATCCAAAAAAAGCGTAGTTATGTTACTTGCAGATATTGTAGCTGTCTTGTAGTTTCCTGTAGTTTTTGAGTTTGTATATAACAAGCAAACACACACACACACAGAGCGGTCAAACTTAAAACATCTCACTTTTTGTGCCAGGTGTGAACAATAAAAATAATTAAAAAAAAGCAATACATGAACAACACCTTCTTCAACTTATATTTACAACGATAGCATTACTGCAACCCAGTCCGATTCCTCTCCAGCTCCGAGTAGCTAGAGGAATCCCACTCTCCGACCCCGTCACACTCGCCAACGGAGTAGAGTGCATCATCATCATTAGGTCTTTTTTAGTCTGCACTGCAGGGGCACGACCCTCCTCTGTACTATCAGAAGCATTTATTAGCCAGAGCAGTCCGAGGATTTGGCCTCCACTCTCCACGCTGGCCAAATGGAGAGGTCTTTTTGATGTTTATAAGCTTTGTTTAGCTTGTGTTTCCTAAGTCGCCTTCTACGACATCCACGGGAAGACTTGGAGTGGTCCTATTCTACTCTGCCGGGAACCACACGGCATCCGGGAACCACACGGCACTCGAGATATTTTATTATGCCACTTGCGGTGAATAAGTAGAGTGCGTAGATCAGGTTTAGCTCCGATTACTGGTGACCGCCCAGCGGTCACGCCCGGGTGACTTGCACCATTAAGGCCCTTTTGGCAACGTAGTTTTCGGCCCATACAGCAGAACGTGAGAGCTGCTCTCCAAAGACTTTGTCATTACTTATTTCTCAGTTTGTCCCTTCAGGCTATTGCATGCATATCCCAGCCCATCAGGCATACTCGTATTGCCGGGTCCTACTCGCCCAGCTCTTGCAACATAAAATCATAGGTGCTCAGTGGAGAGTTAGAGTTAGTCATGCTCACTAAAAATGTTCAATCTGGTGGCGGCGTTGTGTGTCGGGTCGTTGAGTTCCCTCTAATATGGTTGAGTTCAGCGATGGCTGATCCACACGTCAACTCGTGAACGGGTGCTGTCAGGGGGGACTGGTCTGCTCGGCCTCTTTGAGACTACTTTAAGTATCATATGTTGTTTATTATCTTTACACACTCGATCGTTAACATAAACATGTTCCAAAAATAATAAATCTATGTATATTGAAATTGTAACATGAAAACAGAAAAAAGAAAAAAGAAAGAAAAAAGAAAAGAAAGAAAAAGACAATAAGGAATAAATATTCGTAATCATATAAAGCCCTTCAGGCGAGTAGGCGACCAAAACTGTTGATAAGAGTTTCTTTCGGCGTTTCTTCTCTGCAGTGGTCGGTTCCGAAACGCTAGTAGTCTGTAGCTCTGTAGCTTTTGAACAATTAATAAATACATATTATCTAATAAGATAATTTTAAATATGATATGACGTGAAAAAGTGCCTGCAAAGGCCTATTTTCTGAATAAACGTTTTGATTTTGATAGCTCAGGCAAAAGGAGATACAAAGGAGAGAACACAGATCACACAGGTAGCCAGATATATATCTTATAATGCTTATAATTATTTTAAAATGCTTCACTCTTTAGGTACTAGTAAAAATACAATGACAATTAAACAATACGGTATGCGAGTAACCACGACCAAATATCTATGTTGCTGTTGATCAGGAAGGGCTGTGATGAAGATTTGAAAATGGAATTAATTTATTTTCTATAAAAGTGGACAGGATGATGGTGATTGAGAAATCAGATGAAAAGCAAGATGCAGCATGAAGTTATCATGCGGTATCGTTACAATATTATGAGTTTGCTGTCTCTTCAAGCCTTGCGCACTCAGGCAATACCCTAAACTGAGGTCCATCCCTCCTCCCTTTGGTAATGTTCGCCTTACCGATTGAGGGCACTCTGTCCTCACCTCAAAAGTCCGGTGAAGTAGCAAAATCTCCTTAGAGCTAACTACATTAGCCATTCAAAAAGAAAGCAATATTGTAAGTTGTTGGTTTGTTTTTCGTTTGTGTAAGTGGCCATCACTGGTGTCCGATTTTTAAAGCTGCCTTAAGGCATCTGACATAGCTTAACGACTGCCATCGATGATGACAGCCGGGCCGGGACCAACGGCTTAGCGTACCTTCCGAAGCACGGAGGACCTCAAGATATTTTATTATGCCACTTGCGTTGACCCGTCCAAGTGGGGACTATTAATGCTCACAGCTACTGTGATAACTAGCTGTTACCCGGGGCTTCGCCCACGTGATATATAGCCTATGTCCTTCTCAGTACCCTAACCTATGCGTATGCAAAATTTCATAATGATCGGTTCAGTAGATAGGGCATGAAAGCGTTACAAACAAGCAAATAAACAAACGAACTCACTTTCGCATTTATAATATTAGTTAGGATTAGGATAGGATATAAATAAACTCTTTCTTCCATGCTGGTTTGTGAAAAAAAAAACCATAGCATATACCAGCTGCTTTTCTTCCTGCGCAGACCGCAAAAGCCGGTCAAGGGATTGGGCAAAAATCTAAGGAATCACATTGATAGGCGATGCGGCTAGCAACCCATCACTATTTTGATTCTACTTTTCACCTTTACGCCCACTACGATGCTAAACGTGGCCTGCAGGTTTTATGACTTTGGGCTCTGTCTACCCCGCAAGGGATAAAGATGTGATAGTATATATGTATGTATAAAAGCGCATATGGTGGAGGGACGCGGAGAGCGACAGGTCGACCCGCACTTCTTGATTGGCCGCCGCCGGGCGAGTACGTGTGTGTGCTGATATTTATGTGTTTTATTTAATAATTAATATCCAGTCCAGATCCTCTCCGGCTCCGAACAGCCAGAGGAATCCCACCCTCCGACCCCGTCGCACTCGCCACCGGAACAGAGTGCGTAGAGTAGGACTAGCTCCAATTACTGGTGACCGCCCGGCGGTCCCGGGTGATTTGCACCCAGAATAGATCCTTCGGACACCGTAGCTTTCAACCCATTCGGCAAAACATGAGAGTTGCTGCTCTCTAAAGGCTTTGCCATTGTTTCTCAGTTCGGCCCTTCAGGTCATGCATGCAAATCGCTGCCCATCAGGCATATGAGAGTTTGCTGTCTCTCCAAGCCTTGAGCGCCCAGGCAACGCCTAAAGCCGAAGTTCGTCCCACCCCACCCTTGGGTGATGTTTGCCTTATAGGTTGAGGGCACTCTACTCTCACCTCAAAAAGTCCGGTGAAGTAGCGAAAGCTCATTTGGAGCTAGCTACGTAGTCCATAAAAAAATTAATATCTACCAGCGATATAGTGCATGTGGCAAACCTGCCAGAATCTAAATAGACTTATTGAGGTATGTACCAATGCCATATATTTACTACTAGCTGATGCCCCCGACTCCGTTCGCGTGGACTTTATGACTCCAGCGTAAAAATATACCTTAATATGAGCTAATCGTTCTCTACGTACTCATTCCCGTGGAGAGTGTAACTCTGTAAAATTGTCGATATAAAATTTGACATAATTCTGTATCCGATGTTCTAGATCATCAATTTTTATACCTAAACAAAAAAAAATATTCAGGCTGAACAACTTTTGCTACAGCGTCATTTTTATATTTCCTATAGTTTACCTGGACCATTATGGTTCTGCGTTAGGTGTTCCAAATCTTTAATTTAAATACTTCAACAAAAAATGCTCATCAGGTTGAAAAACTTTTGCTAAGGTGTCATTTTTATGTTTCCTATAGTTTACCTGGACCATTGTGGTTCTGCGTCAGGTGTACCAAATCTTCAATTTATATACCTCAACAAAAAATGCTCATCAGGTTGAAAAACTTTTGCTAAGGCTTCATTTTTATATTTCCTATAGTTTACCTGGACCATTATGGTTCTGCATGAGGTTCCAAATCCCAGATTTTTTATACCTCAACAGAAATGCTCATAAGGCTTAACAATTTTTGCTAAGGCTCCACTTTTATATTTCTTATAGTTCAGCTGGACCATTATGGTGCTGCATCAGGTGTTAAATTTTTCAAAATCTTTTCTATCCTATATCTTGCCCAGGCTTAATAGATATATAGCAAAAAAAGTTTCATTCGAATCAGTCCAATATTTCCGGAGATTATAAGCGTAATCATACAAACAGACAGACAGAAAGACAAAAAATAAAATTTTTTTTTTTTTACTTTCTATTGTTCTTTTTAAGTGTCTCTCTATCAATTTCAGTCAAAAATACTTAATGTACAGACAAAATATTGTTACTGTTTTATTACATATATATATGTATATAGAAGAGGTAAATCAACAGACGAGTCGATTTTTATTTATGTTCTGTATTTTAAGTAAACAACCAAAACATAGACATGTTATAATTACTTGTTCAATATAACTTTAATTTTTCAAGTAAAAATCTGCCCCCTTTCTCGTTGATTGGTACTTACCTAAGATTCGCCATACGTGTTACAAAAAATGTCAGCAAGACATCAATTTTTACATATTTATGTAACTACTAGCTTTCGTCTAACAGTACGGTTTAAAGGGATGAGAGGTAGCCTATGTCCTTCTCCCTATTCCAAAGAACGTGTGTGCAAAACTTCATGTTGATCGTTTAAATAAAATTATTTTAATGTGTAACAATCGCGAAAACATAAGAAAACTTCATGTTGATCGGTTCAGTAGTTACGCCGTGAAAGCGTAACAAACAAACAAACTCATTTACGCATTAATAATGTTACTTGGGATGGGATTGGGATTAAATTAGGCACAGTGAATACATCACATAAATAATTGCATTTATTTACGTTGCAATAAATACACAATAAACCAACAAAAATAATAACAATATATAATGAATATTATTTTATATTTGAATACAATAATTCTTATTATATGATAATTTTATAAGCCAGCCCCCGTAGCATGGCACGCGCGACAACGTTTATCGACTATCGCCATCTTGTTTTTCGCAATACTGAAGAGCGAGTAGTAGATAGTTTATCGCGCGATATAAACCGCGACGCGGGAGCCAAGCTTAGGGGGGCTGGAGTGCGCAGCTGGAGGGACTGTATGATTTGTATTTTTAAGCTTTTTATTTTATTTTTAGTTAGTTTTATTGTTAGAATAGTTTAATACTTCTTATATACCTATTATATAATATATTTTCTTGCTTACTTTACGCAATATTCCAATAATGATTGGTAAGTTTTGTTGACGGAGAGCCATTAAATCAGTTTTTCATATTATATGGCTGAAACGCTAATACTATTTATCAACTTTATAGAAACCACATCGTCAGTTATTCAAACACATCAGCAGTGTGAAAAATACTATGGACCAAATCAAGCATTCGCGTAGTCTTCATGAATTACTTACACGGATTTACGCTATCCGTGCGCAAAAACAGTTATTTCAAAGCTGATTAATGATGGTATTAATCAGCTTTGAAATAACTGTTTTTGCGCAGTTACCAGTTATATTACAAATATGTTAGTAACTTATAACTTTAGGAAATTTCACTGTTTCAATAGTTAAACTGGAAATTATTTCGATTATTCGAGTATTACTACTATAAAACACTGCGCGCAAATCAATTCAAATCAGACCGCCGCGAGGCTTTCCAGAGTGAGGATGTGTCGCTCGATGCTCTATCTGACCTGCCCCCGTAGCATGGCGCCCGCGACGCCGTTTATATCGCGCGATAAACTATCTACTTCTCGCTCTTCAGTATTGCGAAAAACAAGATAGGCGATAGTCGATAAACGTTGTCGCGCGTGCCATGCTACGGGGGCTGACCTCTGCTATGCGTACAAGGATACTGGGATAGCGGACGTTTATAGCGTGATCAAAAAATCTTGCTACTTTGGTAAGTAAAATATTTTTGATGACAGGCTTTTTTTAGTAATTTCAAATTTCATTTCTGACTTAAGGGGAAACAAAACAAAGTTATACTAGCGAAAACACGAAAACACAAAAATGTCGGAAATATGAAAAGGCAAGAGCTAAAAGGTTGATATATGTATGTACTTTACTAATGTAATAACACTACACACCCTGAGCTCCGAATTGAATTCCGAATTACCCAACTCCGAATGTAAGGTTCACCACTCCACGGTTGGTCTTTGGTTGGTTCTACGAATAAATTCCTCGCCGATGAACGGTTCGCCGAAAAAATCGTTCACCCTGTCACGGTTCTACATTAATCGGTTCACTGCGAATTTGTTTGCCGAAACATTCTTCATCGACGGTCCCTTGAACGAAACTGTCGTTTGATTTCGGAATGATTCGGTTCATTATTGGCAGCAAAAAAAAGATTCATAATAACAAAGTTGTATTTGCGATTTATGATGATGTGCTATTTTCTCAAAAACTTTTGACTTTATCACGTGAGCAAATTTTTATTGAAGGTTTTTGTTTCCATATACAGCATATATACTTAAATTTTTTTTAGTTTTACTCTATTATTTTAAAGGTTAGAGTAGACACACACATTTTACCACTTTGGATGTTTCTATGTTCCAAACGGTTGATTTTGAGAAAAAATGGATTTTGGAACCTCAATGCCATTAAAATTTATAAAGACGTATCTTTATACGTATATTTTTTTAAGTTCCGTTCTATGTATGGTGTTCAAACTTCTTTAATTTATGGATAAAAATCGTAAAGCGGTTTACAGAACACATTTACCAAATAAACCGTTATCGTTCAAACCAATTTTCTTTGAAAGTGCTTTATTGAAATCTAGCTACAGCATAACATTTTTTTTTATTTTTCACTCTCTTATCTTTAAAATGAAAGGAGGGTGAGGACACAATAGGGAGTATGCACGTAATTTCTTTATTTTCTTAGTATAATCCTTAATAACCACAGTAAAAAAATATGAAAGAACTTTTTAAAATATCTTAATTAACGACGAAGATGTGAAACTTTAATAAGAAAGACAAGTCCGATATGGACTAGTGACGTCATAGTCTATGTCATGCATACATTTGCCATATAAAATAGTGTTTTCGCGAGTGAGATAGAATTATTTTCGTAAAATCATTTTATCTCGTTCGTTTTTCAACCAAATTTGTTCCACTTCTGTTTTCACTTTCAGTACTTTACTATTGAATAATTTTGGATAAACTGGTAAGATAATAGATATTTTTTTCATGCATATTCACTATTCACCACTTTAGAAGCGCCTCAATTTTCAAACTATTGACTTTGAGAAAAAGTGGTTAGAGAAACCTCAATGTCATTTTAAAATACCTATCTATAAATACCCCGCACGTATAGGTTTAAAGAAAAAAAACTTATTTGTTTTATTTCCATGTATACTTTTTTAATTATTTAAATATTTTTTTTGTATAAAAATCGTAATGCGGTTCACAGAATACATCTACCTACCAAGTTTCAACTGTGTAGTTTCAATAGTTTCGGAATAAAATGGCTGTGACAATCAGACAGACAGACGGATATGACAAATCTTAAAAGGAAAATTTTTCAAAATCGAATAAATGCAAAAAAAATATTATTCCCTAAAAAAAGTTTTTTTGACATGATGAATATACATACCCATACCAAATTCAACTCTCTAGTACTTATAGTCTCTGAGTAAAACCGCGGACGGACGGACAGACAGACAGACAGACATGGCGAAACTATAAGGGTTCCTAGTTTACTACGGAACCCTTAAAATGATATTGAGGTTTGTCTAATCATTTTTTCTCAAAGTCAATAGTTTGAAAGTTAGGCGCTTCCAAAGTGGTGAATTGTGTCCTCACCCCCCTTTCATTTTAAAGATAAGAGAGTGAAAAATCAAAAAAAAAATATACATGCTGTAGGTAGATTTCAATAAACACTTTCAAAGAAAATTGGTTTGAACGATAAATTTTTATTTGGTAAATGTGTTCTGTAAACCACTTTACGATTTTTATCCATACATTAAAGAAGTTTGAACACCATACATAGAACGGAACCTAAAATAATACTTACGTGCAAAGATACGTCTTTATAAATTTTAATGGCATTGAAGTTCCAAAACCCATTTTTTCTCAAAATCAACCGTTTGTAACATACAAACATCCAAAGTGGTAAAATGTGTGTGTCCACTCTAACCTTTAAAATAATAGAGTAAAACTTTAAAAAATTAAGTATATATGCTGTATATGGAAACAAAAACCTTCAATAAAAATTTGCTCATGTGATAAAGTCAAAAGTTTTTGAGAAAATAGCACATAAACCGCAAATACAACTTTGTTATTATGATTTTTTTTTTGCTGCCAATAATGAACCGAATCATTCCGAAATCAAACGACAGTTTCGTTCAAGGGACCGTCGATGAAGAATGTTTTCGGCAAACAAATTCGCAGTGAACCGATTAATGTAGAACCGTGACAGGGTGAACGATTTTTTCGGCGAACCGTTCATCGGCGAGGAATTTATTCGTAGAACCAACCAAAGACCAACCGTGGAGTGGTGAACCTTACATTCGGAGTTGGGTAATTCGGAATTCAATTCGGAGCTCACACACCCTGAACCAGGTCGCCAATTGCATTGATATGTATTGTCGCTCCTTGACAGAATTTACAAGAGCCACACTGTATGTCTTGTGTTATAATTAGACGCGAGAAAAGTATAATTATACGGATATAATTATAATGGACTGTACGCTATTGCATTAGGTAATCCTGTAATAATAGTGTATACTAATGTAAAGATTTGACAATAAACAATAAACTTAATACTATTTCAACGCACGGTTTCGGCACCCGGTTATAATATAACACATATTTTCGCATATTTAGGGGAATGCAATATGGGTTATTGCCTGAAATAAATGCATATTTATTTTAATTGAAACTAATATACTTACGTCACCTTATCACGTATTCGACAAACAATTTTCTTGGTAAGACAAATGTCTTTGATTTATGTTGTGATGATCACTTACAGGGCTGTCATTTGTCAAATTCGACAATTATGTCGTGTAGCGTAACATGCGCGCCATGAAAGAGAAGTATGTCTTCGTGACTTGGCTTTCACTTCTCGAAATGTCAAGTTTATTTTAAAATGGCAACACTGATATGTAATGTGTTTTTTTTACACCGATACCAAAACTGCCAAGGCGTGGAAAATAAGATTGTAAGTTGACGTCATTTGGAGAAAATGCGCTGTGCAGTTTGTTGCCGCTTCTTCTGCACTCCGCCTTGGAAGTGGTGTAAACTTAGCCGTAAGTATTACTAGCTGTTACCCGCGGCTTCGCCCGCGTAATATATAGCCTATGTCCTTCTCGGTACCTTCACCTACGTGTATGCAAAATTTCATGATAATCGGTTCAGAAGAAAGGGCGTAAAAGTGTAACAAACAAATAAACAGACTTACTTTCGCATTTATATTAGTTAGGATTAGGACTACTATTTTATGCACATGTGTAAGATAATTTTTCTAAAATAATTATCACGATGGATCAAAATGGGTTTGTTTGCCTAGAGTATGCGCGAGCGCCACGCACACAGCCACATTCGCTTCGGTGTGAGTAAAAATTGCGTTGAAGTACCTAAACTTGAGATCATGCGCTAGACCATGGACGTATAAAAAAAGATATATATATCTTTTTTAGGGTTCCGTAGTAAACAAGGAACCCTTATAGTTTCGCCATGTCTGTCTGTCTGTCTGTCTGTCTGTCTGTCTGTCTGTCTGTCTGTCTGTCTGTCTGTCTGTCTGTCTGTCCGTCCGCGGTTTTACGCAGAGACTATAAGTACTAGAAAGCTGTAATTTGGTATGGGTATGTATATTAATCATGGCAAAAAAGTGGTAGAATAAAATCTTGAAAAAAATTTTTTTTTAGGGTAGCTCCCATACAAGTAAAGTGGTGGAGTATTTTTTTTTTCTCTATTTACCCATCGTATGGGGTATCGTTAAATAGGTCTTTCAAAAATATTGTGAGGTTGAGAACACCATTTTTCGATTTAGGGATCCGTTTCCGAAATATTTGGTTTTAAAGTGCAAATTTTTGTTAGAGGTAAGTGTCCCCCCCCTCTATCTGCTAAACGGTTATATATAGATACGTGAAAAAAATTACAGCAGTAGTATATATACTGAAATTGAAAGGAAAACTATCAGAGCTGAGAATTAAACTAAAACTAAAAAGTTATAGGCAACCAACTTATAAACTGTAAAATTTCATACTATTTTCATTGTTAGACGTTTTTGGTCGTTAAACTGTAAGGTGCGAGTGTGAATAGTGTGAACTCAAAGTTGTTATTCGCAACTACGGAACCCTACACTGCGCGTGGCCCGACACGCACTTGGCCGATTTTTTATACGTCCATGCGCTAGACGTAAACGCTCTTAATTGAAATACTGATTTTTTGAGCACGTTCTGACAAAAATGAAAATGTGCCCTGCAGGCCTATTTGCTAACTTTTGACAGCTACGGTGTACGTCATTTTCATGGTAACTTCAATATTCATTACGGCTTCGGTATGAATGACTATTTTTATGTATGATGTGAAAACCGTAATGGATGCTAAAGTGACAATCAAATCGTTGTACACCGAGTTAGCAAGGTGTGCTGTGATCTCAGAATAGTAAAGCTGTGATATGGTATCATAGATAAGTAAAAATTACAGTTTGTTTGTTTACAGTAAAAAGGTTAATAAGCAAAATCCTGCTATGGTAACCGTTATGCCATAGCAGATTTTTGCATTTACTACATGAAACTTATAACCACAAACTACGAAGAAGATATCTCATAGCCTCAGTTAACGGTACCGCTTCCTGACACGGCACGCTTGGTGAAAAATGCAGCGCGCAAACGACATCTCGTACATAATTATCTCATGATATAATATGTATAACTAGCTGACCCCGCGAACTTCGTACCGCCCACGTACCGCCTAACAGTCAAACCCTTTCTTTTTAAATAAATTTCTTAACGCACACATGAATAGTTGTTACAGTATTTGACAGGATTGGACAACAAATGTTTGTCATCTTAAAAACAATGAAAATGTTACAGTATTTTACAGGATTGGACAACAAATGTTTGTCATATTATAAACAAATCAGCATTTATTGAAATGATTAAGTATTCATTACACATATCGAGTTTTCATTGTTTTTAAGATGTATTCTGCTATTCGGAGCGGAGACAAATCCAACGAATCCATAACCATGAAAATTGGTTCAGCAGATCTCGAGTTATAAGTGTTGTAACAAACCCGTCTTTGTTTTATATTTATATATAGATATAGATGTATTGAAATGATTAAGTATTCATTACACATATCGAGTTTTTATTGTTTTTAAGATGTATTCTGCTATACGGGGCGGAGACAAATCCAACGAATCCATAACCATGAAAATTGGTTCAGCAGATCTCGAGTTATAAGTGTTGTAACAAACCCGTCTTTGTTTTATATATATAGATAAAGGGGGTGCTACTGCTATGCATCTTATCTTTCCATCATTGACATACAATAAAACAAACTGTTTACAGCTTTCCATACGTACACCTTTAATTTGCTTCGAAGCATTGGATCGAAAATGCCACAGTGACACGTTAGTAAGGCTGCTAACATTTTTTTGTGTAAATATAGTACTTTTTCAAAAAGCTTTCAAAAATATAGTACGCTTCAAAAAAAGAATTTCATCGTAATATATTTAAGAGCTCAAAAATTGGCATAGGCTTTATCGCAGTCAATTTTTTAATTAATTAAAATCAATGCTTATCTTTTTCTGGGGAATTATGACAGACATACGTTGAGTTACACACATATGCAATGCACATTACGTCTGTAAAACGAAAGGCAGTTCAAAAATTGCGGGACCTATTTTTATTTTATTAGTTTTAGTAAAATATAATACATTGATCTATTGTACTGAAATACAGTATTTTCTAGTAGCGTGCTATTATATACTATATATTTCTCCAACAGTATATAGTATGGAGTCCTGAAATATAGTACAATCCTAACTAATATTATAAATGCGAAAGTGAGTTTGTTTGTTTATTTGTTTGTTTGTTTGTTACGCTTTCACGCCGTATCTACTGAACCGATCATCATGAAATTTTGCATAGACATAGGTTAAGGTACTGAGAAGGACATAGGCTATATATCACGCGGGCGGAGCCGCGGGTAACAGCTAGTACTATATATAATAGCACGGTTGGCAACTCTACCCGTTAGTGGTATTATCAAACAAATGGTGCAAATTGTTTCAGATAGCGGACCCCGAGTTCTGAAGAATTCTTTATGGTGATGTAACGGGAAACAGATAAGAGATAGATAGAATTTATAGGGAAATTATAAGTCGAGCCACAAAATTATTTTCTGGCCACGTGATCAAACTTCTAATTTTATAACTAAGCAACGGGAAAATGACTTAGCCTCTAATGAACTAATTTGTCTTTTTTACAACGCCAACTAAATATTCTATAGGAAGCATCAAGTAAAGATCATCAATTATTATGATTTGTCCTTCGCAATTATATAATGCCACCAAATTTACTAACTCGGCCACGGATTTCACATGTGGTCACCATTTTACGTTTTACAGCTTCAACACAAGGTTCTCAAACAAATATGATTCTAGCCTCCATAGACAACATCATATATTATAACTTAGCATGTAAAATAAACATCAAATTCCTTTATCATTAAAATTTTCCACTTCAATATTCGTAGTCATGACAATTCCAGTAGCCACATACGTGTCCTTGTAGATTAGAAGCAGTTATATACCTATTCATTACTGCGTACCTAAATGGAGTGAATTTTCAACAAAATTTAGCACAAAGAAGTCTCAAGTTAGGCATAAGGGAGAGGAAGGTAGCGTTAAAATTTTACTACATCTCACCATGGGGAGACAAAAATAGCCAAATTTTCTGTACACAAATAGATTTTTCAAAAAACATATCTGGTCTGGTGCACCTAAATATCAACTCCTTCCTCTTGACTTCGTCCACGCCGGGCAGTTCGTATTATCGACGGTCCCACCGTTAGAGACGATTTAAGACACCCTCAGTCTCCGGAGAGACGTTGGCTCTCTGTGTGTGTTCTACCGTCTAAACCTACTATGTTTCTGTGTTATGAAGAACTTTTTGAATTGGTGTAACCGTCTCCTTTCTACCAACGCTCATCCTCCATAAAAGTAAAGTCCATCCCGTCTGACATGTCACAGCGCCACGTGGATTTTCACATGTAAAACAGGAGGAATGGGTTCCTGCCCGGATTTTCATTGCGTACTATGACTTGGGGTCCTTTAAAAGGCGAGTTTACAGGCGAGTTTACAGGTATCGAGGAGCCCGATGGTCCAGTGGGTGTGAGCTCTATGAGCGCTTACGTATATTAAGCAACCCCTGGTGCAGTCCCTACTTGGATGGGTGACCGCAAAGAGGCATAAAAATATCTCGAGCTCCTCCGTGCTTCGGAAGGCACGTTAAGCTGTTGGTCCCGGCTGTCATCGTTGATGGCAGTCGTTAAGCTATGTCAGATGCCTTAAGGCAGCTTGAAAAATCTGACACCAGTGTTGGCCACTTACACATACGAAAAACAAACAAGGTATCTTAAGAGTCAGCAACGCATCACCACCTCTTCTGGTGTTACAGATATTCGGCGACGGTGACTACTTTCCATCAAATGGCTCGTCTGCTGTCAAATATAGATAAAAACTAGCCAATACGGCTCTTAATTTACTTTTATTATTATAATAAATTTAACGTCAATTTTAGATAAATTTTAACGATGAAATAATGGAGGATGAGTTATATTTTACGGTGTTTAGTAAAAAAATTAGAAGCCAATTAATATCCTTTTTGATGCCATATATTAATATTTTAGAAGCCTACTGTTTGAATGCATGTTATTAATTTAGATGCTAAAAAATAACCATCATGCTGAGTTGTATTTAAAGTGGCTTTCTAAGAAAATGACTAGTGGCTAAGATAGTATTATTCAGATGCTCGTTAATTGTGGCTGACTTAGTAATTTAGAAGGCAATGTAGATTTTAAGAGGAAAATAATGCTATTAAAAAGAAGCCTGTTTAATTAGCACCCGAATTTATATCACAATGTACAATAACTAATGTCATTTAGTTAAGAGATTTGTTGTGGAGAAAATAAAGTATATTTTTATTTATTACTTCGTTTTCGAATCCTGAAAGGCGCGATACAACGAAGTAATGTAAAGAAAGGATTTATTTGCGGCCAAAAATCAGCCATTCCTGCCGTTGTAGTAAATTCTTGAAGTATATACTACGACTATTAGAAGCTGGAGTTGTTGACCGCATATCATACCATTCAACATCTGGACCAGTTGGGAGCGTCCAGCCACTTTTTTCACGGTGCTCTTTGTGAAGTTCTATCAATACCCAGTACCAGTACAGAAAATCGATATATATTCTTACAAACCTTGTGTGATACCATATCATAAAATCCGGTTGTCTCCAACTTTCATAATAAAGGTATTTATGGTTTCTTGCACTGGTTAAATATATGTCTACCAATTTACGATACAGTCTTCGGAGGTTTTTGTATACATAAGCAATGCGATACGCGATGTCCTTGCGGTTGAAGTACCTCGATTGCTGCAGCTAAAACCAAAAACCACTTTATTTCGTTGCAGTGTAAATACTGCATGTAACTTGACTCTCGACATGTACTCTTAAAGGGGTGACTCAGCCCGTCAATATGAACAACTTTTGCTACGGCATCAATGCTGGGAATTACATAAAACTAATACACAAAATTACATAAAACTAATTTTACACATTACCTTTTACAAATAAAAGAAAAAAAGAAAAAATCTTAACTAAATAAAAATGGAGCCCAGATCGCTGTCATCACAGGGTAAGGTACCTAAGAGACTGGCCGCATTTCCTCGTTGAATCGCTAGGTTAAGCCGTTGACTAAAATGAGCGCCAGCTTTTGGGTCCCTGGAGACGTCGTTCAGTCGTGCCGAGATCTCTACTGTACAATTGATGAGCCTCTGCACCCCATGGCCCCAAAGTCTCCACGGCAAAAGGCACAAATATGTAGGGCGTGAGGTGACTAGAACCGCATATTTGCGCCTCTTAATGCCTGCAGTTGCTGCAGCTGCACCCGCTCTACGGTGGGTCGCTTGTAGAAGGGATGAAGCTACGTGTCTACACACGTGGCATCACAAACAACTTCAAACAAGGGACCTTCCGTCAAACGGATGAGTGTCATGCCGTCGGGTATGTAATATATGTACTAATAACAAATACTCTAATGATAATCATATAACCTAATTTTATTTAATACTAGCTTTTGCCCGCGACTTCGTCCGCGAAAAATTTACTTTACTATACTTTTAAAATATATTGTGTTTCGTCTCAAATGAATGATATTTTTTTGTTAATTTTACTAAAATATATAATTAATATACATAAAATACTAACAGTGAAGTCCCGTGAATAGGTTCCCGTTTTTATTCTTTGGGTACGAAACCCTAAAACTAAAACCCGACTACTAATATTTCTGGGCGTATTTTATCAGTCCGTCTGTCTGTTACCAGGCTGTATCTCATATAAACCGTGATAGCTAGACAATTTAAGTTTTACAGGTGTATTTTTGTTGCCGCTATAACAACAAATACTAAAAGCAGAATTTAATAAATGTTTAAAGAGGGTCCATACAACAAACGTGATTGTTTCCCGTATTTGCTTGACAGTCTAATGTTGTATAGATTTCATGAATTACTGATTAACGTTACGGAACCCTTCATGGGCGAGTACGATTCGCTATTCGCCGATTTTTATTATCATATAGTTTAATGAATTACTGATTAACAGTCATAAGTCGTAATTTCTTAATTTACTAAAAAACTAACGTCCTAAATTTCAAGCATCTATGTATCGACCTAATAGTTTCGACTGTAAAACAAAAAACTCCGATTTTACTGTTCCCGTAAGATTTTGGAAAGTACTTTCAGAGTGCTACACTTCAAAATACGCCTACGTTCTAATTTCATAAAAACTCCCACCCTCCTTTTACGCCCTTCATCATCATCATCATCATAATCGTTTCATCCACAAGAAGGCTGTTGGTCATAAGCGTCTCCTAAGGGTTTCCAAAATAACCGGTTAGCAGCCGCATTCAGCGTTTCCCTGCGACTTTTGTCAGGTCGTCCGACCACCTGGTCGGAGGTTGCCGTCGTAGCGCTGACCCACTGATTTTCTGCCCCATGGGCTATCGGTTCTACGCGCTATGTGCTTCGCCCACTGCCACTTAATGGATACACACAAACATAAAACTATAAAATTTTTATAATATTAGTATGGATGACACACTTACTTGCGTTAATTTGTGCCTAGCCATATATATTGTTTGTAGGCATAGATCCATAAGTTTGGCACAGGATGCGTATTCCGTAGCGCGTTCGTATTCCCAACGAGCTGCAAGTAAATAATTTATAATTAGTTTAAAAAACGAAAAACACGCTTTTAGCACGCTAGTCATGTATTGTCATCAGAACTCAGAGCGTGTGCAAAATTTTATCCAAATCGAAGACCTGGGAAGTGGGTCAAATTAAGATTTTTTTTAACATACAAGTGAAGCTAATAATTAAGCGTGTTAAAAATGTAGTCAGTATGACTACTAATTATTTTTGGAATTCATAAGATTGCACCAGCCTTGATATCTTTTGAATTCAAAGATAATAAGTTTTATTTAATTTTTAAAATTTTCTTTATATACGTATATACAATGTTATATTATATATAGGTTTTTTAAATAAATAAAATATATTACGAGTTAGTAGGTTTTTTTTTACTTTTCAAGCCATCTTTGGAACTTTTATTACTGCTAAATTTGTCATAATGTAAACAAACTTTTAATGATCGTTAACGAAAAAATCATCTCTTAAGATTCAAGATTCAATCGTTTATTTAATATAGGTTTTTTTGAACACTTATTAATTTTCATATTTGCGATCCATGCTCTTAAGTTGGGGTATTTTTGTTACGAAAAATTTACTCACCAAGTTATCGCCTTAAGGCCGCGCATTCAATCTACGGCGAAATTTCAGTTTTTTGGTGTTTTAGACCGCCTTATTTACGCGTAAATTAACCAAATAAAATAAAATTATTCGTGATTATATAAAGATCAACTCTTTTTTTAGTGCACTGCAACGTAAAATTACCGTTTATAGGTGTTCACTTTTATTACTATGAGGTTTTCGTAACGCCGAATTGCAAAAATGCCGGTTAAAGCTCACTTTGAAATATGAAATAAAAATTAAATCATGTTAATGTACCTAATTTAATATTTTTAGAACGCAGATTATATTGTCTTTTAGTGCACCTCAGAGGAAAATATGATAAATTATTTATCTATATACTGATAAAAATTCGTTAAAAAATGTCATAATTTACGTTTTATAGTGCTGCTTTTCCACGATAAATACTTATTTTTTTCTTTGATATTCTATTTATTACTAATAAACATACTGTTTGCAAGCAGATCTAATTTTTAATTTAATTAATATCCGATGTTTATAATTTTATATGAATTTTTTAAAATCGCCTATAAAACCAAGCGCCTGTGTAGTGACAATTTAGTTCGCGCCAAGCCTTCCTGACGGGTGGACGTATCGCTCGTCGCTCGCCAGTCGACGTCTACAAGGTCATCGATCTACTGTGTGTAGACACGTATAGTGCGACCCGAGCGGGTTGATCGTTTATTAAGTATTAATACTTTTCGATTGTTTTGAGTAACTATTATATGTGTCCATTTTGACTCGCATAAAAATCTTATTCATATTATTTTTTTTTATTATTAGGATGTAAAATTGTATGAAAACAAAATTCGGACTACTGGTAATAGGAGTTAATATGTGAGACAAGGCACGCCCTTATTATGTACAAGGTGACATTAAAACTGGTGAAATTTTCTAGGGCATCGTTTTCGTAGTTTTTGGGGGTGCTCTAATGGATATGACGACATTTTCTTAATCCAAGATGGCGGGTGTTAAATGCTATGAAATTTTTGATATGGCTATCGTTATCGAGGTTTTTCGGGGTGCAAATGATGATATGACGTCTATTTTGCAATCAAAGATGGCGGATGTCAAATGGAATGAAATTTTCGATATGGGTATCGTTTTCGAGGTTTTTGGGGGTGCATATAATGAATATGACGTCTTTTTCCGAATCTAAGATGGCGGATGTCAAATGTCATGAAATTTTTGATATGGGTATCGTTTGTGAAGGTTTTGGGGGTGCTCATAATGGATATGATGTCATTTTTGGAATCCAAGATGGCGGATGTCTGATATTATTAAACTTTTGATATAGCTATCGTTTTCGAGGCTTGTTGTTTTTAATGTCATCCTATATACAAAAGACACGAAAGCAATTTACACAGAAATTTGAAAAAAAAAACTGGTAAAATTTAATTATGTTTTAGTAATGGAAAAGAAACGCAAGAAATACAGTTGAAATTCGTAGATAATCGATCGCCCGCGTGAATTTTGGTTAAATTGTGAAATAAAATGTAGCCTATGTTTCTCACCGAATTCTTCACTACCAATATCTAGTACGAGTATGAAGTTTCATCTGATTAGTTCAGTTTAGTTTGTTTTTGCTTGAAAGACGAACAAACACAACTACTAGGGGCAGGAGCTTGTGTGTGTATCTGTCTGATCATAGCTCCCAAATCGACAAAAGATTTAGATTTATTTTTATTTTGTCTGAAGGTGAATAACTCGGGACTATAAAAGGGCTTAATATTTAAATGGAAAAATAAAAAAGATAGTAATGATTAATACAAGCTTTACGATAATAATATACACTTATTATTTCTTTTAGGAAGTATATGATGCACTTATATCCGATGTAGAAAAATCAAATGGAGGGGAACAAATAAGTACCCTGGAAAAAACGAATAGTATTGAAGAGCATGATTTGGTTTATAACTACAAGGATTATAAGTACATTGCAAATATCCCAAGCTTTACTAATAGAATTGATAGTTTATTTTATTTCATTACAATTAGAGCCAGCAATACCAACATAAAAGAAACCGGCTTTTAATTAAAAAAAATATTCAAATTGTTGAATTATTTTATCCCTACATTTATTCTACACTTTAATTTGTAGGTCTTATATGTATAATTTGTACCTTATCTATACATATAATAAAACAGTAAAAATATTTTGTCTGTACATTTAGTATTTTTGACTGAAATAGATAGAGGGACACTAAAAAAGAATAATAGAAAGGAAAAATGTTTTTTTAGAATTTCTAAGCTGTCTGCCTGTCTGTCTGTATGTATGATCACGTTTATCTCCGGAAATATTGGACGGATTCGAATGAAACTTTTTTGCTATATAGCTACTAAACCTAGGCAACATAAATGGTGAAAATGATTTCAAAAAATGGAACACCTGATGCAGCATCATAATGGTCCTGCTGAACTATAAGAATATAAATAAATGACGCCTTAGCAAAAGTTATTCAACCTGAGGAGCATTCTTTGTTGAGATGTTTAAATTGAAGATTTGGAACACCTGACGCAGAACCATTATAGTCTAGGTAATAAATAGGAAATATAAAAATGACGCCTTAGCAAAAGTTATTAAACTTGATGAGCATTTTTTGTTGAGGTATTTAAATTGAAGATTTAGAACATCTGATACAGAACCATGTCAAATTTTATATCGTCAATTTTACAGAGTCACTCTCCACTGGGATACAGTGCATAAAGTAAGATTAGCTTATATTACTGGTGACCGCCCAGCGGTCCCGGGCCACTCGCAACTAGGATATGCCTTTTGGCAACGTAGCTTTCAGCCCATACGGCAAAACATGAGAGTTTGCTTTCTCTCTAAGCCTTGCAAACTTAGGTAACACAAAAAGCCGAAGTCCGTCTCTCTCGAAGGCCCTTTGGATATGTGCGCTTTTTAAGTTGCAGCATGACAGCAGGTCAAATTTACAGATTACGCTTATGTATCGACTTTAGTTCATATTAAGGTATATTAATTCACCGGAGTTATAAAGTCCACGTGAACGAAGTCGCGGGCATCAGCTAGTATCTTATAACATTCATATTTATACAAGTATTGAAATAATGAGTAATTTTAAAATTAATTACGAGTATCAAAATTACTTGTCCGACTACACTCAATCTAGCGCTAACACACACAATGACATCCTGTATAGTTTTACGTCTGTGTGAGTTAATATCGACTCCCGCTCATAGTTTGACTTGCACAAATTTGGCTGCTCGCTCTTAAAGGCCAGTATTGTAATAGAGTTAATTTATTGCAAAAAAAGTTTTCCCGTGGGTTCATCATATAAACGCAAACGAAGCCGCGGGAAAATATTAGCATCTAAACACGCGGTAGTGTGTCAAGCCAAGTTCAGCTCGAACTGGCAAGCTGCACCGTGTCAAAGAATATTATACCGTGTGTAATATTTACAGTGATCGGATAATAGGATGCTAATATACCTAAACTTCAATTTTTTTTCTAAGAAAGAATAATATGGACATGCTTTTTAAATTTTACCTGCATACAAAATATGCTTAGATCTCATAGTGCAAATGATTAATTTTTATTGAATAATGTTATTATCACATATTACTAAGTAATGTTTGGTTAGGACAATGCAGGCTTGGATCACCTGACTGTCTGATAAGAAAGATGTTTCCGTGCTTCGGAAGGCACGTTAAGCCGTGGGTCCCGGCTGCCATCTGGTAGTCGTTAAAGGAACCACGTCAGAGGCCGAGAGGCGGTTCCGAAGAACTCTGACACCAGGGCGTGCATGGTTGACTGACCGTGTCACCTACACGAAATGATGATGAATTACTATATCATCCAGTACATTTATAAATTTGTATTTAATTATCACTGTAGGTGGCTTATACCATTGGGGGCCACAAATTCAAATTCAATTGACGCGTGTATAACCTAAAGCGCTTATTACACTATCCATGTTTAGAAACTCAAATTAGGAACGTAGGTATAGGAACCTAAGTTGGAAGCTAGTGATCACACTACACTAAATTGATTTCTAAATCGTGACAACGCGCGTCCGTCGATGGATTGAGCTGGGTTGCACGTCCTTTTCAAGGTTTATTCCACTTTGTTCACCTAGGTGATATCACCTAGATGAACAAAGTACACTCTTTTAATCTTTTAGTCCACTTTGTTCACCTCGGAATTTGAGCAACTAGGTTACATGACCTGGGTGATCAAATGCGATTTTTTAGTGTACTTTATTCACCTCGTAATGATATCACCTAGGTGATCAACGGCGACACTTTTTTCCCACGGTAGTGGAATTTGATCACTTACAATTAAGATTTTTATTAAAGCTTAAATTTTTCTTAAATCGTTAGATTCGACCAAACGCGGGAGGCAAATACGACTATTTGCCTCCCGCGTTACTATAGTACGATTTAGGACGACTCCTAAATCGTAGCACTGCGATTATACTGTCCTAAATCGTATATAATTTAGGAAAAAGAGCAATCGGGACCTCCGATTTTGACTAAATCGGATCCGATCTACTCTAACTGCGATTACATCTTCCAACTTCCTAATTAGGATTTCTAAAAAATTGATAATGTAATAAGTGCTAATTATTCATACGTCATGCGTAACATCTGTCATATGTCTGTCTTTTTTTTTCTTTTCTTGTTTTGTCAGTGACATATATAGATATTTTTTTTATACCTACTGCTAAGCAATTACTTTAACTTATTCTGCCTTATTCCTGAATTCCAGTTTTTTTGAAGATATTTCTATTATAACTCAAACAAAAATTTGAAAAAGTGTGTTTTGTGTAAATCATAGGAGTACTTATCTCAAAATGGTTTTCAGTTTAGGGCACCTCAGTAAAAATGAAATGTTGTGAATTCGACGCGGTGATTCGAAGTCACAATTGTGTAGTTGGTAGCACACCTAAGGCGCAGACCTAAGAATCGTGTATTCGAATCCTAACTGTGGCTTGGCTTCATCACATATTTTAAATGTCAATGAAGATAATTAAGATAATTATTTACGCCATTTTTAATTCAAGGGTTCAAAATGCTGATATTACATACCGTCATGCTTTGCCCAAGGACTCCACCATCCGGAAGGATGCAGAATTTTGTATCGCCTTGTTTCATTTAGTGGTACGGTTTCGTTTCCAGTCGCATTATACGACCTGTAGAAGTTCCAAGTCGCCTTCCATTGCCTGGAAATTAAAAATAGTATGACAATAAGATAGCACTCAAAATAGTTTGTTACACAAGACACAAGAAATAAAATCTAAACCAGGCCAAAATTTGTTGAGTTGAGTTAGTATCCCATAACACAAGTCTTGAACTTACTATGGGGCTAACTCAATCTGTGTGATTAGTCCGTATATATTTATTTATCATGACGTGACCGGGGATCGAACCCGGGACCTTCCGTGTCGCAGGCAAGCGTGTTGACCGCTGCGCCATGGAGCTCGTCAAAATATATACGGACAAATAGAATGCTTTAGCATTAAGTCCGCTCTTTGTACCATAGTGGTCAATAAAGATTTTTAAATAAATAAAAAAAAAAAAAACAAATGACACAGATTGAGCTAGCCCCAAAGTAAGTTCGAGACTTATGGGTACTAACTCAACGATAAAATATTACAAATACATATATAAATAAACATCCAAGACCCAGGGTGGTCCCCATTAGGTGGAATGGTTTTAGAAGCGACGAATCGTTCTACACGCAATTCCACCTCGTGGAGGTGGTCGGGGTCAACTGTCTCACGATTAGGAGAGCATTGGCTCTCCAGGCTGTCTGCAAAGCATTCAGCTTTATATCACCGAAAACGATGGAGCCGTCCGGGCTCGTGAGTGGAGGAGTGGACCAAACCGTATCAGTCTTGTGTTAACATTTCATTGATTTATAGTAGAAATTGCCATAAGGCTGAATGTGTTTAGATGCTTTTATCAATATTTTTGTAAGTTGGCAATACAGCTTTTTTGACATTGACTGACATTACTTTTCGGCGCCGAACGGAACGGAGACTATAGGCGTCGGTTATAATAAGTACTTGTTTTTATTGGATTGATATTGATATACTGTGGCAAAGAATTATTTGTGAGCACGGTGATATAATTGTCCAAGTAATAAATAGCTGGCACTAATATGAGTCGTTTCAATACTTGAGACTTTTGGCAACGCGCCAGTACCTAAGCTTGGTGAGAGGTCCTCTCGGAGAGATCGCACCAGCGTTCGTCCCTCATTTCTGCGATGCGCTCCTTGACTCACCGTTGCAAGCAGCGAAGGTGGTCTCGGGCAGGATAAAGACGTGATAATATAAATAAGTAAATATAAATAAATATATATATATGGACATATCACACAAATTGAGCTAGCCCCACAGTAAGTTGTAAATGTATGTATTTATTTAGTGATCAACTGGTCACTCTCCCTCTGACTTTCATATATTGCCACTATAGTTGCAAGGTTTCGGACTTATTTTATTTAACGATTAACTAATTATTGTTTTCCATTTATTGCTAGCTACGAATAAATATTGCTAGTCCATAATCGGGAGTCGCATTGATAACAATAATTAATTGTAACTCTAGTATAGTCCGTAATCTAATTGGCTTAATTTCTAATTGAATTTCGTCGAAATTTTCCTTTGGAAATTTTCAGTTACAGACTACACTAATCAACTACACTTCAAGGTAAGTAAATAAAATAAAAATTATAATAAAAAGATAGGTATCATACATACCTTGAAATCTCACTAGGCGGGTATTGTTCAAGTTTCTTTCTCAACTTGTCCACATCTATTTTTTCTATGTCTATGGTTACTTTAGCGGCCATATTTGGCTGAGTGGAGAGGGTAAGTCCTGAGTCAATTGTTGGGATTTTGAATAGATCTTGTATATTAGGATACTCATCATCAATTGCCGAGCAGTACCCTTGTGACACTGTAAATGACATAACCAAGTTTTAGTTTCTATTGCCCAATTGGGGTGGCGGCGCAAAGCTAATACGGTAGATGATTTTCTTTTTTTTTCGTTTAGGGTTCACCTAGGCACACTAGCGACTCTGCGACCAAGCGTGGCCGTGGCGCTTGGCGCGGCATCGGTGGGGCCGCAGGGGAAGAGGAGTGTTGGTATGGCGATGCGCCGCTCTCCCTATCCTCTGCGGCCGATTTGGAGATGGCCTTGATCAGTCTCTGCTGCGCCGTGATCTGTGGTCCGAGGCGGCGGAGACTGATCAAGGCAAAAGTAAGGGGCAGTTGGGTGGCGGAGGCGGGACTTTGTCACTTGACAGATGGCTCTCGAGTTGGAGGAGCGTGCTCGGGTGTCAGGCACGTCCTTCGGGGGCGGGTTGTCGCGGCCAGGGGCCTATGAGCCCTTGATCGCGATAGCCCGCCCGGTGTAGGTGGCAGCTCCGATTCCTCTGCTGTCACTTTGTGACTAAGAGGGAGTCGTGAGCGTGCCTTGGAGGGGTCGCTAAGCGCGACCACCGCGCCGGGGCTGTGGAGCGAGAGTAGCACACGCCCCCGGCACATAGCGGCTCAGTAGTGACACCGTGGAGTTTAGGCACACTAGCGACGCCAATAATTTTATTCCTACTTACTTAACATTATGAGATATTATGAGAATCAATCATTAAGAGAAATAGTGATTACCGCCAAAAACGGCCGTTTTTGGCGGTAATCTGATTCTCATAATTCTCGCTGATTCTGATTATCAGAATCACCGAGATTTATGACATGATTCATCATGATTCCAAAAATACTTCAGGTTATTTACTAAGGCTTATATGATTTACATTCTTGAATTTCTTTCTATTTGTAAAGTATTAGGAATAAAATTATTGGCGTCGCTAGTGTGCCTAGGTGGGGCCTTAAGCTATGGAAAGTCCTCCCAAAAAAAGACACATCCGTGAAAAAAAAGCCACACTAAGCCAAAAACTCTTATTAGATATCACAGTTTTAAAAGCACATTTTTTGGCCGATACTAATACGGGGCACAGAACATGCTTGTGGATCGTTACGTCACGGTTTTGTAATTTGTATGGGACGTGTGGGGACGCATGAGAAATTTGTTTGACACCTATATTAAATACTAGCGTTCGCCCGCGACTCCGCCCGCGTGATATATAACCCTTCTCAGTACCCTAACCTATATGTATGCAAAATTTCATGATGATCGATTCAGTAGATTCGGCGTGAAAGAGTAACAAACAAATAAACAAACTTCTCTCGAATTTATAATATTAAGTTAGGATTAGGATTGCGTTTACTGTAATGGCCTAATAACAAAAATTGCTTTAATTTTTGTGAAATATTATGGTAATATTTATTTTTACTTTTTACATTACTTTTATACTTTGACACCTGACGCCTTAGAACATTAAGAGCGTATACTAGCAGTATTTTTTCAATATGGTTTCCATACAAATGTATTTCTCTATTTTCTCGCCGAAAACTGATTCTAGAGCCACAATTCTTTTTTCATAAAATCTAGTACTAAAATAGGAATGCCCCTATTTTTTATTTGTTCGTGTGTTCTAAATCGAAAAATGGTGTTCTCAACCTAACAATATTTTTTAAAACCTATCTAACAATACCCAACACGATGGGTTTGTATAAAAAAAAATATTACTCCCTCTTAAGTAAAGAGGGAGTAATATTTTTGTTTTGATTAATGGGAGCTACCATAAAAAAAAATTTTTTTTCAAGGTTTTCTTCTACCACTTTTTTGACATGATTATATACATACCCTACCCATACCAAATTACAGCCTTCTAGTACATAAAGTCTCTGAGTAAAACCGCGGACGGACAGACAGACAGACATGGCGAAACTATAAGGGTTTCTAGTTTACTACGGAACCCTAAAAATGATTCTTACGAATTGAGAACCTCCTCCTGAAATTCAAAAGCTGAGTCTACAAGAAAACTATGTTATTATTGAACCAGCTCACAAAATTTCACAAGGATCGGTTAAGTTATGCGACCTTTTATAGGGGAACAGCCGGACAGACATACAAAGAGCTTAGAAACAAGACGTCTCGTATCCCTCGGTTAAACATTACGGGCGCGAATTTTTCGATTTCGAAAACCTTAAACAGTGTTACTAAGTATACAATTTTAAATGTACCAGAAAACGAATAAAAATTTTTTTCGTTCTTTTTCTTTCCAAAATGTCACTTAAACAAAAATATTTTCAAAAATGTAATAACTACCACCTCCTATATTTTATTTTACATAATTGATTATTTTTTCAGATTAAAAAAAATAATATTAAATCAATTTAATTTTACAAATCCATTTCAATTTTACTGCTACAATATCCCTAAAATGGTGTTTTCTCTTTTTTCAAAAATAATTTGCTCTCCCTCGCGTATCCCGTATCCAAGAGGTTTCCGCCAAAACATCTCTATGTTCAATATCCTTATCCTAATCCTAACTTCCTAACTTATATTATAAATGCGAAAGTGAGTTTGTTTGTTTGTTACGCTTTCACGCCATATCTACTAAACCGATCATCATGAAATTTTGCATACACATAGGTTAGGGTACCGAGAAGGACATAGGCTGTATGTTACGCGAGGGAAGCCGCGGGTAACAGCTAGTAAATAATAAAAAATACTAGTACCTACCATATAAAAACACTACAGTATATATCCATAATATTAATCTACAATGAAAACAATACTTACAAATAACGAAAATAATTAATTTGCTAAAAAATATTACTATACATTCCATTTTGCTATACCATTTCTTTATTGTAAACACTACAGTTTTTTTACTTGTCTCTAATGTTTGCTACGTGTCATTAATATTTGCTATCTGTATAATTACTGATTACAAAACGAAATAGGTATGCATTAGAAATTGGTGAAGTCTGAATTGGATTTGCACACGAAGGGTCCCGTACGTACCATTATACTAATGAGAATAAACACGTTTGTTTTATCGGAGCCCCTTTACATACATATTAGGTATCACGTCTCTGTCCCTTGCGAGGTAGGCAGAGCCCAAGGTCATATAAACCTTAAGAGCGTATACTAGCAGTATTTTTTCAATATGGTTTCCATTCAAATGTATTACTCTATTTTCTCGCTGAAAATTGATTCTAGAGCCACAATTCTTTTTCCATAAAATCTAGTACTAAAATAGGAATCCGAATGCCCCTATTTTTTATTTTTTCCAACAAAAATGTTTTTGTACATTTTTTTTTTCTTTTAAACGGGTTTTTAGAAAAAAAATAAAACATAGGGACATACCTATTTTAGTAATAGATTGTATGTAAAAAGAATTATGCCTCTAGAAGCATTTTTCAGCTAGAAAATAGAGAAATACATTTGTATGGAAAACGCACTGCTAGTATACCCTCTTAAGGCCACGTTTAGCGTTTTAAGGACGTTATTGATTACCGCCTAAATTTGGCGGTAATCAGTAATTCTATTAAGAGCGTATACTGGCAGTATTTGTTCAATATATGGTTTCCATACAAATGTATTTCTCTATTTTCTCGCTGAACACTGATTCTAGAGCCACAATTATTTTTTCATAAAATCTAGTACTGTAAGGGGTTGATGAGCGGGGCGACAAATCAGAGATGGCGTAGGGTGATGATTTGCCTTGGTCTCAGTCTCACACAGGACTGAAACACCTACAATGTAGGTGTTTCAGTCCTGTGTGAGACTGAGACCCACGACGTGGATGCTCAATAGGCTCTGTAACAATTATATAGGTAACTAACAGTTATTTAGATTCAGTCCTGTGGGAGACCCACTACGTGGATGCTCTAGGCACTGAACGTTATCCTAGGTGCTATAGGACTATTCGAATCATGTTGATTGTTGATTGATTGATTGCCAATCCGTAATTCCTCCGAGAGGTAATTGACTGCGAAAAAATAACGATAGCGCGTTCTATCATACACACAGCGTCATCTGTTGGTAGGTTGAGGAACTACATACGTGTAGTTAATTTGGTGTGTTACAGTACTACAATGCCCCTATTTTTTAATTTTTCCAAAAAATCTGTTTTTGTACAATTTTTTTTCTTTTAAACAAGTTTTTAGAAAAAATAATACATAGGGACATACCTATTTTAGTACTTAATAGATTGTATGTAAAAAGAATTGTTCCTCTAGAAGCAGTTTTCAGCAAGAAAATAGAGAAATACATTTGTATGGAAAACGCACTGCTAGTATACCCTCTTAATGACTGATTCTCATAATATTAAGCCATGATTTCAAAAATACCTAAGGGTTTTTACTGAGGCTTATATGATTTACATTCTTGAACTTCTTTCTATTTATAAAGTATTAGGAATAAAATTATTGGCGTCGCTAATGTGCCTAGTGTGGGCCATTAACTTGCATATCATCAGTTTTATCGGTTTACATTCTCACATGAGATGCTTTGGGACCTGGGGTCCGGGAGCTAGGGGTTAGCCCGGGCCCTGAAATAATTGTGTAATAAATTGATGCCTCTGAATAGGGCATCGAGAACCGATCATTATTTTCAAAAACCGGCCAAGTGCGTGTCGGGTCACGCGCAGTATAGGGTTCCGTAGTTGCGAATGACAACTTTGAGTACACACTGTTTACACTCGCACCTCACAGTTTAACGACCAAAAACATCTAACAATAAAGATTGTATGAAATTTTACATTTTCCAGTACATTTTATAAGTTGGTTGCCTATAACTTTTTAGTTTGTACTTAGTACTTAGCTCTGATAGTTTTCCTTTCAACTTCAGTATATATACTACTGCTGTAATTTTTTTCACGTATCTATATATAACCGTTTAGGAGATAGAGGGGGGGGGGACACGTACCTCTAACAAAAATTTGCACTTTAAAACCAAATATTTCGGAAACGGATCCCTAAATCGAAAAATGGTGTTCTCAACCTCACAATATTTTTCAAAGACCTTTTTAACGATACCCCACAAGATGGGTAAGTAGAGAAAAAAAAATGACTCCCCCACTTTACTTGTATGGGAGCTACCCTTTGCTTTGATTAATATACATACTCATACCAAATTACAGCTTTCTAGTACTTATAGTCTCTGAGTAAAACCGCGGACGGACAGACAGACAGACAGACAGACAGACAGACATGGCGAAACTATAAGGGTTCCTAGTTTACTACGGAACCCTAAAAACCAGGTTTTCGGTTCCGAACACTAACAAGAATCGGTTACCCGGTTGTTTGGGTTCTTCCGATTTTTTTATGAAAATGGGTAAGAAATAAGGAACGTAGTAAAACTAGTAAAATAATTGTGAAGAGATCATAAAATCAGACATTTCGTTGCAAATCGCTGTTGGTCAGGTCCAGTTTGAATCTTCCCCTCCCAACCCTGCACTATGTAAAATACAACTCACGACCGTTTCATGGTCTGGACGCGTTTCGTGCTATTGCTTCCAACCACGTCATTTACCTATTACCAACAGACAGATATTTATAAAGACAGATATATTACAACAACGAATTTACATAAAGAGCCTAAAAATATCATGCATTAATTTTTATTATTACTAAATTTTTAAAAATCTATTTAAAAATGGTAAGAACCGGAAGAACCAAAAAGCTGGGCATTGATATTTTTTTCTTTCTTCTTTTTAATTATGGCTTTCACCGAGATTTCAGTGATTCTGCCAATGTCCAGTATAATGAGATACTAAGTATCGGTGTTGTACGGTATGTGGCATCAAAGATGGCGTATGTTCTTTGGCAGCCTCGTGGGAGATTTTGGCGACAAATCTATACGAGTCCATTTAACAGTCTACTTTAACTATTTCACAAATTGTTCTCGAGCACGAGCATTTATAACACCAAACTACACCAATTTCATATTATAAAGTCCACTTAAATCAATTTGCAAAATTGTATAAGGCAAACAACAACTGAACCCCTTGACTTCCCACCAAAAACATACATATATATATATATATGTATGTTTATTTATGTTATGATATATTAATATTTATGTAGGTATGTATATATATCTCAATTCTAATAACTAATTAAATATAACAACTTTTTTTTTGTCGTATGTATAATAAATAACATGTTTTATTATCTATAATATTTTTAAGTCAAACTTAATAATTGTTTCTTACATCTGTCTTTACAACTTGCACCCCTACTATCAACTTTTCACCACATCCCTAGGGTAAAACTGGTAGACAATGCTTAGCATTAAGTTTGTCGGGTCCTACTCACCCAGCTAGTAAGAGTAGGCCCAACATGAATATGAATGAAGGTATTAATGCTCAGCGGAGAGAGAGAACACAACACAACTCAGATAACGGATTTTATTAAGTTTCACACAGGCGTTACACAGTTAGTAGTAGTGAATACAATTAGTAAAATAATATTTATTATAGGCGAGTGCCTGTAAGCTAGGGTCGAGAGATCACGACCAAGGAAGAGAATGGAATGAAATGAGTGATGAGGAAGGACTGTGAAGAAGATTTGAAAATGGAATTTGGAATTTAATTTGGAATTTAAAATGAATTTCGAAATAAAAGTGGACAGGATGATGATGATTGGGAAATGAGGTGAAAAGCAAGATGCAGCATGAAGGTTATCCATGCGCATCGTTACAATACCGGGGGGGCCGGGGTAAAAAAAAAAAAAAAAATTTTTTTTTTTAAGAAATAGAAGATAAAATAATTAAAATAAGTGTGTACTTAAATAAAAATAATGATAAATGTGTGAAAAAATTTTGTGATGAGTGTGGAATGTACAGTGTGTATTTACAATAAGTGTGTTTCCGACTTTCATTCATCACTCATTCATTCACTTACCATTCAACCTCTGTGACAGTCTTAAGTTTTCAAACTTGAAACATCATTCAAATTAGAGAAATTATATTTTATTGTACAATTTCTCATGAAACCACTTATTTGCTTAGTGAAGGCTTATTTTATTAGTCACAACCCGCTAAATAATTAATTGGCAGCTAGGCTTATTTACCGTGTTGCCGACCGCACGATGATATTATTTACAAGTTTTTATAAATAAAGCATTCGCGTTTACGCGATAAAGTTAAGAAAAATAATATTTAATGTTAATTACGTAAGGTAATAAGCATTAAGTGCTTATAAGAAAGGTACGATAAGGGCTTATTTTATGTGTTATCAACCGCACATAAAGATTATTAGTTAATTGTCATTAGAGGCTTATTTAATGAGTTGACTACCGCTCAAAAAATTAAAGGGGTAAAAGAAGAAAAGAAAATAGAATAGTAATAATTAATAAAGATGATCAAATTATAGGTTGACATCCGTCAATGTTAATGGGACCTAGAAATAATGAAATGAATATAAAATAAAATTAAGACTAAATTGGAAATAAACAAGTTTTTTATCAAAGAAAAGTTAAAAAAAATAAATAAAAGGAATAGATGGTTTGATGTTTCATTTAATAACATCAGAAGAAAGGTAAGAATTTAATTTAGGGATGGGTTTAATGTCTTTGATATGCCAACGACCGAGACTTTTGTTATCAGTGTCAATAAGGTCGTAAACTAAAGGAGATACTTTATTTGCTACATAGCATTTAACGAATTTAGGTGCTAATTTAGCACAAAAATGTTTATTTGATGAGCTGATAGGGTAATTGCGTTTCCATACAACATCACCTTTATTAAATTCAAAATGTTGATGATGTTTATTGTAATAAGTTGCGTTACTATCATGTGCTTTAAATAACCGAGATTGAACTTCGGAAAATACTGGAATTAAATTACCTATATTTTCAGCATACATATCCCTAGGACTGAAAATTAAGTCATCGCACGTATCTTTATTGGAAAAAATAGAGCCACAAGTACTTAGTTCCCTACCGAAAACTAAAAATGCGGGTGTAAATTTAGTTACTTCATTTACAGCTGTATTCATTGCGAATTGAATTTTATGTAAATGAAGATCCCAAGTACGATGATCATCGTCAACAAAAGAAGCTACTGCTGTAATTATAGTTTTATTATAGCGTTCTACTGTGTTTACTTGAGGGCAATAGCGCGGTGTGTAGTATAATTTAGGTATTTTATAAAACTTAAATAAATCCGTAAGTTCTGAGCTTATCATTTGAGGACCGTTATCTAAGATTATAGTTTCAGGAATACCGTAATTCATGAAAACTAAATTTTCAAGAATATGTTTTATAATTGCTGAAGTTGCTCGTTTGATGGGATAAAGTAGACAATATTTTGAAAAACAGCAAGTTACAACTAGAATAAATCGGTTAAGTTTACGAGTTATTGGTAATGGTCCTATTAAATCCATTGACAAACATTGGAATGGACGCGAACAATTTTTAGGTTTTCCCATAAGACCTATAGTATTTTGATTTTGATGTTTATAGGCTAGGCATGTGTCACATTTAGAAATAAATGTTGCAATGTCTTTATACATTCCTGGCCAGAAGTAATTATTTTTTACGCGATGGTAAGTTTTAAATGATCCAAAGTGAGCCGAGGTGGGGTTAGAATGATTTTCTATAATTATAGATTCTCTGAATTCAGATGGGATAACTAATTTCCAGCTGAATTCTGAATGCAAGGGTGTATTAGACCGAGCATATTTAAAAAGTTTACCGTCTTTAATCAAATAATCAGGAGTAGAAGTAGGATTAGTTTTACATTTATTAAAAATTGAGTTATACCATTCATCTTTAGTTTGCGAAGTGAAATTTATCGTATTTATTTGTTTTATACGAGATAATGTATCCGGTACAACGTGTTCTGAACCGCGTTTATGTTTTATTTCGAAGTTAAACATCGATAGACGAATACTCCAGCGAGCAAGTCTACCGGTAGGGTTGTCAAGATGAAGAAACCATTGTAAGGCTGAATGATCAGTGTAAATTGTGAACTTTTGGCCGTTATCTAAATAACAACGCCAATGTTCAAGTGCGGTTATTACACTGAGAAGTTCACGTTCAGTAATAGAATAATTTCTTTGGGGACCTGTAAGCGATTTGCTCATATAAGCTATGGGCTTTTCGATGCCATCATAATCTTGGGTAAGCATTGCACCAATGCCATATGATGAAGCATCGCAATGAACTGCAAATGGTTTTGTAAAATCTGGACAAGCGAGAATGGGAGTACTGACAAGTGCTTGTTTAATAGCATTGAAAGCATTTTCGGCTTCTGAAGACCATTTAAAAGGAGGAGCTTTTTTACTAGTAGAAGTAAGTTTGGTAAGGGGAGCTGCAAGTGTACTAAGATTTGGTACGAAACGTCGATACCAGCTTGCAGTACCAAGAAATCTTTTGACCTCTCTAGCCGATTTAGGGGGCTGAATGTCCAGTATAGCTTGGACTTTTTTGCTATCAGTATGGAGACCTTGTTCGTCTATAACGTAACCCAAATATTTTAATTCATTACGGAAGAATGAGCATTTTGGGAAGTTAATTGTAATATTAGCCTGAGCTAATTTTTTATAAACTTTATTAAGGAGCTCAACGTGTTTATCAAACGTAGTTGTAGCAATGACTATGTCATCTAAATAACAGAAAACAGAGTTGTCTAGCATGATATCTGATAATAGATTATCGACAAATCTCTGTTGTGTAGCTGGGGCGTTAGTTAACCCGAATGGCATTACTTTAAATTGAAACATGCCTTTATTTTTAACATAGAATGAACATTTTGGGCGATCCTCTTTTTTTAATGGAATTTCCCAAAAAGCTTTTGCAATATCAATAGAAGATAAATATTTAGAATCTTTTAAATTATCGAGTATATCAGAAATTATTGGTAATTTATAAGCATCTTTTTTTGTAATATCATTTAATTTACGGCTATCAATACAAAATCGCCAAGTGCCATCTTTTTTAGGTGTTATTATTACAGGATTGAGCCATGGGCTTTCACACGGTTCAATAACATCTAGCTTTAACATCTCGTCAACTTCTTTTTTTAACGCCTCTTGTTTTTCAGGCGATAAACGGTACCATCGTTGACGGATAGGAGGGTGATCTCCTGTATCAATATGATGTTCAGCTAAATGTGTTTTACCTAATGGTTTAATTTCGGTAGAAATATTTTTGAATTGGTTAATAATGGCATCAGCTAAAACGCGTTGTGTTTCGTTTAGGGTTTGATAAGTATTTAAATGTGAAGTTGAGTTATTTATTACGAAAGATGTATTTTTGTTAAGTTTAGAAAAAGTAACGTTATTAAGTAAGTTAGGAGCAATGTTAAAAGTTTTCCAAAAGTTAATACCTAATATAAAAGATTCGGTAATTTCGGGTATTACATGAGCAGTTATTACAGAAAAATTATTATTATAAACTATTGGTAGCGAAATAGTACCAATAGACGATATTGATTGGCCATTTGCCACAGAACCACGAATGGTTTGATTTTTATTTAAAGTAAAACCATGCTTTAATAAAATTAAATGTGCATTATTACCGAGGATAGTTATCGCACTACCACTATCTAATAATCCGTTTAAATATAATTCATTTACTTTTATTTGCAAATAAGGACGTTCTAAGTCTGCTTTGTTTTTAAAGAGGAGAGTACTAACTTTATATGAGGTAAAGAAAATTTTTAAAGTTTTTAACCAGTTATTCCAGTCTTTTTTATCAAAATTAAGTTTATTTTTAGAATTAGTATCATTTATGTGTTTAGTACACTCCTCACTAATTAGTTTTTTGAATTATGTTTTTGACAGTTAGGACAATTTGTAAAAATAAAATCTTTTTTACCACAACGAAAGCAAACTTTTTGTTTATTAGTACAATCATTTAATGAATGTGAATTATTTCTGCAACGCGGACAAGTAAAAGTTATTTGTTTATTTGTATTTATTGAATTTATCGGTGTAAAAGATTGGTTTCTATAAGGAAATTTGGGAATTACAGGTAAGTTATTAGTAGAAGAAGGAAGGTCAGGAATCAAAGGTAAGTTACTAGAAGAAATTGAAGGTTGTGAATTATTATTAACTTGTAACAACCTTTCAGTAAATTTACACGCATCGCTAAGAGCAGCTAATGATGTAAGGTCATTAGGAGAAAGTCTTAAACTGTATTCAGGTTGCAAATTTCTGATTATAGTATTGATTTGCTCTTTTTCAGATAACGGTTCATTTAGTTTATTAAATAAAGTTATCATTTGTGAGAAATATATAACTGACCGTTCATTTTTATTTTGTTTACGATTATCTATAATTTTTCTTAATTTATAATCGTAATCTGTAATTTACAGCAGCTGCTTACTTCTGCATCGGTAGCAACCGATGCAGAAGTAAGCAGCTGCCTCTGTCCACAGCTAACCACCGATGCAGCAGATAGTCCACCGACGCTGAAGATAGTCCACCGACGCTGAAGATATGCACCGACGCCGACGATAGCGTACCGACGCTGACGATAGCGTACTGACGCTGGTCACTATCCACCGTCGCGACGCAGGCTTAAGTTAGAGTGGAGGAGTGAGTCTGTCTGTATCCAGCGTCTCTTGACGTAATCACTCTACAGTACTCACGTATAGTTAGGTAGGTATTCCAGGTGTAGGAAGTAGGCAATTTAACACGTACGGGCGCCAATGTCGGGTCCTACTCACCCAGCTAGTAAGAGTAGGCCCAACATGAATATGAATGAAGGTATTAATGCTCAGCGGAGAGAGAGAACACAACACAACTCAGATAACGGATTTTATTAAGTTTCACACAGGCGTTACACAGTTAGTAGTAGTGAATACAATTAGTAAAATAATATTTATTATAGGCGAGTGCCTGTAAGCTAGGGTCGAGAGATCACGCACGACCAAGGAAGAGAATGGAATGAAATGAGTGATGAGGAAGGACTGTGAAGAAGATTTGAAAATGGAATTTGGAATTTAATTTGGAATTTAAAATGAATTTCGAAATAAAAGTGGACAGGATGATGATGATTGGGAAATGAGGTGAAAAGCAAGATGCAGCATGAAGGTTATCCATGCGCATCGTTACAAGTTATTACCTTTTGTACAAATCATTATGATTGTATGTGCAATAAATTAAATAAATAAAAAAAATAAATAAAAACCTCCTGATATTTTAGAACCGGTTCTTTTTGAGACACCCAGAACCGGGAATTCCTGGTTCCGATGCCCTACCTCGGACATCTAAGCGTGTTCTCGGTAACATTCCCGCCTGAAATATAGTAAACTATCATATCTTTGATTGCGTTGATCTACAATTCAAATTGCATGCTGGTTTGGGAGGAATGGAGAAACATAGAATATACCAGCTGCCCCCCTTCCCGCGCAGACCGTAAAAGCCGGTCAAGGATGTGGCGAAAAGCTAAGGAATCAAGTCAATCGGCGATGTGGCTAGCAAACCATTAACGCACACTAACACGCTAAACGTGGCCTTTGGGATGCAATTTTTTTTTTACAGCTTTATCTAAAGTAGGTAGGTATAATATTATTTTAAGTTCAACTGGATGCCCTCTCCTTTCTAAGCAAAAGGGTACAATGTACCATTATGACCTACTCATCTGACAGATAGCTGATGATTACAGATAGACGGATGAACGGACAGACCGTCGGGTAACATAGTAATCTTATAAGGTTCCATTTTTTCCTTTTGGTGAATGGGAACCCAAAAAAGCAAAAACAAGAAGGTATGTAATAAAAAAAGTGATTAATATCTCAATTATTTGATACGTAAAAATCTATAAAAAGAATAAATAAACCACGTACTTACATAATTAATTCACGTGAAAATACTATTATTTTATTATTACTCATTATTTCTATGATAAAATTAATAATTGGCAAACCACACATTAATTATTTACTTTAAAGTAGGTATTGTAGATGATAAATTAAACAATTAAACTATTTACATAAGAAAAGAGAGAGCATAAAAGAGTGAAAAAATAAATAAATTATAATTAGTTTAAAAAACTAAAAAACACGCTTTTAGCACGCTAGTCATGTATTGCATCAGAACTCAGAGCGTGTGCAAAATTTCATCCTAACCTTAGAGTATCAATATAACTATTTATACTCTAAGATCCTAACCTAATCGAAGACCGGGAAGTGAATCAAATTAAAGGCTCCCCCCACAGGCGCGTTATTATAGGTCGATAATATCGCATGCGGTATTGCGATAATGCGTCCCGATTCCTTACACACAGCTGCGTTTTTATCGTCCGATATTTCTTACGAAAGAGCGCCGCGCCGCATGCGGTATTGCGCTAATGCGTCCCGATTCCTTGCACACAGCATTCTAGATCTCATATCGGAATATCGCAGGACGGAGAAACGCAACGTCTTACTTCCATTGCGGCGTTATTATCGCAGCAGTGTGTAACTTCATGGCCGTCCTAATACAAAATGTACTGAAAACAGATATCGCAATAACGCATGCGATATTATCGACCTATAATAACGCGACTGTGTGGGGGAGCCTAATTCCAAGATTTTGTTACATACAAGTGAAGTACAATAAAAGGGTGTTAAAAACACCAAACACAATATTTACAACATAACTTTTAAAAGTCATTTGTGGTCTAACTATACACATTTACAACTTTAAAATCCCTTATCCTAAACTAGCTGGTACCCGCGGCTCCGCCCGCGTAATATATAGCATTGTCCTCCTCAGTACCCTAACCTATGTGTATGCAAAATTTCATGACGATCGGTTCGAGGCGTGAAAGCGTAACAGAGAAACTCACTTTCGCATTTATAATAGTAGTTAGGATTTAGTTTTCAAATGGAATTTTAAAGGGGATAGAAGATCTGTGGCATACCTACCGCCGCCATTTTGTTTTTTTTTCAAAATCGCGACCAACTATGAAACCTTAATAAATCAATAGCTGACATTATTGCAAGCAAAAAATATTAATACAACAACCTCGTAAAGTGTCAGGTTTCCGAGATAATTACCGCCAAAGTTGATCACGTGACATCCATAATTTTAAGCTAGGCTATGTGTTGGAATGTATTAAGATGTTAAAAATAATAACTTGAGGACAAATATGTATGTTGCATATCTGGATGTTATTTAAACATGTAAACATTTAATAAAATCTACTTTTAGAACTTAATAACTTTTGCGACCGTCTAACCTTGTGTGAATGTAGTATCTTCATTTGATTTAACTATCAATATAGCAGTGTTAATTTAAAAAAAGGATAAATATGTAAAACAATGTAATGTTATACATAAGATAGGAATTAATCATACAGACTAGTACCATTGACAATACTCGTTACATTCATATTGTGGGATGGTTCTGTGGTTACTACAATTTATACTTTTTTGCACTTCTTTCGTCGGGTAATCTCCACGAACGACTGATTATTTCGCCAGCACGCAGCGGTGATAATCCCTATACATGAGAATTCGAGCACCGGTGACCTTGAACTGGGCCGTAACCGTAGGTTTGACAACGCGTAGGTAGTCACGGGGTCACCAATTATGGCGAGTGTGTAAATTAAACCATTGAGACTGATACCAGGAATAAAGTGAAGTCTTTATTAGAAACGCTAACTTATATACTAAGGAAATAAATATATATATCGCATTGGTAGGGAAGATCGCTGATTTAGGAATACGTGTATATTCTTACGTGATGTACGTGTCTCGCTAAATTAACAATATTTAAACACTTCCTACAGGTACATCACGTTCGTATTCCTAAGGTCGCAATACTACTCACTACTCCCTTCGTGCCTGCGGTGCGAGCCGCGCGAGATACGGACACAACACAAACAGCCCTCTCGACCGAGCCAATTCCGTGGTGGCAGAGAATATATACACAGCACGAAAAGAAACGACATTAAAGCATGCGTGCACGTAAAACCGCTTACGGCTATGTGTGGGTTCTAAACGTGTGCGGGGGCAGCGAGAGGCGCGCGGAGCGTGGATGGTCCGCCACGGAACTGACTTATTTGAAGGTTGTCCGTGTTGCGTCTCTCGCACGACTCGTACGCAAGTAAGTAGCGAGTTACTTCATTCGTAGGTAGCGAGTAATTACCTACCCGTTTTTAAGCAATAATGGCAAAAGCATACCCCGTGGTGGGACTGATTGTTGTGTTTATGTCTGTGGCAATAATCAAAAATTAAAATAAAGATAAAAGCTTTTCTCATTGCCTAGCGAATCGGAAAAGTAAGTACCTATTATACCTATTTATTTTCTATTACCTAGTAGTAAGTGCAGGGTAGGTAGGTGCCTAACCGTCCGTTTTACACGTAGTAAATCCCTTTTACGTTTAACATTAATAAGCTGCGTACTTCAAAGTAGGTATGTACTCATACATAATATCACTATAATCATTCATCAATGTGTGTCTTATTGAGGAAAAAAAATAAAAAGACTTATCTTCCATAATTATTTACAATACCTACTCATTTCAATGATTATAAAATACTAACTAGAGCCTGCGACTTTGTCCGGATAATTTCCTATTGTTAATATCTCATGTTCTTAGTAAGCACCTAAATAACTTTGTCGTTTTACATGATGGTGCTGCCTACTTCAAAGTAGGTATGTACTCATGTTATTAGTATCATCACTCCTGTCCCAGTTTGAATGTCAATTAAGTACTAAAATATTTTATGAATATTTACCCATTATTATTCCAAATATACGGGTTCATAGTTGCTATTCACAAAAAAATGGCAATCACGTGGTCAACGTTAACGCTTTATATCTCAGAAACCCACTTTACGAGGGTTGGTGCCTTAATATTTTTTGTTGGTATTGATGCCAGCTCTCGATTTATAATAGTTACACGGCTGGCAGCGATTTTGAAAAAAAATCAAAATGGCGGCGGGTAGGTATGCCACGCTCCATAGTAAAATCTTCGAACCCCTTTATAAGGCACGTTTAATACTAATTACTATAAACTAAAACTAAATTAAAAGTATATTAAACTAGAAAAACAATTAATACATACCTTTCTACTTAATTATACTTATAAAAAAAAATCCAGATCGCATTACCTACCTCGCTGAATGGCTAAACTCAATTTTTGGCCTAAATGCTAACTAGTCCAACAGCTATAGGATGTCAAATTATAGCCTATGTGCCTCGGCCGAGGATCCTCGCATGTGATTAATGGATGTACAAGTGCAGTGCTGTGTATCGCATCTTCTAAGCAAACCTGGAGCTGATCACTGCATTTGAAGCGTTAGACATTTTTGGCTATTTCAACGCGCAGCTTTATGGACTACAATCCATATATATCCCCGAACCAGCGCATCGCAAGTGGCGAGATTCCCATGGGATCATCTTCTGGTGAGACCGTTGTCGAACCAAATATTTCTGTGAAGTTACGAATAAAATAGTTTAACTAATTTTGTTTCCCCATACAAACTCAAGCTCTTTTTCACCCCCTTAGTGGTTTTCATAAGCCCTAGAACACGTTATTGTTTATTTCTAATTGTTAACCTAAAAACCAAGTACCTATCAGGCTTCTAGCTCTAAATATGACTGACTTCCATACAATATTTTAACTCCTTTTTCACCCACTTAGGGGACGAATTCACAAAAATCCTTCCTTAGCGAATGCCTGCGTCATTACAACTATCTGTATGCCAAATTTGTTCAGAGGTTGATTGATGAGTCAGTCAGGTTTGCCTTTTATATATTTATACAATGTTGTATAGTTTTGAGTGGCGCCATCTATGCGAGTCTCTGAGAACAAATCGTACGATTAAGAGTCGCCTGGGCAAAGGGGGCAAAATTAAGCATCCAATCAATTAATCTCATCTCATTATAATCTACGTACGTTCCTATACAGTTTGGTTAAATTATCAAATGTTTGAGAATTATACGCCTCTCAAGATTTCCATATAAATTTGAAAAGCCTTGTAATTCTCAAACCATTGGTATTTTTACCAAGCTGTATAGGAACGTACGTAGATTATAATGAGATTAATTGATTAAATGCTTAATCTTACTCCAAAATTATCAAATATTGCCACAATTGCCTTTTTCCGTTTGTATGGAGACATGCGCTTCCAGGCGACTCTTAAGGCGTTGAGACCACATGCTTACAGCAAATCTTATTGCATAAATATCATTGAGGTAAGGTAATGTTACAAGGAAGTGACAAAAAATTTTTGGCCGCTAAAAAATACAACGACGCCACTAGTCCATACAAAAGTACCCAAACCCAACAAGAATATTATATAACACACTATTATTTCAAAATGTTAATTATTATTAAGGTGAAATGAGTTCACACACTAGCGCCACCCAGCAATTAATTCATTTACTCCTAACTCAAATCAAATTTAAAAAATTTAATAGCTGATTGCCCTAGTAAATTACTTCTAGTAAACTTTTTGTTACTTTTCATACATATTACTAGAGACCGGATTATATGCAACTTAAAAAGCTTGTTATATGCATGAAAAATGCTCGAAATATGCACGAAAATTGGCAGAATATGCGAAATTAAATGATAAATGTTAGGAAACCCCAAAAAAAAAGATAAAAGTAAGTATAACTAAGTAAGTAATATCATATTACAATCTAAGTTTAAGAGAACGAATTTTTACCGCCAAAAGTGGCCGCTATTGGCGTTAAAAATTCGTTCTCTTAATTCATCAAGTGAAAAAATAGTAAAAACTTGTACCAATAATACTACAAGTAATTTACAAGGGCATTCAGCTATTAGATTTTTTAAATTTGATATGATTTAGGACTTATAGAATTAATTGCTGGGTGGCGCTAGTGTGTGAACTCACTTCGCCTTAATAATCACTGTTTAATTTAACAAATAATTAAAGGGCTCGTTATAGGGATCTTAATATATACATACATACATACTTACTATCAAGTCCTTCTTCCTGGTGGGGTAGCCAAAGCCCTGGTCTATAAGACCTAAAGGCCACGTTAAGCATGTTGGTGGGCTTGTAGGTGGATAACGGAATCAAAATACTGATGGGTTGCTAGCCGCCTCGCCTATTGACATGATTCCTCTCGGCCCATTTCGTCAATCGGCTTTTACGATCTGCACGGGAAGAGAAGCAGCTGGTACATTCTACGTTTTTCTTTTTGTTTTTGTTGTAAAATAAATAGTTTTGAATCTATTCATGACAAGAAGACGAACGTTGACCATTCTCTCCTTGATAAGCGAAACTACTGAGCCCAAAAATTTGAAAAAAAAATACACGAAATATCGTTCATTTTTTGTAGATAACAGGAAAACCTATAAGAATCCTATAAATTCGGAATATCGAACCTATGTACCCCTCGTATAGACTACTGGCGAGTTAAGAGGGCCCTGGACGCGCATGTCTCCATACAACCGGAAATAAGGAATTGTACATACATACATACATATTATCACGCCTCTTTCCCATAGGGGTAGGCAGAAACTATGGATTTCCACTTGCTACAAAATTGTCGCAATGTTTAATAATTTTGGAGTAAAACTAAGCATACAATCAATAAATCTCATTATAATCTACGTACGTTCCTATATAGCTTGGTTAAAATATCAATGGTTTGAATGATTATCAATGGTTGGTTTCATAATAAGCCCCTTAAAATGTTTATGGCAATGTTGAGAGGCTTATAATTATCAAACCATTGATAATTTTACCAAGCTGTATAGGAACGTACGTAGATTATAATGAGATTGATTCAATGAATACTTAATTTTACTCCAAAATTATCAAATATTGTTACAATTCCTTATTTCCGTTTGTATGGAGACATGCGCGTCCAGGGCCCTTTTAAGCACCTCGCAAAGGAGGCGTCACATGATGCTTAAAATAATTTCGTAAGTTTTTGCCACTGGCTGCTTTTTAGGGTTCCGTAGTAAACTAGGAACCCTTATAGTTTCACCGAGTCTGTCTGTCCGTCCGCGGTTTTACTCAGAGACTATAAGTACTAAATATATATAATAAGTACTAGAAAGCTGTAATTTGGTATGGGTATTTATACTTATCATGCTAAAAAAGTATTAGAAAAAAATCATGAAAAATTTTTTTTTACGGTAGCTCCCATACAAGTAAAGAGGGAGTCATATTTTTTTTTTATACAAACCCATCGTGTTGGGTATCGTTAAATAGGTCTTTGAAAAATATTGTGAAGTTGAGAACACCATTTTTCAATTTAGGGATCCGTTTCCGAAATATGTGGTTTTAAAGTGCAAATTTTTGTTACAGGTAAGTGTCCCCCCCCCACCCCCCTCTTTCTGCTAAACGGTTATATAATATGGATACGTGAAAAAAATTACAGCAGTAGTATATATACTGAAGCTGAAAGGAAAACTATCAGAGCTGAGTACTAAATACAAACTAAAAAGTTATAGGCAACCAAGTTATAAAATGAACAGGAAAATTTAAAATTTCATACAATTTTCATTGTTAGATGTTTTTGGTCGTTAAATTGTGAGGTGCGAGTGTGAATTCAAAGTTGTCATTCGCAACTACGGAACCCTACACAGCGCGTGGCCCAACACGCACTTGGCCGGTTTTTTATTATCTTTATTTATTTAGGAGCGTTTGTCTCTTTGACATGGCAGCTCCATCGATACAAAATCGTTACAACATAACATTTTACAAATACAAATACAAACATATAATTATATACTATACACCTTATTCTATAATTAAATTTCCAGTAGATACTTGTGTAGTTTACTGGCCGTACTCCACTAAACTACACAGATACAAGGTGGCGTCAGAATTAGGGCTGCTCTCGTAGGGCTGCTCAGAATACTCTGACTGAACATACCCTATGTACGAGTATAGTTGCTGGCTACTTTCCAAGCACTATCTTTACTTAGGGAAGAGTTGAAAACACAACATAACTTTTTAAAACATTTAATTATTCATTAGCCTTGGGATTGCGATAGTAATCAAACTTAGCCGGTTTTTGATAAACTCTTCGAATATAGCGTTCTAAGTCGACAAGGTCAATGTCGTAACGAACAGTCTGAAAAGAAGAGAAAAGGTTTTGGTATGAAAGCGGAATTTTTTAAAACTGGGCTGAAAAAGTGGGATGTAACCGGAAAGCCCCAATATTTAGGTATTCGGTGCATCCACAGGTGCATCAAATCAAGTTAATGTATATTATGTTGGTATTATGCGCCGTGGCGTCTTTCCATCATCATCGGTACGAAACTAATCACGTATAAGTAGATTGGAAACAACTTTTTTTCTAAGTTCTTCCAATCCATACAAGACCAGCCGGCCTTTTTACTAACTCCACTCGGATGACAGGTGTCGATGCCTATCAATCTAGGATTTACTGTTACAATGCGGTTTTTGTATTCCAAATAAAAAGTTCGAGCAAGCAAAACCCGCATTGTAACTGGAAATCCTAGATTGATAGGCATCGACACCTGTCATCCGAGTTAGTAAATAAGGGGGCAGTAGTCAAATACTCGCGTATACTTCGTACTGTCTTAGGAAAAATATCTAATTCCATAATATACAGCGCCATTACGCATACGGTCTAGTCGTGTATGTATCGTAATAACCGCGCGAAACTCTCGATGACAAATTAAATTATACGCGAGCAGGTGCATGCTAATATATGGCCCATCCAATTCGGAACAGCGCCCGGGGTTGCTTTATCAGCTTAAGCGCTTACAGCACCTACGACCCTCTCTGTACTCTGTACATACATAAATAAACATCCAAGACTCAGATCAATCTGAAAAAGATAATTTCCATCTTGACCTGACCAGGGATCGAACCCGAGACCATCCGTGTCACAGGCCGACGTGTTGGCCGCTGCGCCACGGAGCTCGTCAAAGAAAGTCGTCGTACATACATAATCTCCATGTTCATAAGTGATAATTTAATAATATACAGTTTATCTTGTTTATCATCTGAGCATGGGCTTAAGCGATATGTACTTAATTACTCTATTCTTAAATGCTGTGGCTACTATATCAATATTCTTAACTTCTGACTTGATCAAACAATTAGATTTATGAATATTTGTTCTTTTATGATATCTGTATTCATTTTCAGGGATCTCAATATTACATTTATCACAATCAATATAATTCTGATTACTAGAATTTGCTGTTGCCTTATCATCGAGAAGCAGAACTGTAAAGAAAAAACACCATTTTTATCTTTAATGTTTAATATTATATTATATTAAATTGTATAATGTAAAATATATAACAATAATATATTTTTTATGATTACACGTTTCATGAAGACAATATTATATAAGTGGTTACATTAATTATAATGAATACATATTAGTTCTTATCAGTAATTAACTGACGTAGAGTTGATTACTCATCCGTGCTAATAAAAACGGGAGAACAGTTTTTGAACTCTGCTCCTGAAGATGTCTCCACGATTTACTTTCAGGCGAAGTCTTGTTTTTAATAGTCACAATCGAATGCCGCCATCACTGGCGTGACGCGTTCTTTCTTATCGCATTGATAAACCTTCAATTCGATGTAGAAGGAAGGTACCTTTCGTCTTCTCATCAGTTTGACGCGAGCAACCGCAAGCGGCTCTCCAACCTCTCCAACCCGTCTGGCCAGCGTGGAGAGTGTAGGCCAAATCCTCTGAATACTCAGGCTAGTATATGGCTCTGGTAGTACAGAGAGGGTCGTGCTCCTGCAGTGGAGACTAGAAAGACCTGATGATGATGATGATGAACCGTAAGCGACGTGTAATATATGAGTAAATAGGTTGCTGTTTTTTACCCGCTTTGTCCAGCGATTCATCCTCGCTGTCACTTCCGTGCTTGCCGTGTGGTTCCCGGCAGAGAAGAATAGGACCACTCCAAATCTTCCCGTGGATATCGTAAAAGGCGACTTAGGAAACTAAAGCTAAACAAAGCTTATAAACATCAAAGAGACCTCTCCAACCCGTCTGGCCAGCGTGGAGAGTGTAGGCCAAATCCTCTTACTGCTCTGGCAGTACAGAGAGGGTCGTGCTCCTGCAGTGGAGACTAATAAAGACCTAATGATGATGATGATGTCACTTCCGAACAGCTCACTCGCGCCGGTAGTCGCGGTTGATTCCACTGATGCAATATTGACGGGGTGAATCTTAACCTTCTTGGTAGATGGTTGAGATGCGTCTAAGTCACAAGATCTTTTCTGGTGACTTTTTTCTTTTGCCGGTTTCACCGTCGCCATCCTCAACTCCTCCGCGGCTCACTCATCATCGGAGGGGAAAAGGTGCTCTGTACGCTTGGGCCTGAAAAGAATTACAATAGAATTAATAAACAAAAAGTATTAGAATTATAGTGTTTTATAAATTGGAAAATTAATCATGGAAAAATCAAAAAGTTAAATGATTGAATTACGAAAATTATGTTTTATTATTTAAGAAGTTAAACATGGAGTGATCTAATAGTTGAAAGATTGAATTACGAAAATTACTTACGTATGTTTCATTAATTGAATAGTTAATCATTTGAGCGATCTAATAGTTGAATCATTGAATTAAGAATACGGTTCTTATTTGTTACATGAATAATTGAATAGTCAATCATGGAATTGTTGCATATTAATATTTATTATATTATTGCAATTTGCATAATATTACTGATGATTATCATCATCATCATGTCGTGCGGGTTCTTGGATGATAGAATAACCTAACAGTGGCGTAGCGTGCCCAAAATTGGGTGTGTGCGAAGTGGCTTTGCGAGGCCCCCCTAGGGTTTGGAGGCCCCCCTTTTTAATTAGTAAGTAAGGTAATGTATAGAAATAAAATCAACATTGCTGACTTACAGTTATAATTTATGTAATACGAGATTCATAAAAAATATTTCTTTTTATTAGATATTAGTAAGTTGACATTGAAGCAGGTATTTTTTGGCCTGACATCTTCACTGAATAAAATTTGAAAACATTGCCAACGAATTCAGGGCCAAGGGTGGCCGTGCCCGTCCCAGTGCCAGGCCATGGGTGACCCTCCCGAGGCCACCCCTGCCCGGAGGCCGAGTGCGGTCGCACACTTCGCACACACCTCGCTACGCCACTGTAACCTAATGAACCCTGGTGTCAGAGTATTTAGATCGCCTTATAGGCCTCTGACATGGTTTTGTGTAACGACTAACGACTATCTCACCGATCGACCGTGACCGGGGACCGACGGCTTAACGTGCCTTCAGACGCATGAATATTTTTTCTTATCAAACAGTCAGGTAATCAGCCTGCAATATCCTAATCAAACTTAAACAACAACGCAAAGGAGCTATTCACGTTGGAATCGAAAACGAATATTTGAATAGAGAAACTGAAATCAAATAATGATCATGTTTAAGGAAAGCGTTGATTACTTACATTTTAAAACTCGGTTTTCTATGGGCGTAGGTTACTCACTTCACGATGCGTAACTCACTAGAACAAGGTTCTTATGATCCAGGCTCAGAATAGGATCCAGGTTTCAACAGGTAAGCACTTAAATAGGGCGAAATCGACGTCATACAGTTTCAAATATGGAATAAGGCACATGTACCTCTTTGCTTTGTCAGAGGATAATTCTACAAGTCGTCCCACATGCCAACGGCCCATTTGGGACGAATTACAGAAAATTAAAATTATTTAAAATTAATTCTGCAATTCGTCCCATGTTTATAAATAGTACAATCTATAGAAAAGTGTAAGTGTAAAAATAATAAACATTGAATTCTTCATAAGAAAATGTAATCATCACCGCTAAAACTTAATGAAATATATATATTGGTTTTGTCTCACTGACCTGTACAAAGCGTCGATAAGGTTTAAAATTCCATACCAAATAATAATGGGACGAATTACAGAATGAAAACATTGTAAATTTTGATTTTCTGCAATTCGTCCCAAATGGGCCTTAGGCATGTGGGACGAGTTGTGGAATTAATCTATCTGTGTTATCCATATTAAGAAGATAAATAAAGGTGTTAGTATATATATCAGGCAGACAGCCCGGATGAAAAGCTTTAGAAGTTCTAGTACCCAGCTAACAAAAAAGTTACTTCTAATTTTCTTAGTGACTGGTACATACTCTATGCCCAAAACTACTGAATCGATTTTGATGAAACTTGTACTGTTTTCTAAGTTTGAATATAGCTAGATAATTGAATTTTTTTAACAACCTCACTTATAGTTTCCGAGATATGCGCGTGCAAACATACAAATATACAAACTCACACACTCGTGAAATTTACTCGCATGTATATAAGCTGATATAACTGTCTAACATATTAAAAAAAACCAGAGCAAAACTTATTGAAAACTTCCAAAGTCAAAGATTTTTATTCAAAATTGGATAATTGTATCTTTTTTTGAACGAACGAAATTAAATAAATAAATACTTGTTAAATATTGTAATCGAAGCCCTTCAGGCACGTAGGGACCGAGTCTGGATTGAGTTTCTTTCGGCGTATTCTTCTCACCAGTGGTCATTACGAAACGCTAGTAGTTTTTTGATTTTGCATAGTAAAAATAATAAAGTAAAAAATATGACGTTCAAAATCCCAACTAATATTATAAATGTGAACGTGAGTTTGTTTGTTACGCTATCACGGTGCAACTACTAAACCGATCATCATGAAATTCGACTAAGTCGCAGACTAATAGGCCTTTTTACTCGCTCCTAGTAATGACTAGGTAGTGTTTTATACCTGTGATGCGATATCAAAGGATCCCTAACCCGGCTCCTCCTAGTATGAATTGGCTACTTGACTCAAAAAATTTTCGTGTCGCTATGTAAAGACCTGCCAAAAATAAAAACAACAGTGACCGAAATACATTTCTAAACAAAAAACTCTTTCAGATATAGAAGTTTTAAAGACACATATTTTTAGACGTTAATTTTTAGACGTGAAAACGCGCTGCTGAAGTGCCTACATATTTGTGACGTCACAACTTTGTATTTTGTATGGGCGGCGTGAGAACTTTGTTTGGTAGCTATACGAAATATTACGTTTGTGGTAATGGTTTCATAACCATTTTGTTACCATATATATAGCACCAAGTTGCTATAAATTTTGCGGACTACAATACAGTTTAAGTGTAATTTAAGATTTTCATACTTTTAAAAATGGTCCTATTCACCCAACTTTAAAGAAGCTTTGAGAACACTTAACGAATCGATATCAAATTAAAAGTGTTTTTTATAGTGTTTTTAGATAGAAATGAGTATCATTGGAAACAAATTTTATATAATCTTAACATTAGGCAAATACCGAATTGTTGAATGAAGCGAATGGTAGATTGAATAGGAAGTAATAAGACTGATCTTACCCTGATTGATGAATACAGTGAATTATATCTGCGGTTTACAAATTCACATATCAGAACCCAACCCATCTTATTTATTTTTTAATATTTTTTTTTTGTATATATGAACATATCACACAAATTGAGCCAGCCCACAGTCAGTTGTGAACTTGTGACGCAGGATACCAACTCATATTTTAAAATACATCCATGACCCAGGTCATACTGAAAAAGATCGTTTTCCATCATGACCTGACCGGGGATCGAACCCGGGAACCCCGTGTCGCAGGCTGGCGTGTTCACGGAGCTCGATCTTGAAGTTGTTCAATAGTAAATATCAGTTTATTGAAATTTTTCTCCATACGTAGGTATATTAACGTCGTAAATCGATATTCAATTCCTTAAATTCAGAGGAGGAATTGGAGTTTTTGGATGTCCTGAATCCAAAAACTCAAATTTTTCCCTACTCGCGTACCCTTAATGCGCGAGTCCGACTCGCGCTTGGCCGATTTTATTTATTTTTTCACGGACCAGCATGAGAGATTCATTTATAATATTTACCTGCTGGTATAACCGCATTGTAGCTCGTAAGCGCCGCAAGGTAAGGTATTTCCAGGTCATGACAGCGGCGTTAACTATTTTCCGCTGCTCGAATAGGATTCTATTCAGTCTGTTGAAAAGATACCCCAACATGTAGCGTTTGTCACCTTTGAACGGCATTCTCATCGTCAAGGCCTCCTTAGTTCTGACTCTAGTGTGCACTAAAAACTGCATAGCGCACATTCCTAACATATCCAGCTTCTCTTCTTCTATATATCCCTGATATTTTCCCCTAGCCTTTTCATCGTCCGAATCGTGAAGTTTGCCACGACGCTTATGATGGGGGGCAAAAGAATTTCTTGGATATCTCTGCTGTCTCCTGGTAGCCATTGCCCGAACCATGTTGTTAGCATCAATGTAGTCTTTAGTATCTGGTAACATAGCCTCGTTTTTGTCTTCCCAATTATCCATTAGATCAAGTGTCTGAAATTTTCTTTTCTTAAGGCGTCTTCTGACGACTGTCAATGGTTCATCCTCTAATTCATCTTCTGGCATTTTCTGTGAACGATTTAGTGGTACTGATAATAAATCACTGAAACTGGAGATGTTGCCAAAGAGTGCGTGTTCCACTTCTTCAGACATCACTGGTTTCTTGAAATACGCTGTAGTTGCAACTATACATAGAGTAAATAGTAATAGTATATTGTATAAAAAAAACCCCATTTCGAAACCAGTATATGCATAGGAAATTTTTAAATATTGAATAGTTGATTAAAATTTCTAATTAGATATAAAATTCCACTGCCTAATTACAGTGGAATTTTTTAAATTGGATATAAAATTATAACTACCGAAGCAATTCTGAATTGAATGAGCCATTTATTTTGATAAGTACCTATTACCTAAATCTTACTTAAGGGGGAACACTAGGCACAGTAGCGACGCCAATCATTTTATTCCTAATACTTTACAAATAGAAAGGAATTCAAGAATATAAACAATACAAGCCTTAGTAAATAACCTGAAGTATTTTTTGAATCAGGTTTATTACTATCGGAATCAGTGAGAATTATGAGAATCTGATTACCGCCAAAAACGGCCGTTTTTGGCGGTTATCACTTTTTCTCTCAATGACTGATTCTCATAATATCAAAACATGATTCCAAAAATACTTCAGGTTATTTACTAAGACTTGTATTGTTTGTATTCTTGAATTTCTTTCTATTTGTAAAGTATTAGAAATAAAATGATTGGCGTCGCTACTGTGCCTAGTGTTCCCCCTTAAGTACTTGTTTAATCGAAATTATGAGGGTATTTTATAGTACCCCTATAATTTCGATTAAAATAGTATTGTATAGTTCTGTGATAGTTCTGTTGCCGGGACGTCTTCGGGATCAGAGGGGGAGAATTGTGGCACATTGAAAATATTCCGCCCCTCGCCCATAGATGGCGCTACGGGTCATAAAACAGATATTAACACGGATCAAGTGAAGGTTTCCGCGGCCGCCCCTAGATAGCGCTAATCTGTTTGATGGAATCCTAGAACGCGCTATCGTAGAAGGATAACGACCTCGAGCTTGTATATCGAGATAGCCGGTGGCTCGCCCAGTAGTCCCCAGCATGGACTGCCCCCGCACAACGTGCACCCACCACCAGCCCCAGTAAATAGCCGGCATATGGAGACTGAAATCTTCCCACTGCAACTCGTACTGGACGACTCGTATTCGATGCCCAAGATTGGGAAGCCATCGAAGAGATATGCCAGGCCATTTACGCCACCGGTGGTGATCCGATCCGCACGATCACCATCCAAGTCTTTTAATTTTAATTTGGCAATGGCCGTGATAAAAAAATACAGATGATTTCTTGTGCTCACTCAAACCTCAAGGCGCGATATTTATACGAACCATGTAGGAATCCGCATTTCATTGTATATCTTATTCATGTTAACTTTGAAAAGGATTTTATCCTAATCCTAATTAACATTTTAAATGCGAAAGTGCGTTTGTTTGTTTATTTATTTGTTTGTATTTGTTACGCTTTCACGCTTTATTTACTGAACCGATCATCATAAAATTTTGCATACAGATAGGTCAGGGTACTGAGAAGGACATAAACTATATATCACGCGGGCGAAGCCGCGGGTAACAACTAGTCCTAACTAATATTCTAAATTCGAAAGTGAGTTTGTCTATTTATTTGTTTGTTACGCTTTCACGCCGAATCTACTGAACCGATCATCATGAAATTTTGCATACATATAGGTTAGGGTACTGAGAAGGACATAGGCTATATATCACGCGGGCGGAGCCGCGGGTAACAGCTAGTATTATATAAATAAAAATATCCTATTCGAAGTTTAACGTATAATGTAATGCGGTTTTTTACATGGTTTCTTGAGGTTCGAGTGAGCACAAGAAATCATTTGTAATTTTTTAATTACGGCCAATGACAGTTTTAAATGAAACGACCCCAAAGAGTGTTTTTACTAAAACCAGCTCACTTGTAAACTTATTAAATACGAAGATCCGGCCGATCCTAAGAACTGAGCGAGTACACATTTAACTATTTTTCTCGGATGTCAGTACCAATTTTAAGATTGGTTTTACAATTGTTGTAGACCTTTTAAAAATTGTTAAATATATACGAGTATTTATTATTTTCTAAAGGCGCGCATGTTTCGTTCCGGAACGCTTTCGTTCCGCATTCGCGGCTGTGTGCTACACAGGCGTAAAGGCGGATTTTCATTAGTCGTTCTGCAGGCCTATTTGCTACCTTTTGACAGCTACGGTGTACATCATTTTCATGGTAACTGCAATATTCATTACGGCTTCGGTATGAATGACTATTGTTATTTAAGATATGAAAACCGTAATGGATGCTAAAGTGACGATCAAATCGTTGTACACCGAGTTAGCAAATCGGCCTGCTGGTCCGCATTTGGGGTGCGAGAGATTTCTGTAATGGCTGGTATACACTTTGATTAGTCAAGTGTTAAGTGTTTAGTGTACTGTTTAGCTAAAAGTGGTGTCCTATACTGTTAAGTATGCGGTGTTTAGTCCATCCCTAAAAACTCACGAACAACAAACACGAGTTTATAAACTAAAGACTTAATAGTACAGTATTATATTGTCTTTGACAGTACTGTCCCGACGTGGTTTAGTGCGTTTAGTAGCAAGTGAGGGGCAAAGGCGGGACGCGCGGGAGGAACTACTCGCAGAAAAATAGAAACTGCTGTAAATACTGTACTTCGCTAAGTACTAAACACTTAACACTAAACAGAGACTGTCCGAACGTGTTTTTTACTAAACACAAAAAGAGCCACTCGCACTAAACACTAATCAAAGTGTATCAAGGCATTACGTATGCCATAGAGAGCCTGCATTCGGGGAGATTTCTGTAAAGCATGCTATTGGGCCCGCATGCGGGGAGCCGTTTCCACTGGTCGTTAGCGCTCGCATAGCCGTCGGTTTTTATACTTACAACTGGTAACATCGCAGAAATTGTTTTATTTGTTGTTTTTCGCGCTCCGTGTCAGAAGTACTACCAAAAAATACAACTGGTAGTCGTGTGTGTAAGTGGATAACACTGGTATCAGATTTTTCAAGCTGCCTTAACCCTTTAAAAGGCAGTAGGTATATTCAAGTCATTGTTTTTGGACCTTATCTCCGGGGCATAAGGTTAAATTTTTGTGATGGCTATATATTTGCTACTGCTTTGAAAAGGTTTAAGGCATCTGACATAGCTTAACGACTGCCATCAATGATGACAGCCAGGACCAACGGCTTATCGTGCTTTCCGAAGCACGGAGGAGCTCGAGATGATATTGGTAATCTTGATAAATGTCTACTATAGTTTTAACATTTGTGAATTCGACAAAAACGGTCAGCCATGTTGCCTCCGCGCAGTGATAATGACAAAAAGTATGAGTGGTGAGGGGAGGGGATTTCTGGTATATTTTTTATCGACCGCTGAATTTCATTGGTCGTTTGCCCGCACTCTGGTGATTTCCCGAATGCGCTATCGACTATTGACTTCATTGGTCGTTTACTCGCATACGGGTGATTCCCCACGTGCGAGATATCGACCGAGTTATCGACAAATGAAAATGCGCCTTAAGGCCCTACACTAGGCACACTAGCGACGCCAATAATTTTATTCCTAATACTTTACAAATAGAAAGAAATTCAAGAATGTAAATCATATAAGCCTTAGTAAATAATCTGAAGTATTTTTGGAAACACGTTTTAATATCATTTATTAAAGTAATCAAGGGAACTACTGATTACCGCCAAAAACGACCGTTTTTGGCGGTAGTCGCTAGTGTGGGCCCTTAAAGGCAACGCGCCATAAATAAATGCATTAAAAAGAAAACAAAAACAACTGAAAAAAAACATTCTATTTAATCTTCACGATAACAGTCTACTCAGAGTTATTCTGACTCTGGAAGTTTATCGCCTTAATCAGGGTTTTCCGAGTGCGGAGGTTCTAGAGTGCTATTTTTGAACGCTTTAATCTCACTTACTCATTCAAAAATAGTACCCCACGTCTATCGCTTCGAAATTAGCGGGACGATAGCAATCCTATAGCAGCGTTTAACTGACTATTACATATCGCGGTATTTAGTCTCTGACGAGAGGGACGCCGCAATATGTTAGACACGTATAGATAAATAACGTATTGCGTCGTCCCTCTCGTCAGAGACTGAATTTCGCGACGTGTAATAGTTGCTTAATCATGACTACTGACGATTAGTAATAATCATAATCATTTATTTGCATAAGAAGAGGTTTTTAAATATCTCATATATTTAGGTAATCCACATTGACCTTTTCGGTAAGAAAATTTTACATATTTGTCATTTATACAATTAGAAATAAAAGTGACATAAGCTTGACATATTTATTATTTAATTAACAGTCACGCTAAACGATGTTATTAGCAAGAACATTATTATTCACAGACAGAGTGTATTCGCTCAGAGCTCCTTAAAAACTAAAAAACTATAGGATTTAGATAGTTATATAATGGAATAAAGAAAAATGGGCCTTATACATTGGTAATAAAACTTGTATTTGAATGGCCCAGCCGCGGCCGACTTCAGACAAAGGAAAATGGGCCTTATACATTTGTAATAAATTTTGTTTTTGAATGGCCCAGCAGCGGCCGGCTTCAGTAGACTGTCTAGAAAGACCTTTTTTACACGTAAATGCAAGTCTCGTTCAGTCTAAAGCCTAGTTCCCACATGACTATCCAACTTAGTCAAGAAGCGAGTGATTTAGTAGTATAACACTCGCAACAGCCCAAAAATTGTCCACACAGGTTGAGTACAACACAAGTTAATAACTAACAACCACTGACAAACTCGGCTAAAAGGACCCGTTCGGACTTGTTTAGCTGGTACTCCCACCAAAAATAGAGTATATTATAGAATCTACTCTATTTACTGGCGAGTAGTAAGGTATTTATTCGAACTGATTCGACTAACGTCCTTACTATCTGCTTGACTGAAAGATAGATATGCGGACATGGCGTCGCTACTAAATACTAGAGGTGTGCGAACTAGGCTTGACGGGCCCTCGTCACATTTGGCCATCATGGCGGCGATTCGCTGTACATAGCTGCGTTGGGTGGACAACTCTTAATGCTTTTGTGAGTCAAACAGCGATCTAGTGAATCGCCGTGATGTTGGCCGAACGTATGGAGATCCCGGCATACGATTCGTAAAAAGACTAAATACAGATTCTACACATTTAACTATGCTAATAAAACAAATTTTATTAAAAAAAATCACTCAATGTTTTCTAATGTTTTCGCGGTTATAATTTAGTACAGTTTTACACTCACGTATTTTTAGTCGTAAAGAAATATCTCGCGTAAGGTTAAATATAATAACAAATATAATAGACCAATTTCGGCTAACTGCCAGAGGTTGAAATAACTCTGAACGCGGAAACACACAGACCGGATACACACATGTACATTATCACATTGATACAAGTGCAGACCGGCCGTTACACACAGAATAAATATTAATCATTAATATTTTTAATACAAAACTAAAGATGCCATCTTAACGCTCTCGACCATACCATTGAAATCGGGGTCATAAGGGTTTGAAGAATATGAAAGAATCTTAAAAAATCCATCGAGAAAGAGCTTATTACGTTAAGTTTTGTACATCATCTTATTTGACTACTAGTACTATTTGTTATTGCATAAAGCATATTAAGTAGTCACCTAACATTTTTTTTTCATACTACAAGGTATGAAAAAATATACAGAAACTAAATTAGTAGCGGCATCATAAAGGCATTGGGCCCAAAAAGATGTTATCTGCAAATATTTTGTCAAATATTGCCGTTTCTCAAATATTATCCTATAACCACTTACTCTACACGTGTACTGTAGTAAGGAAGGAGTTTTGTTTAAGTATCTTGAAATGCTTTCGATGAGTTCCAAAAGAAAATATTGTTTGTGGTAGTTTATGAAGAAATCGTTGGTTGACGCAGACGTCTTTGTAAACTCATACGATGACGCACATGATATTAATTACTACAGTAGGCACACAAACAGGTTTTTATGTGTACTTTGCTGAGTCGCACTTTATATAAAATATGATTTTAAGCTTTCGCGGTCACAATCACTATTATGTTCACTACGGGACTTACCGCGATTATTTTTGAGTTCTGTCTTTTATTTTGTTTTCTGAATGTCTTATATCTAATTTGAGTTAAGACCCCGATTTCTACAAGCACATTATAATACAGTCCACACATTCGTCAATCCAAACTCCATTGGAATGCTCATTCCAAATCAAAAGAACACTAAACGGGCACAGACCACAGCTACCTAAAGGAGCGACTTATGACTACTTATCGCGACGATTATATCGTCCTGCCACCTATTTCCATACAATTATTTATATAAACAGGACAATTTTGGCTGGAAAGATGCACCACTTCGTCTCCTTTTGAACCAGCGGAAAACCTACCACCTGACCATGGCCTGCCTTAGCAAGAATGGGAGTCCTTAAATCGTCTTAGAACTCGAGTCGGCCGCAGCAAAGACAACCTGGTCGGGTGAGGCTATATAGAACCCAGCTACAATATCTGCGACTTTGGTGCATCTCCCCAGACTATCACACACCTTCTGTCATGCCCAGCGTGCCCAGAGACCTGCACACTGGAGGACCTGTACATGGCGACAGAGAACGGCATACAAGTTCAGTATTCTGCGAAAAAGGGAATTTGACTACCGAATCAATAAGAAGAATAAACAGGACTTAGCACGAACCTTATATTTATTTAAATTATCAAAATTTTTAGTGAAACTGCGTCTGCCACCACAAGATAACACCGCCAGTACTCCAGTCTCGCTGCAACCACGGATGTAACTCCATTGAAACGTCAGCGGAAACAAATAAATATAATGTTCGTGCTAAGTTTTGTTTATAAATAATTATGTGTTCAAAGCGCGAAACTTTAAAAAAGAACATTTCCGTAGCATGTGTCTACACACGGAGACGTTATCGCGATGCGACGAGTGGCAGAGTGCAAGCGAAAGTCAAACGTATCCCCTTTGAAATAGGATATACTAGCAGCCCTACCCGGCTGCGCCCGGGCATGTATTATATCTTAAAACCTTCCTCGTGAATCACTCTATCTTTTGGTGAAAACCGCATGAAAATCCGTGCAATAGTTTTTGAGTTTATCGCGAACAGACAGACAGACAGACAGACAGACAGACAGACGCGGCGGAGGACTTTGTTTTATAATATGTAGTGATAAAAGATATCGAGCGATTCTCTCGCTCGTAAAGACGATTACAAAGGCATCTTAAAACGTTCTTAAATCTCCTTCTGTCACGGTCTAGATTACTAGTTAGACAAGGACAATCATAGATTTAAGAATGTCATCTTCTATAATACAAAAAATTATCGCTGAATGTGTTGCTAAGCGCAAATCTCGAGAGCAGCTGAACCGATTTCGCTTAGACAAGGACAATCATAGATTTAAGAATGTCATCTTCTATAATACAAAAATTTTTCGCTGAATGTGTTGCTAAGCGCAAATCTGGAGAGCAGCTGAACCGATTTCGAAAATTCTTTTTTTAGAGTATTCCTTTAAGATGGTTTTTACGGAGAGAAAAAATTTATATGTACCACCGGCGAAGTTAGTTAATATTTTTCGAGTATTTTGGAGCCGGTAATATGAACTACTGGGTGTTAGGGGGACACTCTTATCCCTCAAACGTTCAAACCAGCCCGTCGTAATAAACAACTTTTCCTAGGTAAAGTAGGTAAAGTTGTTCATTTATTTTGAATCCCAGCATTGTTCCCACAATACTGGGATTTTAGAAAACGAAATTCTAATTCAAATTGCCGAGCCGGCCGAACACTATTGTACGAAAATGTCGATTTTTTTTTTGTTTCCTTGGTGTACCCTATAGGATAATATTTATTTTTTCAGGATAATTCTTTTTTGAGATCCTACCGTTTAAAAAAAATCTGTTTCTCGTCTGTTTAGCCCGCAAATTTTGAGTTACACAGTCGCCCCTTCAAGTCTGAATGTACCCCTTCAAGTCTACACCAGGTATAGGGAGAATATCAGCGCGCCGAACAATTTTAAATGATTTTCAAGGGTGTCTTATAGGAAATGTTCATTTTGATGGGCTAGTTTGATAGTTAGAAGAATGTGTTTAAAGAAAAAAAAAATATTTGAGATCTTATGTAAAAAAAAACTTTTCTTCTCTGTTTAGCCCGCTAATTTTGAGTTACACAGTCGCCCCTTCAAGTCTTACTCGCGTCGTGGCCCTTAGCCCTGAGCCCTTACTGCTCTAATCGCGCGCCGCGCCGATGATACTAAGGATGAAGAGGAAGATATTGATGATGTCGAGGTACAGGTTGAGGGCGGCGAAGATGTACTCCTCGGGCGAGATGCTGTACTTGTGCTTGCCGCCCAGCATCAGCTGTGTGTCGTACACCAGGTAGAGAGAGAAGATGAGCGCACCGAGAGACGCGTAAACCAGCGTCACGATACGATTTGCCGGGATGAAGATGCAGACCAGTCCTGTAAGAGAATTTTTTTTACCTTCTGCTTTTTTATTCTATTTCGAAACATATGCAGACACTGACAGAGCTCTGTAAGAGACGGTCAACACGCCGGTCTGTGACACGGATGGTCTCGGGTTCGACCCCCGGTCAGGTCAAGATGGAAAATGATCTTTTTCAGATTGACCTGGGTCTTGGGTGTTTATCTATATATGTATTTTTTATAAAATATAGTATCGTTCAGTTAGTATCCCATAACACAAGTCTTACATAAGATTAAGAACTTACTTTGGGGCTAGCTCAATCTGTGTGATTTGTCCGTATATATTTATATTCATTTATTTATATTTATTTTTCCTTTGCAGCGTAGATAGAGACCAGGTCTATAGAAACCTAAAGGCCACTGCACGAGCTTACCTCGCACATTTAGCGACCCGCGGCCTTCATCATGTAGGGCGCGTGTCAACTCTTTTTATAATATAAATAACTTCATTGTCTAAGAACTAATCGAGATACTATTGATGGTTCTCCGAGATACTATCGATGGCTCTCCGTGATACTATCCATCGGCCAGCCTGGATACTGCCAGCGAGAAAGGATCCGTCACACCTAGCCATCACCATGTAACCAGCTAGAGCAATAAACTACTATCTCCGTGACGTGATCTTGTATCTCCACACCACCACCTTCAACCCAGCAAGCAGCAACATCTCTTCGAGCTCCGTGGCGCAGCGGTCAACACGCCAGCCTGCGACACGGGGTTCCCGGGTTCGATCCCCGGTCAGGTCATGATGGAAAACGATCTTTTTCAGTATGACCTGGGTCTTGGATGTTTATCTATATATGTATATATTATAAAATATAGTATCGTTGAGTTGGTATCCTGCGACACAAGTTCACAACTTACTGTGGGGCTGGCTCAATTTGTGTGATATGTCCCTATATATTTATTATTATTTATTATGTATGGTGTTGGGCCTAACACCAAGTCCGGCACCATACAGCCACGTTTAGGTTTCTATATATTTGGTGGGCTAGTAGCTGGAAAACATCACGGCGCACAGTAGAGCGCCGCCCATGGACGTGAAGTACTTGGTCTGTTTTGTCACATAGGACGGCAAACGAGCAAGCGGGTCACCTGATGGTAAGTGATCACCGCTGCCAATGGGCAACTACAACACCAGGGGTGTAAAAAGAGCGTTGCCGGCTTTTATTTTCCCACCCAGTGGGAAGAAGGGCCTCCAGCTCTCTCACTCACCGAACGAAGTTTAGAATCGGTGAAGCTACTACTCAAACTTCGTTTTTTTGTTCCCCGGACGAGCCGGCCCATTCATGTTACTAGAAAAAGTGTGTTGGGTCCTACTCACTCAGCATTTTTTACAGCAGGCCCAACCCAACATAAAATAATAGATGCAGGTGGTCAGCGGAGAGAGAGAATTCAGAACACATATTTAGGTATATTTACTGTTTCATATCAAGTGAATTTTGCCTGTAGCGTGGCTCTACCACATGTAACACTCACCGAATATCATAAGGATGACGACAGCGCACAGCAGAGCGCCGCCCATGGCCGTGAAGTCGTACTTGGTCTGTAGCGCGAACAGCGTCAGCGCCAGGCACACTGCCGCCGTAATGCCCACTGCCATCATCACCTGCAACCACCAGACATAATCATCATCATCGTCAGGTCTTTTAGTCTTTACTGCAGGAGCACGACCCTTTCTGTACTAACAGAGATCTTATCTTAATTGGGGCACGTCTAACCTTTGGGTTATTTTGTACTTACCCCATACCTTACTCACCCACACGGTGATTCCTGAAGAAGGACTGCATGAGCTTCAGAATATCACCTGGTGCGTAGTGCCTGTAGTCCTCCAGATCAGGATAAGCCGATCCAAAGAGGTCCAACCGCTTACCAGCCAACGAGTCACAGCGACACAAAATGTGTCTCATTGTTTCCTCCGATTCCTCACATACCCTACATAGTGGGCTTTCGACGATTTTCATTTTGAATAGATGACTGTTGTTCTCAAAATGACCGGTCAGGGCTCCCATTAGAATCCTTGACTGTTTTGACTTGACCAGAGCCATTATAATATAGGCTGATTTTGAACCTATGAACTATATTCAAATCTCGGAATCAGAATCCTTAATGGAATATCGAAAGAAAAAAATGAGAAATTCGAAAAACAAAATCAGACTTCCCATAGAAATTCGCCCAGCTGATCGGCGACTTTGTATCGGAGGTCTAAAAATTTTTACTTTTTTCCTTATTTTTTACCCACGACGGAACGGAGCAGGTATATGTGTTTAGGGTGAGAGATGTTTGTTTGTGTGTGCGTTTGTGCAAAGTAATGTCCCCACCTATCTTCTAAACGAATGATCCGATTTTGATGCGGTTTTCAATAACGGGTTTGTGTTTGATGAGTTCATGTTTTTAGACAGGTGTCATGGATGTAACTCATTACGACGCCCCAATATTAGTGCAAAACAATGTTGTGTCTCCGTGTGGTTCCCGGCAGAGAAGAATAGGACCACTCCAAATCTTCCCGTGGATGTCGTAAAAGGCGACTTAGGAAACTCAAGCTAAACAAAGCTTATAAACATCAAAGAGACCTCTCCAACCCGTTTGGCCAGCGTGGAGAGTGTAGGCCAAATCCTCTGACTGCTCTGACAGTACAGAGAGGGTTGTGCTCCTGCAGTGGAGACTAACAAAGACCTGAAGATGATGATGAGAAGATGATGAATGTTGTGTCGTGGGTTTTTTGCAAAAGTTTTAATTTTGCTTAATTATTTTTATCTTACAATTCTGTATTCTATTAATGATTATGATCATTAGGATTATGGTTCAAAATCAGCCTTAATAGGAATTAGCCAGAGCAGTCAGAGGGTCGTATTAATATAAAACTGACCACATCAACATCGTAGACGCTGAAGGCGATGCCGAGCAAGAAACCCTGTGCTTCCGTGAAGATGCCCAGGAAGATGAAGTTTTGCATACACATAGGTTAGGGTACTAAGGAGGACATAGGCTATATATCACGCGGGTAACAGCTTATATTAAAATAAAACTGACCGCATCAACATCGTAGACACTCGAAGCGATGCCGAGTAAGAAGCCCTGCGCTGCCGTGAAGATGCCCAGGAAGATGAAGTTCATGGGAGCCTTGCGTCGCACGTCGCCGCAGCAGGTCATCACGATCAGTGTCGCGAACGCTACCCAGCTGCACTAGTGTAGTGTACATATATCTCGCGGGTAACAGCTAGTCATCATCATCTCAGCCACAAGAAGTCCACTGCTGGACAAAGGCCTCCCCTAAGGATTTCCAATATGAACGGTTGGAAGCGGCCTGCATCCAGCGCCTTCCTGCGACCTTTATCAGGTCGTCTGACCACCTGGTCGGTGGGTGTCCAACGCAGCGCATGCCGGTACGTGGTCGCCATTCAAGAACCTTTCTGCCCATCGGCCATCGGTTCTTCGCGCTACATGTCCCGCCCACTGCCACTCCAAACAGCTAGTATTAAAATAAAACTGACCGCATCAACATCGTAGACGCTAGAGGCGATGCCGAGCAAGAAGCCCTGCGCTGCCGTGAAGATGCCCAGGAAGATGAAGTTCATGGGAGCCTTGCGTCGCACGTCGCCGCAGCAGGCCATCACGATCAGTACCACGAAAACCGTCGCGAACGCCACCCAGCTGTACAAACAAACATTCAGTCAATCAACGGGGAACTTTCATAAAGAATACATACATACTATACAAAATTACAGCGATTTGAAGTTTCGTATCGAAAACTTGTACTTGCTGTACTCTTAAGTGAATTGATTAACTTTCGATAATCATAAACTTGACTGACATGCTGTCGGACCCTGGGCTCCGAAGAACCACAGCTAAGGTTGCAATCGGGAATACTACGAAACAAGAAGGAGAATACCAAAGACTTCTATAGAAACTGAGGTAGACGTACTCCAAGAAACAAACATTTAAAACAATCATGTCACGTGACGTGGACGGTGTCCTCACGGTGCAGAGTTTAGGTGTGAGCGAAGTCGGTATCAATTAGCTCCCTTTGAACGCTTCAGAACTATGTACGTACGCTTCGTCTACCAAAGATTATATAGATTTTTTGGAGAATACTTACAATAGAGCCGGATTCCTAGCCACCCACTGCTTGGTCGGCGCGTGGAACAAGAAGAGCGCGATGAACCCCATCGTTACCAGCAGCTGACACATCAAGATGGCGTACACCTGGAAAGGCACACCACAAAGTTTTATAGTAGTAGTAGAAATAAACGTTCGTATACAAATTTTGAAGAGTTATTCAAAATAATGGCCCTGACGCAATATCAATGCCCACTATTCATTCGCACTAGCGATGTACTATACAATTTTTTATAAAACTCCTAATATTTTATGACGAGCTCCGTGGCGCAGCGATCAACACGCCTGCCTGTGACACGGATGATGAATGAATAAGTGATAGAAGTTCTATCACTTATTCATTCACACTATCGAACTATATAATAAAAAAAACCGGCCAAGTGCGTGTCGGGCCACGCGCAGTGTAGGGTTCCGTAGTTGCGAATGACAACTTTGAGTTCACACTATTCACACTCGCACCTTACAGTTTAGCGACCAAAAACATCTAACAATGAAAATAGTATGAAATTTTACAGTTTATAAGTTGGTTGCCTATAACTTTTTAGTTTGTACTTAGTACTCAGCTCTGATAGTTTTCCTTTAAACTTCAGTATATATACTACTGCTGAAATTTTTTTCACGTATCTATATATAACCGTTTAGCAGATAGAGGGGGGGGACACTTACCTCTAACAAAAATTCGCACTTTAAAACCAAATATTTCGGAAACGGAACCCTAAATCGGAAAATGGTGTTCTCAACCTCATAATATTTTTGAAAGACCTATTTAACGATACCCCACACGATGGGTAAATAGAGAAAAAAAAATTACTCCCCCAATTTACTTGTATGGGAGCTACCCTAAAAAAAATTTTTTTTCATGTTTTTATTCTACCACTTTTTTGCCATGATTAATATACATATCCATACCAAATTACAGCTTTCTAGTACTTATAGTCTCTGCGTAAAACCGCGGACGGACAGACAGACAGACAGACAGACAGACATGGCGAAACTATAAGGGTTCCTTGTTTACTACGGAACCCTAAAAAAGATTACAAATTCGCCAAGTTTGATAGCTTCATACATCTTAATTCGTCATATCTGCAAATGTACCCAAGTGTCAGGTAACTTAGGTTTTCTTAGGTTAGCTATCTATTCCTGCGACGTTGTAGGTGTTTTACAAGTAATCCTATATGTATATATTAACGCTTTTAACTGTACATGAGACACGACCTAGGAATTCTCAGCATTGTGTACCTAACAATGTCCGAGGTACAAACACTTGTTAGACCACCTGACGAAGTGAAATGCATCGTCATCGCTAAGCCATATTAAGCTTTAAGAATACGATATTGAGTTCCAATTTTGCTTGATACTGCAACAATGTGGTATCATGTACCATTCGCCCCCGAATAAATAAGGCCTTGTCACTAAAACCTAGATGTGTACAGATTGTAAGTACTACAAATCACTGATTTTCTAAAGCTGTGAGTTAGGTATTAATTATACATACTTAAACCAAAACCAGCGAATCTTTGGCTTTACTAAGTTTAGTATAGTTAAGCCAAGGATTTGCTGGTTTTGTTTCGCCTTCATGAGCGAGAGAATCGCGACGATTTTATCGGCGTGCCACCTATTTCCCTTCCTTAGCATGTGTTTACACACGGCGATGTTATCACCGCGATGCGAAGAGTGGCAGAGTGCGACCGAATGTCAATTATATTAGGATATATAATATAAGATAGGAGCGGCCCCAAGCTGCCACTAGGCGTCAAAGAACATACGCCATCTTTGATGCTACTTGGAAAAACTGTCCCGTACAACACCGATACTTAGTATCTCATTATACTGGACATTGGCAGAATCACTGAAATTTCGGTGGAAGCCATAATATAAAACAGAAGAAGAAGAAGATAGGAGCGCGTACTCGTCGCGATTCTCTCGCTCGTGGAGGTGATCCCCTACACTGGCGTCAGATTTTCAAGCAGTCAAAGGCGTCCTTGCATTCAGACTTTCCGAGTATACCCTCGACATAGCCCTGATAAAGTAGCTCAGCTCACCAAATGAACAACTTTTCTCCAAAATATGAATGAACAAATACTCACTTTCCGGACGAAAGCCTTTCTGATTGTCTGCTCGGTGAAATCGAACCCCTTGACTTCGCCATCCTCCCCGACGCTCTGCCCGGGCGCTGAGTACCCCGTCGGCTGGAATAAGAGAAATATAACTATTAACACTGGTCATCATCATTTCGTGTAGGTGACACGGTCAGTCGACCATGCACACCCTGGTGTCAGAGTTCTTAGGAACCGCCTCGCGGCCTCTGACGTGGTTCCTTTAACGACTGCTAGATGGCAGCCGGGACTAACGGCTTAACGTGTCTTCCGAAGCACTGAATCATCTTTCTTATCAGACAATCAGGTGATTCTATGCCTGCAATGTCCTAACCAAACTGGTAACAACAAAGTATGCTTCGCCGGGGAATCGAACCCACGACCCCCGGTCAATAAGGCAAACGCCTTAACCACTGGACCACAGAGGCCGATAAATACTGGTAATAAGAGGAATAAAACTATTTATATAATTGGTGGCTCTTCCATACTAATTTGGGAAGAACGTAGAATATACCAGCTGCTTTTCTTCCCGCGCAGACCGTAAAAGCCGGTCAACGGATTGGGCGAAAATCTATGGAATCACGTTATAGGCGATGCGGCTAGCAACCCATCACTATTTTGATTCAACTTTCCAACTTAACGACCACTAACGCGCTAAACGTGGCCATCGGGTTTTATGACCTTGGGCTCTGTCTACCCCGCAAGGAATAAAGATGTGATAATATGTATGTATGTAATACTGGTATTAAAGGGAGATAAAACTATTAGTACTGGTAACCTCCGTGGCGCAGTGAGTAAAACAAACCCTGCGACACGAATGTCCCGGATTCTATCCCCGGTCAGTTCATGGTAGATTTTTTCCTTTTATTCTTTTTCAGATTGGCCTGGATCTTGGATGTTTATGTACTGTTGTGTTAGTATTCTACTCTGGATGAGTTTGCCATAGGTCTCAGATAGTATAGTATAAGACAATATAATACTAACGTAATCACAGAACAACAAAAACGTAATAGACTGCCCACCTCATACAAAAATATTGTACTAAATTAAGGTTGCGATAAGCAGGCGAATGTATGGCGCAGGAGAGTTGCTTGGTAGTCGATACTAGATGGCGGTAATCTGCGTTAGCCTTTAACTTACTAAATATAAGGTGTCATTTTAAAATATTATGCCTAAAATATTGTTTTGATTTTTAATAAGATATATTTTGTGAATCATGTTTTTACATTCTCAAAATACGGCAGATACAATGTTGTGTAGTTTCGAGTGGCGCCATCTATGCGAGTCTCTGAGAACAAATCGTACGATTAAGGCGTTGAGACCACATGGTATAGTATAAGTTAATGGGCCCCTATACACCATTTTGCCACGGGCACAGATGGTATAGTTTAGTTACATCACTGTTTATGTGTTAGACGCAATATGTGCGTGCGTGTTTGTATATATAGTTATGCAAATTCGATTTTTTTGTGAATGAAGAGTATGAAAAATTACTTTGAATTTACATTACGGGCCATGCTTTTTAAATACTCCATTCTTTAATAAACGTATGTCAAGAGGAATGCAGAATAAATAACACAGAATCGAATTAACTAAACCACAAGTAATTTAATTATCAACGTTTCTAATTAGATTTTATTTTGACATGTTTTAATCCAGATGGCCACAGCGTCAGACATTAAAAATCCGCTATTTATGGGTTTTGAGATTCGTTACCATTATAATATAATACCCATAAATAGGTACCCATAGATTGTTTGCCAAGACAGTCATGGATGTTATTTTTTTTTTTTTAAAGAAACGTCCTTATTTTATATTAGCATTAGCCTTAACTTGGTGAACCTGAGAAATAATTTGTAAATATAAGCTGTGTAATGGAGGAATATATGTACCTACATATACTCGTATCATACTGTCGTATACAACCATTTATATAAGTGTGTCATTCCTAATAAACACAGTTCGTTACCAACCACTGGCTTTGATTCATCTCCTAAACACCACCTTTTACATGGCGACCCGTGCCATTGGAGAGGTTGCGCGCGTGTATCCCTTATGTTAACAAACAAATCGTACGCTATGCTATATTGACCGCATCCTTCAAGTAGACCCGTAATCTTATCAACACAATTCAGGTGCAAATTACACCGATAACACTGTTAATAATCGCTCTCTTGTATTTTCAAAACACACCGGTCGAAACCTGCAAAGAAGTAGTGCATGTGCGTGCTATAGAAAGAGCTCTAAGGCCATCCGGGCTCCGGGCCGTTCGTGTCAGTTTTCCCGTCAGGTCCATGCCGTCCGGGATCCGTCCCCTCATATGTGTGAACACATATTAAGGAAATTATATCAATGTAGATTTTATTGGTCAAAATTTGTTGGTAATTGCATAGAATACATGTAATTGTTAGGCAATGGCAGTGTCAGTAAAAGAATGTCGAGCAAAGGTCTGTCGGGCAACAGTTATTTGCACGAAAATTGTACAAGGAATGTCGACCTGCTTCATAAAAATCGGATGGCACTGTCCGGGCGTGCACCGGGCCGGGAAACTGACGGCCCGGCCCTGAACTGTTAACGGCCGGGTTCCGCCCGTCAGGTCAGAAAATATATGGATAGCACTTGTACCTCAATTTTTTAGCGATTCATCAAAAAACAAAAGTTGTGGAATCTCATCAAGATTGATAATCCCAACCATTCTTACAAAATTTTGTTTGTCTTACTTGATATCTATGGTAAATGTTGTGCACCTGCTATTGGTGTTAACATTAGTAATAAATTTTGTTGTGTTGACGTTGGTCTGTTAGTGTACCTTAATTGATACAATAAAAGCAAAATACAATGTTATTTGGCGTTTGCTAACGTACATACACACAATGCCAAAGATAACTTCAGCTATGAACAGTGCTTACACACGAAAAAAATAAAAAACACATTTACCTGCGACATTTTAACACAAATGTTGTACAACGAGACAACTGAGTTAGGGCAACCAACGATTATCACGGTTTTGATAAGATTAGAGTTATCATATCCTCGTATTGGTTGGGAGCGTGTTGTTTATGTGAGTAACCTGGCTACGGGCATCTTTGGCATGTCTCTAAAGGTGCTCCCACACAGCAGTTATACATATAATGTTATAAAACAATGTGTAACACAGTAACATTCTTGAAAATGTATGACGTTAGAGAATATTATCGTTGTTGCATATTATTTAATAACGTTATATAACTGCTGTGTGGGAGCACCCTAACAATGTTCATCATCATCATTTTTGCCGCTGCAAGTTCGCTGCTGGACATAAGAGTGTCCAGTAGTGGATTTCTTGCGGCGGTCATAGGCCTCTCTCTCCTAAGGATGTCCAGAATGATATTTTTTTCTCAGCGACTAAAATTGTAATTCCAAAATGTAGCATTACCCATAATAATGTTTTTCTTTAGTTTCGCAAAATGTTAAATTATATGTTAACAATGATGTCTTTAAAAAGAAAAATTAATCTAGGGGCAGCACTGGATGCAGACCAAATGTTACTAACATACTATACGTGGCCTTTGGGTTTTAAGGCCATGAGGTCTGTCTACCCCGCAAGGTCTAAAGACGTGAAAATATGTATGTATTAACTATCTTTACGTTGGTAGACAGACTCATGAATGATTCACCACACATGACAAACCATTTTATAAGTAGGTATAGAAGATAACTAGATTAGTTCAATGAGTATTTCCTTTCAATACGTACTACATAGATACATTCTATAGTAATTGGATAAAAGTGTTTTGACATCTACGATGAGTCATTGACACTCTTGTCCTACGCGGCTGATATTCTTCTTTCTTTGATATTCTCGATATTATCTTTTTTATTACACTAGCAGTCCGCCCCGGCTTTGCCCGTGGTACATAGCCTATGGCACTCAGGGATAATCAATCTATCCAACGGTGAAATGATTTTCGAAATCGGTCCAGTAGTTTCTGTGATTAACGCGTTCAACCAATAAACAAACTCTCTAACTTTATTATATTATTAGGTAGATTGATACAATGACTATTAGTCATTGTTCCCGGCAGAGTTGGACTAGGACTACTCTAAATCTTCCCGTGGATGTCGTGAAAGGCGACTTAGGGAACACAAGCTAAACAAAGTTTTTAAACATCAAAAAAACTTCTCCAACCCGTCTGGCCTAGGCCAAATCATCTGACGGCTCTGGCTAATACCATGTGGTCTCAACACCGTAATCGTACGATTTGTTCTCAGAAACTCGCATAGATGGCGCCACTCGAAACTACACAACATTGTAAGTATCTACCGTATTTATGAGAATATAAAAGCATGATTCACAAAATATATGTTAATAAAAATCAAAACAATATTTTAGGCATAATATTTTAAAATGACACCGTATATTTAGTAATTTAAAGGCTAACGCAGATTACCGCCATCTAGTATCGAGTAGCAAGCAACTCAGCCTAAACTTAGCCTAAACTTAGCCATAAGTAATTATTGACGTCAACAAAATTTTTTTGTTGTAAAAATTGTAAACACAAATATGACAATTAATAAGTGTTCAAAGAAACCTATATTAAATAAACGATTGAATTTGAATTTGCATTTCTCCTGCGCCATACATTCGCCTGCTTTTCGCACCCTTGATTTGGTCCAATATTTTTGTATGAGGTGGGCAGTCTATTACGATAGTATTATATTGTCTTTGCTAATACATAGCTCTGGTAGTACAGAGAGGGTCGTGATACTGCTGTGAAGACTAAATAAGACCTGATGATGATGATATTGGGCAATATGTTTTGGTCCCAGTTTTCCAGTATATTCTAGTTTGTGCTAGTAATTATTTATTATTATACTAGTGCATACATTAACTCCAAAAACAATACTCTCATTTTTTGGGTATCATATAATATAATTTACTTACAACGTCGTTGAGTCCATATCAATATAGTAATTTAACCGAATACAAGGTTGTATAGTAGAAGAAGAGTATTAATTTATATGTGAGATACATATGCATATATTATTCTATTTAGGTGACATTTTACTTATCGGATTTATTTTTTGTGTTGAATTAATTAGGCAGGTAGACGATGCGGTTAAATAGAACTGGTTATTGCATAACAAATGTTAATGTTACAATTATTCGGATAGGTATTTCGGCCCAATTAACAAAAATCTTGTTCTACACATTTTAAAGATGAAACGAGTTGTACAAATTTTAACCAACCCACGGCACGAAAATCTCTCTATATTGTTAACAGCTGAACCGATTTTGAAAAAACATGTCCAAGAACCATCGCCAAGAAAAATGCTTTCTAATAAAATAACCATTCAAATCGGTTCAACCGTTTTAGAGCTACGGTGCCTCTGACAGACACTGACACAGAACGGTCAAACTTATAGAAAGGCTCTGCAAAGCTTCTATCGTTTCATGTGTAAGTTCAAAACTTGTGTAAACTGATTGCGTCAGTAAGTTTTAAAGCAACTGTATTTGTAAAAAAAATATTCGGTATATTATAATATTTTATTTTAAGGCCGCACACTAGGCACAGTAGCGACGCCAATCATTTTATTCCTAATACTTTACAAATAGATTGAAATTCAAAAATGTAAATCATATTAGCACTAGTCTAGTAAATAACCTGGAGTATTTTTGGAATCATGTTTAATATTATCAGAATCAGTGAGAATTATGAGAATCAGATTTTAAGTAATCACGTTTTCACATGATTCCAAAAATACTTCAAGTTATTTACTAGTGCTTATATGATTTACGTTCTTGAATTTCTTTCTACCTGTAAAGTATTAGGAATAAAATGATTGGCGTCGCTACTGTGCCAGGGTGCCCCCTTAATAAACAATTTTTTTTGGTTCTTTAACTCAACTACTAAAAATATCTCCGATTCGCCCATGTGTGGTATATAAATCGAGGATATTAGGTACTTAAAATCTGTTTATTTATTTCCGTTTCTTTATTTCTATGAATAAACAATAATAGGGAAATTTATTAAATAGGTATTATGAATATTTTCTAGATGATTTCATTTTTCTTTTGCAGTCTTTTGGTGGTGGCGAAAAGCGACGGAAATTGGGAGGCTTTACATAGCACAACAAGAAAAATAATATGCATATAATTAGTTGGGTGGGTGTGGGATGTGCAAAACTATGATGAAATAGATATGCAAGTTTGTTTGTTTACTAATATTTTTAAACATCGGATTTCTAGGACCTACCTAGATCTTTTTTGATCTCGTAAACATGCATATTATCATGTCTGTATTCCCTACGGGATAGACCTCTGTCTATCCCTTGATATTTTTGACATGTGACCTTTGGGTCTTATTGCTTAGATCTCTATCTATCAATAAGACCCAAAGGCCACGTTTAGCGTGTAACTGTCAGTAACTTACTGAGCATGTAGATGACAACCGGAATGAAAGAGCAGCATCGCCTATTGACATAAATCTTTAGATTTTCGCCCATTCCCTTTGGTTCATTCTTATTTTTTTCTACCAGACCATCATGGGAGATTTGTTAGTGGGTCGTAACATAAGTTATAAAGTTATTTTTCGAGAACTCAACAAAAATTTTAAGTTGCTCGTTAAATCTTTCTAAAAGTATGCGTCGAAATGAAATTAGAATAGAAAATTATGTAGAAACTGCATTATTTATACCATATTTATTAAGTATATATAGTTATACATAGTTCACAAGATTTTAGTTACACAAACGTACCTTCATATTTTGATAAAGAACACTAGAATCCTCCTCATCCATGGCGCACAATCTAACAACCGGTTGTCTCAATAAAAAAAAAACACCGCACAAGCGCTCTCTCAGAAGCGACTTCTAAAACTATTTTTAAATTCGGCCCAACTTGATTCGTTAGAGGGGCTTCTATTCACTCTCATAAGTAATATAATAATGACGCAACAATGCGTTCGGATTTCACGATCACACTGGCCGAAAAATGCAAGATGACCTTGGCAGTTTAAAAATGTACACAAAAAAATTAAAAGGAAAATAAAGCACGAGCTCTCACAGGAGCGAATTCGAAAACTATTTTAAATTTGATCAATCTAGTTCGGTTCGACTTGTCTCAGAGTCAAGAGAGAGGGACACTTGTTCATTCACAATATGACGCAATGATAACATTGCATCGGACTGGCGTACATTCAATATTCAGTGACCACAAGTATGTGACCAACGATGGACATTGCATCAATTTTTTTTATGAGATTGGTCGGATGAACATTTGCGAAAGTGGCATTATGCGAAAATAATATTTGCGTAAGACAATTGGCTAAAGTATCGTTGTGTGTTACATTACAACCGTTTCATTGAAATAAAAGTGGCCAAGTGCGAGTCGGAATCGCCCTTATTAGCAAGCCAAAATAACACTCATTTTTTTAGCCAGCAAAAATTCAATACTATTCTGATATATTCTGATTATATTAAAAAATAAGATATGGGATATATACACGATATATATTACGCGGGTAGGATTTGAACAGCAGTCTTTACTCTTTCTCTTTGTACTCGTATTAATAAGAGTGAGTATATAAAAAAAAACCGGCCAAGTGCGTGTCGGGCCACGCGCAGTGTAGGGTTCCGTAGTCGCGAATTTTGAGTTCGTACTGTTCACACTCGCACCTCACAGTTTAACGACCAAAAACATCTAACAATGAAAATTGTATTAAATTTTAAATTTTCGAGTACATTTTATAAGTTGGTTGCTTATAACATTTTAGTTTGCACTTAGTACTCAGCTCTGATAGTTTTCCTCTCAACTTCAGTATATATACTACTGCTGTAATTTTTTTCACGTATCAATATATAACCGTGTAGCAGATACAGGGGGGGGGGGGGGGGGGACACTTACCTTTAAGAAAAATTAGCACTTTAAAACCAAATATTTCGGAAACGGATCCCTAAATCGAAAAATAGTGTTCTCAACCGCACAATATTTTTTAAGACCTACTTAACGATACCCCACACGAGTGGTAAGTAGAGAAAAAAAATGACTCCCCCACTTTACTTGTATGGCAGCTACGCTAAAAAAAATATTTTCAAGATTTTTTTTCAACCACTTTTTTGGCATGATTAATATACATACCCATACCAAATTACAGCTTTCTAGTACTAATAGTCTTTTAGTAAAACCGCGGACGGACAGACAGACATACAGACATAGCGAAACTATAAGGGTTCCTTGTTTACTACGGAACCCTAAAAATACCTACATTTGTTTTTCATCATAGAGTTACATTATGTTTTGTTATGTTTTCGCGATTGTTACACATTTAAATAAAATTATTTTAATACGGTTTTAACGCCATAAAAACCGTATTAAAATAATTTTATATAAATAGTTACATTGTTTTTCATAATACGCGGTTTATAAAAAAGTGCTATAAACTCAATTACTATATCTCGTTTAAACGAATAGTCGTTTAAAGTATTCATTGTGATCTACATCGATCTTTTAGAGAGGTTACGATTAAAGAAATGCGTCGGACTCAATTATTCTGATATTTATGGTCGGACTGCTACGATGCCATATAAAAACACATATAAAAACAACAAACAACACACTGATTTAACATTAGGTAAAAATTGAAGTCTCCTTACCTCACCATAACCTCCCGGGTAGCCTCCAGCTCCGTAGCCCGGTGCCTGAAATCCCGGTTGTGGGGCCGCTCCAGGGGGGTACCCGGCTTGTGGGTAACCGCCTTGAGGATACCCGCCCTGGGGGTACCCTGCCTGCGGGTACCCCCCTTGTGGGTAACCACCTTGGGGATAGCCACCTTGTGGGTAGCCTCCTTGATTTTGATCTGCGTAAAAAAATATTAATGTTACTTGTAGGCACACCTATATAAAAGGTTAATAAGCTTGATTGGATATCGATCGTTCATGGTATAGTAGTAAAGTGAGTCTTGGCTTTCACCTGGTGAAATACTGATCTAATTTTCCCCTGGGATTTTTTTACAGAGGCCAGGGGTGTCATGCTCAACTGCCTGTCCGGTGGTTGCATGCATGGCATCGGGTACGCGCGCCCGGCCTCCCCGAGCTGCTACTTTCTTATCCCTAATTCTTCCGAGCAAGTAGCATCCCATTTCCCTCTATCCCCCCCCCCCAGCCCAATAAACTCCTACCCCTCCCTCGCTTAAAACGGTTTCGATGGGCAGCAGCATCGGAACAGAGATAAGCCAAACAAACTGCGCTCACCAACCCGTCTGCCAAGCGTGGTGAGTATGGCAAAACCCCCTCTATGGAAATACAAAATATACCAAGGCCCCCAGTCCCCGGCAGCCCCGTTATTCCTGATTCCGGTAGCGGTCATGGTAACGGCGGGGCAGGGGGTGCTAAAAATCTCCGGCAGAGATCCGGCTACCACCCCCAACGAAGACTGGCCCTGGTAACACATAACATTCGCACGATGAGGCTAGACGAGAAGGTCGAAGAAGTGGAAGAGGAAATGAGTAGGTTACGGTGGGACATAGTGGGGTTGTCTGAAGTCCGAAGAGAGGGAGAGGGCACGACAACCCTAAAGTCTGGTAACCTACTCTATCACCGGGAGGGTGATTTTAAAAAGTCACAGCATGGTGTCGGGTTTCTCGTCCACAAGTCCCTCATTAACAACGTCATAACCATCGAAAGTGTTTCCAGTAGGGTAATATACCTGATACTCAGAGTATCTAAAAGATACTCGCTGAAGGTAATACAGGTATATATGCCGACCGGGGAGCACTCAGATGAAGAGGTAGAAGTGGTGTATGAGGACATCAGTAGGGCACACTTCAGAAACCTATTTTACGGTTGTTATGGGGGACTTCAACGCAATCCTTGGTAAGCGGAGCGATGGAGAGTCCAGAGTGGGACAATTTGGATATGGAGCCCGGAATGACAGGGGACATAGGCTGGCTGATTTTCTGGAGGAAGAGGGACTCTTCGCGATGAACTCTTTCTTCAAGAAGCCGCCTCATAGAAAATGGACCTGGATGCGCCCCAGGGTGATTATCAGGAACAGAGTTTTAGACGTGTCCTAGCCTTAAATACCATGAAATCCTATTTTTACATGACAGATATATATTTTTTTAGATTGAGGTAGTAGGTAGGCTATAAGTGCATTATAATTTTCAGCACAAAATAGCATAGATTTTCCACACTGCTTTTCTAAAGTTGAAAATTCTAAGCTCTTTGGCGCGTCCACAGCTTACTTATTAATTTCTGATAGCTATTAATTTACTAAAATATCAAATTGTTAATATAATTTAAATAGATTTCATTTCTCATATATTCAAAGATATTGTGTATGTATTTTGGTCTATTATTGGCTTATACTTTCCACATAATATTCAAAAGAGTTTTGTCCGCCGGAAAAACCTAATCACGTTGGCGCGACAAAATCGTTGATCTACCTCAGTTCTTACGAGGAGCTGCTTATTCGACTGGCCGCCCCCTGAACAAGCCAGTCACCCGCTATCAAACACTGGAGGCAGACGTGCGTCACGTTTCGGATCGTCAGCTTAAAATTATTTTTCACCTCGGCTGGAAACTTTCGTCACGTAAGTGTCTAATTTCTTCGATGTTAATTTTCATACTGTTATCTCGATGGATCACTTGGATATTTTTTATGATAATCATAATACTCGAATAGTATGCACGTGGCAATAAAAGGTTATGCTACAGCTAGAACTTTTTTTTTAAATTATGATTAACCTTTGATTTCTAATTTCTTTGTCTCTAATTTCTTTGTATTTCTTTGGCCTGCCGCGCCAAAGAAATTAGATTTTGTCCAAAGAAATTACAAAAAGGGTTCGGCGGGGAAGTTATTATTTCGATATTCCTTGTTTCAGATTAAAATGCCAAGACAAAAAAAAGTCTTCGATCAAGGAAACGACTCACCGAAAACCGCCTATCCACAGTTTGGAGAAAACAATATAGGCGAAAAGCGAAAACAAACAGAAGAAGACGGTACTGAAGAAGAAAAAAGTATGGTTGTTAAGCGAAAACAAACAAAAGAAGAAAGGCTTCAGAAAAAAAAGGCAGGCTGAGAAGTGTTTGCAAGGATAGAGTCTATTGGGCAGAGCCAATTGACTAAGCTGAAGAAGGAGGACGGCGGCGTGGTTTCGACGAAAGCCGAGGTGACGGGAGAGATCGAGAGGTTTTATGGACAGCTGCATACCTCAGTAGCCAAACCTAGTGTAAGTTTGGCCAAAGATCCTAGGGCCAAACTAACACGACACTATACCGAAGACATCCCGGACATTAGCCTGTACGAGATTAGGATTGCCCTCAAATAGCTCAAAAACAGCAAGGCGCCGGGTGAGGACGGAATCACAGCAGAGCTTCTGAAAGCGGGCGGAAAGCCGGTACTGAAAGTCCTTCAGAGGCTCTTTAATTCCGTTCTGCTCGAGGGCGTGACGCCAGAATCGTGGCATAGAGGCGTGGTGGTGCTGTTCTTCAAAAAGGGTGATAACACCCTTCTAAAAAACTATAGACCCATCACGCTCCTGAGCCACGTCTATAAGCTGTTTTCGAGGGTAATCACGAATCGTCTCACAAACAGGCTCGATGCCTTCCAGCCTCCTGAACAAACCGGTTTCCGAAAAGGCTATAGTGCCATAAACCACATCCATACGCTGCGGCAGATTACACAGCCACTATGCTTGGCGTTTGTGGACGTCTGTTGAGAAAGCCTTCGATTCGATCGAAACATGGGCTGTGCTTAGGTCTCTCCAGCGATGCCGTATTGACCATCAGTATATCGAAGTGTTGAGGTGCTTATACAGCAACGCCACAATGTCAGTCCGAGTACAGGAGCAGAGTCCGAGGACTAGAGGGCTTCCATTGCAGAGAGATGTTAGACAGGGAGACGTCATATCTCCGAAACTGTTCACTGCTGCAATGGAGGACGCCTTCAAGCTCCTGGAATGGGATGGACTTGGCATCAACATCAACGGCGAGTATATCACTCACCTTCGATTTGCTGATGACATTGTCGTCATGGCGAAGTCGCTGGAGGATCTAAGTACCATGCTCCATAACCTCAATGAAGTTTCCCAACAAGTGGGCCTTAAAATGAACATGGACAAGACGAAAATTATGTCAAATGTCCATGTTGCGCCTTCACCAGTTATTGTTGGAAACTTCACCCTTGAACTTGTAGAGCAGTACATCTACTTGGGTCAATTGATCCAGATTGGAAGCTCCAGTTTCAATGACGAGGTCTTTCGTCGAATCCGACTCGGCTGGGCAGCGTTCGAAAAGCTCCGCAGTGTCTTCTCGTCCAAAACACCTCAGTGCCTTAAGTCGAAAGTCTTTGACCAATGTGTGTTACTACTGATGACTTACGGGTCCGAATGGGCTTCATAAGAAAGCTCAAGGTCGCTCAAAGAGCTATGTAGAGGGCTATGCTCGGTGTTTCTCTGCGAGATCGAATCAGGAACGAGGAGATCCGTAGAAGAACTAAGGTCACCGATATATCCCAGCGGATTAGCTCTTTGAAGTGGCAGTGGGCGGGGCACATAGAGTGAAGAACCGATGGCCGATGAGGCAAACATGTTCTTGAATGGCGACCACTTACCGGCAAGCGCAGCGTTGGACACCCACCGACCAGGTGGTCAGACGACCTGATAAAGGTCGCAGGAAAGCGCTGGATGCAGGCCGCTTCCAACCTGTCATATTGGAAATCCTTAGGGGAGGCCTATGTCCAGCAGTGGACTTCTTGTGGCTGAGATGATGATGATGATAAAAATTGCATATAATTATGTATGTATAGTTATGATAGTGAACATAATGATGTCTACTTATTAGGGACTTTCTAACAGATATGTTCTGTCAATTGTTTCCAAAGAACTATTATTTTTTCTGTGAATCTGTCTGTTCAAAGGTTAATTGTTTGAATTTATTAAAACTGAAGATGTTTTATTTTAAACAAGACTGCCTTAGTAGGTAAATGTTAATTGTTGCTTGTATTAATAAGGTTACAACTAAGTATGAATGGAATATTTGATTGATAATTAACGCAGAGATTATGAATTTGCATGTTTGATGAACAATAAATGAAAGTAGATTGAAACAAAACGATGTTTCTTTTTATTATTTTAGTCCCATTTACTTCTGTACATAGTATAAAAACGAATTCAAAGTTCATCATCATTGCATTAGAATCTAATATCAAATGTTAAAAGATAATTTGGACATGATTATAATTTCTTTTACAATATTTCAAATTTCTTTGGGGGCAATCTTAGTTCGTTGGCAACTTTTCTAATTTCTTTGGAAAAAATCCTAATTCCTTTGGGTCAAATCTAATTTCATTGGGCACGATTTTTTTGAAACGCTAAAACTTCGGAATGGCACAATCAATTTGAGTGCCAAATACATTTATTTGTTGCTTTTGGCGGCATCTACAATGTATGTTGTTTTTCTTGGAGGAAAAATGAAAAAAAAAATGCGCCAAAGAAATTAGGCATTTTGAGCAAATTTCTGATAATCACCCCCCAGCAGAAGGGGCCAATCCCCTGTCAAAAACGAGATAGACTTCATCTTGTCGACGAGGAGAGAAATATTCAACGATGTCTCTGTGATCAATAAGATTAAAATCGGTAGTGATCACCGAATTGTAAGAGGCATCGTGAATATCAATCTCAGACGAGAGAGGACTCGCTTGATGAAGTCTACGCTCCGACCATCACCGGCCCATATCCAAAATGTCGAAAGTTTCCAACTGGAACTCTCAAATCGCTTCGATTGCCTGAAGGATTGTGTGTCAGTGGACGATTTAAACGATGGGTTCGTAGACACTGTCCAGGCGGTGGGGTCAAAGTTCTTTAGATCCCGCTCCAAAAACAAACTTCAAAAAATCTCTCCCCAGACCCTAAACTTGATGGCCACGCGGCGATCCTTGCCGCTGCAGACCTCCGAAGACGCGGACGTACATCGGCAGCTCAATAGACAAATCCAGAAATCCTTGCGACACGACATTCGCTCCTTTAATACCGAGCGTATTAAGGAGACGATTGAGCAAAATAAAGGCTCCAAAGTGTTTGCAAGGATGGAGTCTATTGGGCAGAGCCGATTGACTAAGCTGAGGAAGGAGGACGGCGGCGTAGTTTCGACGAAGGCCGAGGTGTTGGGAGAGATCGAGAAGTTTTATGGACAGCTGTATACGTCAGTAGCCAAACCCATTGTAAGTTTGGCCAAAGATCCTAGGGCCAAACTAACCCGGCACTATACCGAAGATATCCCGGACATCAGCCTGTACGAGATTAGGATTGCCCTCAAACAGCTCAAAAACAGCAAGGCGCCGGGCGAGGACGGAATCACAGCAGAGCTTCTGAAAGCGGGCGGAACGCCGGTACTGAAAGTCCTTCAGAGGCTCCTTAATTCCGTTCTGCTCGAGGGCGTGACGCCGGAAGCGTGGCATAGGGGTGTGGTTGTGCTGTTCTTCAAAAAGGGCGATAATACGCTACTTTAGAACTACAGACCCATCACGCTCCTGAGCCACGTCTATAAGCTGTTTTCGAGGGTGATCACGAATCGTCTCACGAACAGGCTTGATGCCTTCCAACCTCCCGAACAAGCCGGTTTCCGAAAAGGCTACAGTACCATAGACCACATCCATACGCTGCGGCAGGTTATACAGAAGACCAAAGAGTATAACCGGCCACTATGCTTAGCGTTTGTCGACTATGAGAAAGCCTTCGATTCGATCGAAACATGGGCTGTGCTTCGGTCTTTCCAGCGATGCCGTATCGACCATCGGTATATCGAAGTGTTGAGGTGCTTGTACAGCAACGCCACAATGTCAGTCCGAGTACAGGAGCAGAGTACGAGGGCTATTCCACTGCACAGAGGTGTGAGACAGGGAGATGTCATATCTCCAAAACTGTTCACCACTGCAATGGAGGACGCCTTCAAGCTCCTGGAATGGGATGGACTTGGCATCAACATCAACGGCGAGTATATCACTCACCTTCGATTTGCTGATGACATAGTCGTCATGGCGGAGTCGCTGGAGGATCTAAGTACCATGCTCAATGACCTCAATGAAGTTTCCCAACAAGTGGGCCTTAAAATGAACATGGACAAGACGAAAATTATGTCGAACGTCCATGTTGCGCCTTCACCAGTGATTGTTGGAAACTTCAGCCTTGAACCTGTAGAGCAGTACATTTACTTGGGCCAATTGATCCAGGTCGGCAGCTCCAGTTTCAAGGACGAGGTCTTTCGTCGAATCCGACTCGGCTGGGCAGCGTTCGGGAAGCTCCGCAACGTCTTCTCGTCCAAAATACCTCAGTGCCTAAAGTCGAAAGTCTTCGACCAATGTGTGTTACCAGTGATGACTTACGGGTCCGAAACGTGGTCCCTTACTATGGGCCTCATAAGAAAGCTCAAGGTCGCTCAAAGAGCTATGGAGAGGGCTATGCTCGGTGTTTCTCTGCGAGATCGAATCAGAAACGAGGAGATCCGTAGAAGAACCAAGGTCACCGACATAGCCCAGCGGATTAGCTCTTTGAAGTGGCAGTGGGCGGGGCACATAGCGCGAAGAACCGATGGCCGATGGGGCAGAAAGGTTCTTGAATGGCGACCACGTACCGGCAAGCGCAGCGTTGGACACCCACCGACCAGGTGGTCGGACGACCTAATAAAGGTCGCAGGAAGACGCTGGATGCAGGCCGCTTCCAACCGGTCATATTGGAAATCCTTGGGGGAGGCCTATGTCCAGCAGTGGACTTCTTGCGGCTGAAATGATGATGATGATGATGATTTTTTTACAGTCCCATACAAATTGACCAGGCGGCTGAATACGTATGGCAAAATCAAAAAAATTTTGGAGTTTCCCAGCTTTGGTCCCATAGCAAAAGTTGTTCAAATCGATGGACAGCATCACCCCTTAAGTGGTCCAAAAATATCAATATTTCACTATGTATTAATAATATTTTATTTTCACTTAATAATAAAATGAATCACTAGTCTAAAAACATTTCCCAGAACGTACGATAGGTCTATAATTAACGCCACAGTTTTACTGTAGGAAGTAAATAATAAAACTGCGGCTTGTATCTTTATAAGAGGTGAAGGTCACATAATATTAAATCATGCCGGACAACACGGTAATGTTACATGTATAAAGCAGTAACGGATCCACCAAGTTCAGGAGAGCCGCCAGTAACTACACGCGTAGAGTAAGTGACGTAGAGTACACTAGCCTAATACTCTACCAATTGGTAAATTTGGCTGTTGCTAGTAGAATTAGAATGCGGCAAATGTCAATTACACTCAAATTTCACTCTACAAGGCGTTGTTATACATGGGTAGATTAACCATAAATTGGTAATGTAGTAGTGGGGGAAGACCAGAGGCAAAGTAGCTTGCCCACATTGCTAGTCACTCTACCAATTTCTAGTAATCTACCCTACGAATAAGTAATAAGACACCAGTAAATTCAGTAGTGTAGTAAGTTAAACCGTTTACTTCAAGCATGCATCGGAGGCTTAGACATAAACTGGTAGAGTACCCGGTAGATTAGTCGGCTAATGTACTCTACCACTTACTCTACTCGTATACCGAGGGCTTTATTATGAAACGCGGACTAGAAGAGGCTAACCATTGGACGCTTAAGGTAGGACCGCACTAGGCGTAACTAAACTGCAGCGGAACTGCGCGACACGACGCGTCATTTTTGGGTATACCGCACTTGAACTGCAGCGGCGCTACAAAAATATATTCAGTATCTAGGCAACCTCTGCTCTGAGCAAAATGAACGACGAAATGGATACGATTATTATTTCCTTATTGTGCGAAGAAGAGGAAAGGATCGAGCAAGAACAGGCAAGAAAAAAACAAAGAATATGGCTTCATGACATATCAAACTCGCGATATAAAGAAGGCGAGTATTATACGCTTTTGCCACGACTTAAGAAGGATCCAATAAGATTCCATACTTATTTTAGAATGTCTCAATACAAATTCAATGAGTTATTAAAAATTATGCAGCCACATATACAAAGGATGGACACACTATTCCGAAACGCGATAGGAGTGGAAGAAAAACTCATGGTGACAGTTAGGTAAGAAAATATATTTTTAATTATTAAAATAGGATAACAATACAAGTGCTCGTGAACAAACAACATTCTCTAAGGAATTATAGTAGGAGGAGAAGATTCAATAAAATATGTTTGCCTTCTGCTAGTAATTGATCTAATCAGCAAATTAAAACGGCTTTCACCATAATCTTCATAGCGTAAATTGTTATCAGTGGCTCTTGTATTCTTCAGTATCAAAAAGTAGGCACTTCTTATTTTGCGACATAATTAACGTTTAGTAGACGACCATCTGTAGTTAAGATATATTTCGCTGGTGCCAAAATACTTTGAGATTCAGTATGAGAATCTGTATGTTCTTTCGGAATGTGAATAGTCTGAGTCCGTACTGTTGGTGTATTTTGTGCTTCATTAAAACCTGGTTCTTCAAATTGTTCACCAAGGCAGGTGGTGATTGTGGAATCATGAATAGTCTGAGTCCGAACTGTTGGTGTATTTTGGGGTTCATTGAAACCTGGCCCTTCAAATTGTTCGCCAAGGCAGGTCATTGTAGAATCATCAAGCTCTACTTGCTGAACTTGAATATTCTGAGTTTGTCTTGCTGTTGTTTTTCTTTGTAAGTTTTCATATTCCAAGTTAGAAACTGTTAAATAAATTTGATTTTTTGCTTTCAACTGCAAGTCTGGAGGTAAAGTCACGACGGAGTCAGCCATGGCTTTGAAAAAGGAAAATATAGGGTTCTCAGTAGTTGGCGTCCTTGTAGATGGCCGTGAATCAATATATTTTTGTAGAACGCTAGCTACTGATGGCTCACTTGTTGTTTTTTTCTTCCTTGCTGACATTTTTTTGAACATCGTTGATGTTGCTGATGAAGAATGTGAGTTTTCTGGCTCGGGGCTAATCGGTGTAATATGGTGAGGAGAATTTACATTTTCATCACTCGCAATTGATCCAGCATCCCCAAAGTTACTCTTCGTTTCTCTTTCATAAAGGTATTGTTGTAAAAACTCCATCTGGTTCTCGTACTTCCATTTCTTAATTTTTGAAGCTCCATCTCCACTCTTGCTTTTACGGTTTTTTAAGCATCTATGATAACCGTCTCGCAAGGATTTCCATTTTTCTTTGCACAGATTTTCTGAAAAAAAATAGGTATTTATTTTTATTGTTTCAGATTCCTAGCTACTGGTGATTCATACAAGACAATAGCACAATCTTTCCGTTTGGGATATACAACCGTACAAGAAATCGTACACACTACATGTCCAGCATTGTGGAAAGTTTTATCTAAAATGGTAATGCCTTTACCAAAAAAAGAGGACTGGCAGAATATTGAAAAAGATTTTTCCGCGAAATGGAACTATCCCAACTGCATTGGTGCATTAGATGGGAAGCATATAGAAATTTTCTCGCCACCAAATAGTGGCTCCCTTTATTTTAATTACAAAAAATTCTTTTCTATAGTGCTACTCGCTTTAGTGGATGCGAATTATAAATTTATATATGTTAATGTCGGTGATTTAGGAAAGAATAGCGATGCAGGAATCTATTCGCGATCAAATTTAGCAGCAAGATTGGAAGCAAATACGCTGAATATACCAGAGCCAAAAGAATTACCAGGAACCAGAGTTCGACAACCTCATGTAATAGTAGGTGACGAAGCTTTCCCTTTAAAAACATACTTGATGAGACCATATCCTGCTGCACAATTGAACGACCAATGCAGAATATATAATAAGAGGCATAGCAGAGCCCGAAGAGTTTCAGAAAATGCATTCGGCATATTGTGCCAAAAATTCAGAATTTACTATCGTAACATCTGCCTCAGCCCGGATCACGTAGATAATGTGATACTTGCCACTTGTGTCTTGCACAATTTTCTCAGATATGATACAGTATCATTTAATGATGAAGATACTGAAAACCAGCAATGCCAATTAAGAGACCTTCCTCGTATAGGAGGTAATTTTGTAAACAACGCTATCCAAGTACGAAATACCTTCAAAGATTACTTCAATTCCTCTCAAGGTAGTTTAGCCTGGCTAAGAGAGTGAACAAGGTCTGACTGACACCAGAGTGAAATACGGAAATAGTACTTAAAAAACCCGTAAATTGTAAACCTACCTACTTTAATAAAAACATTTTTATACTAATGAAAAACGAGATTTATTTTTAATATTTTGCTTTATAGGTATACCTACATGACAAACAATAAAAACCTGACGAACTCCGTGGCCGAGTAGTCAACACGCTAGGCTGCCACACACGAGTTCCCGGGTTCGATCCCCGGTCAGGTCACGATGGAAAATGAACTTTTGTTGTTGAGATAACCCCATAAGACAAGTCTCGAACTTTCTTTGCGCTAGCTCAATCTGTGTGATTTGTCCGTCCGTATATATTTAATTATTTTATTAATTAAAAAGGATTTAATTTTTATAAATAAGTACAAGCTAAACAATTTTATCTATTAAACCAATTACTCATACATTGGAGAGGCCGACTTTTATCCAGAGCAAACGAAAAACATTCAAAATTTACTTACCACTTACTCCCATTTCTTGAGCTATTTCACTCCAAAGTTGTTTTTTTCTGGAAGTATTCATATAATTTTCATGCTGGACGTCATATATCTCCGGATATTGGCTCACAATTACAATTAATTTTTCCTCGTCCATGGACATTTTAACTGATTACAGCGCTTCCAACCAGCTGACTGACTATGAAAATGAAGTTTGTCAAACCGCACTGCGCGGCAACGGAACTACACGTCGCGACAAGTCGCGACACTTTTGGTCAGTTGATCAACTTTGCCGCGCAGTTCAGTTGCAGTGCAGTTCAGTTGCCGCGTAGTGCGTCTTGTCTAATATAATTTCATACAAAGAATATTTTGACGCGTCGTGTCGCGCAGTTCCGCTGCAGTTCAGTTACGCCTAGTGCGGTCTTACCTTTAAAACAAAATTGGCAATGACATGTGACAAAACAGCGGTGATGTGATAAGTGTTGATTTATTTGGTCAGGTAACCATAGCAAGGAGCCCGCGACGCCGTTTATATCGCGGAATAAAGTATCTACATCTCGTTTTTTAGGGTTCCGTAGTAAACAAGGAACCCTTATAGTTTCGCCATGTCTGTCTGTCTGTCTGTCTGTCTGTCCGTCCGCGGTTTTACGCAGAGACTATAAGTACTAGAAAGCTATAATTTGATATGGGTATGTATAGTAATCATGGCAAAAAAGTGGTAGAATAAAATCTTGAAAAAAAATTTTTTTTAGGATAGCTCCCATACAAGTAAAGTGGGGGAGTAATTTTTTATTCTCTATTTACCCATCGTGTGGGGTATCGTTTAATAGGTCTTCCAAAAATATTGTGAGGTTGAGAACACCGTTTTTCGATTTAGGGATCCGTTTCCGAAATATTTGGTTTTAAAGTGCGAATTTTAGTTAGAGGTAAGTGTCCCCCCCCCCCCCCTCTATCTGCTAAACGGTTATATATAGATACGTGAAAAAAATTACAGCAGTAGTATATATACTGAAGTTGAAAGGAAAACTATCAGAGCTGAGTACTAAGTACAAACTAAAAAGTTATAGGCAACCAACTTTTAAACTGTAAAATTTCATTCTATTTTCATTGTTAGATGTTTTTGGTCGTTAAACTGTAAGGTGCTAGTGTGAATAGTGTGAACTCAAAGTTGTCATTCGCAACTACGGAACCCTACACTGCGCGTGGCCCGACACGCACTTGGCCGGTTTTTTAATATTACGAAAATGAGATGACGATAGTCGATAAATATTATAGCGCGTGACATGCTACGGGAATGGACTTGACCAATAGTGGTTCCCGGCAGAGTAGAATAGGACCACTCCAAGTCATCCCGTGGATGTCGTAAAAGGCGACTAAGGAAACACAAGCTAAACAAAGCTTATTAACATCAAAGAGACCTCTCCAACCCGTCTGGCCAGCGTGGAGAGTGTAGGCCAAATCCTTTGACTACTCAGGCTAGTATATGGCTCTGGTAGTGCAAAGAGGGTCGTGCTCCTGCAGTGGAGACTAGAAGGACCTGATGATGATGATGATGATGAATATACACTAAGAAATAAAAAAAAATGTGCGCTTGACGATAATTCAATCTTGACCAGTATGTCGGTTAGGTACTAAGTATTTCCGTCATCTTCGTAGGCTTTACGATTTTAATGTGAAATAAGGAAAGAATACTTTGTTTCAAAATCAAAAGTTATTTGCACAACCTATTACAAATTCCATTAACTAGCGTAATATTTCCAACGATTCATCGTCAGTCACGCTGGAAAAGTAATCAACTATTCAATATCGATTGGAGAAAGCCTTGTCAACGTTCATTTGTCGCTGCATGCGACCTACATACACGTACAGACGTCCACATATAAAGTACAAGCTGTTACCCGCGGCTTCGCCCGCGTGATATATAGCCTATGTCCTTCCCAGTACCCTAACCTAAGTGTAAGCAAAATTTCATGATGATTGGTTCAGTACATAGAGCGTGGCGTGAAAGCGTAACAAACAAACTCACTTTTGCATTTATAATATTAGTTAGGATAGTCTACGATACTACTTCATCAACAGGTCTTTGTTAGTCTCCACTGCAGGAGCACGACCCTCTCTGTACTACCAGAGCCATGTATTAGCCAGGGCAGTCAGAGGATTTGGCATACACTCTCCACACTGGCCCAACAGTTGGAGAGGTCTCTTTGATGTTTATAGCTTTTTTAGCATTTATATATTTATTTATATATTAAAAATTACATACAGATTAACAGTAATGAAACCAAAACACCTGCATTATTATATATATATTTATATTTACCTATTTGTTTCCTTAGTCGACTTCTACGACATCCACGGGGAGACTTGGAATATTCCTATTCTACTCTGCCGGGAACCACACGGCAACTATTTATCCCCATAATATTGGGTCTATTATACAAGTACTAGCAGTCCGTACTAGCGGTACATACCTAGCCTATGGCATTTAGGGAAAACGTACCTATACAAAGATGAATTTTTGAAATAGGTCCAGTAGTTCCTTGAGATTAGAACGTTCAACTAAACAAACAAACTCAACTTCAGCTTGACAATATTAGTATTGATTATTAGGGGTACACTATAGAACTGGGCGCGTTTCGTGCGGCGTTGACTTTTTGTAAACAAGTAAATTAGTCGCGATTCGGGCGTTCAACAAAATACTATAACCTTAGAGTATAACGCCCTTATTCATAAAAATTAACAAACGCTTTTTAAACCTATTTTAGTTAAAACATGTTTTGTCTCGTTCTTTCCATGTCATTAATTGGAGAGAGGGATAAAGACCAAACATATTTTAACTAAAGTAGGTTTAATAAATGTTTGTTAATTTTTATGAATATGAAGGTAAATATATTGATACTTATGGCCCACTGTAACACACACTAGTGACGTTTTGTTATTTATTTTCCCTGATCCAAAAAGGGCTGATGCCAAGGGCAACGAAAATGAGATGTGGCTCATTGCTTTCTTACCGACTTACACAGTGGCGAAATTAAAAAAATTGCCGCCCCTAGGTTTTTTGTAACTAGGTTTTTAATTATTGCTGTTTTTCAATTTTTGTACGGAACCCTAAAAAACACGCTTTTAGCACGCTAGTCATGTACTTATTGGCATCAGAACTCAGAGCGTGTGCAAATTTTCATCCTAATCGAAGACCGGGAAGTGGGTCAAATTGAGATTCCAAGATTTTCTTACATACAAGTGAAGCAAATAAAAGCGTGTTAAAAACGCCTGATTGCAAGTGCTTCAAGGATTTCTCATTCTAAATAGACACCTAAAAAGACACTCAATCAGACACTGTTTTGGAATACGCATTAAGAAACAATAACACAAAGAAATAAAAGTATAAACAAAAAGCGCTATCTTAGTCTAGGGCTTATTGCCAAGAACTGAGTAGGTATTTCGTTTCTTCTTTCTCCGAAGTGGTTCGCCCCGATACATACATAGATTTCTTAGAATGTTTAATGTAATGATATACCTAACGAGTGAATATGACAACGGGTATAATAATAGAATCAGAGAAGGGTAATCCTGCTTTTGTTACAGGCGGGAAAGTCCCGCAAGTATTTATTCGTCCACTTCCGATTCGAGTCATCATAACATTTAGCAGCAAGCTCGTATCAATGGTATTTTTCTTGTTAATCCCTCTCAAAGACTTTTGCTTCTAAGTTACGGTAGGTATTTACTTACATTCTATTATTTACTTATAAACATTATATCACAGAGCAAGGAATATCGTTCGCACAAGATAGTGACGTTCGTTGCTCTGTAGTTATTATGCTTTGGACTTCCAAATCTTCTTTTGTTTTTCTTCTTTTACAGACATGTTTTAAATTGTCGAAAACATAGGTACTAAGAGGAAGACGTAACGTAACTACGTAAGGAATCTTAATATATCCACAATTTCTACTTAATATCACGTAGTTTTTCAAACATTTCTGAGTCTGAATAGGTACAATTTTAATTCGCCGAGTACCTCACTCAGTGGAGTTCACAGTAACTGAATTTTTTTGACGGAGCTAACCATTGTAGAGTTATCTTTTCCATCATCAGACCAGCTGGTTATCACGATTGCGCAATTAAATAAAATCCATCACTCACCCTCTTAAGCCCTGGACGCGCTTGTCTCCATACAAACGGAAATAAGGAATTGTTGCATTATTTGATAATTTTGGAGTAAAATTAAGCATTCAATCAATTAATCTCATTATAATCTACGTACGTTCCTATACAGCTTGGTTAAAATACCAATAGGTTGAGAATTATAAGCTTCTAAAAAAATTTATGGAAATGTTGAGTCATAATTCCTTATTTCCATTTGTGGAGTTGAGTGTGTTTGAGAGTGTTTGTTTGGAGATGTCTCCCTGGCACATGCGCGTCCAGGGCCCTCTTAATTAAATGCAATTTGCGGTCTCATAAACTTCAACCACAAGTAAATACCGGTTCAGGTAATACAAGTTTGTTAAACCTGGATGTTACGATAGGGCAGAAAAGCATAGCATAATTAACAGTAGGACAGAATAGCACATTATTACAACACCTTTGGGGTCAGACATTGCACCAGACACATTCACTACACGACACAACACCGCACACTACACTATTGTCACTCTAGTAGGCTGAGACTGTCATTTCTAACGACACCACGAATTTTACTTATCAAGCGACGCTCAATGTGTAAAGTCATAAATGCGAATGTGTCATACTATGTTGATTGACGGTAAGAGTCACTATGATAACAGATAAAGGTGTATTTTTGTGCAAGCGCCTGTAATTGCTACTTGTGGCAGGGTTATTAGCACGATATTGTGAAGGATGTTCTACCGTAGACGAAACATAAGCATAGCGTAATGTTTATAAAATTTACGTTATTCTTAGAAATTCTTTTTGATGGCCATGGATATTGGATGTTTGGGGGACGCCGTAGCACAAAATACACGAATGGAGATAGTTAAAAGCTTATACTCGATTTTCCATAGAGTCTAACGTACTGGGGCATCCCTCTCACGTTCTATTTCTGATAATGTGTGTGTCACCCTCCTTTGACAGAATCACAACTGATTTGCAGCCTTCATTCACATTCATTTGGCTAAGTAGTAGGTATAATGACATTTAAAATTAGCAATTGCTAAGCAAGCACCAGGCACAACACCTAATAAGCTGTGCCGGATTTATATTTTTTATGAGTGTAGGCCACTAAACCATGAGAAAACCAGTAGACGTGACTTTTATCTTCTGAAATCAAGTGACCTTCCTCTGAAATCTACCGCCCCTAGGACGCTGCCGCCCCTAGGCCGCGGCCTATACGGCCTATTTTTAAATCCAGAACTGCTAATAAGTAATGTAGACGTGACCTTTTGCCTAGTTTCCTCTATTTCATAAAACACAACGATCATTTTTGTAAGTGAGTGGACTCAAAACTCAAAATTCTTTATTGCATAACTGTGTTAATTATACATGGTACAATATATAAAGTAAGTATAAAAACAGTTTGCCTTTTCAGGCATGCAATGCAAAGTGTACAAAATTCACTAATTTCTTGCTCTACGTGTTTTAAAACCTAAGTATTCATTAAGGTCATAGAATACATAATGCTCTAATAGCCAAGATTTAAGTTTGCGTTAAAATACATATATTACAATCATTAATACTCTTTATTTCCGCCGGTAAATGGTTAAATATTTTAATACCAGAAATTAATGTGCTTTTGTTGTATACTTCATTATTTACAATAGCTAAGTAAAGGTCAGGCTTCCCAGACAATGCCAGATTTACTATACATTTTTGGAATTATTAGGGGTAACTTTTATAGGGGTTTGCCACCGGCACGAAAAGAAGATCGTAGTAGAGGTATACTACCACCCACAGAACACAGAAAGACATCCCCTTTTAGTTCTCTTGTTTTATCTACGAAGCGATCAACAATGTGTGGTGAGCAATTGAGCGTGGATGGATCTAATGCATCTTCTACACAATCGCCAATGATCAGCTATCATCGCGACGATTTACTGTTCATTGCTGTTTTTATTCACAAACTCCTGAGTTTTCTATTCAACACAGTAATGTACAGCGAAAGATTGCGATTAATCCGATCATCGGCAATTTAGTAGAAGAGACATCAGAATGATAGGTCCATTTTGGTGAGCGATTTTTTGCGACAAGCAACAATGACAACAACGTTGAAAATTTCGACTGTCGAGACTAGCCGCCCTGTAACCTGTTATACGTACTAGTGTTGTGTACTGGTAATTATTCGCCTAGTTATTTCATTGGCTTCATTGCCCTTAACACGGATTACAGTTAAATAGAACTGTAGATAGCAAACTGATGACCGATAGGAACTCAACCCAGTATTTAAATATTGTGGTACTAGCTGTTACCCGCGGCTCCACTCGCGTGATATATAGCCTATGTCCTTCTCAGTCCCCTTACCTATGTGTTTGCAAAACTTCATGATGATCGGTTCCGTAGATACGGCGTGAAAGCGTAACAAACAAACAAACAAACTCATTGTGCATTTTTTTTCACCATTGCTTTTATGCCTCAAGAGATTTGGAGTCGGACATATGAGTATCGTTACAATACTAACAGCCTTCGGAGTGACGAAGTCTATAATTTTTAGCTCAGGCACTCGTGTTTTTTAAGGCTTGTTTGATTACGGCAGTTGTGGTTTTATTTTTTGAAAAACCAAAAGTGTTGTTCTGCTAAGACAGTCGAGTTTTATTTTAAACTTTTTAGTGGTTTGTCAATTCCACGGAACAAAGAGTTCTACCTATAAGTGGTTAAAATAAACGAAAGCTATAAGGCAGTAAAAGTAGAACACGTTAAAACAGCGACTACAGGACGAGTACCTATGTACTGTCGCGACGTCTGGTTGTACAGACAACAACAAAATTACGTATTCAGAGCCGCAGTCTATACAATATGTTAATAAAACCCTGTCTGACCTTTAAGGGGCGACTCAGCCTGTCATTATGAACAACTTTTTCTATGGGAGTAATGCTGGATATGCAAGAAAAAAAAATTACATTCTCTAAAAGTGTGCAGCCGGTCGGACAATTGGTATAAATTTGTTAATTTTTTTTTTAACTAAACCAAATGATTATTTATTATCAAAAGCTAATAGGTATTTAAAATATATTTTCAGAAGATAGATTTATAATTATCTGAAGTTTCATTGGGAGGAAGGCGCTCTTTGAGCTAGTAGACACCTCACCATTCCTCCATAGGACTACGAGACGCAGAGAGAAATTTCACCCTTTTGTCGTAGAAATTCCAAAGAGTCGTACTAAACGCTTCGACAGTTCCTTTTTGGTTCGAGTAGCTAAGGTGTGGAATAAACTGCCTGCGTCTATATTCCCAGACTCCCAGACAATTACAATCCCGGGACATTCAAAAGTAGGATAAATGGGTATCTCTTGGATAGGCATGTAACATCCTCGTCTTCATCGTCACTTACCATCAGGTGAGATGAGAGACAAATGCCTAATTGTATAATTAATAAAAAAAATATATATATTATTTTCTGAATAATACATTGTAACGGCCGTGGATAAATAATATGTTGTTGGCTGTACTGTACTATACTATTGTACAAAATTTCTTTGTATCGATTTTCTTTCACTTGAATGCATGCCAAATGATGACGTCACAGCGTGAGTTATCTAGATCAATTTGCAGACTTCTGCGTAAGCGTGACCTTGGAAAATGTTTATTGTTGATATGATGATAAACACTAACGACGTAAACATATCTATACATCTATACAAATATTATTTAATGAAGAGAAAAGATTTTTTTGTTTGTTTCTTTCAATAGGCTCCGAAACTTCTGGACCGAGTTTCAAAACTATTTCACTCGTAGAAAGCTAATTTATCTGCGGGCAACATAGGCTATAATTTATGCGGATGAAGTCGCTAGAAAATTGCTCGTTTTTTATACTTAGGCAGATGAGCGAGTCATGCAGCACACCCTCTGCAGTCCTTCGCTTCCTCGACGAGCTGGGTTGGCTCACATAACACCAATCAACAACCCAAAATAAGGAAGAAATATATATATAAAAAAATGGAGGACGAAGTCTCCATTATGCAGAGGATTTAGATGACGAATAGTCCTCTGCTCACACACAATGGGCCCAAACAAGAGGCCTAAGTGTGGAAAACTGCCCACGGAACCAGGTGAACCAGGTGATACTTAGGCAGTTAATTTCAATGTTAATTTTATATGGTATGTGTGAAATATTTTTTTATACTCTTTCTTTATAAAGACCAAACTTCTGTTTAAATGAATTTCTAGCGGTGTTTCTTCTCCGCAGTGGTCGGTTCCGAAACGCTTGTAGTTTGTAGTAGTTTTGAACAATCACTATCACTACATATCATTACATACTATAAAACAAAGTCCGCCGCGTCTATCAGTCTGTCTGTTCGCAATAATCTCAAAAACTACTACTGCACGAATTTTCATGTCGCTTCACCAATAGAGTGATCAACATGAGGAAGGTTTTTTTAGGTTTAATATTATACATGCTACGGTATAATACATGACTGTTTTTCAGACTGTTTAACTTTACCCTCACGTAATTGAATATTTCCTCCACAGCACTAAGTAGGTCTTGGGCAAATAGAATATCCCATAATGGCTAGACATATAAGCGTCTTGCAAGCAACTGATGTAAGATAAAATGATTATCATTAAATCCATTGCCACTTCTAAACTATTGGTCCATATTTTACAGTAATCCTTTGATATGTGGTTGTAGATGTGGTGGATTGTGTATATTTTTGACACTTCTGCATGTATATTTGCTAACTTTCGACTACTATGGTGTTCAACGTTTTGATGGTCACTTCAACGTCCATTATGGCTTTCGTATGACCGAATATTTTGTATATATAAGGTAATTGAACAGTAACCGGATATTTAATTACAACATTTTAAGCAAAAATTATGGAAATGGGCAGGTCATGTGGCAAGATACAAGGACAACAGATGGACTAAAAAAGTAACCAAATGGCAGGGACCGCTAGGAAAAAGGAGCGTCGGCAAGCAAAGAAAAAGATGGGCCGACGATATAATACAGACGGCAGGGAAAGAATGGATGAGCGTCGCCACGGATAGAAGCAGATGGCTAAAGATGGAGGAGGCTTTCACCCAAAAAGGGACCGTGTAAACGGAAATAAAACTAAACTTACAAACTAAAAATAACATATATATACTTATGTTTATATGGGAAATAAAGCTTAATAAAAAAATAAATAATAAAAGCAAAAATTAAACTGCCGGAAAGCAAAGGATTCATTCATCCCCTTTTGAATCATCCCTTTCATCCCCGTTTTTCTACCGAGTTGGATTTTTTACGAATTTAAATGATTCTTCGGGGTATACCCTTTCAAATAAAAAAAGAATTATTATAATAAGACTACTCTGCAAAGAGTTATGTTATGCGTGGTTGTACCCAAAAAATATATATGTTAGTTTCACAATTAAAGAAAAAAAAACCGGCCAAGTGCGTGTCGGGTCACGCGCAGTGTAGGGTTCCGTAGTTACTTGCACTTGCACCTCACAGTTTAACGACCAAAAACATCTAACAATGAAAATTGTATGAAATTTTACATTTTCCAGTACATTTTATAAGTTGGTTGCCTATAACTTTTTAGTTTGCACTGAGTACTCAGCTCTGATAGTTTTCCTTTCAACTTCAGTATATATACTACTGCTGTAATTTTTTTCACGTATCCATATATAACCGTTTAGCAGATAGAGGGGGGTAGGGGGGGACACTTACCTCTAACAAAAATTTGCACTTCAAAACCAAATATTTCGAAAACGGATCTCTAAATCGAAAAATGGTTTTCACAACCTGACAATATTTTTTAAAGACCTATTTAACGATACCCCACATGATGGGTAAGTAGAGAAAAAAAATTACTCCCCCACTTTACTTGTATGGGAGCTAGGTACCCTAAAAATAATTTTTTTTCAAGATTTTTTTTCTACCACTTTTTTGCCATGATTAATATACATACATACCCATGACAAATTAAAGCTTTCTAGTGCTTATAGTCTCTGAGTAAAACCGCGGACAGACAGACAGACAGACAGACAGACATGGCGAAACTATAAGGGTTCCTTGTTTACTACGGAACCCTTAAAAGAAAATTATATAAATATGGCCTACCTAAATTTCTAATATCTTTTACATATTATCTGCAAGAAGAAAATGGGTGTTATCTCAAAGTATCAGGTGCTATGAAAATTGTTTACCGTCACCGATAAAATATCTTATCATTCTAGAATACTGTTCTATTGTCAATATAATGAGTCACTTTTTATATAAATAAGATGTACAAAAAATAATTTTATTTATAGACTACTAAGTCTCAAGCTCAGTAACATCTTTTCCAGAATATTTTTATGAATTAGTTATTTGCAGTTATGGACGGATTTTCTCAGGGGACAAAAATGAAAAGTCTTATTTAAATCAATTGATAAATTACGGGACGTTTTAAGGACATACCTAAGAGCTAAAAAAGATTGTGACAAATTAAGAACCTTCTTTTTTTTAAGTCAGTAAATGTGTCAAAATTTGTCTACCAGAGATACCAAAAAAAGGGTTTCCTATAATCTGGAAAACCCCAAAAATCAATGTTCAAATCAAATATAGGAATAAACTATTGTATACATATACAAGGATAACATTGTTTAATTATAATAACCTACTGTGGGTTTGAGTAATTAGCACTGGAAATGCGGTGATTGTATAATGAGTAATGACTTTTGTAATATAGCTGCGTGTGTTGTGTGTGCATGTGACGTCACACAGGTGCTGGTGCAATGTCTTGAAATTCAGATGTGACGATTAAAGACCATCGAAAGTAAAAATCCCAAATAGTGATCAACTGGTTTGACAAAGCAGGAACACTCAATGCAGCAATGAAGTCAAACCGGAGCACCAACTATTTTTTATATCATTGTCATCACATCTGTTATAGTCTCCACTGCAGGAGCATGGCCCTATCTGTTCTACCAGAGCCAGAGCAGACAGAGGATTTGTATACAATTACCATTTTTTTTGGCTTTGTATTAATATTGCAAATTTGCAAAAATAAGAGTTATCCTTATTTTTACAAGGCCACATAATTAGAAAGTGTAAAATGTTATACAAATGTATGATAAAAATGTTGAAAATTATTTACATAATATATATAAAAAATCCTAAATGTGAACCTTATTTAGGTCTCATAGATTAATTATCAAAATGACTCACAAATTTTATGGTATTATGCTCCTGCAGGACCATCAACAGTTTGATCTTAGATGGCTTAGAACTTGCTGCCATAGACTACAGTGCCACGAAATAAGCTCTGCAATTCCACAGAAGCTGTCGAACTTTGCCTAATTTTATTAGATGGAAGTATTTCATGGAAAAATTCTAAAAATATGGTAGGATATATGGTCTTTTATCATCCATCCTATTACATCACAGTGGGACAGTCAAAATAAGTTTAAAGAGAACCTCCTCCTGGATAAACTCCCGAATTCGGCCACATCCCAGTTAGTATAGTCTGCCGAAATAAAAAAGATGAATTAAAAAGAGGTATACATACACATTGTATTGTAGTTTGGCTGCTCAGTCACGTTAATCTTTTCAGAAGCCGTTTTTATGGATTTAACTTACAGTGATGCAATTATCTGTAAAAAAAGAAAAAAGATATTACCTACTGTCTAAATATGTAGCTGTATTTAACTTAGTTAAAAAAGGAAGACCTGCTTTGTTAGGTTGCATTCTCTGGTAACTGACACCAAGCATAACTGAATTATTTTTAACTATAAATCTAGCTAGAAAACCTATTGCCCTATAATAAATATAACTCAAGATGCTGCCGAACATGCTCCTATTTTTTTATAAAGCAATCTAGTATCACCAAAATAAATAATATGAATATAGTAGAAATAAATATTGATATGAAATATAGAATTATACTAAAAAAGTCGGTAGGTAGTCAATAAAGCCTAAAGCCATGAATAGTCTAGGGAGAAATGAGAAACTGATTTACATATTTTGCTTGCATGCTATGCTAAATTTACTTAGTAGGTATCAAAGTGGTTGATGTATGGATGAAAACTAGGTACTTTACGAGGAATGCAGAATTACTCGATGACTCATACATGAGGCAAAAGACAATCAAGTAGTTAAGATGAAGATTATGAGCGTATGTTCCAATTTTAACAATATTTGAAATATAGGAGAGGTAAAGTATTGATTCCTTGTGAGCTTTACCTACTTTCCACAACAAAGGGCACACAGTGAAGAGTACAAACACGAAACTACGTATTGTTTGAATTTATTGATCTGCAAAATCATGATGCAATTAGAATGTGACATCTGATGGTGTAAATATTTACTTGCCGGTAGCTTATAGCTTGAATGTCGTGCTAAGATTTTCGCTCCACTTATACAGCGATAACAAATGAGGGGAAGTCCGTGAAAATGTTTGTAGAAGCTACTAGACGGATGGCGCAACAAATGATCGATCTGTTTTTAGTATGAGGCGTGCAATATGTTTTACCTTAAAATATGCTATAAATTGGAGCGTCGAGATCGAAAAACCTGTCTAAATTTAAATTTCACCTCCCGAATTATAGTTTCGGCACTGTTTCGAATCAAAATAGAATTAAATTTATTTTGCGGATTCAATCTCGCTTTCTCGAACTTCAAAAACACAGACTGACGTAATTTGTTCTGTTGTGTGTGTCAATTCAGTCAGTAGGAAAAACCATAGACAATGCTTTAAAGCTGGAAATACACGTCCGATTTTTCCGTCGAACAATCGGACAGTGTTGCCGTTTAAACTGTCCCTAGTTCAAGAGGAATTTGCAGAGCCTGAACCAGAGTTTAGGGGGCCCTGCCCCCTTATTTACTAACTCGGATGACAGGTGTCGATGCTTATCAATCTAGGATTTGCTGTTACAATGCGGTTTTTGTATTCCAAATAAAAATTTCGAGCAAGCAAAACCCGCATTGTAACTGTAAATTCTAGATTGATAGGCATTGACACCTGTCATCCGAGTTAGTAAATAAGGGGGCTGGGCTTAACTTCTTCAGGGCCAAACTAATTACTCAAAGTAAGGGACAAAATTATTTAATGAATTGAATGGGTTTGATTAAACGCAGGATTCATAAGGCTGAAAACCTTAAGATCTGTTTAATTTAATTAATTATGGTATTTTCACATTACGGTTAATTTTCGATTTGAATTAGCTGGGGTCGCCTTTGAGTAATTAGTAAAAATTACGAAAATTATATAATATGATATAAAACGATTACATACATTAAAAAGCACATATACATAATTTTTAATATTATTTAAAACTACTCACCTCCGCACTCGTTCTAACGTAATATCGGGGTTATCATAGCTTTGCGCTGTGACCTGCGGCCCATGGGATGTTACAATCGGATCCGGGATCCGATAGTCGACATGTACTTAACCGGAAGTGATACTTTTTATATATGCAATCGAAAGTACCTTGTATTTATATACTTCCCTATTTTATATAATTCTTTAAACCAGTATTTATTTTTTTATGAATTTTTGAAAATATGGCACAAACGTAGGACTTATAAACAAATATCTGTGCTTTATTCCCTATCATTGTCAATCTGACGTACAAAAATGAATTTGACCGGACTTTGACCGTCTGAGTTGCCAGATTTGGGAAATTTTACCCGGGAGTCTGGAAATTTTCTAAAGGCCTCTCCCAATGTGAATGATGAGTATCGTATCCGTTTTTACCGTTTTGTTTTCAATGTTAATGCTGGCCAGAATGTTTTTTCGCTTAATTCTTTAACCTGTCAACTATATTCCTAATATTTTACCTGTTTATTGAATCACTTTTCATTCACGGCTTCACTATATCATAATTGTTATCTTGGTAAAAATCAACGTCCTGCCTGTGTGAAAATCCATGGTCTGTCAAAAGCTGAAGAACTCAGTCCAGTATCTTGAGAAGCTAAGTCAGCACGCGAAGAGATATCGGTGTCCAGAAGTCAAGCCAATGTTATCAGGATGCGATCGAGAACGAAAAATATCCAATGATATATACAAACACCAAACAATAATAAACTAACGAACTTTTTTGACATTGATTAGCATAGCAGCCTTTTTTCCTTGCCTTGTATATAAGGCAAAGTCAATCCATTCATGTATACCATCAAATTATAATGCACAAGGCAAGGGACGTGATCGGGTGTGCTGGCTGCTCAACAATTACAAAACTGATGTCATTCCCAAAAGATCCCTAAAATATTTAAAAAAACGACATTCATCATTAACTTTAAATGAATAGCTTTGAGCGCTTTGGCGAAGCTCAAACCTGATGCCAAACCATTATTTATTGCTTTGAGCATATGACCTCAGGTTCTGTCCAGTATGTAAAGAATAAAAATGTGTTCTCGACTTTCGTATTATCTGAACGTCAAAGAAACAAATAAAAATATCAGGAACATAATTGACAACCAAAAGAAATAAGCAAATCCAAACCATTATTACATCGAAAAATAAACCAGCCGGCATTTACATTTAAAAAAAACCGGCCAAGTGCGTGTCGGGCCACGCGCAGTGTAGGGTTCCGTAGTTGCGAATGACAACTTTGAGTTCACACTGTTTACACTCACACCTCACAGTCTGACGACCAAAAACATCTTACAATGAAGATTGTTTGAAATTTTACATTTTCCAGTACATTTTATAAGTTGGTTGCCTATAACTTTTTAGTTTGCACTTAGTACCCAGCTCTGATAGTTTTCCTTTCAACTTCAGTGTATATACTATTGCTGTAATTTTTTTCACGTATCCATATATAACCGTTTAGCAGATAGAGGGGGGGGACACGTACCTCTAACAAAATTTTGCACTTTAAAACCAAATATTTCGGAAACGGATCCCTAAATCGAAAAATGGTGTTCTTAACCTCACAATATTTTTTAAAGACCTTTTTAACGATACCCCACACGATGGGTAAATAGAGAAAAAAAAATTACTCCCCCACTTTACTTGTATCGGAGCTACCCAAAAAAAAATATTTTTTCAAGGTTTTTTTCTACGACTTTTTTGCCATGATTAATATACACACTCATACCAAATTACAGCTTTCTAGTACTTATATTCTCTGAGTAAAACCGCGGACGGACAGACAGACAGACAGACAGACAGACAGACAGACAGACAGACATGGCGAAACTATAAGGGTTCCTAGTTTACTACGGAACCCTAAAAAGCAGTGAAAATGGATACGATATTTATCATTCACATTGAGAGCAAGGCCTTTAGAAAATTTCTAGACTCTCGGGTAAAATTTCCCAAATCTGGCAACTCAGACTGTCACAGTCCTGCCAATGTCATTATTTTACGTCAGATTGACAATGACAGAGCATAAGGCACCGATATTTGTTTATAAATCCTACGCTTGCGACGTTTTTTCAAAAATTCATAAAAAAAATAAATACTTATTTAAAAAATTACAAAAAAATATGGAATTATATACATACAAGGTACTTCCGATTGCATATGTAAAAAGTACCACTTCCGGTTAAGTATATGTTGTCAATTATCTAATCGGTAATGAAATCGGACGTGTGTTTCTACCTTAAAGCACTCGTACGTATCCAAGGCTGTAAAATAATTGAAAAAGTGACCTAACCTAAAATTTGACAGAAGAACAAGAAAGTTGTCAAAACAAAACAAATTTTGCTGTTCATTTGACTGTATCATATTCATAGAAAAATTTTACTCTGACGAGATCATATTATAAGTTAAAGTCCTTACGATTATAGATATGACAATTTTTTTAAGAGTTAGTTGTGTACTCAACGTAAATTGTAAGTATTTTGTTAATCTATTTATAGGTTAGGTTCATTTATGAAGTACCTATATATAAATAAATAAATATATAGGGACATATCACACAAATTGAGCTAGCCCCACAGTAAGTTGTGAACTTGTGTCGCAGGATACTAACTCAACGATACTATATTTTATAATATATATACTTATAGATAAATATCCAAGACCCAGGTCAATATGAAAAAGATCTTTTTCCATCTTGACCTGATTTCATATATGACTACAATGACTAGTAATCTTCTAAGAGTTCACCAGTTATATACACTCAGAGCAACAACAGCCACACACCTATACAACCCTCCAGAATAGGAATTGTTTTTCAGAATCAGATATTTTCAAGATTAGCTTTTGAGCCATCACCACTTCCGCAAAACACCTCTCTTACTTATTTCTCGCATGTATAATTCAATTTACCAAACTGTTGATATTAAAGAGCAGTCGACATCTAAGGCAGAACGGGCTATTGAGTCCTAGCCCTTGAACCAAGACCACCAGCAGACAGGACATCCTAGCGAGATACATACACAATTAAAACCATTGTAGGTATAAACAATCCCATGACACACACACACATACACACAGCCACACATAGTCCAATTGCTCCATTTTCTTTCATTTCATAGTATCTCCCTTGGAGTCATGGGTGTTTCTCTATTCCTTTGGAAGGCTTGTGAGGGGATATAGATCAAACACAGAGAGTTGCTGTGGAGAAGTTGATGTAATTTAGGTCTCCAGCCAGAACCCACTCTTTTTTAACTTAAAACATTGGCCTTTTTTGTAACGCCGTCCTGGTGTCTTCCAACATATCAAATGTTCCAGTAATGTGGCATGGTGTTTGGAATTCATACAAAAGTTATTTACAAGTCAACAACACTATTATATTTCTTGAAAACGAGCTCCGTGGCGCAGTGGTCAACACGCCTGCCTGCGACACGGATGGTCCCGTGTTCAATCCCCGGTCAGGTCAAGATGGAAAATGATCTTTTTCAGATTGGCCTGGGTCTTGGCTATTCATCTTTATAAGTATCTATTACTGCTTACTGCTACCGTGGGCCACTTTCCACACCTAGGCCGCCTATTCGGGCCCATTGTGTGTGAACAGAAGATGTCCATTCTTCGGTCTTCTGTTGATAGGAGATCCCAGATCTCCTTCTTTGGTGGGTTGCTACACGTTGTTTTACACGAGCCAACCCAGCTCGTCGAGAAAGCGTAGAACCGCAGAGGGTGTGCTGCAGGCCTCGCTCATGGTTTCTGGTTTTCCCAGGAACTCTTCTCTTGTAGTTGTCACACTAGGGCATTCTAGTAGTAGATGCCTAGCTGTTTCTTCAGTCTCTAAGCAACCTCTGCAAAGAGGGCTGTCAGTCAAGCCTATAACAGATAGGTGTTTATTTAGCATACAATGGCCTGTGATTACTCCAATCATGAGACGTAATTTAGCCCTGGGTAGTGCGAGCAGTCTTCTAGAGAATTTCCTGTCTAATGCAGGAAGCACTTCTTTAGACTGCCGGCATGTGTCCAGGGTTGACCATGCTTGCTGATGTTCAGCCTCTATTTTGGATTTGACCCAGGAACGTACCTGCGAGAATGGTATAGGTACCATTGGTAGTGGGCCAAGTGGAATCATGCTTGACCCTCTCCTCGCTAACTCGTCCGCTGCGTCATTTCCAAGAGAGTTGCTGTGTCCTTTGATCCACTGTAACGTGACTGAGTTATACTTACAGAGATTGTCCAGTGAATTGTTGCATTCGAGTATTAGCGCTGAGTCAATCATCGGTCTCTTTAGGGCGTGAAGGACTGCTGAGCTGTCTGTTAGGATGCGTATGTTTTGATTTGTTACCTTCATCCTGTTGATTTGTGCCGCGGCATGGGATATAGCAACACACTCCGCCTGGAAGATTGAGTTGTCTTTACCCAATGCCGTTGCATAGTGAATGTTGAGGTCGTGAGAGAAAACTCCGGCTCCAACTCCATCCTTTGTTTTGGATCCGTCTGTGTAAACTCTCACTTCTCTGATACCTGAGCTATCTAAGATTTCCTCATGTAATTGTATTTTGTACTTTTTGTCGAAGACAAATTGTTTTTTAATTCTGTCATTTGTGGCTCCCATTAGATGAGATGATTCCATTGCCAGGGACAAAATTTTTGTGTGTGGCGCAGTTGAGTTGCTTTTCCATGTGTCCATTGCTCGTAGTCTTATGGATGCAATCTCTGCTTCTTGTCTTATATGTAAGTGGAGGGGTTTTATGTCAAGTATCGCTTCGAGTGCAGCTGTTGGGGTAGTGCTCATGCCACCTCCAATGGCAAGGCATGCTGTGCGTTGGAAGCGTTGTAGCTTTTCTTGGACGGTCTTTAAGGTGGTTCTTTTCCACCAGACGATCGCTCCATATGTTAGCGCTGGTCTGATTACCATTGTGTACAGCCATTTCATTATTTTTGGGGTCACCCCCCAGGTTTTGCCAACCATTCTGCGACAGTGCCATAATGAAATGCATGATTTCTTTATTTTATTATCCAGGTGACTATTCCAGCTGAGTTTGCTGTCAATAATTACTCCTAGGTACTTAACTTCAGGTGATAGTTTTAGCGTAGTGCCAAATAGTTTGGGAAGTGTATAGTTGCCCAGTTGTCTTTTATTTGTGAACATAACCATTTCAGTTTTGTTGGCGTTCACCGAGAGCTCGTGTTTTCTACACCAATTTTCAACAATCCGCAAAGCACCTCTTGTGAGATTGCAGGCGGTGTCTGCAGTTTTACCTGGGATGAGTATTGCCAGGTCGTCTGCGTACCCAATTGTGTAGAAATTGTTGTTGTTCAGTGTTGTTAGAAGATCATCTACTACCAGGCTCCACAGTATAGGGGATAGAACTCCACCCTGTGGGCAGCCCCTGGTGGTTAGTATCTTTGTTGTGTCCTGCATAGTGAGTTGTATCTTTCTTGTTTCTAGCATGTTGCGAATCCACCCCGTTATAGTATTAGGGGTGTTGTGTCTGGTTAACGCTTCGCAAATGCTGTTGAAGTTGGTTTTGTCAAAGGCACCTTCAATATCTATAAAGGTACCAAGGCAAAGATTTTTGCTTTGTATTGAGTTTTCGGCAATGTTGATTACCTCATGTAGTGCCGATTCTGTTGATTTTCCCACATTATAGGCATGTTGCCTAGTGTGAATGGGATGATTTGTGAGGACTTTGTCCCTGATGAATCTGTCACATAGTCTTTCCTGGGTTTTCAGGAGAAAGGAGGAGAGACTAATGGGTCTGAAGGATTTGGCGTCCGTGTAGTCTGCTTTACCTGGTTTTGGTATGAAGATTACTTTGACTTCTCGCCATTGTTCGGGTATATATTTGTGTGCCAGACTGGCAGTTAACAAATTTGTTAGGTGTTGTAATAGAGTATCTTCACCCCATATTAGAAGGCCCGGGAAAATGCCATCAGGTCCTGGGGCTTTAAAAAGGTGGAAGCTGTTTATAGCCCACTTTACTCTATCTATTGTAACTACAGCTTTTGCTGTTTCCCAGTCCTCCATTGTAGTAGGCAGTTGTACTGACCCACTCGAACTTACCAGGTCTGGTGTGATGTTTAAACATCCTGGAAAGTGTGTGTTAAGTAGGACTTCGTTTATTTCTGCTTCTGTAGTTGTATAGGTACCGTCTGGTTTTTTTAGTGTACCGATAGTTTTATTTATGTTGTCGCCACTTAATATCGTCCTAACCCTTGAGGCTTCCGTGGTTGATTGTATGTTATTGCAATATTTGCACCAGGACCTTCTGCTAAAGGATCTTATTCTTCTTTTGTAGTTAGCCCTGGCCCTGGTGTAGTTGTCCCAGTCGTAATCACTTCTGGTGTTCATGGCTTTATTGAACAGTCTTCCAACTTGTTTTTTCCTTCTGGCTAGTTCGGGACCCCATATGCCTTTGTCGCTCTTTTTGCCGCAGAAGGGAACGCTCATGGGGCATGCGTGTTGGAAGCTGTCAATTATAGCTTTTGATATTGTCTCTGCATAGTTTTCAATTTCATGATGGGTGTTTAATTCATTGATGTTCTTTGCAGTTCCAAGTTTTGTGTCTAGTTGTTCTTTGTAGACGTTCTTGTTAGTTTTCCTTGGGTTTCTGCGGGGTGTTGTTTTGGCTATTTCGTGGTCGATTACATACCTGATCCACCTGTGATCGGAGCCCGAGTACTCATCGGAGACCTGCCACTGATGGATAAGATCTGCGACTCTGCTAGTTGCCAGTGTTAGATCAATGATGGTTTGGCTGCGCCTAGTAACGAAGGTGGGTTTATTACCTTTGTTAATGATGTTGAGGTCAGTCTGAAATAGGTAGTCTACTAATAAAATACCTCTATCGTTTGACTCGTTCATGCCCCATAACGGATGATGGGCGTTGGCGTCCACTGAGATAATGAGCTCTAGATTATTATGAGTACAGTGTCTTACCAATTCTATCATCTCTATAGAAGGTATCGCCGCGTCCGAAGGTAGGTACACGGATGCGATCACTGTATCTGTTATTATTTTGTTTTTTCCCAGGGAGATTTTCACGGCTGTCTGATCTCTGGAAAACAAATGTGTTAGTGGCATCGCCTTGATATTAGGGGGTAAGTAAATGCAGGACCTCGGATGATCCGAGGTTTGATCAAATATGAGCTTACCTCCTATGTTGTTTAAGCCGCTTATATTGTTGTATTTGTTGATCCACGGCTCCTGGATCAACGCTATTGTTTGTGGGTTTGCCTTCAGCTCGCCCCGCAGGTTAGCCGTCGCGGTCTGACTGTGCAGTGTAAGTATCTATTATAAAATATAGTATTGTTGAGTATCCTATAACATAAGTCTCAAACTTACTTTGATTATAAACGTATATATTTATATTTCTTGAAATGTAATTACAGGAATTGCTATTTATTTATTCAATTGCCCCTGGTAACACAGCCGACACTACTTAATCAAATTGGCCACATATCATCCTACATGGAATCAACTTTTCCTTTTTCAGTTTCTCGGGCATTTAGTTGCACTTCGATTCGTGACACCAAAGCATGGAGAGTCTCTCAAGGGCTTCCAGTAAACCGCAATGCTGAGGGTATCCTCACTGATGGCCCAGACTACACCTTTTTAGATGGCCGGCCTACACCACTTCTGGTAAATATTCAAAACAAATATTAACATTGAAAGGTATTTTACATCTAGTTTTCGCTAAGCTTCCTTGCTCTTCATCTGGTTTTATGGAACAATTTTCCACACTTAAGCCTTTGTCTTCATTGCCCTTGTTTGGTTTTTGTGTGTGTAAGTGGCTAAAACTAGTATCAGATTTTTCAAGCTGCTTAAACGCATCTGACATAGCATAATGACTGCCATCAATGATTACAGCGGCATGGAGGAGCTCGAGATATTTTTGTGCCATTTGCGGTCAATAATCCAAGTGGGGACTGTGCTCAGGGTTGCTTAATATGCGGAAGCGCTTATAATGTTCAATTATGTAAAAATGGAGGCCATCGGGCTCCTTATGCCTTTGATGTGATGTGATGGTATCTGGTTCCATACCCAAATGCTGCAAAAAGTCCACTGCAGGACATATGGCTCCCCCAAGGATCACGCTTGGCAAGCGGGTTGGTTTACGCAGTTTGAAACTGTATTTAAAGCGAGAGAAGGGTATAAATGTATTTAGGGTGCTACTTGCTCAGATGAATTAGGGATGAGAAAGTAGCAGCTTGGGATGTCGGGCGCGCGTGCCCGATGCTATACCCGCAACCATCGGACTGGTAGTTGAGGATGACACCCCTGTCCTTATGACACCCATGACTATATAACCAGTTTCAGCACTGTGGTAGAAACACGCTACCGGCAACATTCAATTTTGCTAGTGTCATGAATGAGCCGGCTCGTCCGGGGAAGTACCAGACTCTCACAGAAAATCGACTATAGAGTAACTTAGCTTTACCGCTTCTATGTTTCATTCGGTTAGTGAGAGAGCTGGAGGCCCATGCCTCTTCCCCTCTGGGGAGGCAAAAACAAAAGGCTGGCAATGCTCATGTCACATCCCAGTGTTGTATTAGTCCATGGGCAGCGGTGATCACTTACAATCAGGTGACTCGCTTGCTTGTTTGACATCGTATATTATAAAAAAAAACTTAAAAGCTTTTATTTATTTTTCCAGCACAAACAAAAGAAGAGAATGTTGAAACAGCGGGAGTTTGCTTCGCAAATAGTTCAGTTAAATTCCGAGCTGGACTTCGCCAAGGAGCGGTACCAGAAGATGTTGCAGAGCGAAGCAGAAGAGAAGCAGAGGATTATAGACGATAGACTTAAACCGAAAGGGAAAGTGTTATTGGACAAAACCAAGTAATGCTATGTAGATTTTGTAAAAATTAGCTGTATATTACCTAATTGTTAATTATTAAATAGTATGTTTTAATGGCTTAATTTTTTGTTCAATTCGGTATTTGCCTAATGTTAAGATTATATAAAATTTGTTTCCAATGATACTCATTTCTATCTAAAAACACTATAAAAAACACTTTTAATTTGATATCGATTCGTTAAGTGTTCTTAAAGCTTCTTTAAAGTTGGGTGAATAGAACCATTTTTAAAAGTATGAAAATCTTAAATTACACTTATACTGTATTGTAAGTAGTCCGCAAAATTTATAGCAACTTTTATTATGAAACCATTACCACAAACGTAATATTCCATATAGCTACCAAACAAAGTTCTCACGCCGCCCATACAAAATACAAAGTTGTGACGTCACAAATATGTAGGAATTTCAGCAGCGCGTTTTCACGTCTAAAAATATGTGTCTTTAAAACTTCTATATCTGAAAGAGTTTTTTGTTTAGAAATGTATTTCGGTCACTATTGTGTTTATTTTTGGCAGGTCTTTACATAGCGACACGAAAATGTTTTTAGTCAAGTAGCTAATTAAGGCCTGTCAACACTGTGACAAGGTATCACCGTAGCCACCTATTAGTTAAAATCATTACAGTCTAAATTTCACTTTATGGCGGCCCGGATATTAGCTGCGAGCTGCGCAGAACGTGCCCCGCCTCTCCGCGCGCGCCCCGCGCAGACCTAATATTGTGTTCTGCGCAGTGGCGGCACATCAACATGCCTAAACAATATGGATAATTTCTATATGCAGAAATAATTATCTCTCTTATTTAGATAGGCATTTTATATTTACATTACTTGATGTATGATACCTAATAAGATTAATAAGTAAAACAAAACATAAAAACAGCTAAAGTAAAACATACAAACGTAAAGACAATTTACGCGAAAACTACCTAATCCGAACATTTCCGAACGTTCGTCCCGCGTCGGGTCCCGTGCGGCGCACGAAATTTCGCTAAACTTCCATACTAATTTTCCGTCTCACGCGCGCGCCAGGCGTTTCGTCGCCTTCTCAATAGTAGCTGTATGGGCTCGCTGCGTGCGCTAGTAGCGGGCGCACGTCAAAATATTTTGCCAAGCGAAAATAATACTTACGATGCTATATACATGACTGATTATCATTTGACAAAAAAATAATATATTTTTACGTAAAACTGCTTATTTATTTTTATATCTATGTAATTTTTTTGTATATATATTTAAGCTTAAACTGGTAGTGCGCCGCACGAGTGCACTTAAGGGGGAGCCGCCACTGGTTCTGCGCATCGCCTCGCGTGATGTTCCGAGCCGCCATAAAAAAAAATAAAAAATAAATAAAATAAAATTCATTTATTTCAGGTTACATAAGACCCATAGCACACATTAAATTAACCATTAAATTACAGAATATGAAATTACAATTATTATATTAGATTACATTTCATTATTATTAAATAAGATTACATTATATTATTATTATATAAATATATAGTTTAAAATTGCCGCTCCACTTTAGAGCTCGGGACATGCCGCTGACAGCAATGTCCAATGTAGGGACAATCTAACCTATTGGCAATCATCATCAGGACGGTGTTGGTGCTGGCCCGCACTCTGCGCACCAGGGACGCGGCGCGCTTGCGCATGATCGCGTGAAAACAGTCTGTGTGGGCGTCTGCAAACATCCCTGATGCGCTGCAGAAGCGGGGCAGCCCCAATATCGCCCTGAATGCCTTGTTGAATTGCACTCGGAGGGCATTATAAACACCTTGTGAGTACGTGGCCCACAGGCTGCACGTATACAATGAAGTGCAGTATGCTCTGAAAAGAGTAATTTTTACATCATCCGTACATCGCCAAAATCTGCGGGCCAGCATATTGGCCCTCCTAGATAAAGTTTGACTCAGACTGTAGCTATCAAAATTAAATAAAAATAACCATAACGACTCGAAAAGAACAAGAACACTGTGACAAAACAGAATAATTGTTACTACCTATATGGTTTATTTTTATCGAGACTGGTAACTGGTTGGTATATAAAACAAATCATCATCATTTCTCAGCCACTTGAAGTCCACCGCTGGACATAGGCTCCCTGTAGTATACAATACATATATGTATGTATATTTTAGAATCATTGCCTATTATATTCGACCTTACGTTTTTTTTTGTTCGTATGTTAACTCCCGTCATTCATAAATTTATTTAAAAAGTTATTTTTTTGGAAGGATATTATTCCGATTTAAATCTCATGAAAATCGGTTCAGTGGTTTGATTATGATTAAAGTCTAGCGGATTTTTACCCGACTGACCAACCCATAAAAAAGGGTAATGTTTTTCGTGCGCATACATTGTATGTATCTATGTATATCAGTATGTCTGTTCCATTGTTGCCTGTAGACTAAACGGCTTGACCGCTTTTGAAGTGTGAGGTTCATTTTATTCTTATTCTTCCCGGGGGGTGTCATAGGGCTTGGTAAAAAAATATTGATGTACCTAGGTAATTAGGCCAGTCAATATCGACACAAAAAGTGTCAAACATTCCAAACGCGCATGTATCGTCGATTTTTTTTATACATTGTAGAGACCACTAAGCAACTTTCTTAACCATGTGCTACTCCTGGGGGGCCCGAAAGTATAGGACTTTTTTCAGGTTTTACGAAAAAATTACCCTTTTTTGGGGTATTTTTGTGGCATACTTTTATGAAATGCACTAAATTATCTACCGTTTGAGTATAATTTGAACTCTCTGTGACTTATAGTTATTGAGTCATAGCTTGTCAAACCATGTCAGTTTTTTCCCAAATTTGGCACAATTTGGAGTAATTTTGCTTTACGGGCCCGTACCAAAGAAACTAAAGATCTTACCGGAAAGTTGTAATGAAATAAAAGATAGACGACAGATAAGCTTTCAAATGACTGTAATTTTTTCTCTCTAAGTTTTAAAAAAATATCGCCGAAACATGCGCATTTGCAATGTTTATGTCGATATTGACTGGCTTAAATCATGAATAATACGAAATTTGAAGTGAATAAGTAAAATATAGGAAAAAAATAATAAGGCGGACGTAAACTGTCAAAAACGCTAGCGTTTTTAGAGTTCCGTAGTAAAATAGGAATCCTTATAGTTTCGCCATGTTTGTCTGTCCGTCCGCGGTTTTCCTCAGAGACTATAAGTACCAGAAAGCTGTCATTTGGTATGGGTATGTGCATTACATTAATTATGCTAAAAAAGTGGTAGAATAAATTAAATAAAAAAATTTTTTAGGGAAGCTCCCATACATAGGTACAAGTACAGAGGGAGAAATATTTTTTACCCATCACCGTTTCCGAAATATTTGATTTTAAAGTGCAATTTTTCGTTAGAGGTAAGTGTCCCCCCCCCCCTCTATCTACTAAACGGTTATATATATGGATACGTGAAAAAAATTACAGCGGCAGTATATATACTGAAGTTGAAAGAAAACTATCAGAGCTGAGTATAAGTTCAAACTAAAAAGTTATAGGCAACCAACTTATAAAATGTACTCGAAAATGTAAAATTTCATACAATTTTCATTGTTAGACGTTTTTGGTCGTTAAACTATGAGGTGCGAGTGTGAACAGTGTGAACTAAAAGACTCAAAGTGGTCATTCGAAACTACGGAACCCTAAACTGCGCGTTGCCAGACACGCACTTGGGCGGTTTTTTAGTTTTTGAATATATGCAACTTATTAATATTTACATATTTTTTCTGTAGTGCAAAAAGTTCATTTCATTGTAGGTTTTAACACTAACGCAGAATTAATAATAGTAAAACACTGTGACTAGAATAATTGCGGCCATAACTATTTATAAGCTAGCGGCGCGGGATAAAGCTTTTATGTGCTGCCCACTACGCTAACACTGTTATCTGCTCTCGATGCAATTTGCCGAACTTCCGTGCTTTTGAAAATAATTTGCTTAATATACTGTTCATGTGGAAGAGATAATGTTACATATAAAATCATTAAAATGAAGTAATCCAATATTTGGAGAGTATATTTACCTCTAGCTAGAAGTGGCCGTGTGGTTCTCGGCAGAGTAGAATAGGACCACTTCAGGTCTTCCCGTGGATGTCGTAGAAGGCGACTTAGGAAACACAAGCTAAACAAAGCTTATAAACATTAAAGAGACCTCTCTCACCCGTCTGGCCAGCGAGGAGAGTGTAGACCGAATCCTCTGACTGCTCTGGCTAATGTATGGCTCTGGTAGTACAGAGAGGATCGTGCTCCTGCAGTCGAGCCTCGAGACTAAAAACACCTGATGATGGTGATTAGAAGTTACTATATATTTTTATTAGGAGTCATTTCCTTTTATATAGGCCAGTTAAATATAAAATGAGTTGACTAAAATTCGGATGCCCCGCCGGCACAGCGCATGTCCCAAGTATTACAAAATTTGCAATCTATTTATTCAAAGTATAGGGATACGCAAAGCCACTGTAAGAACTCCTCGAAAATACTAGACGTTACGAAAAAAAATTCAAACTAATAGCCTTGTGTCTTATAACCTGAAATAAACGTATTTTATTATTTTTTTATTTTATAATAATAAATAAATATATAGGGACATATCACACAAAATGAGCTAGCCCCACAGTAAGTTGTGAACTTGTGTCGCAGGATACTAACTCAACGATACTATATTTTATATAATATATATTTTATAATATACTAGCAGCCGTACCCGGCTGCGCCCGGGCATGTATTATACCTTAAAACCTTCCTCGTGAATCACTCTATCTATTGGTGAAAACCGTATGAAGATCCGTGGAGTAGTTTTTGAGTTTATCGCGAACAGACAGACAGACAGACAGACAGACGCGGCGGAGGACTTTGTTTTATAATATGTAGTGATAGTGAAGTGATACCTATATAGATAAACATCCAAGACCCAGGTCAATATGAAAAAGATCTTTTTCCATCTTGACCTGACCGGGGATCGAACCCGGGACCCCCGTGTCGCAGGCTAGTGTGTTGACCGCTGCGCCACGGAGCTCGACATGACTCGACTATTTTATATCCATAAAAACAGTTTTCGGCATGTAGTCGCTCGGATGAACTGTGTAGTAAACCGAAACCACCCGAAACCATGTGGTCCCAATGGATGGCGTCACTCGTAACAACACAACATTGTATCTACCATATTATGAGAATATAAAAACATTATTCACAAAATTTATCTTATTAAATATTCTTAATCTACATAAAACCTTTTAAAAAACCTTCTAAAAAATACCTTTAATTTGATACCAAACTCAATATATTATATTATATTACACTACACAAAAACTTTTTTAAATTGTGTTACTTATTGCATTCTAGACAGCGCCATTTTGAATGTGTTGTCGCATAGCCTATAACCTGGGGACGGTCAAGACGCATCTAACAACATGTAGTACGTCACGTAACGTTGGGGAGTTTGGGAGATACGAGAGAAACAATCGAACATTCATACATACATACATAGAGGCCAAACACATAACCCTCCTTTTGGCTTCGCCGTAGTCGGGTAAGAAACACATAACCCTCCTTTTGGCTTCGCCGTAGTCGGGTAAAAATTAGAACAATATTTTAAAATTACACCTTAATTTTTAAAAAAACTTTAGGCCAACGCAAATTACCGCCATCTATTACCGAGTAGCAAGAAACTCTGCAGCGCCATACATTCGCCTTTTTTTCGACACCTTAATTTGGTCCAATATTTTTGTATGATGTGGGCAGTCTATACGTTAGTATTATATTGTCTTTGCCGAAACCCACGCGGTCGAAGTTGCCGGTAACAACTTCTAATACCAATATGTAGCACCTAATTGAATCCTCAATGATAATGTGGCAAACAGTAATTTTAGGCGTTTAGTGAAGCAATTCCAGCAAAGTGACGGGGAGGAGGTAATTAAAATCACGGGTAGATGGGCTTTTACCATGGGTAGCGAACTCGATTGTTTTTCATACAGGCCTATTTACCCCCGAATATCAAAATGTCGATATTAACTAATCACAATCTCAAATCTACCTGTATTTGTCATGCTAGGTTATCTAGACCACACATAAAAAAAAAATTTTTTTCGTCATACTTCTATGAACCATCTAGACAGTAACAGAACGAGTGGACAGGGGCGTCATCCCCAACTGCCTATCCGGAGGTTGCAGGTATGGCATCGAGTAGGTAGGTACCCGCGCCCGGCCTCCCGCCCGACCTGCTACTTACTCATCCCCAATTCAGCCGAGTAAACAAGTAGCATCCCTATCCCTCCAACTCCCTCCAAACTTTGTCCCGTTACCCCCCAGTCCAATAAACTTCTACCCTTCTCTCGCTTAAAAAACGGTTTCAATGGGCTATTTTCCTAAAAAATATAATTAGTCCGTTTGTTACATTATTAAAAAACATTTGACACGTGTTTTTTCTTTTGTCAATCAAACAAAAAATGACAAAGATATAGCCCGTTAAAATTGTGTGTGACGTCATTAGCCAGTACACATTTTAGTGGCCTGTGATGTCACAAGCCCCCATTCATGAACTTTGACACGCTTTATCTTTGACATTTATTGTTTAATTGACGAAAGAAAAAATAGTTAACCGATATTTTTTGATTGTCTAACTGACGGTCTAATTTTATTATTAATATTTTGACCCAGGAATATAGCCTATTGGGCATTAGCGTCGGAATCGATATGAGACACTGTGCGCTCACCAATCCGCAGCCAAGCGTGGTGAGTATGTCAAAAGCCCCTATGATGGTAATCCTTAAGGAAGGCCCATAATATATCCAGCAGTGGACTTCTTGTGGCTAAGACAACAATAGAACGGGAATTGAGAATGATTTTAGTTAGGTTGCATCTAAGATGGCTTTGAGTATTCGGGCGTTAGTGTCCTACTTGACGTGTAATATTCAGCCTAAAATAGGCCAGGGCCTTCTCAAGCAAGGACAGGTTTTAGGGTGTGCTGTAAAGGGTTTTCTCCCAATTCAGCATTTTCCTTGGCATGAAAGTTACGAGGCGGTATTTAGGGTTACAACAATCTTAATTTTGGCACCCGTGGGTTGGTGGGGAAAAAAAGCTGCGGCCCTTGCTGGGAATCACTACAATTATTAATTCTGTGTCACTACTTTAGTACTATCACAGAATTAATAATAGTACTAAGTAACATCTTTTAAAACTTGTCACTTGCAATAAAGTGAAATTTGAATTCTACATATATATAGTGCCAGAGGGTAATAAAGCCTGGAGTATAATAAAGCCTATGCCGTGTGGTTCCCGGCAGAGTAGAATAGTATCACTCTAAGTCTTCCCATGGATGTCGTAGAAGGCGACTTAGGAAACACAAACTAAACCAACATCAAAGACACCTCTCCAAGTCTCATGGCCAACGTGGAGAGTGTAGGCCAAATTCTCTGAATGCTCTCGCTAATATATGGCTCTGTTAGTACAGAGAGGGTCATGCGCCTACAGTGGAGACTAAAGGCCTGAAGATGATCATGATGACAACTACCTATCCCTTACTAGGGTGACCACCGTACGTTGCCGTCGTCGTAAAAATCTGGCATATCCTGTACAGTCTCAGTAGCAAGGATGTCGACCGATTTGAGCACCCTTGTTAGTTACGCCACTGAGAAGCGCGGGAAGACGCATCTAGCGAAAAAAAAAAATTAGATCCATACTTAACTCATCCATGCTATAAGACATATAAGCGAGCTTGTTTCGAGTTTCAATAGTAATGTCAATGGTGATAGCGTAACATAATATGTAATTAAACCTAAGGTGTGTCGGTACCAAGTAGGTACAGTTTTTAACTCCAAATAAGAATGAGGTTAAATCAGTTAAATCGGTTGTAAGTACGTACTTTTATAATATTTGTTTCTCCTAGTTCGGAATATTTTATGTCGTACTTTCATTTCAGTACTTTCGTTAAAGCTGAACAGTTACATACATATACAAACAGAGCGTAAATTAACCCTCAATATTCCTTGACGGCCGATGGGGCAGCAAGGTTCTTGAATGGCGATCACGTACCGGCAAGCGCAGGGTTGGACACCAACCGTATAAGTATGTATATGCACTTATCTACCTAAAAGAGATACAAATAATCTTATCACTAGCTGCGACTTCGTTCGCGTAAGTTATAGCCTATGTCACTCGCAGATAAGAGCTTTCTATAGGCATGTGGTCCCAACGCCTTAATCGTACGATTTGTTCTCGGAGGCTCGCATAGAGGGCTAATTGCTACACAACATTGTATCTTTCGTATTATGAGAATAGAAAAACATTATTAACAAAATATATCTTATAAATAATTAGAACAATATTTTTGGCATTTTATTTTAAAATTACACCTCAGTTTTAGTACGATTTAGGCTTACGCAGATTAAATCAGCCACTCGATAATAGATGTCTATTACGTCCATAGATTAAAAAAAAAATTGTCTCTCTGAACATACTTCTACGATTACGTTAGTATATTATATTGTCTTTGGCCAGAGTAATTTGGAAATACTGCACAAAATAGCAAAGGTAAAATGTCCATTAGTCCCTTTTAATTGGCTCTAAAATTGCTCGCTCCGAGATAGCCGATTCAATTTGGAGGATTGATCGTATTGTCAGAGTTGTACAGTCGCGAACATTATTATTTCTTTTCTTTCTTCTTTTATATTATGCCTTCCAACGAGATTTCAGTGATTCTGCCAATGTCTAGTTTAAGGAGATACTAAGTTTTGATGTTGTACGGTAGATATTATTATATTCACTACGGGACTTACCGCGATTATTTTTGAGTTCTGTCTGATATTTCGACAACATTGCAGATGCCATTTTTACAGACTAACTGAAGAGTCAGGCTCAGCTCAGGCTCAGCTCTGACGCGATAGTTATCAATGAATGCCGAATGCGTAAATACAAATTAACGTGACGTAAATGAATGGACGTACACATTTACTATTATCTAGCGTTAACCAATTAAGTATCTCACTTTTATAAGGGACAATTTTGGGTTTTTGTTTTTTTTTTACTTTTGAGCTTGCGAATATATGACCAGTAACGGGTACAAAATGCCCCATTTTTTACTGTACTATTCTAAAAATAATGGTGTATATTAAGATATTTTTGTTCGTGACTGTACTGTATAGATGCCTTGCCTCATTGCTGAAGTTTACTGCTGATTTCATATCGAGAACTACTTAATTAAATGGTAGGCTGTATTTAATTAAGTATAGTTCTCGTCCAAGTATTCTTATCTGAAATCATTGTTTTAAATTTTTGCATCACCTTCTTATATTATGTACGTATTTTTATATCTTTTCAGTGTAATGGTTTTTTTTTCTTCTAATGCTTTTTTTAAATAAATTCCAATTTTATTCCCAAAATAATCTGAATTATCAATACTAATATTATGAAGAGGAAAGATTTGATTTAATAGGCTCGAAAACTACTGGGCTGATTTTCAAAATCCTTTCACATATAGCATGTGGTCCCAACGCCTTAATCGTACGATTTGTTCTTAGAGACTCGCATAGATGGCGCTACTCATTGCTACACAACATTGTATCTTCCGTATTATGAGAATATAAAAGCATTATTCACAAAATATATCTTATTAAAAATCAAAACAATGTTTTAGGCATAATATTTTAATATGACACCGTATATTTAGTAAGTTAAAGGCTAACGCAGATTACCGCCATCTAGTATCGAGTAGCAAGCAACTCTCCTGCGCCATACATTCGCCTGCTTTTCGCAACCTTAATTTGGTCCAATATTTTTGTATGAGGTGGGCAGTCTATTACGTTAGTAATATATTGTCTTTGCCTATAGAAAGCTTATTTATCAGCGGGTGACATAGCGTATAATTTATGCGGGCGAAGTCGCAGGAAAACAGCTAGTTAAATAATAAAGCTATTTAAATCGCCATAAATAATAAAGCTATTAAAATTTGCCGGCAACATTGCCAATGTTGCCGGCAAAATGGAAATTTGCTGGCAATGGCAAAATTGGGAATATTGCCGGCAGTGGGGAATTTGCCACTTGGCACATCTCTAGGTCAAACTCATTGGTAGGGAAGGATCCTTTTGGGTACAAGCCGAGTTCTTTGGCCACACCTCCGTTGGCGGCACGTCTTCGTTTTCAGCATCATCATTAAGTATCAGGTCTTTCTTAGTCTCCACTTGTTTGATTGGTTTTAGTGTGTGTAAGTCTCCACTGCAGGAGCACTACCCTCTCTGTACTACCAGAGCCATATTTTAGCCAGAGCAGTCAGAGGATTTGGCCTACACTCTCCTCGCTGACCAAACGGGTTGGTGAGGTCTTTTTGATGTTTATAGCTTTGTTTTGCTTGTGTTTTTTAAGTCGCCTTTTATGAAAACCACGAGATGACTTGGAGCGGTCCTATTCTTCTTTGCCGTTTATCAGAGTCGATAGCATAATCAAGATATTTTTTTTAACTCTGTGACGATACGGGGCTTTGTATTGGTCTATGGTAATCAAATCCTTTTCCATGTCCCACTGCTCTATTTCCATTCTTTGATAACTGTGTTTTGATTTTTTCAAATGTGACATGTGACGTAAAATTAATTGTATAGTAAATTTCACTCGACTTGAATCAAATAAAATTAATAGGTAATCTGCCTAGTATCACAAAATTCCGCGGTTCAATGGAGCATGGGGAAGAACTAATTATACAAATAGAAAAGCGTGTAGGGAAGAAAAGTAAAGATAAGAAAATTAGGAAAAAGAAAAATGAGCAAAACAAAACTAAAAAAACCAAGAATAAGGTGTGTATAGTACGTATATACTTGTTATCACATCTGTGTTTTCTTAGCGTAAGACAGATTATGTATTTGGACTTGCTACATCTTATAGTTTGCATCCCTGGTACTGTCCGTGCCCAATATGATTATTTTTCCCTAAGTATTCATGTTCGCAGGTATACTGCAGATTCTCTTACTTTTGACCTACAAACCGTCGTTTGTCTATTTATTAGATTCTGTTAAAAGAACGATGCAAATATCTCGCCTAGAACTAACCTTAAACGCCTACCCTTCGCCACTGATAATCCCAGCATAGGTGATGCACTCAATTTCTTCTAAGTGTTATTTTTGACTGGCTAAGATTTATTTGATGAACCTAATCATTTGGTTTTATTACTGAACATTTTCTCTGACCTCTGCAATACTATTCGCGCCGCACATCTTATCAAGACTTATTCTAATCATCTTTTGCAGTTAATGAAGACCTTCAAAAAGAAAAGAGACACATGGAAAGTGCGATGCCCCATCTGCTTCAACAACATTAACGACAGGCCTGTTTCCTCCACCAAATGTGGCCACGTCTTTTGCACGATTTGCTTGCAGCAGGCCTTGCGGGTAAAAGCCGTCTGCCCAACCTGCCGAAGGTCCTTACGAGGCAGCAATGGCTACCACGACCTGTTCCTAAATCATAACATACAGAAGGCAGAATCTGTTAATAGTGATGATCAGCTTGTAGATGAAAATTTAGTGATGATTGACTGAACTTTGTGTGTGAGCTTAATGTTTTATGTAATAGCGTGTTGTAAATATTCTTAAACGAAAGTGATCCAAGATGGCCAAGGATAGTTATCGGAAGTGCTAGTTTTGAAGGCCAAGTTTCGAAGAATTTCTTTCTATTAAAGAACAGATAGATGACTCATGCTTAAAAAGAGCATCCGAGACATATCAATGGTCTCTGAGGATAGAATGTTGCTATAAAAAACTTGTTAAGGATTTTAAAGCAACTATTTTAGTAATAAATAGCAAATATAAGACAAGAATTCAATAAGAGTTATTATGTTATTATTCAAAGATCAGACCGCAGTAAACTCAACTTTTAACTTTTAGTGCATATTAAGTAAGCATTTCAGAAAAAAAAACTCAAATTTAGGCAACGTGTGACGCTGAAGATTTTCTGAACATGGAACAGGCGTTCGAGCTGTTTTGCCTAAGTTCCTACGTTGCAGTGCCGCACTTGACGTCCGTCCGCTTAGAGCAGTCCGTCCGAGTAGGTAGGACAGAGCTCTATACGTAAACGCGAAAGATGTCAGGGTGTCTCTTTATTAATTATATAAGTCTGTCCTACTCGAACGGACCTCAGGCACCGCAACGTAGGAACCCAAGGCATAGAGCAACAATGTGTCAGTTGTTGCTGCATATCAAATATTATCTAATGACAGCTCACCTGACCCTAGGATACAGTGCTGCCATCTGGTAGGTGATAGCATCTGAAAACCCCTATTGTTAGTCGCGTAAAGGGATTATTTCTGAGAGACTGATAATTTACAAAATTACGCTCGTTGGGCAGTGCATTTATAAATATGTATCGACTTCCACATAATATCCTTGGTAGCTCTTGGAAGATCTCCATTTATCCACTGTCTATGAATCTCCTTTTTGTCGTCTTAATATAAATAAAATAATTATTCACGAATAATATTGTCATTTTTATTATCCCTACTTCGACCTCAACTTTCTACATATTATATTTTGTCTAAATCTGTTGAGTGGTTAAAGCAAGAAGAAGTAGTAATTTCTAAGCTTTTATAATTTTTCTTCTTCTTTCAAGTTGTACATGGCTAGTTTTATATTTACCTTGACCAGAAGGTAGTTTGCAACTGCGACTGTCCGGTTGTTTGCCTCGTTAAGGTATGTATTGTTATTCTATCAGTTGTACTTTTCAGTAACACTTTTGTCACGGAGGGTCTATTTGAGTGCACTTGCTATTGCTGGGAAACTCCACCAAACTATGTTTTCGTAGCATCTTCTGACACCAGCGCGGAGTCTGTTTAAAGACCTCCAAATAGTAGTACTTTTTCCTATGTGATATTAGTAGAGTACGGTTTTTTTATACCTTTCATTTAGTGCAATAAAATTATGCCTTTAATTTAGCCTGTCTGGAGGTACAATGCTCACTAACCGATGACTGTCATGAATCATCATCTGTTCATGGAATATTCTTAATTAATGCAGTATTACCAATATCGAGTGATCAATGCTCTGATTGGATCTGACACGACAATGCCTTTCAAATTAACTTTGAACGCACGATAGTGCTGTCAGCAAGTCTCGAGAAACCATTGGTTTCCATCGACTTTTAATAGAAACATTACGGACGGAAGTTTTGTGAATTGTTTACCAGGTACTAGCTCCTCTTGCGAACGCTTTTCTACTATAAAAATACTATCATCATCAGGTCCTTGTTAGTCTCTACTGCAGGTATACAACCCTCTCTGTACCACTAAACCTATGAACTAGAGCAGTCAGGGAATTTGACTTACACTCCATGCTGGCAGGGTTGGAGTCTTTGAAGTTTATAAGCACAACAACGACCACTCTGTCAAGAGTGAACGACTAAAAGATGATTAGTGAAAAGGCATTCAACTTGGTCAGAATTTTACATAATGATGAAGCTAGTATTGTATAAGGCGTCGAGACTTGGTACTGATTTGCCAAAGAACTTCTGAATTTTAATTTCTGCATATCATTCGGCGCCTTTCATTCAGGACTTCAATTGAATTTTGTTGCAGATTTTATTGCGGGTAAAACCCGGGTTTATGTAACTACATATCTACTCGTATTAAAACGATAGTCTAATGTTGTATAGATAACTAGCTGTTACTGTCAGCCGCGTGATATATAGCCTATGTCCTTCTCAGTACCCTAACCTATGTGTATGCAAAATTTCATAATGATCGGTTCAGTAGATACGGCGTGGGAGCGTAACAAACAAACAAACTTAGTCTCGCATTTATAATATTAGTTAGGTAAAGTTAGGTAATAAGGTAATATTATAGCTTAAAGAGTTTATTTTGCAACAAAATAACATGTTATACATCAACTACAATTGTAAGGAAAGGATGGTACGGAACCCTTCGTGAGCGAGTTCGACGCACACTTGGCCGGTTATTTCTCAAAATTCTGACTAGTCTAGTTAACAAGCAACGGAGCTGCTGCCACCCAACGGTGAATTTTTCAAACCATCCTTGCCAGAGCGTTGCCTAATCACGAATAACTGACACGGAGCGTAAACGTCTCATCTGGAAGCCCAGATGAGACGTTTATTCCTGTAGATAGTAATATCTATCACTACCAGTCTGCCCGGCTTCGCTCGTGGTACATACCTAGTCTATGGCATTCAGGGATAAGGCACCTATCCAACGGCAAAAGAATTTTTGGAATCGGTTAAGTAGTTCATGAGATTAGCGCGTTTAACCAAACAAACAAACTGTTCAGCTTTATATAATACTAGCTGTTACCCGCGACTCCACCCGCGTGATATATAGCCTATGTCCTTCTCAGTACCCTAACATCATTTCGTGTAGGTGATACGGTCAGTCGAGCATGCACACCCTGGTGTCAGAGTTCTTCGGAACCGCCTCTCGGCCTCTGACGTGGTTCCTTTAACGACTACCAGATGGCAGCCGGGACCACCGGCTTTACGTGCCTTCCGAAGCACGGAATCATCTTTTTTATCAGACAATCAGGTGATTCATGCCTGCAATGTCCTAACCAAACTGGAAACAACTTAACAAAGTATGCTTCCCGCGGGTCAAAAGGCAAACGCCTTAACCACTGGACCTCGGAGGCAGTGATGATGTTGATGAAGAGATGATGGTGATGAGTACCGTAACCTATGTGAGTACATTTCATGATGATCGGTTCGGTAGATATGGTGTGAAAGCGTAACAAACAAACAAACTCACTTTCACATTTATAATATTAGTTAGGATTAGGATATTAGTTAGGATTACGATAGTTAGGATTAGGATTTATATAGAAGATTGATTACATACACAGGAAAGTCCTATTAACTGGCTTTCACGAGAAAACTATTTGCGAAAAAGCAACGGACGGAAAACATTGCTTTGACGACTGTACAACTGTGACTGCACTTAACGCTTTTGATATGAAAGTTGAAACCAAAATGTTTTTTGTGTACCTACTGGAGCACACATGGCAGCCCCTACTAAGGGCGTGTTTTAAATTTACCCATTTTGCACATTTTAACTCTACAACATAGTACATACAAGGGAAAACATACTACTTAAAACACACTTCATACTACCACGACTTTTTCCCTTGCGGGGTAGACAGAGCCCGGTCTATAAAACCTTAGGCCACGTTTAGCATGTTGGTGGGCTTGTAGGTAGAGAACGGAATCATAATAGTGATGGGTTGCATGCCGCATCGCCTATTGACATGATTCCGCACGCCCATTCCCTCAATCGGCTTTTACAATCTGCGCGGGAAGAGAAGCAGCTGGTACATTCTAAGTTTTTCTTTTCTCCCAGACCAGCGTGAAATTACATAGCAAGGAATTTTTTGGTGGGAAGTCAAGGGGTACAGTTGTCGTTTGCCTTAGACGATTTTGCAAATTATAATATGAAATTGGTGTAGTTTGGTGTTATGAATGCTCGTGCTCGAGAACAATTTGTGAAATATCAGAAGCTCCCATGAGGCTACCAAAGAACTTACGCCATCTTGCCGAACAACACCGATACTTAGTATCTCATTATACTGGACATTGTCAGAATCACTGAAATCTCGGTGGAAGCCATAATTTAAAAGAAGTAATGTGATGTCAGTCGCTCGGCAACTTCGAGCAACACGGCCTTCCCGGCCGGTACGGCAGGGACCCATACGCTGCGTTCCCCTCTGTCAAGGTACAAGCCAAATTAGGCATATGCATGTCTATGTGTTAGTTGTGTGCATAGATCTAGGAAACACATGCTATATCTATGGTTGTGTGATACTCATCTGTACACAAATTATTGTTTCTTTTTTATGTCATTTTTTTGTGACAATATCATAGTTACTATCAAGTGACAGTTTAAGTTTTGTATGTTGGTGTGCGGAACTAAACTTGTGTGCACATTTCCCCCCGCAAAAAACGCCAGGAAAATTGTAATAGTAAATTGTCGCTTTGCCCACTCCCTCTGTCCGATACGGAGGCCGTGTTGTTCGAAGGAAGCTCGGCAAGGAATGCCTTTTCAACACTTTTCACGGGTACTATTTTTGAACGCGTGACGCTAGGCTTCGAACGATTTTTGTATGGAAAAATCGTTTCAAGACGACAGGCGTGTCACTGGGCGGTACCGTTTATTAAGGTTTTGGGTTGGTCATAGTAGAAATGCAAAATGCTGCTATTTTCTACTTACTTTTGAAATAGATTAAATCAAAATTTTGTTTATTACGTTTTTAACTGAAATTATTATTAGTGCCATAGATTACACAAACCCTAGATAGACTCTATTAGCCTAAAAGCGTAAACAAAAGCTATTGTCCAACCCATAGTCGTTTGCGCACACACAGCTAGCAATTTGACGGATTTCGAGGGCATAAATTGACAGGACGCAGTGAAAAATTGACGGGTTTTTAAATCATTGAAATAAAGCGAACGCTGTCACTGGCATAATAAAAAGTAGTGACAACCTGAGGTGACAACCCTCTAATTTACGAATATACTATTGTATATGCATCTCTTTTTAACACCTTTTCAATGCCATAAGAGAACACAGGATCACAGGATGAACTTGATGTATATTGATACTTATTGTAATTGGATCAAAGACAATAAATTGACAGTTTCAACCTTCGAGCAACACGGCCTCCGTACCGGACGGAGGGAGTGGGCAAAGCGACAATTTACTATGACAATTTTTCTGGCGTTTTTTGCGGGGGGAAATGTGCACACAAGTTTAGTTCCGCACACCTACATACAAAACTTAAACCGTCACTTGATAGTAATTATGACATTGGCACAAAAAATGACATAAAAAGAAAAAATAATTTGTGTACAGATGAGTCACACACAACTAACACATAGACATGCATATGCCTAATTTTGGCTTGTACCTTGACAGAGGGGAATGCAGCGTATGGCTACTCCCTTCCGTGTTGCTCGAAGGTTTCAACACGCCATCATGTTGTGAATGATGGTGGCAGCGGTGGGATAACACAGCTGACTACTCTAAAACAATGCAAAATATAGATAAATTTTGTTGTTATTAAAGTAGGGTTTCTATTTGCATGACGGTGTCTAGAGAGTATATAGTCAAAGATCACAGCACATTGCAGTATTTAATGTTTTTATGAGCACAAACTGACAGGAAAAACGACCTGATGATAAGAAAGAAAGAAAGAAAGAAAGAAAGAAAGAAAGAAAGAAAGAAAGAAAGAAAGAAAGAAAGAAAGAAAGAAAGAAAGAAAGAAAGAAAGAAAGAAAGAAAGAAAGGAAGAAAGAAAGAAAGAAAGTAAATCTTTATTCGACAAAATACATATCTAACAACAAATGAATCATTAGCAATTCTAAGCAAATTAAAAATAAAAATTGTCGAAAAGGTGGCCAGCTCAGCTTTATGCTGCTAGCGGGGTGCTACAGCGCTGATTTTCAGCTGGTGCCGATGATATACAATTTCTATCTTTGAAACCTGTTGAGAGGTTGATTAGAATAAATAGATTTAAAGAGCATTACTTAATTATATACAACTAGCTGTTCCCGCGACTTTATTCGCGTGGAAAAAAGGCTCCTTTCTCAGGCTTATCTGTGTACCAAATATCATTGAAATCGGTTGAGCTTTGGCGTGAAGGCGAGACGGACAGACAGAGTTACTTTCGCATTTATAATATTAGTCCAGATTTATATTCCTCTCATCCATGCTGGTTTGGGAGAAAGGAAAAAAGATAGAATATACCAGCTGCTTTTCTTCCCGCGCAGACCGTAAAAGGTGATGAAGGGATTTGGGGAAAATCTAAGGAATTACATCAATAGCCGATGCGGCTAGCAATCCATAACTATTTTGATTCCGCCTTTTACCTTTACGCCAACTACGATGCTAAATAATATATTTTTTTAATGTGGCCTTTGGGTCTTATGACCTTCGGCTCTTTTTACTCCGTTAGATCAAGACGTGATTTTGTTTGTTTTTAGTGTGTGTAAGTGGCCAACACTGATGTCAGATTTTTCAAGCTGCCTAAAGGCATCTGACATAGCTTAACGACTGCCATCAATGATGACAGCCGGGACCAACGGCTTAACGTTCCTTCTGAAGCACCTCCTCCGTGCTCGAGATATTTTATGCCACTTGCGGTCACCCATCCAAGTGGGGAATGCGCCTGGAGTTGCTTAACATGCATGATATTATGCATGTATATTCCGAAAAGTAGAAGTTGAGTTTTTATCAATAAAATTGGTCGGTCAATGTGTTAAAAACCCACACAGAAGTTCGTAGTAACTCGCTTAGTTGCTGGGGCAGCCGGGCGGCAACTTTTCACTTCGTTTGCGAAGTTTAAAAAGTGCCACTTGACGTGGTTGACATTTATTTATCCGATTTAATTAAACTAGTTTTAAAGTTTTTGAGCCGAAAGCTGGTTGAGGTGTCGGGTAACCAGTTTTCTTGGACAAGGGATTAGCATTGCCTTCCAACGTAGCTATGCTGCCAGCATTCGGGTATTTTCGTGTGACAACGACCTGCGGGATTTATTTATTAATATTCATCATCATCATCTCAGCCACAAGAAGTCCACAGCTGGACATAGGCCTCCCCAAGGATTTCCAATACAATGTTGGTTCGAACAGGAAAAATATAGAAAAGTTTAGTCTAAGACGAAAAATTGCATACATTCTTAATGTCGATAGCTTTAGCATGTGTCGCAACAACGCAACACGTTTGCATGCATTGTGGCATTTGCGTCACTGTTACGTACAGTTAAGCCAATCTCAACCAAATTTCGTACATACGACCGGATAAGGCATATTGATGTTTATAATCAGATTTCAATTCAATCAACAATACCTATACAAAATTACAGCGAGTAGAAATTTTCGATACGAAACTTCTACTCGCTGTAATTTTGTATAGGTATTGTTTTTAAAGTTGAAATCTGATTATAAACATCCATATGCCTTATCCGGTCGTATGTACGAAATTTGGTTGAGATTGGCTTAACTGTTGTAAAACTAAAACCAAACTACCTTTGTATGGGATTTCGGCTTTTCGTGGGACTCGTAGGAGCCTATCCTGATTATTCTTAGATCCATGATTACAAAAAAGGGTTTCTTTTTAGGGTTCCGTAGTAAACTAGGAACCCTTATAGTTTCGCCATGTCTGTCTGTCTGTCTGTCCGTCCGCGGTTTTACTCAGAGACTATAAGTACTAGAAAGCTGTAATTTGGTATGAGTGTGTATATTAATCATGGCAAAAAAGTCGTAGAAAAAATCTTGAAAAAAAATTTTTTTTGGGTAGCTCCCATACAAGTCAAGTTGGAGAGTATTTTTTTTTTCTCTACTTACCCATCGTGTGGGGTATCGTTAAAAAGGTCTTTAAAAAATATTGTGAGGTTGAGAAAACCATTTTTCGATTAAGGGATCCGTTTCCGAAATATTTGGTTTTAAAGTGCAAATTTTTGTTAGAGGTACGTGTCCCCCAGATACGTGAAAAAAATTACAGCAGTGGTATATATTCTGAAGTTGAAAGGAAAACTATCAGAGCTGGGTACTAAGTACAAACTAAAAAGTTATAGGCAACCAACTTATAAAATGTACTGGAAAATGTAAAATTTCATACAATCTTTATTGTTAGATGTTTTTGGTCGTTAAACTGTGAGGTGCGAGTGTAAACAGTGTGTACTCAAAGTTGTCATTCGCAACTACGGAACCCTATACTGCGCGTGGCCCGACACGCACTTGGCCGGTTTTTTCATCTATTCTGTCAAAAACCACACAGAAGTTCGTGATAACTCGCTTACTGGGGTAGCCGAGCGGCAACTTTTCACTTCGTTAGGAACTTCTATATGTGTCACTTTGAGTATCGTGGTCAACATTTATGAATAAACCTCGTTGTATTTAAGTAAAGCTGGTACATGCGCTAATGACCTTCAGGATGTGGGCCGAGTTTTGAACTTAGTTCCCCGTCAGAAAGTCAACGGTCGACTGGCGCCCGTCGCCCGCGCGCATTCAATATATTAAATAACACAAATTTAATATCAAAAAGAAGAATAATCCGTAAAATAAAAATTCCTCGGGAGAGTTTGTAGGTTGATTGGTATTGTATTTAACATAAAAATTGCGTGACTCTAAGGAGTAAAAAACTAACAAGGAGTTACGTAGTTAATGAATATCTGCAATAAAAATTGACGTACGCGGAATTTTTTTTTTTTCTAAAAAACTATGAACTTTAGAAAAACGTCCTCCTCAGCAAGTAAAGATTAAAAACCATTCTACAATATATATTGTTTTTGGGTATTGTGCTTTATGTTTGACCATTTTTATACCTAGAGGTTTAACATATTCGAAATGCGAAGGAGCACCCTTAAGTACTACGATGCCTATATTCTAAATGATAATTGCTATCAACTAAATAGAAGGTATAACCCGTCTGGCCAGCGTGGAGAGTGGAGAGTGTAGACTATATCCTCTGGTTGCTCTGGCTAATATATGGCTCTGACAGTACAGCAAGGGTCGTGCTCCTGCAGTGGAGACTTAAACAGACCTGATGCTGCTGCAAAGATATCTTGATTTTCTTTAATAAAAAATACTACGATATCGTATATTTTATGGGTAGCACATAAACTACAAATTTCGTGTGCGCGTGTACCGGATGCCATACCTTCAACCACCGAACAAAGAAGCCCTTAAACTCTGAGTGTAGCAGTCGTGAAGTAAATACTCGCCAGTACCATCCCAGATTCCTTCTCACTGCCGAAAAATTGGCTTTATAGATATTAGGCCATAGAAACGCGTCAATAGAGTCAATTTGTATCCCCCAAAATATACAAATTCCACATCACGTTTTATTTTTAATTATCTTAGCGTCTCTTCAATATTTTTGTTTGTTTGTTTGTTTGTTTGTTTGTTTAAAATCTTTATTGTACAAAACATAAAATAATCATAACAAAACTACATTTAGAAGCCGTACAAACGGTGGACTTATCCCAAGTCTCTTCCAGTCAACCAATTTGACAAAGGATAAAATTAACTACAATTGGAAGGTAGAAGTTTGAACAATAATAATTAATATAAAGAACAATCAGGTAAGTAAGGTACATAACACCAAATATAATTAAACTAATCTAACTTAATATATAAACTGATAATGAATATATAGGTATATACATATATAAAACAATAATTATATACATATAAACTTATCAATAACATACATACATACATATTATATACTCAATGAATATCAAGATTCTGCATAGAACTTCTTGACACCAACCTTAAAGGAGTTCAGTGTCTGCGACATTTGAATTTCGAGAGGCAGTGCATTCCACAAGCGCGCTGCATGCACACCGAAGGACTTAGCGTACTTTTGAGATGTATGATGCGGTATCTGGAGCAATGGGCGTTTACTTGCGCGAAGACGACTGTCATGGACTTTAAAGGTGAATTTGTCTTGAAAATACTTAGGGGAATGAGGATTAAATAATATATTGAAAAGGAAGGAGAGGATGTGAGCGTTGCGACGTAGTCTCACCGGTAGCCAATTTAGCTTTTTGCGATACTCGGTAATATGGTCATATTTGGTCATATTTGTCTATGGTCTCTATTCATCATCATCATCATCACCAGTTTCCACTGCAGCGAGCACGACCCTCTCTGTGCTACCGGAGCCACGTATTGTCCAGAGCATTCAGGGGATTTGGCTTACTCTCCACGCTGGCCAGACGGGTTGGAGAGACTCTTTGATGTTTATCAGCCTTTAGCTTGTGTTTCCTAAGTCGCCTTCTACGACATCCACGGAGGACTTAGATTGGTTCTATTCTACTCTGCCTGAACCATACGGCACTCGTCGTGGTTTCTATTGCCTAGAAAAAAATTATTCCTAGCAGTCAGTCATCTGATATTAGTAGGTTTTTTTATTTTGTAAATCTATGTTAGTAGGTAATAATATCTTCTCCGTAGTTTGTGTTCCTCCTACTCACAAACTACCATCGTTACGTTATTTACATACTTAGTAACCAGACCCCAATTACTGTTACCAGTTTTAACATTATGGAAATAAGCTAAGTAATCTAATTTTAGTAACGGTAGCAACCCCTGCAATGGCAGCCCTTGGGGTAGATAAAATTGGCACAAAAACTACCAGCGGATCACTATGGGCTTCATTAAATAATGCCTGTATGTTGGCAGTGCCGCCTTTTGATGGCTGCCAACTGCAACGCGCCAACGAGCCAATTCTTAGAGGCTTTTGAAGTCAATAACACGTATAATCTGGACTACTTTTAAGATTCATAGCAGAGGGCTAAAAAGCGAAGGTATCGTGTATAGTGGGCCAGAAAAGTATAGCACCAGTCATATTCGTATAATAGAACGAACGAAGTTGACGAGCTCCGTGGCGCAGCGGTCAACACTCCGGCCTGTGACACGGATGGTCCCGGGTTCGATCCCCGGTCAGGTCAAGATGAAAAATAATCTTTTTCGGATTGACCTGGGTCTTGAATGTTTATCTATATATGTATTTGTTATAAAATATAGTATCGTTGAGTTAGTATCCCATAACACAAGTCTTACTTTTAAGAACTTACTTTGGGGCTAGCTCGATCCGTGTGATTTGTCCGTATATATTTATTATTTATAATTATTTATTATCGTAATAGATAGTATACTTTTCCATGTGGGCCACAAATGAAGCAATGTATGCTTCATAGCGAGGACAGTCTGAGGTTGCGCATTACTTCAAAAATATACAGGTTTGTGAGGTCAATTTCTGAATTAAGTACGTGTATTTTAAAGAGTTATAAGACTGCTTCTCTCCTCTTGCGCAGATTAAAAAACCCGGTTCCGAGAAAGAATGATGACGACGAGAATGCCGAGATGTCAAATGGGGAATATGGCTAGCGTTGATCATTTTTTAAAATCACCTTTATCCACCTTTGTGACTTATGGCCCTATAAATTTGACAGAATACGCCGTAAAATAAAAATATACAAAAAAAAAAATCAGAGTCTCTTCAATCCATCTGGAGCGTGGAGAGTGTAGGCCAAATCCTCTGACTGCTCTGGCTAATATTTGGGTCAGGTAGTACAGGCAGGGTCATGTACCTGCAGTGGAGACTAAAAAAGACCTTCTTCTATCGAGTCTTAGAATGGCAATATTTGTATATATTCAATATGTTTTAACCAACGTTTTGCAACTATGATTGCCCGATAGGATCTCAATGAGGCAAACGATTGCCTCATTGAGATCCTAAATACTGCAAGAAGATTGGCAAAACCTAAGAAAGACCTAATGGTGAACTACTGAGAGGTACACAGCGAAAACAATAACAGGGTCCTGATGGCACCCTTGGAAGTGCTTTATTTAATAAGGTCAGTTGTAAAGTGTTAATGTCTGATTAGACTTGCGTTGCCTTTGTCCATTCCGAAATTATGCAAATGAAAGGGTGAAATGTTGAAATTTATCTAACTCCAGAGATGCGACGGGGCCATTGATGTAAATACAGTTGCGATGCGCTTACACTAGCTTACACCGTGTGTTAAGATTCTATATTCAAATAGTAAGTAAAAGATGTTCTGCTTCTTATTTCTGTCAATAGATGGCGTTGTTACTTTTTATGGAATCCTGAAACTCGCTATCATTAGTTTTTCGCAATGCACGACCCAGATTTTTTTTAATGACGTTATTTGTACTGTGTTTGTACCACACCCAGTTTACTAATATCTTGGAATAAAAAGGTACTCGAGACTACTATATCTCTTCGTTTTATTTGTACTTCGCAATCGGTTTTCGCCAAACGTCCGTGTTTGACACAAACGCTAAGTAAAGCTTCATGTTCACACTTCAAACTGTAAACAGTAGATCATAAAATAGTTTGAAGGGTTGTCTATGGCCTCCTAGATCAAAATTTTTAATGATGTCTCCGTTTTCATTCAAATGATTTATTTAAAATGGGGGCAGCGCTGGACCTCCAAAAATTCATGTATCGTCTTAACAAAGAGTAGCAGATCAATTCTACCAGTTCAAAAATTGAGCTCCAGGGCGAGAAGGTAAGGCTGAGAGTAATAAGGCGTAAAATGGATATAGACAATACCTAAGTATAGAAAATTTAAGCTATCGTCCGCATTTATACTTTTTTGTACGACGTATCTTAACTTGAAATCTTTGCCAATGACAGTAATGAATTAAATTCACAAAGGACGTCTCTTCATTCAGCTGCCATGTCTCATTCTAAGTGGAGAATATTCGCGTTTCGTCAGAATAAAGACATAACTTATTTTTTATGCAAGTTGTTGGGAGATGGATGCAGAGAATTGAATGTGGGGTTGGGGAGAACATTGCCACCTTTTGGGAGTCAAAATGTTATTCAAATATAACAGTTCAGTCATATACACTCGTCAATAGCTTAGATACATACACGAGCTCAGTGGTTAACACGCCAGCCTGCGACACGAGAGGTCCTGGGTTCGTTCTTCTGTCAGGTCATGATGGAAAAGGATGTTTTTCGTATTGGCCTGGCTCTGCAAGAATTAATTTTAAAATATAGTATAGTTGAGTTAGTATCCCATACCATAACACGAGTCTCGAACTTGCTTTGGTGCTAGATCGATCTGTACGATTAGTCAAAAAAAGAAAAAGAAAAAAGGAACATTATAGTAGGTTAATCCTTTATCATGATTTAAATAAATTGTAATTGTAATTTAATCTGGTCTGGGGGCAAAGAAAAAACTTAGAATGAACCAGCTGCTTCTCATCCCGCGCAGACCGTAAAAGTCGGTCGAAGGAAGGGCAAAATCATAAGGAATCATACCAATAGGCGATGCGGCTAGCAACCCATCACTATTTTCATTCCTTTTTCCATCTAAATGCCCACTTATATGCTAAACGTGGCCTGTTGGGTCTTATGGCCTGTGGCTCTGTCTACCCCGCAAGGGATAAAGACGTGATCTTATGCATGTAAATAAATTGTATTTTTATAATTTAAAAGCTAGAAAGAAACCATTTAATTTATATACTTCTTCTTCTGTTTTATATTATGGCTTCCACAGAAACTTCAGTGATTCTGCCAATGTCCAGTATAATGAGATACAAAGTATCGGTGTTGTACGGTAAAGTTTTTCCAAGTAGCATCAAAGATGGCGTATGTTCTTTGATGCCTCGTGGGAGCTTCTGGCGGCAAATGTATACGAGTCCATTTATCAGTCCACTTTAACTATTTCACAAATTGTTCTCGAGCACGAGTATTTATAACACCAAACTCCACCAATTTCATGTTATAAAGTCCACTAAAATCAATTTGCAAAATTGTCTAAGGCAAACTTCAACTGTACCCCTTGAATTCCCAACACAAACTCCATTTATATACATACATTTAAGACATTTTAAAATTTTAATATACTACTACGCGATACAACTGCACATATGATAGATGCTTCGAATAAATAAGTACATACCTACATGCTGTCACGTTTTGCTCCCTTGCGGGGTAAACAGAAAATACTCTGTCTCATTTGAATGTCTTGTTAATTTTTACACGACTTTCCAAAAAGGCAGTTATGTATGTACCGCGTTCATGTAGGTTTGTATGTACCTATGTTGGATTTGGAGGCTTTTCACAGATGATGTATTTCTGTTGCCGCTGTAACAAAAAGTACCAAAACACCCATACAACAAACGTGGTTTTTTTTTGCCGTTTTATCTCGATATTAATAACAACAACAGGAAGACGCTTGTTGCCGTTACAAATATCAGGTCTTTACGGTTTACTAAGAAATAAAATAAATATTAACTTAATTCCCAAACTACAAAAGTATTATTTTATGGCGTTTTTGCTTAATAGACTAAAGTTTTTAGCTAATGAGAATAACCCTTCGAGCGCGAGTCCGACGCGCACTGGGACAATTCTATTTTTTACAAAATAGTCAATTAACAAAATAGAAAACTTGTGTGTCTTGCAAGTATGCATTACATTTCAACGGATCGAAGAGTTATCCCAACTAACACTGGATAAATTACCCTCGGCCCTGAAAATCATTTGCCAACTCCAGTCACGCACAAACAGAAACACGGTTCGTTTATCACGTTTAAGTTTTTCCCTGAATTTGCTGTTTTCGGCGAAAAAGTATAAAGGTTAAGGAAGCCACACTACACCGTCGGAATTCGCCGAAAATTCAAAGTTTATAAATTCATGAGTATTTACATCATCATTACAGTTTATTTAGTAATATATTTACTTTAAAATAAAAAACTTCATTGAAAATAAAATAAATATTTAAAAGGCAGCTCCCATACAACAAACGTGATTTTTTTGCTCGATAGTCTAAAGTTGTATAGCTAATGAAAAAAAAACACTTCGTGCGCGAGAACGACCCGCACGGGGCCGACTTTTTATTTTTTTTCAAGAAATCCAAAGATTAAGAAAACTTGTGTGCACTTATAACATTTTAACAGATACAAGAGTTATCCCAACTAACACTGGATAAATTACCCTCGGCCCTGAAAATCATTAGCCAATTCCAGTCACGCACAAACAGAAACACGGTTCGTTTATCACGTTTAAGTTTTTCCCTGAATTTGCTGTTTTCGGCGAAAAAGTATACACGTAAAGGTACAGGAAGCCATACTACACCGTCGGAATTCGCCAAAAATTTCAAAGTTATTTTCAGTAAGTGATAGAGTTCGGGAGAGTCGAGAGGTAAGCCTCGAAGTGAAGATCAATGCCCTTGATTTACATACATACATATTATTACGTCATTAGTATCTGGCCAGCGTGGCGAGTGTAGGCCAAATCCTCTGACTGATCTGGATAATATATGGCTCTGGTGGTACGGAGAGGGTGCGCTCCTGCAGTGGAGACAAATAATGACCTGATGATGATGATATTATCATGGCTTTATCCTTTGCGGAGTAGACAGAGCCCAAGGTTATGAAAACCAAAGTTCAAGTTGGGCCAAACCAAAGTTTGGCGACAAGGTGGAAAGCGGAACCAAAATAATGATGGGTTGCTTGCTAGCCGCATTTTCGCCTAATCCCTTGACCGGTCTGACTCGCCGTTACTTCCATATTCATCATTAGTACTTTCACTGCTAGTTGTTAGAACCATTTATTTGTGTTTAAAAAATAAATTTATTTACTTACTAAGTTGAGGCACTAAATTACAAAGTTCTGACACACGATGAGTCCATCCACCTGTCAGAATTTTGCAAAATATGTAAACTTGTCATTACAATGATGTGTTCAATGAAACTATTTTTCCTACAAAAATGTAAATTGTCACCTGGAAAGAGAAAACGTTTATTAAACTGAAATATGTAAAACTAGCTGTGTTCACGACTTCGTTCGCGTAGAAAAGAAGTTCGCGTCGTTCTTTGTATCAAATTTCATTTCAATCGGTCCAGTAGTTTTAGCGTGAAAGCGAGACAGACAGACAGAGTTACTTTCGCATTTATAATAATTTTATAATTTTGTAAATTGTAACTTGTGTATAACCCTGACCGATTTTTAAGAGTGAGGTGTCATTCCATTCGTATTTTAACCCGGAGCGGTTTTAAAATTTTCACACTTAAACTATGTCTCCATTAAAATGGGTTTTAAATAGCATTACATTGCTCGGTTTATTATTAAAATTGAAAATATGTGATGAAAAAGAATTCCCCACATGTAGTGGGTAGTGAAAGACCAAAGATGGGCCCATATCGCTACGTTTTGGAATCCGACACACGGAAAAAGAAACAGAGGAAGACCCAGAACAAGATGGTCGGATGAATTATACCACTATAAGAGTGACTGGAAAGAGAAGGCTAGGGACAGAGACACTTGGAGAAATAAAGGGGAGGCTTTTGCCCAGCAGTAGGACATAATAAGCTAATTAAAAAAAAAAGTGGGTAGTATTGGATAAATACGCATGCTCTGAATGCGTTATACCCAACGGGGTAATATGTGATGAGAGAATTCGATGCGGTGATTCGAAGTCACGGTGGTGTAGTTATGTCTCCATTTGTTCTGTGTCTCCATCGCTCCTGTCACGGATACCTTTATGTCTTTATGTTCGATTTTTGGTGGGAAGTCAAGGGGTTCAGTTGTCGTTTGCCTTATATGCAAATTGATTTAAGTGGACTTTATAATATGAAATTGGTGTAGTTTGGTGTTATAAATGCTCGTGCTCGAGAACAATTTGTGAAATAGTTAAAGTAGACTGTTTAATGGACTCGTATAGATTTGTCGCCAAAAGCTCCCACGAGGCTGCCAAAGAACATACGCCATCTTTGATGCCTAGTATCTCATTATACTGGACATTGGCAGAATCACTGAAATCTCGGTGGAAGCCATAATTAAAAAGAAGAAAGAAAGAAAGTATTTATGTTCGTTCATAGTAATAATACCAGCCCCCCCCTATCTCATCAGAACTACGAATACGTCACGACGTTTGTGTACTCCTGTTGATTGTAAACAGGACCCTCTCGCATTGTGATCGATTAGAATAACGGCCGCGTACCACCCAGTAACCCTCGACCCACATTCCGAGCCGAAATTTAATCATAGTTGAACAATTACTTGGGCTTCCTGTTCTGTCTCTTCGGTCTCTACTGACTATACATTACCGATGATAATTATTACGCGTTTCAGCAACCCCGGCGATAGGCCAAGTTTGGATGGGGTGCCCTGATATAATGATAGTTAAACAACTACATACTTGTATGTTTGGAAGGCAATTGGACTGTTTGTATCTATTTACCTAATTTATACTTTAAATAGTTTGAGGCCCGAGGAACGCCAAAGTGTATCTATTATAATGAATTTATCTTGCGTAAATTTTTATAATTATTATCGTATCTATCATCCCGGAAAAGGGTACTTTTATCGAGAAGCCTACTTACAGCGAGCGAAGCTGCGAGCAAAATCTAGTACATACATACATACATATATAAATACATGAGTATGAGTATTCATATATAAATGTATGTAAATGTTACATAGTGCTATATAGTGCACTATATAGCTAGGATCTATCTCGTCAGAACCAATTAGGTTATGTCACAACATATGTATATGCATGTTGATTGTAAACAGAACCCTCTCTTATTGTGATCGATTAGAATAACGGTAGCGTACCACCCAGCAACCCTCGACCCACATTCCGAGCCCAAATTTAATCATAGTTGAACAATTACTTTGGGCTTCTGTCTCTTTGGTCTCTACTGACTATTCATTACCGTTGATAATTATTACGCGTTTCAGCAACTTCTACGATAGGCCGAATTTTGATGGGATGTCTTTGCTACTTCTGGACAAATTACCAAGTAGAAGCCTATTCGTTGTATATCGATACTATTTTCTTCTTCTTCATCAGGTCTCTTTTAGTCTCTACTGCAGAAGCATGACCCTCTCTGTACTACAAGAGCAAATTGTATTAATAAGTATTAATCGTATTAGCAAGAGCATTTAGAGAATGTGGCCTACTCTCTCCATACTATAGTATACTATATCTATCTTATGTAAAGAAGAATGTGACACGGGTGTCAACCTCAACTAGCTGTCCGGTGGTTGCAAGTATGACTGCGGATACGCACGCCTGGGCTTCTGAGTTGTGCTTTCTTATCCCCAATCTATCCGAGTAAGTAGCATCCCAATTACCTATATCCCATTCCCCCATTTCTAGCTTCTCCTTCCCGTCCCTCACTTAAAAAATGATTTCGATGGGCAATAAGCGTCAGAACTGCCAAACAAACTGCGCTCACCAACCCGTTTTCCAAGTGTGGGGAGTATGCCCAAACCTCGAGGTTTGGGCTTACTCACCACAACTCAAATCAACTCACGAGACTAGACAAGACTTTTGAGCTGTCAACTTTCCTGGTTCACTCATGATATGTTCGATACATCTTTAGACGAGCTCCGTGGCGCAGCGGTCAACGCGCCGGCCTGTGACACGGATGGTCCCGGGTTCGTTCCCCGGTCAGGTCAAGATGAAAAACGGTCTTTTCCAGATTGACCTGGGTCTTGGATGTTTATCTATATATGTATTTGTTATAAAATATAGTATCGTTCAGCTAGTATCCCTTAACACAAGTCTTATTAAGCACTTACTTTGGGGCTAGCTCAATCTGTGTGATATGTCCGTATATATTAATTTATCCTTCCTTAATCCTTAATTAGTATAAAATGAAGTCGTTTCGGCTGTCTATTGGATAAGATCTTATAAAAGTACTCAACGAATTTTAATGCAGTTTTCAGCAATAGATAGAGTGATTCATGAGGATAGTTATAAGTATACATTCCTGAGCGCAGCCGGGGAGGGATGCTGATACAAAAATGAAGGAGAGTTTACTGTATGAAGTGTAAACACACCCTTCTAACATTGTTATCGATTAGAATAGCGGCATAGCGGCGCGTAGTGTATAATATCCTTTAATAGCGGTCAAATCGCCCTAACGACTCGACCGACATTCCGGGCCTAAATCCTATCCTAACTTCTTATTCCTAATCCTAACTATTTCTGACTATTCCTGACTATTCCCGATTATTGCTGACTATTCCTGACTATTTCCGACTATTCCCGACTATTTCCGACTATTCCCGACTATTCCCGACTATTCCCGACTATTCCCGACTATTCCCGACTATTCATGACTATTCCTGACTATTCCTATTCCTAAGTATTCCTAACTAATATTATAAATGCGAAAGTGAGTTTGTTTATTTGTTTGTTACGCTTTCACGCCCTATCTTCTGATCCGTTCATCATGAAATTTTGCATACACTTAGGTTTGGGACTGAGAAAAACATAGGCTATATGTCACACGGGCGAAGCCGCGGGTAACAGCTAGTTTTATCATAGTTTAACAACTACTCGGGTGCTGACGCCCTGTGTGGACTCTCGTCTTGACGTCTATTCAAAATATTGAATGGGAAACTAGCACACATTTTTTTTCGTTGTCCTAAGAAACGAGCTCTCAAAAACAGGAATAATAGTGAAAAAATATCTTAGAAACTCATAATCTTATTGCGACATGGGGGTTATAAAGTAACATTTTTCCCTCGCGGTCAAGACGTCCTTAAGTGGCATAGATCAGCCACCATTCATCATTTTATTATTTTACTCTTCATTTCCTCTAGTATGTAGTATATACTTGTAGGAACGTCTTTGATTGTAAACAGAATCCATTGTAATAGATTAGAATAACGGTGGGATCACCCTTCCAACTCGACCCACATTCCGGGGACGAATTTAATCATAGTTGAACAACTAGTCGGGTGCTGGCATCCTGTTCCTCAAACAATTGGTCTCTACTGAAAGATAATTAACAGGAAATCATTGTCATCAAAGTTATGCGAAATAATTAACTTATGCCGTGTGGTTCCCGGCAGACGAGAATAGGATCACTCCAAGTCTTCCCGTGGATATCGTAGAAGGCGTAGGAAACACAAGCTAAACAAAGCTTACAAACATCAAAGAGACCGTTACAATCATCTGGCTGGCGTGAAAAATTTAAGCCAAATCCTCTGACTGTTTTGGCTAATATAATGGTTTGGTTGTACAGAGCGACTAAAAATACCTGATGATGATGGAGACAATCAACTTAAATACTTGAGTGATGACAACGCTATCTGTAGTTTTCAGAATGAACTTTTGTAAAAAATTTAGGTCGTAAAAGTTTTGCGAAATAATGCTACTTCAATACTGTAGCTTTCAGTTACATAGTGTGTTGTGATCGAGTTCATTGTGAGAGTGAAGTGCGAAGTAATATCCCAGATACAATTACAAAATATTGTTAGAGCGAGGCCTCCGTGGTTAAGTGGTTAAGGCGTTCGCTTTGTTTGACCCGGGGGTCGTGGGTTCGATTCCCACGGGAAGCATACTTTGTTAAGTTGTTTCCAGTTTGGTTAGGACAATGCAGGCATGAATCACCTGATTGTCTGATAAGAAAGATGATTCCGTGCTTCGGAAGGCACGTAAAGCCGGTGGTCCCGGCTGCCATCTCGTAGTCGTTAAAGGAACCACGTCAGAGGCCGAGAGGCGGTTCCGCAGAATTCTGACACCAGGGTATGCATAGTCTAATGACCGTGTCACCTACACGAAATGATGATGATGACCAGGATCCCCTAGAATTGATGAGAAAGAGGTAGATAGATATCTGCCTTTGACTGCTGCCTACAGTTGATATGTTTCTCACCATCATTCTCTAGGAGTGTTCCCAATTGTATACTCACTCACCATTCTGCCGTAATACTGCAGATCCTATCATAGATACTTAATCCTACCATAACATTGGCACAGTTTAAACGAATGACAGTGAATCAATAGTGAAGGTTTTTATTCATCGTAAGATTTCAACATCATTTGGTAACTTTAATTACATCTTATTGATTACAAGTTCATTATTTTTGACATCAATAAATTACTTACAGCTAAGTTTAATACCACTTCCAAAGCGGAATGCAGAAAAAGCGGAAACAAACTGCACAGTGCATTTTCTCCGAATGTCGTCAATTTAAAATCTCCGACATACCTACCTACGTTTTTTTATATTTTTATATAGGGACATATCACACAAATTGAGCTAGCCCCACAGTTAGTTGTGAACTTGTGTCGTAGGATACTAACTCAACGATACAATATATTTTATAATATATACTTATATATATATAAACATCCAAGATCCAGGTCAATCTGAAAAAGATCGTTTTCCATCATGACCTGACCGGGGATCGAACCCGGGACCCCCGTGTCGCAGGCTGGCGTGCTGACCGCTGCGCCACGGAGCTCGAACTAATGTGGACGTGAGCTTACATTGTCTATCATAATTAAAAACAAATTAGTTATGAGTGCATTCTACGTCACATCCTCATTTACAATGCTTAGTAAAACGGATTTCAGGTTCCAGTATTTTCAGTGAACGAGCTAAATAGTAGAAGTTAGAATAACTGAAACAACGTTGGAACTTAGTGCAGGCTCCAGGTCGACAACTGGCTTATTTGCATCGCCCCTCTGAAATTGCTTTGCTTGCAATAATAGCACGCGCAGTACGGTCTACATATTCAGTCTAAAAAGTTGTTGATTCTGGCCGTATTGTCGAGTTATATATTGATAACTCGATTTAACATAAGGCTTAGGAAACTCAAGCTAAACAAAGCTTAGTAACATCAAAGAGACCTCTCCAACCCGTCTGGCCAGCGTGGAGAGTGTAGGCCAAATCCTCTGACTACTCAGGATACTATAGTACAGAGAGGGTCGTGCTCCTGCAGTGGAGACTAGAAAGACCTGATGATGATGATGATGATGAACTCGATTTGGCTAAGGTCATATTTTGACAGCCTTCATATCTCTCCATACGCAGTGGTTAACAGGACAGCCTGCAACACGAGGAGAGCCAAGTGGGCGTGAGCATTAGTAGCGCTTATGCTTGTAAAGCAACCCCAGTCGCAGTCCCCACTTGGATGGGTGACCGCAAGTGACATAAAAATATCTCGAGCTCCTCCGTGCTTCGGAAGGCGTGTTAAGCTGTTGATCTCGGCTGTCATCATTGATGGCAGTCATTAATATGTCAGAAGCCTTTAGGCACCTTGAAAAATCTGACACCAGTGTTGGCCACTTACACACACGAAAAACAAACAACAAAGACGAGGGGGTTCGATCTCCGGCTAAGTCATGATGGAAAACGATCTTTTCCACGTCTTATAACGCAAAGCGTTTGAGAATAGATTAAAAAAAAAAACTGTCATGCGTTTGAGGTTGTACAACTCTCGACTTTTTAAAAGGTCAACTAAGATTATGTTTTGACGAGCTCCGTGGCGCAGCGGTCAACACGCCTGACTGCGACACGGATGGTCCCGGGTTCGAACCCCGGTCAGGTCAAGATGGAAAATGATCTTTTTCAGATTGACCTGGGTCTTGGATGTTTATTTATATAAATATCTATTATAAAATTTAGTATCGTTGAGTTGGTATCCCATAACAGAAGTCTAGAACTTACTTTGGGGCTAGCTCAATCTGTGTGATTTGTCCTATTATATTTAATATTTATTTATTTATTTTAGAGGAGTTTCTAAGCATATACAATGATATTCTGATATACTCTTTATAAGTTTTTTTTCAAGGTCAACCCATTTTCGAAACAATTACTTATCTTTATTTCAGACTAGCATTCCGCCCCGGTTTCGCCCGTTGTACATACATACCCTATGGCACTCGGGGATAACGCAAATATTCAACGGTCAAATAATTTTTGAAATCGGTCGAGTCGCTTCTGATATTGGTGCGTTCAGCTTCTGGGAACAGTCGGGAACAAAACAAAGAGGGTTTTGGCGACAGCTCTAATTAAAATAGTAGAATTACCCCAAAATATTATATTACAACTAATTGTCAATGTCATGTCTAAAGTATGAAAACGTAACAGACGCCTAACGTCCCCACCACTGTCAGTCTAATCCCATACGTGGGCTATATCGCATGGATCCATGCTATTGTACGCGATTTTTTGTGAAATACACGCTGGTGATCGTATTTGTGTCTTTTCTTGCTGCCTCAAGCTCGTCACCATCGACAGAAGGAATTCAGCTTCTGGGTACAGTCGGGCGGGAACAAAACCATAAAGGAAAATGGAAGTGCATGTACTTAATCCAGTGTCAGCAACGCGAAACGGCGCAGCGAGAAAGGAAGCAGGTGTCGACCATTTACAGGATTATGACGAAAATAGGGTTTATTTTAAATTTTACAGGGAAGCCGTGTTACTGTGTAGTAGTTCGTCCACTTTGTAGAACAAAATAAAGGAACCTTCCACGCTGGTCTGGGAGAAAAGAAAGACGTGAATGTACCAGCTGCTTCACTTCCCGCGCAGATCGAGGGAATGAGCGTGAGGAATCATGTCAATAGGCGATACGGCTAGCAACCCATCACTATTTTGATTCCGTTCTCCACCTACAAGCCCACCATGCAACATGCTAAAGGTGGCTTTGAGGTTTTATAGGCTTGGGCTCTGTCTACCCCGCAAGGGAAAAAGACGTGATTGTATGTATGTAAATAAAGTAAAAAAATGGTATGCGTTACTCCAGCCGAAAAGTATCTCTTTTTGAAAATTTACAATGGCAAATAATAAGAGCCTAACGTAGTATAAAAGTGCCTGAAAGTCTTGAATTTGTGCCGCCAGCCGTTTAAGAGATATTCGAAAAAACAATTTCTGGCTGGCGTAACGTTACTCCAGCCGATTTTTTTTGATCCAGACTACCTAGGTCTAAATGAATTACACACACGGATAGCTTCAATTTGTGCTCAAAAGTGCCTTATATTTTCAAATTTGTGCTCCATACGGTTTCAGAGGTATTCAATTTTCGGCTGGAGTAACGTTTGCTCAGTTGCTGTATCTCTGAAACGGCAGGCCAATCAACCGTCCTTTTTTGTACAGATATAGAACGCTATTTGAGCCAATTTGTGCCATAGGTTTCATAAGTATCACTATTATGGTTAACGAGTTATGATTTTTTCTCTAAAAATCGAAAATAGGCTCTAGCTCTTAAACAAAGAACCCTTACCAATTCAAACTGGTACCAACATGTAGTTCTTATACCACCACACATAATTAGAAGAAATCATCAGCCTATCCCACAAATTCGGTGAGTTATGACGATATTCCTTATTTCGGAAAGTCAAATCCGGTCCTGTGATTTTGAATAAAGAATTCACTATTTTCCTGTGAGCTGACTGATTTCATATTTATACATTATTTAGAGCTTTCATTTGAGAATATACCCTCAAAAATGTAGATAGAAATACCTACGAATTAAATTAATAATAATTGAAATCTATACTTAACCATTCTTACGCGATTACCCGACCAAATTCAAACGTCTATTAAAAAGCGGCCGCGCGGTACCTAATGCATCACTTCTTAAATATGTACTCTTATATTATGTGGCGGTGTACAATCGTGTAGAAAAAAAGTTTATATATATTTTGAAGGCTTGTATTATTTTAAATAAAAACAATAAGATCAAAAATTTATTAAGATGTTGTTTGTTACACACATGGACCAATGTCATGCGAACTATGAACACCAAATTTATGTAAGTAGGTACGTCTTTCATTTTTGTTTTAGATGATTAGAACATATGCTAAAATATTATAACATATGTTTATGTATTAGATATTTTTTATTTGTTCTGTTGACTCATATTCATAGTATTTTTCATTCCGTATCAAAATTTGTAGCTGTTTGTTTACTTTTTATTCTCTTGTCTGTATTCTCCGAAATTAATAAAAAATATGTTATTTATTTTTTATTTTTTTTATTTTATTTTTTAATTTGCTTAGAATTGCTAATGATTCATTTGTTGTTAGATATGTATTTGTCGAATAAAGATTTTCTTTCTTTCTTTCTATTTATATTGAAGACCACACAAAAATTGAAGCAAATGAAAGAAATTCCTGATGCATGGAGGTGAAACATCACATGCATCAGGAATTTGTTTACTCGTAAAATATACAGTTTCGTGGGTATCGGAAATAGGTTATCTTATTCCGGACCAGATCAAAGGTTACACAAGAATTACTAGGGAAAAGACGGTATTCGTATTCTCTATATAATAAAATTATGCGGAAGAGAAAATTCATCATCATCATCAGGTCTTTATTAGTCTCCACTGCAGGAGCACGACCCTCTCTGTACTGCCAGAGCAGTCAGAGGATTTGGCCTACATTTGGCTTATAAACATCAAAGAGACCTCTCCAACCCGTCTGGCCAGCGTGAAGAGAAAATTAAATGAACTCTTTCACTTTTGTCCCATCTTTATTGTGTCAATAATAGAAAACGAGTTATTTTGCCATGTTCATAGTTAGAAAGTTTTTGAGCTAGGTACCAAGAATGTAATGAATGGCCTATGGATAAACGCATAATAATAAATAGCAGCTACGGTATACGGTAAACACATACAAAGTGTTCGCAACGAACAAAAGAACGGATTTCTTAAAACCGGTACATACGTTGCCGACAGTTAAGGTTATATGAGCTAGACAATTAAACAATAAAATGACGAACAAAAGAACAAACACAGCTGCAGTTCCTATTAATTTTAGCAACTTAAAAAATAAGCAAATCAAAGTACAATAATAAATGTCACAGATTTTACACTGTATTTTATTTCTCCGACTCATAATAAGCTAACCTTACTTGAGATTTAAGGCTGCCCCTACAATTTTTTTTTGTTATTTCCTTTCAATTTTATTAACCATTAATAAGTCTAACTTATTAATCTAACCGCTGCCCGCTGCTGTGACACACAATGCTTTGGTATACATAGAACACAGAAGAACATAGTAGCCAATATTTATTTTAGTAAAATATTGTTATGACTTAACATTTTTCACCTCACCTGTACTGACTAAATTCGATTATAATACCGCCAAGTGGGAGTAAATGCCTAGCAGTATGCCACGGCCGCTTTTTAATAGACGTTTGAATTTGGTCGGGTAATCGCGTAAGAATGGTTAAGTATAGATTTCAATTATTATTAATTTAATTCGTAGGTATTTCTATCTACATTTTTGAGGGTATATTCTCAAATGAAAGCTCTAAATAATGTATAAATATTAAATCAGTCAGCTCACAGGAAAATAGTGAATTCTTTATTCAAAATCACAGGACCGGATTTGACTTTCCGAAATAAGGAATATCGTCATAACTCACCGAATTTGTAGGATAGGCTGATGATTTCTTCTAATTATGTGTGGTGGTATAAGAACTACATGTTGGTACCAGTTTGAATTGGTAAGGGTTCTTTGTTTAACAGCTAGAGCCTATTTTCGATTTTTAGAGAAAAAATCATAACTCGTTAACCATAATAGTGATACTTATGAAACCTATGGCACAAATTGGCTCAAATAGCGTTCTATATCTATACAAAAAACGACGGTTGATTGGCCTGCCGTTTCAGAGATACAGCAACTGAGCAAACGTTACTCCAGCCGAAAATTGAATACCTCTTAAACCGTATGGAGCACAAATTTGAAAATATAAGGCACTTTTGAGCACAAATTGAAGCTATCCGTGTGTGTACTTCATTTAGACCTAGGTAGTCTGGATCAAAAAAATTCGGCTGGAGTAACGTTACGCCAGCCAGAAATTGTTTTTTCGAATATCTCTTAAACGGCTGGCGGCACAAATTCAAGACTTTCAGGCACTTTTATACTACGTTAGGCTCTAATTATTTGCCATTGTCAATTTTCGAAAAGAGATACTTTTCGGCTGGAGTAACGCATACAATATATGACAGGTCAGGGCTGTCATCTTCAACTGTCTGCCCGGTGGCTGTTCGTTCGGCTTCTCGAGCTGCTTCTTTCGTATCCCCAATCCATCCAGTAGCAGCCAAAATACCTTAACCCCGAAATGTGTTCAGCCGTCCAGGCAATTAGTATAAAAAAAAAACGAATAGTCATCAATCTCTCGAGCATTGGTCCCATAGGAAAGTTGTTCATATTGACGGTTTGAGGCACCCATTAAGGGAATGTTGAAAGTCAATTAACACGCTGTATAGATAATGGTAAAACCCTTCGTGTGCAAGTCTGACTCGCACTTGGCCGATTTTTGTCTTTGATCGAAGTACCTGAAAGTCGGTAACAAATGAAACTTTTAAATGCAAAAATTTCACAGACGAAAAGCGAAAATCAATCATCCCTGTTTTTCTACCCAGAGGGTTGTATGTTTTTTTCTAAATTTATGTGGGATCAACTTCAACCCTTTCCAACAAAAAAAGAATTGCCAAAATCTGACTATTCTGTAAAAAGTTACGAGTGGTCATAATAATTAATGTGTGGTCAGGTCATACATTTAAAAGATATATGAATGTATACGCTTTAACTTGAAAACCTCCTCCGTTTTTTCGTCGTATCAATCAAATCAAAATTATTTATTTGCCTTTAGTAGGGTACATAATGAAGATGTGTTGAGAACAAGCCTATTTAGCCATATTAGAGCCGTCTGTTGAATATTGCAACTAATAAAATACCCCAGCTGAGCGATCCCTGAACACATTTGTTTTCGGTTATGGAGGTCCCTCATTAAATTAGGACCTTATACAATTATAGCCAGATGTGCTCACGCCATGAAACCCAAGGAATACACCCTTTTTCACGCCCCAATTACTCTCAGGCTAAAACATTTTTACCCGATTCGGTTTTTCGACTAAATTAAATTGTTCATTTGTTGGAAGCAGTTGACTATCAGGAAACACAATGATCTTTAGTTTGTTTTTAGAATTTTGTATCCAATAAGATAAAATGTTTCTTGAAGTAAAAACTTTATAGAGGTGGAAAGCGGAATCAAAATAGTGATGAGTTGCTAGCAGTATAGCCTTTGATGTTTTTTAGATTTTTACCTAATCCCTTGACCGGCTTTTACGGCCTGCGCGAATAGAAAAGCAGACAGAAAAAGGGAATTGTGGCAATATTTGATAATTTTGGAGTAAAATTAATCATTTAATCAATTAATCTCATTATAATCTACGTACGTTCCTATACAGCTTGGTTAAAATACCAATGGTTTGAGAATTACAAGCCTTTTCAAATTTGTATGGAAATCTTGAGAGGCGTATAATTCTCAAACATTTGATAATTTAACCAAACTGTATAGGAACGTACGTAGATTATAATGAGATTAATTGATTGGATGCTTAATTTTGCCCTAAAATTATCAAATATTGCCACAATTCCCTTTTTCCGTTTGTATGGAGACATGCGCTTCCAGGCGACTCTTAAAATCATTCCATAGCGGTGACTTTTTAAACGGTAGCCAAATTTATACAGCAGGTTTTGTAACTGATATGTTCCATAAAAATATAGTGGGAAAATAAAATAAAAATTTTCGCCTACCCATACAACTTGGCGGATCGGCTGATTGGACTTAGTATGGAAATGCTATTTTTTTTCATATATCACCAAATGTTTAAAAGTTCTATTTACTTAGCTTATGTTTAAAAATAACCCAGTATTATAATTTAAATAAAATTATTTTAATACGGTTTTTATCGCGTTTATTACATTATTTATACACCTAAAGTTTCGAGCACTTTACAGTGTTCGTGGTCGCAGGAAGACTAAGTTGACATTTGTCTAATATTTTAAAAGAACTGCTTATTAGCTTTTCTTGACATTTTAATAATTAGAAATCCTGATAATACAATTAGTCATACTGTGTATAGAAAGCCTACCCATAACGACAAATATCTCAATGGCAAATCCCATCATCATCTATGTCAGTTGGCTACCGTTGGTAAATCTTTGTTTCAGAGAGCACATGGCATCTGTGACACCCACCACCTCAAGGAGGAGCTTCAACGAGTAAAATCGGTTTTAAGAAACAACAACCTCAACCTCCCAAAAACACATCACAGAAGCCGGCCAAAGCCTCACACAGTTGATCGCTTTCCTGCCATCTTACCATAATTATGTAAAGGGAGTCACGGACAAAATTGGTAATATACTTAGGCGTGCTTCAATCAAGACCTATTACAAGCCGCACAAGAAAATAAACCAACTTTTAAGACCTGTCAAATCTAATATCCCGTTACAAGATGCTGGAGTTTACAAAATTGACTGTGAGTGTGGTTTATCATACATTGGGCAAACAAAGAGAAGCATCGGTACCCGTATAAAAGAACATATTGCTGATATGAAGCATAGGCGCACAACGAAGTCTGCAGTCTGTGAACATGCCCTAGACAAACCCAACCATTATATGCGTTTGATTATCTTCAAGTCCTTGCAAAAGAAAACAGATACATTCCAAGAATGCTTCGTGAGGCTATTGAAATTAAAAAACATCCTAATCAGTTACCACCAGCTTGGGATCCAGTCATCAATTTAATCAAATCTCAAGCTAAGCAGAAGACTGCAAGACCTTCAGACACCGTGAGCCAATACTGCGTACATCCGGAACGTTATCAATAAATATTTTAGGCGGTAGATTTTGCAGTTCTTTTAAAATATTAGACAAATGTCAACTTAGTCTACCTGCGACCACGAACACTGTAAAGTGCTCGAAACGTTAGGTGTATAAATAATGTAATAAACGCGATAAAAACCGTATTAAAATAATTTTATTTAAATGTGTAACAATTGCGAAAACATAAGAAAACACCAGTATTATAACTTCATGAAACCGAATATTTTATTTACAACGCCGCGTTTAGGTTAATTCTGATGCTCCAAATTACGTTCAATCATTTTAATTATCCTAATTTACCAACGTTATAAATTCCCAAATGAAGTTTTTGACTTCTTGGTATTCACTTATTTTCCAGCACAAATGATAACCTGTTTTTGAGAACCTCCTCAAACTTGACTGCGCAAATAGGAGTGTTGTGTTCTCAGAGATTATTATTTTTATTAAAAAAAAATGTTTTCTATACACATACTATTATCACGGTCCCTATCAAGGCGAAACTAGAATCTTTCTGTTATATTTTATTGACAAGGTACTCCAAGGTAATCACAAATGCATAGAAAAAGGTAGTATGATGCTCGTAGTCGTAAGCTGGGTATAGTCATCGGTTTTACTTAAGCACTCGGCTTTGTCTCGGGCTTTTAAACACCTCAACTATAATATCCAGCTTACTGTATTTGCATCATAATATTTACTCATAATAATAATATAATTACTCTTTATAATACTATTATAGCGAGGAAAGATGCTATATCTGCAGGTATAATTTACGCTATAATTTACGCGGACGAATTCGAGGAAAATTTTCTAGTGTGCTATAAGTAAATGAAAACAGTCACATAAGTAAAACGTTCTTACATCATGTTCAATTTGGCAATTTACTACATGTCGTTTGTGTAGCCAAAGTGGGAAGTCCCACAAAAGAGATTGATTCCCGAAATTCATTGATATTCTGGCGGTAGGGTTGCCTCTTCAAACGTTTCCTTAAAATTGTTGTAACAAAATCTGGAAACTGAAAGGTACATATATTTAGGTTAGAAGAAAAGGCTAGTAATCTGAGAGAACTATTTTTATCATCATCATCTCAGCCTCAAGAAGTCGACTAGAGACCTTCCTCAAGGAATACCAATATGACCGGTTGGAAGCGGCCTGCATCCAGCGCCTACCTGTGACCTTGCTTAGGTTATCCCATCACCAGGTCCGTGGGTGACCAACGTTAGCTGGTACGTAGTCATCATTCAAAAACCCCATCGGCCATCGTTTCTTCGCACTATGTGCCCCGTCCACTGCCATTTCAAAGCGCTAATCATCTGAGCTATGTCGGTAACCTCTGTTTTGCTACGGATCTCCACGATTCTGATTACTATTAAACTATTTTAGACATGTTATCAAAAAAAGAGGTGTTATGAGTATACACCGATTGAAACAGGATATTCTGCCGAAACCGAAAATTTAAATGTATGGAAAATAACAATCACTAATATATTACGTTCTAAAATCTAATTTTATTTACAAAACAGGTTAAGAGGGGAATAAATTTAATAGAAAATCAACAAAGTAAATGACTCAGCCGCGTGGTTCTCGGAAGAGTAGAATAGGCCACTCCTAGTCTCCGTGGATGTCGTAGAAGGCGACTTACGTAGGAAACACAAGCTAAACGATGCTTATAAACATTGAAGAGATCTCTCCAACCTGTCTAGTCATCGTGGATAGTGTAGGCTAAATCCTCTAACAGCTCTGGCTAATATATGGTGTTTTTTAGGGTTCCGTACAAAAGTTGAAAAACGGAACCCTTATAGGATCACTCGAGCGTCTGTCTGTCCGACCGTCCGTCTGTCACAGCCGCTTTTCTCCGAATCTACTGAACCAAATTAGATGAAATTTGGTAAGATAGTGTAATCCTATGACCCAAACATGGATGTGCAAAGTAAATAAAGATTTTTTTTAAATAATGTCATTATGAGGGGCCCAATTACAAAATTTAAAAAAAAAGTTTTGCAAACCTTACTGTGTCATATATCAAATGAAAGGGCTCATTATGAGGATGTCAAAAATATTTTTTTTTGTTCGAGTAAAATCAATACTTTTGATTTTATTCACGAAAGAAGGCAAAAATTGACCATTCCCCCTGATCTCCGAAACTACTGGGCCGAAAATTTTGAAAAAATTACAAAATATAGTTCATTCCTTGAAGATTACAGGAAAAATAATAAGAATTCTATCACTTGAAAATTAAGTGGTAAACTCACAATAATAAGTTTATCTAGGGAAATAGTTCACTAAAACACCACTAAATGGCGCTAGTCAATTAAATAAAACATTTTTTGCACATTGTGTGTGTGTTCACGAAGCATATTGTACGGAACCCTCATTGCGCGAGTTTGACTCACACTTGGCCGGTTTTTATTGTATTATATGATATATTGGATTATATGATATTTTTCATCATCATCATCAGGTCTTTTGTAGTCTCCACTGCAGGAGCATGATGTCAGATGGTCAGTCAGATGAGTTGGCCCATACTCTCCATGCTGAGCAGACGGGTTGGAGCGGTCTCTTTAATGTTTATATTTTTTTTTATCTTTACCTAAGTCGCCTTCCACGACAAATGCACTTAGACTTGGAGTGGTCCTATTCTACTCTACTAGGAACCACACGGTGGTAAATATAAATATACTAGCTGTTACCCGCGGCTTCGCCCGCGTAATTTATATCCTATGTCCGTCTCGGTACCCTTACCTATGTGTATGCAAAATTTCATGATGACTGGTTCAGTAGATTCAGCGTGAAAGCGTAACAAACAATCAAATAAACAAACAAACAAACTCACTTTCGCATTTATAATATTAGTTGGGAAGTTGGGATTGGGACATGCCAGACAAATTGAGCTAGCCCTGTTAACTTACTTAACTTACTGTTAAGTTGTGACCTAGTGTCGGTTGTTGACCTATATTTTATAATACATACTTAAATAAATAAACATCCAAGACAAGGTCATTCAGATCGGCCTGCGACTTTATCTGCGTAAAATATAGCCTATGTGCTAGAACATGGGTAGAATAAACAAAAAATGTTATATAGCCTATGTCCTTCTCAGTACCCTAACCTATATGTATGCAAAATTTCTTGATGATCGGTTCAGTAGATTTGGCGTGAAAACGTAACAAACAAACAAACTCTCTTTCAAATTTATAATATTAGTTAGGATGCATCATAATTTTGTGACAGCCCTATATCCTTAATTAACATGGCACCAACTTGCTTATTACAGAGAGAGGCTTCCGGAAACCAATATCGTCTTTGCAGGTTTCTTTCGTATGTCATTAACATTTTCGGGTCTCTCATTTTCTTTTCAACCGATGAAAAAATGGTTCTTAAGTCGAAATATAATATGAATATAAATGATGACATAAATTTTTTCCAATTCAATTTTTATCATGACATTTAATTAAAACAATGCACACTCAGTCCACATATATATAAGTAGTTTATAAGGTCTAACTAGATTTGTGAGTTGACGTCGCTTGGAGAAAATGCGCTGTGCAGTTTGTTGCCGATTCTTCTGCACTCCGCTTTGGAAGCGGCCTAAACTTAGCCATAAGTAATTATTGACGTCAACAAAATTTTTTGTTGTAAAAATTGTAAACACAAATATGACAATTAATAAGTGTTCAAAGAAACCTATATTAAATAAACGATTGAATTTGAATTTGAATTTGAATTTGACGCGTATATTTAGTATGTTGGTCATACTAAATATACGCGTCGTCAGGTCTTATTTAGTCTTCACTGCAGGAGCACGACCCTCTCTGTACTACCAGAGCTATGTATAAGCAAAGACAATATAATACTAACGTAATAGACTACCCACCTCATACAAAAATATTGGACCAAATAAAGGTTGCGAAAAGCAGACGAATGTATGGCGCAGGAGAGTTGCTTGCTACTCGATACTAGATGGCGGTAATCTGCGTTAGCCTTTTACTTACTAAATATACGGGGTCATTTTAAAATATTATGCCTAAAATATTGTTTTGATTTTTAATTAGATATATTTTGTGAATTGTGTTTTTATATTCTCATAATACGGTAGATACAATGTTGTGTAGTTTCGAGTGGCGCCATCTATGCGAGTCTCTGAGAACAAATCGTACGATTAAGGCGTTGAGACCACATGACCATGCTATAGTGGCCTTATGGATTTATAGACTCGGGCTCTGTGTACCACGCAAGGGAAAAAGACGTGATAGTATGTATGTATGTTAAAAGTTTTTATATTTGAAACCACAGTACATATATCTCCATGTTTGAAACATTTGTATATGATTTAATTAACATGGTACCATAGATTACAAAAATATTTGCTGCGTCTTATTCTAGGCATGGTATCAACTTGCATTGAGAGTGAGGTTTTCAGAAACCAATTCATTCGTCTGTCATTATTTTTTCGGATGTCATTTTCAATTTTGTAGATATTTCAAGCAATTTCCCAATTTTAGACCTGTAACCTCCAAAAATCCTGTTTTTGGTTCGTCGTACAAAATTGGTGTAGTCTTTTAGGGGGAAAATTGGTTGGTGGATGTATATATGTATCTGGTATCTGGGCCATCTTTACTTAATTTTACTCCAATCCTATATATCCCACCAATATTTAGTTCACCTATATAGTTTTAGATATAAGCACGAAAGTATTATGTATATAAATATTAATTTATTTTTTGATTATAAGCTCCGTACCAAGTTAAGTCAAGGATTTGTTAAATTTATACGCAAACGTCTCCATAAATATAATTAATGTCTAATTAAGTTGAGCCGCCGGCGTTGTTTGCGAAGATTTTAAGTGAAGATGACGCACGTAAATGCGGCATAAAATTTTTGTGGTGGGCTGCGAATAGGAAAATTAATACCTACTCTACTCATATTAACTTAGAGTGTCCAAGCGACTCCTTAATAAAGTAAAGTAAAGCTGAAGGACAAAGACTGTTAGGAAGACTAAACACATTCGAGGACGTCCCGGCCACAGCCGCAATTTTAGTTAAAGTAATATGACAACACGCCTGTTGCCGATCAACTTTGATTCGTCTAAAGTAAGCATCCCGTCTGTAGCCGCTCCGATTCCCTTAGCTATATTAGAAGTCCCTTGATCAACTGTCACAACGCGGGGATGAGAATCGTTCGTTCACTATATAATTCATTCGAGAGAGACTCGCGACAGAGATAGGTCACTAATTGAATTATTGCTAGAGAGAAAAGAAGTATTGAACAAATGGTTAAAATACGAGTATTTTTTCCATGGACATATATGTACTACGTGATTTTTTCGTCTTTTGATTTTCTTCCATCCTGCCTGACAGATATCTGACAAATATTTTGATGTGTTTATACCTTCGAGCAACACGACCTTCCGTACCGGAAGGGAGTAGCCATACGCTGCCTTCCCCTCTGTCAAGGTACAAGCCAAATTAGGCATATGCATGTCTATGTGTTAGTTGTGTGTGTGTGAATCATCTGTATACAAATTATTGTTTCTTTTTTATGACAATGTCATAATTACTATCAAGTGACAGTTTTAGTTTTGTATGTAGGAGTGCGGAACTAAACTTGTGTGCACATTTCCCCCCTGCAAAAAGAAAAATTGTAATAGTAAATTGTCGCTTTGCCCCTTTACCCACTCCCTCCGTCCGTTACGGAGGACGTGTTGCTCGGAGGTTTATACTCGTAACTAACTTTTTTATGCATTTCAAGATCCATATGGCATTCCAAAATGTCCAGCGAATCTTTACTTTTTTTTACTTTAATTTTGGCCGGTAAAGTCAGATGTAAATACAGATTTTATAATACTAAGGTTTGGTACTCACCTTTGAATATCATCATCATATGAGCCGCAAGAAGTCCGTAGCTGGACATAGGCCTTCGCCTAGGATTTCCAATACGACGGTTGGAAGGAAGCGGCCTGCACCCAGCGCCTTCCTCCGACCTTGCTCAGTCAGGTCATATTGACGAGCTAAGTTGCTTCTTTAATGTAGGATCAGACAGGGTTTTATTGACATACTAGCTGTTATCCGCGGCTCTGCCCGCGTGATTTATTATAGCCTATATCTTTCTCAGTACCCTAATCTATGTGTATGCAAAATTTCGTATTGATCGGTTGAGTAGATACGGCGTGAAAGCGTAACAAACAAACAAACTCATTTTAGCATTTATAATATTAGTTAGGATGGTATCACCCGAACTGTGGATGAAACTAGAGAAATTTTTAACTAATTAATTTCATATTTAATGCTATGTAATACAATTTAAGTTATATATAAAATTTTATTTTAATGAACTAATGCTCCAAAAATGTAATGTATAATATTTAATTATATAATTTAAGACTTACAATTTTCTATTTAATTTACCTGTATTACACTAACTGGAGCTTTTAAGTATGACACTATTTAATGTAACTTTTTGTTTTTTACATACATACATACATACATATTATCACGCCTCTTTCCCATAGGGAAAGAAATTCTTTCTTTTGTTTTTTGCATGCTGGAAACAGCTAGGTGTATTGCACTTATGCGAAATAAATGATTTGATTTGAAATACTGAAAACATAACAATCTTTATTCTAGGCAGTTGTGTAAAAACTCAAGTAGGCATACCAAGCCCGCATCGTTTCAACCGCTTTTGTGGTGCAATTTTCACGCCCTTAGTTACTTGGTATGAATGTATTCCTAGTTGCTTTGAATTCGGCACACTCCAGTTAGCACTTTGATCGTCTTCTACGATTCTGCGTCGCCCTTTCTTCACAATGTATTAAATTATGTGCGTTACTTGGTTACCTATCCTCCCTCGAGAATAGTCCGTTTTTAGGGTTCCGTAGTAAACAAGGAACCCTTATAGTTTCGCCATGTCTGTTTTTCTGTCTGTCTGTCTGTCCGTCCGCGGTTTTACTCAGGGACTATAAGTACTAGAAAGCTGTAATTTGGTATGGGTATGTATATTAATCATGGCGCAAAAAAGTGGTAGAAAAAAATCTTGAAAAAAAATTTTTTTAGGGTAGCTCCCATACAAGTAAAGTGGGGGAGTAATTTTTCTTTCTACTTAGCCATTGTGTGGGGTATCGTTAAATAGGTCTTTAAAAAATATTGTGAGGTTGAAAACACCATTTTTCGATTTAGGGATCCGTTTTCGAAATATTTGGTTTTAAAGTGCGAATTTTTGTTAGAGGTAAGTGTCCCCCCCCTCTATCTGCTAAACGGTTATATATGGAACGTGAAAAAAATTACAGCAGTAGTATATATACTGAAATTGAAAGGAAAACTATCAGAGCTTAGTATTTAGTACGAACTAAAAAGTTATAGGCAACCAACTTATAAAATGTACTCGAAAATGTATAATTTCATACAATTTTCATTGTTAGATGTTTTTGGTCGTTAAACTATGAGGTGCGAGTGTGAACAGTGTGAACTCAAAGTTGTTATTCGCAACTACGGAACCCTACACTGCGCGTGGCCCGACACGCACTTGGCCGGTTTTTTTACGTTTTTTTGAACATGAACTGACAAGCCGAGTATGCGACTTTCGCCTACAAGCCGGGCGCGGGTTCATACGCGGTATTATTATTACTTTCGTCTCTAGTAGAGCGCGAGCAATATTCCGTGCTCTGTAATCGTAGTAAATAAATTCTAGCACCCTATCCCGCCTGTTCCCTTACCTTCAGGTAACGCGGTAAGCCGCGATTATCCCCGGGATGAGCGGGAATAATTGATTCCGTGCGGGATTACAGGCGGTTAATATCGATTTGCATTTACATGAGTTTGGGCAGTTACTTGTTTGTATATCTGTGAGTAATACATGCATATCTTTATCTTCATTTTCATGTGTTCCGTATTTCAAATAATTTCCAGCTCCCTTTTAGACTGTTATTAATGTGGCTAGCAACCCATCACTATTTTCATTCCGCTTTCCATCTTAACGACCACTAACACGCTAAACGTGGCCTTTGGGTTTTATGAACTTGGGCTCTGTCTGCCCCGTAAGGGATAAAGACATGATAATATGTATGTATGTGTACGTATGTAAGCCTTCAGGTAACGCGCCGAGCCGCGGTTATCCCCGGGATGAGCGGTAATAATTCCTTCCGTGCGGTACCTATTACAGGCGGTTAACACCGATTTGCATTTAAATGAGTTTGGAAAGTTATGTGTTTGTATATCTGTGTGTACATATACATACCTATATATACTTAGTTTTATGTATTACGCATGACTACATCACGATCACTACATATTATAAAACAAAGTCGTCTGCCGCGTCTGTCTGTTAGCAATAAACTCAAGAACTACTGCAAGAATTTTCATGTGGTTTTCACCAATAGATAGAGTAATTCATGAGGAAGGTTTATAGGTATAATACATGCCCGGGCGCAGCCGAGGAGGGCTGCTAGTTTGAAATAATTTCCAGGACCGTATCCCGCCTGTTCCCTTACCTTCAGGTAATGCGGTAAGCCGCGATTATCCCCGGAATGAGCGGAAATAATTGATTCCGTGCAGGATTACGAGCGGTTAATACCGTTTTGCATTACCATGAGTTTGTAAAGTTGCGTGTTTAGTAAAGATATAGATAGGTATGTTTATGTGTACATAGACATGCCTCATCATCATCAGGTCTTTTTAGTCTCCACTGCAGGAGCCTGACCCTCTCTGTACTACCAGTGCCACGTCTGGCCAGCGTGGAGACTGTAGGCCAAATCCTCTGACTGCACTGGCTAATATAGTTTTGGTAGAACAGAGAGGGTCGTGCTTCTAAAGTGGCGACATAAAAATATCTAATAATGATGCATTATTGGTTTAATTTTATACAATCATTCCTGTAATTAAATTCATTTGAATTTCCACTCAAAAATACCAATATATCCTTAAAATAACAGCACTCACGCCCCAATTATTGCGACGTGTGCCTTCACAGGGAAACCAATTGAATAATAAATGACGTGAGTGCGTTTGACATATATTCATGTTATTCATCGTTATTTCATTCAATTGATTATTAATTTTTTCACGGAATTTGCGGAATATGAGATCATTATCATTATTCGTGCTTCAGCTTGGAGATTTTTTCTAAACATCTGGCTCTGTGATCTTGCAGAAGTGCCATGCCTCGGTAAATTTTGTAATACACATCATATTTGGAGGGAATATCGAAGAGGAAAAGAGATGTAACGACATAAAGTAATCAAATTTATTGTCAATCAATTTATTTACAATAAACACTAGCTACATATTATACATAGTGATAATATCCTTAACTCCTTATTAGCTGGCGGTACGTTAACAGTCATACAGTTTTTTTACTCTTTTTGTAAAATCAACAGCATAAGATGTTTAAATTAAGATGAGACTTTTAGCTTCATCTAGGATTAGAACCCAAGATCCTTAATCGTTTAGTATTCAGAGTTTACTATTAACTACTAGAAGATACTTTGTAGCATTTGATACTGTCCGCGAGTTAGTGGAAATGTAGCTCAAAGCTCATACCCACTGGATTTTCAAACTGCTACGTACCTTACCAAATAATTTATTTATTCAACCAAAAACATCAATTCAAAGAGGCTTAGATTGGCGAAACTAGCGTCACCCGTTGTTTTATTCTTTTACCTCCAAACTAGCAATTTTCCCGCGACTTCGCCCGAGGAAATTATAGCCTATGTTATCCACAAGTAAATTAGCCATCTACAAGTGAAAAGATTTTGAAAATCGGTCCAGACGTTTCGGAGTTATTGTTTATTTTTGTCAGTCTGTTGTTGTTAGCCTATTCAATTCCTATTCTTGTCATAAAATTTTTCCTTCTTATAATATTAGTATAAAAGTATAGATTAGCTCAAACTGATAAAAACTTATTCTGAATTTCGATAGTATTTTTGGTACCCTTCTTAATTAGAGAACCAGTTCATTTAGCTAGAATCAGGATGCTATCCAGTAGAGACCGAATTTGCCTCACCCCGAAAGTTCACCCTTAATTAAAGCAAAGTTCACACTTGGGTTAATACGTGAGAAATTTTAGAAATTAGGGACTGCTTTAAGCCATTGGCGTTATATTACTTGGCTCTCGGGTGTGTTCTGTACCCAAATTATTTGTATTGATACTGAGATTTGAATAAACTACGATGACCAAATTGAATTCTTATCTCTTTAGAAAATTTGAAACCCTACAATCTACATATTATTATTACAACCCTGTCCGATCAACCTATTAATTCAACCTGTTCCTTCTCTAAATGACTGATTCTAAAAATATTAAAACATGATTCCAAAAATACTTCAGGTTATTTACTAAGGCTTATATGATTTACATTCTTGAATTTCATTCTATTTGTAAAGTATTAGGAATAAAATTATTGGCGTCACTAGTGTGCCTAGTGTGGGCCCTTAAGGTATGCCGAAGGTCATGTTACATGCTGTATATTATATAGATTGAACCAAGTACAACTTGGGGCAAGTGATACACTCAAGTACCTCAAGTATCGCGGTTTATAGCGAAGTTACTAAGTGGATCACTTACTAAACAAGCTAAGTTGCTAAGCACACACACGGAGAACTTTAAGCATGGTCATACGGTAACTTGCCGCGTCTTTATTTACTTTTCATAAGTTAAAGAACAACTTAGTATGATACTTAGGTAAAGTTAAAACATACACTTTTAATAAAGGTGCGTATATTTTTATTCGCCGTGTGGTTCCCGGCAGAGTAGAATAGGACCACTCCAAGTCATTCCGTGGATGTCGTAAAAGGCGACTGAGGAAACACAAGCTAAACAAAGCTTATTTACGTCAAAGAGACCTCTCCAACCTGTCTGGCCAGCGTGGAGAGTAAAGGCCATATCCTCTGACAGCTCAGGCTGGTATATGGCCCTCGTGGTGCAGAGAGGGTAGTGCTCCTGCAGTGAAGACTAGAAAGACCTGATGATAATGATGATGATATTTTTAAATGCGTTTGTTGTAAGTAGCGTAATGACTTCCTCTGTATTTTTACAGAGGAAAACATTTCGCTACTATGTTTTTGAGGATTAAGAGCGTATCTTAGCAGTATGATTTCCATACAAAAGTATTTCTCTTTTTTCTCGCTGAAAACTGCATCTAGAGGCAACATGCTTTTTTCATAAAATCTATTACTAAAATAGTAATTATGGCCCTATGTTTAATTTTTTTCTTAAAAACTGTTTAATTTTTTTTTAATTTATAAAGAAATACTGCTAGAATTCACTCTTAAAGGAAGATGAATTAGAGACTAGTCATCAGGATACTCATTACTTTTTGAAAACAACGGGTTGATGATCACTTCAAGATTCATTACGGTTTATATATCTATAGTAATATTATTATATAAGACTGAAATATTCGATTCTTTATTTGTTTGCATTGAATAGGCTCCGGAATTCTACTACACTGATTTCAACTTTTTTCTTTTCTTTCTCCTATAGATAGCTAATTTAGCTGCGAGTGACATAGGCTATAATTTTCGCGGACGAAATTGCGGAAAAATTGCTTGTCTTAATTAAAAATAGTCAAGCTCACGAAAGCGATAATAACTCGTTTAAAGCGTCAGACCCCTGATTTGGTGGTAATCCCGAAACCGTCACTGGAAATTCACGCATCATTTGCAATTCGGTTTATGTTAGGGGAATGTGCTAGTGAGTTCTATACTACTGACATTTGTGCACAAGCGGGCATATGAAGACTTATTACTTGTTTAAAAGTTATAATTCATTAGTTATTAAACGGAACATACAACAACTTTTTTTCACAGATGAATGGGACCACAGACCTATTTTTTATATCTTTCTTTACACGATACGGACAAATGGGATTTCTTTTTGTAGTACTTAGATGGCTAACAGGTATACGGCTCAGCAGTTGGAAAGCGGTTACCGTATACTATGGACGCCTGCAACACCATGGGTGCCACTCGCGCGTTGCCGACCCTTAAAAGAGCTTTTCACGCGCTTTTTGAAAAACCCCACGTTGTAGTCTCTCGGGAAAACCGTGGCAGGGAGTTCGTTTCATAACTTTAGTGTACGTGGAAGAAGGTTCCGTTCAAAACGGACTATACGCAACCATTTAGGATTTAAGGTGCGAGGATGAACTTCCTGCCGTTGGCATCATCATCATCATTTCGTGTAAGTGACACGGTCAGTCGCCCATGCACACCCTGGTGTTAGAGTTTCTCGGAACTACCGCTCAGCCTCTGACGTGGTTCCTTTAACGAATACTAGTTGACAACCGGGACCAACGGCTTAATGTGCCTTCCTAAGCACGGAATCATCTTTATTATCAGACAATAAGGTGATTTATGCCTGCAGTGTCCTAACCAAACTGGAAACAACATAGTATGCTTCCCGTGGGAATCGAACCCACGACCCCCGGGTCACAAAGGTGCGATGATAGAAAATGTGATACTAATTTCAGCTTTATATCTTTCTAAATACGTTGCTAACAAAAAGGATCTTGATTGTAAGACGGGCTGGATTTTCTTTTGTGGTACGGAACCCTAAAATATGAGAAAACCCAATTCAATCGACGCTTTGTAAGATACCTTTGCAGAAACAAGAAGAAGGCTGTTGATGATACAATAAGGTCATTAATATATTATTATATAATATATATTTATATCACTGTTAACGTACCCCAGTTTTTTATATACAATGCAAGCTCATACATTCCGCAAATGCATTTATAATACCTTATATAATATAATATGCTTATTTAAACATCAGTTATTTTGTAATATACCTGACAATTTCAGCTATATTACAAAATAGCTGGCACTACGGCCTAAATTATACTTAGACCCCTCTAACAATATTTATATGATGGAATTTGATATAACACAGAGGGGTGAAATTAATCTAAATAATTTAACCACATGGGTGGGTATAAATATCCTAACAGACAACTAACTGAAATACAGGTATAAGTATAATACATTTTTAACAATTAAAAAGGCACTGTCTTGAATCGTGTTCCAAATTTTATAATTTATTGGGAAGAATAGGGATTTTTTATGGCCGATTCGCATTGAGACGAGGTCATGTACAAATTTGTTACATACATACATATTTTCACGTCTTTCTCCCTTGCGGGGTAGACAGAGCCCAAGGTTATAAAACCCAAAGGCCCTGTTTAGCGTGTTAGTGGGCGTTAAGGGGGAAAGCAGAATCAAAATAGTGATGTGTTGCTAGCCCCATCACCTATAAGGTGATTGCTTTGATTTTCGCCCAATCCCTTGACCGGCTTTTACGGTCTAAGAAAAACAGTTGGTATATTCTATGTTTTTCCTTTTCTCCGAAACCAGCATGGAAAAGAATTTCTTAATTTTTTTTTACAATTATGTTTTACTGTTAAAAGCAATACATTCGTCACGTCACATTATGAATCGACCCTTAATTTAAGTTGAAAAGACTCTACTGATATTTTGCGATTTGTTCCCTTTTCAACAATTTCAGAATGAAGGATATTTTTTGATTAAAACTAACGTGAGATGTTAACATTATTAATATGTAAAATACGGGTCACTCACGTATGAAGTCGTCCCAGTCCGCACTGGGACTCAGTGCGGACTGGGACGACTTCGTGCGCGCGTCTCGGTTCACATTCGCCCTGAGGAAGACCTCCGGATGAGGTTGAAACATGTCGGCCTGTAGCTGACTTCATACGTGAGTGACCCGTATTTTACATATTAATAATGAAGGATATTACTTAAATAATATATTTTTTTCACTGTTTTTTTATGGGACAACGATGGATTCGAGTAACCAATGGTACAAATAAACATGTTTTACTGAAAAAGCTTAATAACAATAAAGTTTTAATCATTGCAACAGTGTCACACTTATAAAGTTGAAAGTTGAATTTAATTAAAGAACAATACTGATAAAATACAAGTCAATAGTTGGAGTTTATTTTCATGATTTATTGATGAACAAGTTGAATATTTATTCCTATAGGAAAGTAAATATTCAACGATTTGTATTTACATTTCTTTAAATTCTCCCGAATTAATATTAATCAAATAACGCAAAGCGAGGGCAACACTGTTGTTTGTGTTAAACTTTTGTTTTTTTTTTCACAATATTCACTTCAACTTCAAAATACACAAAAAAATGTTAAGTAATGGTATTCTTAAGTCTGGTGTTGATCTTTTTCATGCTAGGAAATTAAAGAGACTTAACAACGTTAGTTAAAACGCTTTTGAATATTCGGGCGATAGACTGATAACAAACTAACAGTCGCGTAAAAAATTTAATATCACCTACATATAATACTTAACTACTCTTGTTATAAATACAACATCAAATCCATAAGTGCATGCGCATTTTTATTTACACAAATTTTCATATTAATTTATAATATATTTGTGAACTAAATAGGATACAACACATATAACATAATAAATATTTAAACATGCTTTTTCTTAATTGTAAATAAAAGGAGTTTTTGTGGCAAGCATAATGTATTATACGCTCGCGATACTTCGCGATACTATGTAGAAGATAGTATGTAGGTAGTACATACTATCTTCGATAACGCGATGTAATAATATGTACCTATTATTCGTAGCTGGCACAGTTTAAACGATTAACCAATTTTGATTTTTATTTTTATATTTCTTTGAAGAAAATTGTTTAGCATCATGTGTTGAACATAAACCCTTACAACATTTCCAATAATGTTTGTTTTAACTTGAACATTATTACAGGTATACAGTTCTTAAAGGGGTGACTCAACCCGTCAATATGGACAACTTTTCCTATGGTAGATACCAATACTGGGAACTCAAAAAAAAATTGACTTTTCCATATTTATTTCCAGGGCAGCTGAACACTTTTATTGTTCATCTTGACAGGAGGAAACAGCCCTTAAAATAAATATTGGTGAAAATTACTCGCTGTAATACTTTCATAATGTTCCTCGTATTTAGAAAATCGTAATCCTAGGACTAGAATATAAACTCAAAATAATTGAATTTCTCTCACAGTAATGAAAACATTTGGAGCTTATTTCGAGGATAAGTACGTTAGTGCTTGGCAAAGTTGGAAGGAATATAGTGGACCCAATGTGTATGTGTGTGTAAAAATTATGTGTGCAGGAAAGTATCTTAAAAGATAATTCTACGATATTCATATTTTTACAGTCAGCAATTTTTTTTTACATAATAAATATTTTAATGTTTTACATATTCCTGAGTAGGCATTTATTATTATTCAGACACTTATACCGTCTTATTATAAAACGAGAACTAACTTTAGTACCTGGTTTAAACCGTAACCCGGCTGACCAAAATTTTCAATGACAACTTTAATAACGTCAAAGTGATAAGTTTGACTTATTTTGGTCTATTTTGGTATATAACTATTTTGGTCGGATAATAGTTTAAACCAGGTACTATAGTTAGTCATAGTTTTATAATGAGACAGATGAAGTTTAAAGATTCGTCCACACTATACGGTCGCAGCAAAACGCCACAAGATCTGTTCACTGTAAAACCGTAAAGAATTTTACCACGGATATGCAAATTGTGTACAGTCAAACCTTTAACACATAGTAATATGACGAAAATATACTGATGACTATTACCAACTATATTTATACACAGAGTATGTTTTATATAACCATCAAATATAAATACATCATTATATAAATGGTCCATATATTCTTCTAATTTATTATACACTACGTGATGAGATAAATCACTTAATATAGTATATTGCTGATAAGTTATATATCCTGATAACATGGGGAAATACTGCATTTTTCACTTAAACTCTACTTAAAGTAACTTAGCTAACTACGTATATATTAAATTCTCTCAAAAATTGGCACATAATGATTATAATGACATTAAAATAGAATATACCAAGTATTACAGGTTGGCAATATACAATATAATATAGTCTAATTTGGCTACACTATCAGTGGTACTTTTTCAAAAATATAGTTCGTTAAATTATATCAGGACAAGATGTACGCAGCATATTAAAGTAGGTACTATCTCCAGCAAATTAATTATGAAAAGTGGCTCTATCCTAGTGTTCAATTTTTCAAGACCCACTTGTCACTGTGTGCATAAACAGACAGTTGTTTAAGCAACGAAACCTTAGTTGTTGTACATAAAATGTAGCCTGATAAGCAGTTGCGGCAAAAATATCATCGCAAAGTGACATGTCGTGTTGCACAGCTATAGTGCGGTTTCGCCTTTTCCATTTATTCTGTAAGAAAATATTTTTATTTCTATTTTTTTATGAATTCACAATTCTAGTCTGATATATTCTCATTAATTAAAGAAATTTCATATATTATTCTTTCTGTGTGGTTAGCTCAATTTGTGTGAGATGTCCCTATAAATTTCTTTATTTATTCTTTCTTCATTCTTCCTTCTCTCCAGAACAAGCCCCACCAATAGCGCAACCTCAAACTTAAGACAACACAAATACACTAACACATCACTGAGTCTTTAGACGAACACAGGTCCGTCGTGATCCACTCACAGAACGTGTAAGTTCTCACAGTTTTTGAACTTGGAATCCTCCTTGCCGAAAATCCAAGTGAACATCTGCCGTGCCTTCATGCTGGCACGGACCATGCCTCGGGACTTATACCAGTGGGCTGGGGAGGACTCCCTGCCTCCCTCAGCGGAGTATTGCTGCTGCTTGAGCCTGATCTGGTTGAGGATGCCGACCAAGAGCTCGTCCACGTTGTGGTTGATGCCGACGGAGACTTCGATGAATTTCGCCTTGTAGGTACAGGCGAGGCACTTGCCGTCTGGGAACAAAGTATCAGGCTGTAAGTATAAAAGTAAACTTTAGCGGTAGTTGCAAGTGTCGCGCATATTATATGGGTATAAAATGATCTGATGAAATGATGATGCATCCACGCTGGTCTGGGAGAAAAGAAAAAAACATAGAATGTACCCGCTGCTTCTCTTCCCGCGCAGATCGTAAAAGCCGATCGAGGGAATGGGCGTCAGGAATCATGTCTATAGGCGATGTGGCTAGAACCCATCACTATTTTGATTCCGTTCTCCGCTACAAGCCCACCAACATACTAAACGTGGCCTTATGGTTTTACAGACCTGGGCTCTGTCTACCCCGCAAGAGAAAAAGACGTGATAGTATGTATAAAATGATAGTCGGGACTCGAAGGTAGAGTCAGATACATATAAGGGTTCAACCGTAACTATAATAACGCCGTAAACACCAAAATCTCATTCCGGTGTATAAGTAGGCATGAAACCTCTTCCATGCGACCTAAAACTATTTTTTTGCATAGACAATGTATTTTTTTTTCAAATTATTTATTTCACATCATGGAGATATATGTACTACGTACGTTTAGTACGTAGTACATATATCTCCATGATGTGAATCATAACGTACGTATAATCTAAACGTAGTATACATACATCTCATTTGAGAATACGTTATACTTCCGTGATTCACATTATCTGTGGTTTGACATTCCAGTATTATCAAGCCCGCTCCACACTCTCGGCAAAACTACACGAGAATAGGCGAATACGAGAGTGTGGAGGCAGTATTCGGCAAGTCTCGGCTGTATTTAATAGGGTGCGGATTTTGTCGAGAGCCGAGAACGAAACCTCTCGACGAAAGCGTGGAGCGGGTTTAAGTCCTAATAAAATCCCGTTTTTTTATAATGGTCCACCAAATCCCGAATTTTATTTTGTTTTAAATATTATTTATACAGCGTGTAACAAATATATGTCATGCGTCTAACGGTTCAAAAGCTACAGCCCTATGACAGATGGATATGGACATACAATGGTAGTTTCGTAAAGGGCCTTTTTGGGTCATCATCAGGTCTTTTTTAGTCTCCACTGCAGAAACAAAATCAACCTTCTCTGTGCTATCCAAGCCATATATTAGCCAGAGCAGTCAGAGAATTTGGCCTAAGCTCTCAACGCTGACCAGACGGATTGAAGAGGTTTTTTTGATGTTCTTAAGCTTCGTTTAGTTTATGTTCCCTAAGTTGCCTTCTACGACATCCACAGGGAGACTTGGTCATTTTCTACTCTGTCGGGAACCACTAGACTTTTGGGTGCGGAACCCTAAAACCGATTTTTATTGATAAAATAAAAGTAACGACTTTGTGTTTCGTCACATAAATATGATAATGATCTTTGTCTTTGTGGTCGTTCGAGAATTGAGACCTTTCCATTTTTATTTAATTTACTCCCGAATTCATTACCTTTGTGAAAATTCCGAAACCACAATTATTTTTAACAAGGTGGTGATGTAATGGCGTGACTAAATTTTAAGGAGATACATGAAATTTTTGTGGTTCAGTGCTGCTTCTTCTTCTTATTTAAGAGCTTTGTAGCTCTTGTCGGTGGAGTATGCGCCAAACTTTTCTATCCTCTGCTTTAGCCTTTAGTTCTTGATACGACATGACTCCAGCCTTCTTGTTTAGTTGGTCAATAAAACTTTTCCTTGGTCTCCCTGGACCTTTCCTTCCTTTTCTCCTCCTTTTTAGGGTTCCGTACAAAAGTTGAAAAACGGAACCCTTATAGGATCACTCGAGCGTCTGTCTGTCCGTCCGTCCGTCTGTCACAGCCGATTTTTTCCGAATCTACTGAACCAAATTAGATGAAATTTGGTAAAATAGTGTAATCCTATGACCCAAACACGGGTGTGCAAAGTAAATAAAGATTTTATTGAAATAAGGGTCATTTTGAGGGGGCCAATTACAAAATTAAAAAAAAAAGTTTTGCAAACCTTACTGTGTTATATATCAAATGAAAGGGCTCATTATGAGGATCTCAAAAATATTTTTTTTTGTTCGGGTAAAATCAATACTTTTGATTTTATTCACGAAAGAAGGCAAAAATTGACCATGCCCCCCCTCCCCCCCCTGATCTCCGAAACTACTGGGCCGAAAATTTTGAAAAAATTACAAAATATAGTTCATTCCTTGAAGATGACAGGAAAAATAATAAGAATTCTATCACTTGAAAATTAAGTGGTAAACTCACAATAATAAGTTCATCTAGGGAAATAGTTCACTAAAACACCACCAGATGACGCTAGTCAATTGAATAAAATATTTTTTGCACATTGTGTGTGTGTTCACGAAGCATATTGTACGGAACCCTCATTGCGCGAGTTTGACTCACACTTGGCCGGTTTTTTTTCCTTCCGTTTTCCGTGTGAGAACGGAAAACTATACAGTTCTGTGAAGCTGATTTTTTGAAGTTGGTACTAATCTATATTTTGCTATTGTTACTGTGGGAGAATCTCTTCGTCTTGTTAAAATAACTTTTGCTATAGAGCTATGGTATAAAGATAGTTTGAGAAGAAGAAACTTAAAAGATAGTTTGAGAAAAAGACTTTAACTTAGATTTTATATCCCAGAAAAAGGCACTGTTCCTGAGAGATATAAATATATGCGAGCGGAGTCGCGGATAAAATCTAAATACATATAATGATAATTATCCATGCTCCTGACAACGTATTCGGAATCCCTCCAACCAATTTGCGCGGAAGATAGGTTTCTGCACAAATTCATCCTTTTCATTACGCGCTATAATGCGCCGCGGATGAATTCCCCCGGGTTGGGTGACATTGGCGCTCGTGGGATTGACTTATCAGGGTATTGTTCATCCAAGACGATAATATTATTATTATATGTTTTATTTCAAGATTCAAGATTCAATCGTTTATTTAATATAGGTTTCTTTGAACACTTATTAATTGTCATATTTGTGTTTACAATTTCTACAACAAAAAAAAATTGTATCCAATCAATTTCAACACTGTTATGATTGCTATAATTGTTTAGGTATGGTATAACGACAGAGTATAACGCATTTATCATTTACGGTACAGACAGGGACAATTAGACCACACACAAAGGCAATATAAGGGATATTGTCTTCGCTAGAGATCAAATTTAAAGAAGGCGCAGCGCTGCATTTGGTTTCAGTGTGGGATCATCTTTCGAAATAGAAACTATATCTTTTTAAATATTATAAATGTTGTATAAATTAATTTTTGCCTGGAGATAGTTTAAGGAGAAGGATCTAAGGTACCTTTCATGCAGGAAAAGGGGACTTTTTCCCAAGGAATATACATTCACGGGAGCGAAGTCGCGGTTGAAAACAAAATACAGATAATGTAGTATAAATACTTCTAACTACGTATTCCAAATCCTTCCAATCAATTTGCGCGGAAGATAGGTTTCTGCACAAATTCATCCTTTTCATTACGCGCTATTATGCTCCTCGGATGATTTCCCCCGGGTCGGGTGACATTGGCGCTCGCGGGATTGATTTATCAGGGTAGTGTTCATCTAAGATGATTTATTCTCATTCTTAGGTTATTTTTACTGATATAATAATATTGACCACATGACAGAATATTAGATAAATTATGATTCAAGTACGGTAAGCTGGATATTAAAGTCAAAGTGTTTAAATCGATTACTATAATATTCAGCTTACTGAGTACGAATATTATACGACATTTTTCAATACGTTTTCGATTGGTATAAAATAAAAAAGAAAATAAAATACAACATTACAATCCAAGTTTCGATGTTAAAAGGACTAGAATTAATTAAAATGGAACCCATACAATAATACTCTTCCAAATAGAAAGCATTTTTCTATCTTTTATTTTATAGCTTCGGTGATTCTGCCAATGTCAAGTTTAAAGAGATACAAAGTGTCAGTGTTGTACGGTATACAGTGTTAACAAGTAACAATCAAAGATGGTGCAGGTTCTTTAACTGCTATATGGGGGGTTCTGGTCAAGTACTTTTCGTATCGGTTCATAAATTACAGATTGACGAGGTTACAAAACCTAAAAGAGTAGAAGACGTCCTCCTTTTTTGAAGTTGGTTAAAAAAGAAACATTGAGATGTTAAGAAACCGAGTAAAAAAACTTTTTATTGTTTTTAAGTTTTTTTTTATTTTTTCTTATAAAAACAAACATTTTCACAAATAAAATATCTCTTCCAACGCACCGCATCGAGGCAACGCACCCAATATGCTGGCAGCATTTCCTCGCTGAATAGCAAGAGGTTTCTCTTGCTATTCAGCGAGGAAATTTTGAGAAGATTTTCTTTTATATTTTAAAGATATTCTCTTTCATTAGCCTAATTGGTCCTTGTAAAGTTTGATGTTCGGTAGAAGCAAAACCATTTTTACCTCAAGAACAATTACTTTTGTACTGCTAGTAAAGATTGCTTATTTTCTTTTGTTCATTAATGTTATATAAATAGTAAATTCTTTTTCAGCATATTTTAAGTTGTAAATATTTCTCAGTCTGCTTTTGTTACCCCTGATTACCTACATCGAGTGTGGTTTTTAGAAAATAATAAAAATAAGATTATTGTTTTAGTTACCGAGAAAAAAAATGGCCAATTGCGAGTCGGGCTCGCCCATGAAGGGTTCCGTTGAAGCAACCTACTAGCTAGCCAAAAATCTCTATAATTTTTCGCCAGCAAAAATTATTTTGTTTTTAATTGTGTTTGTATTAACGACAAAGTTATTTTTGCGGTTTATGAAAAAGTACTATAACTTTTTAGTTTGTCAGCTCTGATAGTTTTCCTTTCAACTTCGTTATATATACTACTCCAGTATTTTTTTTACGTATCCATGTATATCCGTTTAGCAGATAGAGGAGGGGGGGGGGGGGACACTTACTTCAAACAAGGCTATATAACACGCGGGCGAAGCCACGGGTAACAGATAGTAAGTTAAATAAATATTTTAATTCTTGAATTCTAGTTATACCTTGGGTAGAGACAGCTCTGCTCCGCGCCAAGTCGATCTTATTGGCCACTAACAAGGCGGGTCTGCTGCGCAGCATGTCACAATCTAGGAGCCTAGCCAGCTCCTGCTCAGCCTTCTGGAAAGACGCCTTGTCCACTACGGAGTAGATCACCACGAACGCATCTGGTGGCTCCAGCCGGTCGATTTCCTCCTGTTAAAGAAGATCTTCTATTATAATAAATAAATATAAGACAAATCACACAGATTGAGCTAGCCCCAAAGTAAGTTCGAGACTTGTGTTATGGGATACTAACTGAACGATACTATATTTTATAATAGATACTTATATAGGTAAACATCCAAGACCCAGGTCAATCTTAACAATATCATTTTCCATCTTGACCTGACCGGGGATCGAACCCGGGACCATCCGTGTCGCAGGCAGGCGCCACGGAGCTCGTCATATATCATTATCATCAGGTCTTTGTTAGTCTCCACAGTAGGAGCAATGACCCTCTCTGTACTACCAGAGCCATACATTAGCCAGAGCAGTCAGAGGATTTGGCCGACACTTTTCACGCTGGCCAGACGGGTTGGAGAGGTTTCTTTCATGTTTATAAGCTTTGTTTAGCTTGTGTTTTCTAAGTCGCCTTCTACGACATCAACGTGAAAATAGGAGTGGTCCTATTCTACTCTGCCGGGAACCACTCGGCCCATCTTGTATTATATTATTCTTTATATCATACTCTTTGTACTACATTATTAAGTGTTACTTCATCACATAAAAACAGTATTATTCATACAGTCACTAGTTTCATTTACTTAACAACGTCGCACCTTACGTGGCGTCCCTGCCTGTAAATATTGATAACATAAAATTTTATTTTGTCCCGCTACTTACAAGAAGAAGAGACAGAATTGGAAAGAACCTACCATTATGTACACGCGCGGTCATATTCAATAATAATAATCAAGCTACCTATGTAGATTTGACCGTAGCTGTACATATCTTAGACACAGTAGGCAAAAACACACAACGAAAAATGTGCTATAGTTTAAAATACCTTTGTCGTTGTGCAGTTGACGAAGTAGAGCTCAGATTCCTCCCCATTCAGCATTATTGATACTTTCTGCTCTGAACTGTCCACATCTGCAAAGAAAATGAAAAATAGTTATAATACTCTTGCCTGGCGAGATAGAGAGGAGTTCTGGAAGCTGAAAGCCAACATCCAGTAATGGAGAGGCACTCAAAGAAGGAGAAGATGCCTTCTACCTTCAGCTAAAGAAATAGATGAAAAATAAATTTAAATAAGGATTCTTGTTGTACACTGCTAAAATACGAAATGACGATGACACTCTTATTCTACTTAATATTATGGCCTCCACCTTCAGGCTTCGGTGATATATAAATATATAGGGTCGGTTCACACAAATTGATCTAGCCCACAGTAAGTTGTGAACTTGTGTCACAGGATACTTATTCAACGATACTATATTTTATAACATGTACTTAAATAGATAAACGTCCAAGACCCAGGTCAATCTGAAAAAGACTGTCGCCTTTCAATGAACGCGCTAGTCATTCAATCAAATAGCAAATTCAACCAGATGACTGCGACATATACGAGTACAATGATTAACCCGATTTTTTTAAATCTATGGATAAACCTACGACACATTATATTTTTACCCGACTGACCGATGGGTCAGTCGGCGGGTAAAAATATAATGTGTCGTAGGTAAAAAGCATTAATGTTTGCAGCAGTAATGCTTTTTGCGCGTAAAGCTGAGTATATGTAGGTATGTAAGTAAATATGTCTGTTTCATTGTTGCCTTCTTTAGCCTAAACAGCTTCAGCCCGATGGTCCAGTGGGTGTGAGCTCTATGAGCGCTTACATATGTTAAGCAACCCCTGTTGCAGTCCTTACTTGGATGGGTGACCGCAAGTGGCATAAAAATATCTCGAGCTCCTCCGTGCTTCGGAGGGCACGTAAAGCCGTTGGTCCCGGCTGTCATCGCTGATGGCAGTCGTTAAGCTATGTCAGATGCCTTAAGGCAGCTTGAAAAATCTGAGACCAGTGCTGGCCACTTACACATACGAAAAACAAACAAAAACAGCTTCAGCGATTTTTAAGTGTGAGGTAGAATATGAAGCCTACCACTTTTCAGCGGTTCAAGGAGATAACACAAAAAGGTTTTAATACAATTTTACCCAATACAATGTGACATAATTTAGTCTTAAAACTTTTACGCCCTGTTATAATATTTATGAACACAAAATGCGGTCTCTTTTCAGGGAATACGAAAATTTAAAGCGGACATATTTTATTTTGAAATTCTCTTAGACAAGATGGCAGTTTATATTCATGAGTTAAAGGTGATGTTATTTGTCAAAAGCGAAATATAAAACTGTTGTTTGAAAAAGCACTCAAGAGAGACCGTCGAGATATCGCGTATGAACGGAATCAGGGTTTTCTTTTTTAAGGTTCAGTACCTAAAGGGTCAAAATAAGTATTTATTATTTATTTACTAGCCTGTTAAATCTCACTGCTGTGTAAAGGCCTCCTTCCCTGCTCGTTCATCAATTTAAAAATAATAATTAAATAAAAACCGATAATAATACTTAAACTTACGCGAGATAAATTCATTATGAAAACCCAGCTTTACTCACGTTTTATTTTGCCGGATTCGCCGACTGGTTTCGGCTTTTACGCTATTACGCTTCCCTCAAAGTGCTTAGAGGAAAGCGCAACCTAACATTCGCCCCGATGATGGTCTTCGCAACAGACTGAAACTAGTCGACCAATCCAACAAAATCTTCTTCTTCTTAGCGTATCGACTCGGGCAAATTATATTTGTGTTTACTAAAACTCTGCTACTGATATAGCGTTATCAGTAGCATTGTATAGGTCCTCGCGTGTACAGGTGGTAGGACACGCAGGACAAGATAATACGTGTAATGGTCTGAGGGGTGGCACCACAGAAACAAGAGATTTCTGAGCTGTAGCCCCACCTATTCATATTCTCCTTGCTTCGGCCGACTTGAGTCCGGAGTCTGTTCAAGGACTTCCAAGTTTTACTTCCAATGAAACGTTCACGTTTTATTTCTAACGAAATAAAATGTGAGTAAAGCCAGGTTTATGGAATTAAATCGACTTCAATATCCCTAGTGACTGATTCATACTTAAATCTCTTTCTCATAACGCCTAAACCGATTTTGATGGCTATATAAATTACTCCCTTAGTTGTAGCCTGTAAAAAAAAGTGTTGAACTAGGTATGTATATAAACATTTTTTTTAAATTCTTTCTTGTTATTGCGTTTTTCATCTTGACGTGACCAGGGATTGAACACGGGACACTACGATTCGAAGTCACTCGCGGTACACCAAGCCACAAAGGGCGTCATGTAAGTAAATATTGCTCGTTTCCATGAAAATTTCACTAAAAATATTTTGAATCTCAATTTCAGATATTTAATCTGTGTACCGAGTTTCTGGACATCGATCAATATGACGTCATACACGTCAATTAGGGATATTTGAGCCGTGTTGTGGACAAACAAACACATGCCTAAATTATACATGAAGGGTGTAATTTAGGGGTGATTTGATATTGTATGAGCACTACACGTATGATAAATATATTCAAAAAAATATTAGTATAATGGGTAAAAATTTTGAAGTGTAGGTAAAAAAATTGAACTGTGCTACAAACTTAGAATGGGGCTGCGGTATTGTTAACGAAAGTCAAGCAACTCTGCGGGCGAACCTACAAGGATGGGTGGCCACAGGTAACTTAGATCGGAATGTGGTTGGTCACAGTTATATTCATCATTATTCATGTGGCTGAGATGATGATGATGACGACAGCTATATTCTTAGATCCATTCTAACTAATTACAACGTTTAATGCACAGAGCACGGTATGTAGCTCGCGCTGAGTGACATTCACATTTCCTGTTCTGTGGTTTAAAGGTACGCCCAAATTATGACGGGCCGCAGCGAAAATTCTTAGGTATCCGCGTAAATCGCTCGTGTGTATTTTCATACAAAACACACAAATAAATTCATACAAAATAAATAGCTACTGTGTATTTTTTTACACGAGCGATATAAGCGGATTTTTGCACTGTTGTCATAATGTGCGCATACCATAATAATTCATCCATAATAAAATAACGTCGTTATAAACTTTAAATTGCTTTTAGTTATTTAACGCATGGTAGTTAAATTGTAATATATTTTTGTGCTTACGAGGAGGTCAATTAAAAATTATGTACGATAATATTTAAAAACCGTAGAATAAATTTTGATTGTTTTTAAATAATGCATTATATTGTGTGCATAATATAATCAAGATTTTTAGGTAAACTGCTTCGTAAAAGAGTATTCGTCTACCACCACAAAGTGTATGGAGCAATTGTAATTCTCTCCGCGACTTTAGGGTTGGTCCCAAAGTAAGTTGTACCTATTGGGTTAGACAGTGTATACTAATTTATAGGTAAATTCAATACCATATTTTTAAGGTTCCGTATCCGTACCCAAAGGCTAAAACCGGGCACTATTCACGGACTTCGCTGTCCATCCGTCTGTGTGTCACCAGGCTGTATCTCATAAACTTGATAGCTAGATAGATGAAATTTTCACATATTATTTATTTCTGTTGCCGGTATAACAACAAATACAAAAAAAAATCCATAATAGCTCCCATACAACAAACGTGATTTTATTGCCGTTTTTGCTCTTTATTAAGCTCTTTGTTGTGATGATACCTACTACATGTAATAACATTAATAACGGCAACAAGTAGACGCATGAGATATTTACAGAATATTTATTGCATACTCACTTTAAAAATAAATAATGAAATCATAATAAAAGAAATACTTGAGTGGGCTCTTATACAAAAAAACCGGCCAAGTGCGTGTCGGGCCACGCGCAGTGTAGGGTTCCGTAGTTGCGAATGACGACTTTGAGTTCACACTATTTACACTCGTACATCACAGTTTAACGTCCAAAAACATGTAACAATGAAAATGTATGAAATTTTACATTTTCGAGTACATTTTATATGTTGGTTGCCTATAACTTTTTAGTTTGTACTTAGTACTACTGCTATAATTTTTTTTCACGTATTCATATATAACCGTTTAGCAGATAGAGGGGGGGACACACACACTTACCTCTAACAAAAATTTGCACTTTAAAACCAAATATTTCGGAAACGGATCCCTAAATCGAAAAATGGTGCTCTTAACCTCACAATATTTTTTAAATACCTATCTAAAGATACCCAACACGATGGGTTTGTAAAAAAAAATATAACTCCCTCTTTACTTGTATGGGAGCTACCCTAAAAAAAAATTTTTTTCAAGATTTTCTTCTTCCACTTTTTTGACATGATTAATATACATACCCATACTAAATTTCAGCTTTCTAGTACTTATAGTCTCTGAGTAAAACCGTGGACGGACAGACAGACAGACATGGCGAAACTATAAGGGTTCGTAGTTTATTACGGAACCCTAAAAAACTTCCCTAAAAAGTTCTTTTGGCGTTTTTGCTCGATAGTCTTTCTTTCTTCTTTTAAATTATGGCTTCCACCGAGATTTCAGTGATTCTGCCAATGTCCAGTATAATGAGATACTAAGTATCGGTGTTGTACGGTATGTGGTATAAAAGATGGCGTAAGTTCTTTGGTAGCCTCGTGGGTGCTACTGGTGACAAATCTATAAGAGTCCATACTATTTCACAAATAATTGATCTCGAGCACGAGCATTTGTAACACCAAACTACACCAATTTAATATTAAAAAGTCCACTTAAATCAATTTGAAAAATCGTCTAAGGCAAACGACAACTGTACCCATTGACTTCCCACCGAAAATTCCCTCGATAGTCTAATGTTGATTGAACAATGGTACAGAGCCCTTCATGTGCGAGTCCAATTCACACTTGGCCGATTTTTATTTATTTCAAGGCCCCAATTTCCATCCATCTACGTGTTTTGATAACATTCACTGTTGAGCGGCAGATTATCAGCGTGTGGCAGTTGGCAGCTGTTCTCTGCACAAAGGAGGGGGTATTGGCAATCACCAGCACACTCACCAATCTATCTAGTCTATTGATTAAGCCGTGTAGGTGATTTGCTGCATTGATTCAATATTAATTATGTCATCTTCAGAGCGTCTATTTAGTAAGCGTCTTCTCCTTAGTACTTTGGTAGAACAAACTATTTATATACAGAGGGTATAATTCTGTGCAAAGATTTATGGTTGACTGTGACACGGTAAGTATATTTGTATTTATTTACGCTTTATTGTACACATACAAAAATGTAACAGTACAAAAAGGTGGACTTAATGCTAAACAGCATTCTCTAACAGTCGAACCTTTGGGTTTATGCTTACCGTCACACCTATATACGCTTATATTTACTTTAAAAATAAATAATTAAATTAAAATAAATATTTCAGGGGTACACCGATACAAACCGCGTGTTTTGATAACATTCACTGTTGAGCGGCAAATTATCAGCGTGTGGCAGTTGGCAGCTATTCTCTGCACAAAGGAGGCGGTGTTGGCAATCACCAGCACACTCACCAATATATCTAGTCTATTGATTAAGCCGTGTAGGTGATTTGCTGCATTGATTCAATATTAATTATGATGTGTTTAGAGCATCTAGCAGAGCAGTAAGCGTCTTCTCCTTAGTACTTTGGTAGAACAATTTTTTTTATAGAGGTATAATTCTGTGCAAGGATCTATGGTTGACTCTTTACAATAACCCTTCGGGCAGCATGATAAGGAAGCTTAATGTTATTTACTTTAGCTGGCACCGACTCTAAATAAAAACTGTTTATAAATTTTGATTAAGTACCTATGAAAGTATTAAAACTTTTGTTTATTGCCCTTGGTGTCTTGTCATCGAATTATTTTTTTCTACTTTTTAGTTTGTACACTTACTTATAGGGTTCAAGTCAGTTTTTGATTTTTTTTAGTTAAAAATTATTTTATTTTTCCATTTTTAGTGGGTGTAGTAGTTCAATTGAAATAAAAGAGCAACGTTGTCATCGACTCTTAAATCGCTAAAAAATAAATAAATAGAAATCAGTTTAAAATGAACGGCATCCATGTATACATAAAATTAGGGTATTGTTTTTTAAAAAAACCTTGGATATATTTCTATAAAAAACTATAGGATTATATTTGAAGTTAAATCAAAATAGAGGAGCAACGTTCTTATCGCCCTTTCTTGATTCGCCTATATAATAAATAAATAAAAAAGAAATAAGTTTAAACTGAACAGCATCCGTGAACTTTTCTTTTATGGGCCTTACTCATAACATGAGTTAAAAAAAAAAGACAAATTGAGAACCTACTCGTTTTTTGAATACGGTTAAAAAGTCGCCTATTTCGAGTCCAGTTCGTATATTTTTTGGGAATTCCAACGATTCTACAATGTTCCGATATACGTCCACTGGACTGACACTGGACATCGCGTCGCTTCAAAATTCGGTTAGCGTTGGGAACAGAGAATTCGATCACTCTGCAAAGGACTTAATATACTTACTTCAAAATATTTTTGAAGTGAAAACTTCTTTAGCGGCGCTGTGCACTTTTTGTGATGGGGAAAAAATGTCGAACTCGCGACAGGTCACGTGACAGATTCGTCAGATTGAAAATTCGTAAAACGGACACGTGACCTGATCGAAAACAACGTTAAGGCGCTCCTATAGTAACACTAGCGCCACCCAGCAATTAATTCTTTTAATCCTAAATTATATCAAATTTTAAAAATCTAACAAGTACATAACTACTAAATTACTTGTATTATTTTTGTATTCATTTTCACTAATATTCGTTTGATAAAATAAGAGAAAAACAGGTTAACGCCAAAAGTGGCCACTTTTGGCATTCATTGATTTTTCTCTTTAAATATGGCACTAGTAAATTACTTGTGATATACAAAAAATACTATAAGTAATTTTTTAGTTTTGTAATGTTAGATTTTTAAAATACGATACATTTTATGATTTAAGGAATTTAATTGCTGGGTGGCGCTAGTGTTACTATAAGAGCGCCTTAATATTAAAGTTTCCACTTCTGCCGGCACTCCCTTGTACTACAAGTTGTTTTTAGTAGAATTAAGGTCTTACAGGAACAAAATATTTTTTTTGTTGCGTTGCTATTACTAGTATTATTTATTTATTCATTTATGTACACAGAAAAACATGTTAAGAGAATATATATACAGAAAATGAGTACAAGGGAACTACCTATAACTTTTATGTAAGCGAATTTAAGTAAATTTTTTTATTTTATTATTTTTTCTTTCTTTGTGGTATCTTCTTCAACTTGTTTCATGCAAACTAGAGTAGCAATCTTTTTTTGATACAGGAAATCGTTTCTTATAAATTTAAGCGAAAAAAAATTATAATATTAAAAATGACTTTCAATCAACGAAAAAATGAAAATTACTTTCTTATAATAATAATATCATGACTACATTATTATCTTAAGAACGTAATTTTCAATTCAACTTTGCAAGAATCGCGTGAGTTTCCGTGGTAGTGCGTTTCAGCCTAACCAACATTGACTGGCACGCGAGCCATACATCACCCTGTTAACTTGCTACCCCGACGGCTGATAGGGTAAAAATTGATGGCCGAAAAGGGATGAAAAAATACGAAACGCGCTAGTAACATCTCGACCTGAAAAAGTCTGATAAAAATGTTTTGAGAAACTATTATTTCCTAAATACGTAGATACATAATAGTACCTAAATTATATCAATAGGTGATGCGGCTAGCAACCCATCACTATTTTGAATTCGTTTTCCACATATACGTCAATCAATACCTATGCTAAACGAGGCCTTTGGACATTGTGACCTTAGGCTCTATCTATCCCGTAAGGGATAAAGACGTGATACTATATATGTATGTTTGTATGTATGTACCTTTACGGGATAAATAGAGCCTTAGACCTTAAATGTGGACTCCATTTTTGCGTGAAGATGCCTATCTTAAGAGTCGCCTGGAAGCGCATGTCTCCATACAAACGGAAAAAGGGAATTGTGGCAATATTTGATAATTTTGGAGTAAAATTAAGCATTTAATCAATTAATCTCATTATAATCTACGTACATTCCTATACAGTTTAATGGAATTATCAAATGTTGGAGAATTATACGCCTCTCAAGATTTCCATACAAATTTGAAAAGGCTTGTAATTCTCAAACCATTAGTATTTTAACCAAGCTGTATAGTAACGTACGTAGATTATAATGAGATTAATTGATTAAATGCTTCATTTTACTCCAAAATCATCAAATATGGCCACAATTCCCTTTTTCCGTTTGTATGGAGACATGCGCTTCCAGGCGACTCTTAAGAATATTTTAAGAAAATATAGCTACACTCCCGTGTAGGAGCTATATTTTCTTGAAATATTCTTCTTCTTTATCCAAGCGTCCTCAATTCGCTATACAGCAAGCGTTTCCTCAAATATAATATTAAAATTATACTTAATTTCGAAAAAATAAAACATTAATATATTAATTGCCCGGCCGGCTGAACACTTTTGTATGGGAGAGTCGATTTTTTCGAATTTCCAGCAGAAGTTTCAATGGGAAAGTTTTTCATATTGACAGGCCGAGTCGCCCCTTTAAGGATCGTACAGGGTTTTATAAATAAATTGTACCTATAGGAAAAAAGTCACACAGACTGCGCTAGTCACACAGTAAGATGTAAATATATTTAATTATAGATACATATAGATAATGATTTAAGACCCAGGCAAATCTAAAAATATCGTTTTACATTTTAACTTAGCCAGGGATCGAACCCTAAATTCTGCGATTCAAAGGCCACCACCGGTACCACTGAACAACAGAGGTCGTCAAACTGTGATTACTTGCAATTTCCCCGCGACTTCATCCACGTAAATTATAGCCTATCTCACACGCAGAAAAATAAGCTTTCTATAGGTTCATACATTTTGAATAATTTTTGGAAATCCATCCATAGTTGAAAGCATATTCAAAGCCAACAAACAAATCAACACTTCTGCCTGCGACACGGAAGGTCCCGGGTTCGATCCCCGGTCAGGTCAAGATGAAAAATGATCTTTTTCAGATTGACCTGGGTCTTGGATGTTAAAATGATAAGTATTTATTATAAAAAAATGTATCGTTGAGTTAGTATCCCATAACACAAGTCTCGAACTTACTTTGGGGCTAGCTCAATCTGTGTGATTTTTCCTTATATATATTTATTATTTATTCAAAGCAAACAAAAACATCTTTCCTCATAATAATACACGTATTATTAGTATAGAGAATACAAGCCTCAACAATCTTGAGTCTCTAAACCCTGCGCAATCATGAATACTGAAGTTTCTACTCTCTTCCATTTGGAAAATCCGTAAACAAACAAAGTCCGAGGAGTTATAGGAAACGCCTAGTAATGATTGACTTGGAAGTGATTTGGCATAACTGGTATACTTAGTTGATAACATCGACAAACACGCAAGTACTGCATCACGCTCAACTAAGAGCTGCAGTTTGTTTATTCTTATTGGAGTAGAAAAAAAATCAGCCAAGTGCGAGTCGCGAGATTAGATTATCGAGCAAAAAAACGGCAATGAAATCACGTTTGTTGTATGGGACGTTGCCGTTATTAATTACGATCAAGAATGGCAAAAATTACGTATGTTTCCCAAACAATGTATTTCTCTATTTTCCCGTTGAAAACCGCTCCTTTTTCATAAATTTTTTTTTAGAAAAACAGTTTTTTTAGAAAATATAGATCTATAACTACTTTAGTACTAGATTTTATGAAAAAAGAATTGTGACTCTGTTTTCAGCGAGAAAATAGAGGAATACACTTGTATGCAAAAAATACTGGCGGGATACGGCAAATTAATTTAATTTATGTTTTAATTTTTTTTTTAATTAGTATTTTATTTTATTTATTAGAACAGCAAAAAATTAAAGTTAAACTAAAACTACTATTTACAAATAAAATAGGCCTGGCATCTCGTTGCCCCGTGGTAGCGTGCCCAGAAGGCTGGCAGCATTTTTTTAAAATTCGACATTTTCATGCAAAAAAATTGGTATGGGAAGGTCAAAAACTTTTTTCGTATTTCCAGCATACGGTCTTAGTCTCCTTTTTAAAGCAATTCATTTTGGCAAAAAGTAATTGATGAATTTCAACAAATAAACTTATGTAAACATATATTTGAAATATCAATAAAACTAACTCATAATTGGTCGAGTAATCGCGTAACAAACGTCAAAAAATACATACAGTCGAATTGAGAACATTCTTCTTTTCGAAGTTGGTATAAGAATATATTCCTCAGCTCATTTTGACAACCTCGATAAAACTTTTCTACTCAAAACCTACTTAAAAGCTAACTTTCCGTAAAGTCAATTACATCTTTTGATGGAAGTTTTAACCCTAAGTAGGCTTATTGATGTTGGGATGTGGGTCGCTATCTTGATACTTATTTATTTTCACGAGTTTCGTGGTACAATGGTTAACACGCAAGTCTGCAAAACGAGAGGCCCCAAGTTCTCTTTCCGGTCAGGCTATGATGGAAAAGCTTGACATGGGTCTTGGATGAAAAGTATGTATTAATTATAAAATATAGTATCCTCCAGTTAGTTCCCTACGACACAAGTTTACATCCGTGGGGCTCAATTTGTTTTATATGTCTAAAGTTAGTGTCTGGGATACCCTTAGTTGAAATGATTGAAAGATAGTATCCCAACTAATATTATAAATGCGAAAGTGAGTTTGTTTGTTTATTTGTTTGTTTGTTACGCTTTCACGCTGAATCTACTGAACCAATCATCATGAAATTTTGCATACACATAGGTTAGGGTACCGAGAAGGACATAGGCTATTATAAATAGAAATATAAATTACGCGGGTGAAGCCGCGGGTAACAGCTAGTTGATAATAATTAAGTTTATTGCGACTGGAAACAATAGGAAACTGATACAATTTTAGGGATGATACGTGAGTACACGACGGCGATGATACGTGAACTGATTTTTGCTATAATATGTTAAAAACAAATTCTGAGTATGCGTTGTTTGAACCGAACAGTTAGGTTTAGTTAAAATAGTTACAGATTACTAATCTTAACTAAACCTCATTTTAGAATAGACAGAGCTAAGCAAACTACGACACACTTTTAAGTGAGATGAGTGAATTAGATATGTAGAAGTCAAAATTGTTACAGATGACTAATCTTGACTTCTACATACCTAATTCAGTCATCTCACTTAGAAGTGTGTCATAGTTTAATAGCTCTGTATATTCCGCAAGATACAAAATCTTACATTGTATCTATATTTTTACATATCTTAGAGTAAACCTTTGACTCATTCTGAAAACCATGTAGGAACTTTTTTATTTTATATAAGTTAAGTGTTTTCAGAGGTCGAGTATCAGCGAGGTTTTGGCAATAATAACGAGTCAGGCAATTCTTATAGTGCTTATCTCAATAGATACATGTGAGGAAATAATGAAAATCTTCTTCTTCTTATAGTGTCGATGGCTCAAAAAGTCTAAAATACTTTTATATTTTATCCCGCCAATATGTTGCAATGCAACAGCCACGCCACTCGCTGAGGCGTAGTGTAGGTCGTACTTTGTGCAGGTAGTGGGGCACATGGAGCACGACAAAAGCTGTGGCATGGTCTAGTCTCTTTGACTACATTCACACTGAAAGTTATATTGGTCGATGTAGCCCCACTTGGCTAGGTTGTGCTTACATCGGCCTATCCCAGTCCGTAGGCGGTAAAGACCATTCCATGTAGCCCATGGGAGTTAAGATCCTGAAGGTAACTGTTCAGATGGCGGGATATAGTCAGTGGAAGGTGGAAAATCTTTGCGCCAAAATTGCAGTCGGGTTGATCTTAAGTCGCCATCGAGAGGTCTTGTAGTTTTAATAAAAAATAAAAATTAATGAAAATAAATTTTAACAACCACATAATTTTTCCTACATATCCAAATACTAGAAAGTCAATCAACTATTAATTTCGAAGGAAGTTTTAAACCCAAGTGGGCTTATAACGCTAGGATGTGGGTAGGCAGTCTGTCTTGATGCTAATTGAATTTTGCGCTGTCGATAGCAAGGGGTAGGTTTTTGGGGCTCCGCAACAAGTGGCATTTTCCTCTAGTCTGCAAACAAAAACCGTAAAATATGCTAGTTGTTTCTGAGAGTTTCTTCTTTTTCTTCTTCCTTTACTATAAATAAATATGATACCGCTTTATGACAAAATCGGTACAGTATGACAGTTCTCCCCAATTGGTTACATCTACCATAGCCCTTGTCCCTCCTTTCTTGTTCTTACTTAGTTGTTTCTGAGTATTTGTTTCATCGTACTGTATTTAGATTTATTTGGTTGTGTTTTAACCCTCGACCAAAGAGACAGTGAATTTGAATGTCTGTACGTAGTTATGTTTCCGACGCGATAACTCACCTACTATTTGAATAAATAAAGCTCAATTAACCCAGTCTATAATACTAGCTACTTTTAGGATTACAAAACAACAGAGATTATTCTGTAAGTATTTCATATAAAATAGCTGATTTTGGACTACAATCGCATGCTTAATGGCCACATCCGTAGGGGACCATCACATTATTGCCGGTCGATTCCAACAGATTAGTCTTCGAGGGTTTTTATTGGTCGATGCCAGGAAGAGAAAATAAAAATACTCTGCTAACATAAACGTATATCACACTTTTTTGTCTCGAGTTTTGTGGCCAACACTGATAGGTAAATTACGTAAGACAAACTTTAAAACTTGAGACAGATAAAAAAAAACATTCTTTTAGCAATAGAGCTTTATTTTTATCGAGTAATACATATTATATATATTTTTTTAATTTAGGAATGCCTACGAATACTGCAATAGTAACGCTAGTACAACTATTAATTCCGTGTCTATGGTTTACAAAATATTGTTTTATAACGTGCAAAATTCATATAAAGTGCGAAAAGAGTTTTAGTTGCAAACCATTGACTAGATATGAAGAATTTCATTCAATTTTTATGAGATTTATATTCGTGTTTTGGAAAATGGCGGCATGCCACAAAGAACTATTGCTTACTCGTTGTCAAGACTGCAGTGCACAGAGCCACTTGGTATATTAATTTATGAAACTTCATAACATTATAAAAGCCATTGCCATCGTCGACATATGTTAAAAACACGTAACTTTTACTCCAAATAAAACAGCCCAATATTTGCTAGCTGAGTCCGAAAAAAATATTACACAGCGGCGAAATGTCACGAAACACAATTACAAAGCAACCCAAATTGGATTAATTGCTGACAAAATATAAGCAAAATATTTTTGAGCTTTCAGCTTAGCAACCCGCGGGGACGTTTCATTTGCTCTGTGTTAATCAGGAGTTAAAAACATTTGGATTAATATTTTACCTTCCAACCGCCTTATTATAAAAAACGCGGACTAAAGTTAATACTCGGTTTAAACCGTTGGCCACTTAATTGCAGTCGATGTGCATCCAAGGACTTTAGCTTCCTAAACCTTCTGATCAGTTTGATGCCAAGAACTATACCGTACAACACCAACACTTAGTATATCATAACACTGGACATTGGCAGAATCACTAAAATCTCGGTGTAAGCCATAATATAAAAGAAGAAAGTGGTCACTCATTTTGGTCGGATAATGGTTTAAATGAGGTCCAAAAGTTAGCCCTTGTGTTTTATAATAAGACGAATATTGTTTATTTATTGGTTTGTGTTGATGTGGCCATCACTGATGGCAGATTTAAAAAGTTACTCAAAAACATCTGACTTAAGTAATACACCTTCTAGACTCTTTGCAAAAAAACATAGGCGTAGCGAAAAAGGGAATTAACACTATGAATTTTGTTTTATAATTGTGCGGGTAGCCGAGCATACGTAACACCTGATGGTAAGTGTCATCGTCGCCCATGGACTACAATGCTTATACTAGTGTCTTAAAAGAACCCAGGTCATAGCTTTGGGGTAAAACAGTGGAAAAAAGCTCATTCCACAATTTACACACGAGGAGTACTTAGCAACCCGATTAGCTATGATATATAGATAATGTCTTTATCTCACGTTAGTTTTAATAAAAAAAAAACCCGATTAGGGTCGTTTGTCCAAAGAAATATTATCATTTTGAATCCCTTGAAGTGTCGTGGTGTATCCTTGAACTTTTATTCAAAATGATATCAAAAAGGGATAAAAACCATATGCAAAACGAGACCATACTCGGAGACAAATTGCAGCGCTCCCAAATCCTACACGTATTCTTTTTTTCGCACGAGGTCTATCTTATAATTGGATCCGTGGCATATAGAGTCTATTTATTTTCTAACCACTCGTTTTTTATAGCAATAGTCTCACTGCCGGTGTGACTTTTGTTATCAAAAACTGACTAACTATTGGCTATTTTCTCGCTCTAATTCTAAATGTTTACTCAATATTGGTTTCTTAGAACATATCATCATCATCAGGTCTTTCTAGTCTCCACTGCAGGAGCACGACCCTCTCTGTACTACCAGAGCCATATACTATATTAATTATTAATTGTCATACACATATATCATTTACAGCTGAAAACTTGTTGACATCAGTAATTTTCAAGGCTTAGTTTAACGCCGCTTTCAAAGCGAAGTGCAGAAGAAGCGGCAACATTAATAACGTCAACTTATAAATCGTACAATAATATAAATTCCGTTCAAATTAAGTCTCGCAGGAATATTACGCATTATAAATATAAATCTTGACGTAGCGAAGTATGACGGAACCCAATTATAAAGCAACCCAGAGTGGATTAATTGCTGACGAAATATATGCAAAATGTTTTTGAGTTTTCAGCTTATCAACCCATGGAGACTTTTCGTATACTCCGTGTGTTTCATTTAGGAGTTCGAAACATTTGGAATTGTCGATTTATTTATTCCGGGTCATACACTAAAGAAATACCATTCAATAGTAATGAAAGCTTGGCTTAACGTGCTTTCAAAGCACAGTTATTAGTCTAAGAAATATTTGAGAATCCTCTAATAACTATGTGGCGACTAATATACAAGAAAATATAGAAAACTTCGTAAACATCAGCATTCAAAGGAACCGCACAAAAATAATTCCTTGAGAAAGTAAATTAATTTAACAATAACGTCATTCGCCGATGCGAAAACAGATGGCTTTCATAATTATTTCATTTGCAGACTTGAAAGTTTAACGAAAAAAATTGTTGCAAAACAAAATGAGTCTTTCAATTCTAATTACAATGCCAAAGAAGAGCTGGCATCAGAAAGGCAGCCGACTGTAAAATTTTGCCTGAAAGTATTTTATAACAACAACAACTCACATAAATACATGCATACATACTATCACGTCTTTTCTCTTGCAGGGTAAACAGAGCACAGGTTTATAAAACCTGAAGGCTACGTTTAGCATGTTGGTGGTATTGTAGGTGAAACACGGAATCAAAATAGTGATGGGTTGCAAGCCGCATCGCCTATTGATATGATGCCTTTCGCCCACAAAAAATAACAAAAAGTTACGTATTTCAAAAGCAAAATCGGACTCCGGATTTTATATCATCATAGCAAACGGGGACGCGGCCGACCCAGAACCAGGTGGAGTGACGAGCTTAAAAGCTACAACAATAATTGGTCAATTATAGCAACTGACAGACACAAATGGAAGCGAGAGAAAGAGGCCTTTGCCCAACACTGGGACATTCTTTAATGGCTCGTAATAATAATAATAATATAATAGCTGAGAGAGTAACCGGGCGTGTTACATAATTCTCCGTGAAAGTGATCAAATTTATTAAAACGAAAAATAGTACCAACCTTAATACGTCAATGAAACTGAAAAGTTAAAGATTATTTAAACAAAGTTCAATAATATAAGGGAAATAGGCAAGAATGTAAATAATGTTCTGAGTATTTAAGTCTTTAGTTTTATTTTTTTTGTTGCCATTCTCCGTTGATTGTTTTATGTATTTTTTGGTCATATTACGGTATTTAAATATTGCCTATGGATTCTTTACAAGTGACTTTTAACCCCTTTTCTTAGAAGTATATATTTAATGGTCGATACATGCGCTAGAGAAACAGGTAAGAAATGAAAAAAAAAAATGGTTTTCCCTTAGAAAGGTCCGCTGCTGATTTGTGAATTTGTATGTGTTTATTTTATTTTATTTATTTAATAAGTGAGATTACATTTTTCACTTTTTTTTTCTTTTTTTTACCTTGATTTCTTGCGGGCTTATATGATATAGAGATTCTGATTTGACACTAAAACATGGCCTTGATTTGATTATATAAAATAAGTGAAAATAAGCCTGTGTAACTTAGTAAAACAAAATTTGTAAAAAAATGTTCTCGTTTCCTGGCAAAGCGAATAGGGGCTTACGTTGGTAACTCAACCAAATACGGGGCCTGCATAAGTAGGCTTTATGGCAATGAAGTCTGTATAGCACTTTCATGGCGAGAGAGGGCCAATTTTTTTTTTTACCTTTTTGTCTCGCCTGTAATCTGTTGGGCAAGATCCTGATTCTGATATTAAATTAGTGGGACTTTTAAACTCTGCAACGACAGAATGTTTTTGACCTCATAGTTTTTTAATACAAGTCATTAAAAATAACAAACTTCTTTTTACTACCTAAGGCATTGGCTACGTATTGGCGGCCTGGTCAAGTATTGGCGGCCAAATCGTCAAAAGTTACGCCTTGAACGATATGGCGGTAATAAGGCAGCCAAATTAAAATATGGCGACCCATCCCGATCTACCTAGGCATATTGCGATCTGCCCAATTATACGATCAGCCGACGACATATATATGTACGACCGGGTGTCTGGCTGTTTATCTCACGTAACTTTTAATGATGTGAAGAGTTAGCTCAAATTCTGTGATCATCATTATCATCATCAGGTCTTTTGAGTCACCACTGCAGGAGCACGAGCCTCTCTGTACTAGCGGAAATATATATTGCCAGAGCAGTCAGAGGATGTGGCCTACACTCTCCACGCTGGCCAGACAGGTTGGAGAGGTCTCTTTGGTGTTTATAAGCTTTGTTTAGCTTGTGTTTCCTAAGTTGCCTTCTATGTCGTCCTCCGGAAGACTTGGACAGGTCCTATTCTACTCTGCCGGGAATCACATACAGCATACTGCTTCTGTGTTATGACAAATAAATCTCTTGTAATGTTATCATCACGAACAAAACGTAATCTAAATAAATATACTCGTTGCAAAAACGGAGAATTTTTAGAACAGCTAGTGTGTGGACTAATTATTTTCAAGCTTTGTGTAACTAGAAAAGTATTTTCATTTCAAGTTTGCAGCAACACGTTTAATTATTATTTTTCTTTTGTAATCCGTAGTTTTTAATAGAGAATTTTCTGTATATTTATGTTAGTTATAGGACTATGTATTTTATACCCATAATTAAAGTTCGTAGATATTTCTGGTTATATCCTCAGCAAATTTCAAATTCAGGACCAGTTTTATTACCGTAGAGCATGTTCCAAAATATGGGTCTAGATAATTAAATTAGTTATCTGTCGGAAGACATAACTAACAGGCTAACAGTCGGGCGGCTTCGGACATTTTTGCAGGTCACGATATAACTTCATATAATTATTCATTATTTATGAAAAAGCTTCATCTCTCAGCCGCGTGAAGTCCATTGCTGGATATACTCACCATGCTTTGCAAACAGGTTGGTGAGTGCAGTTTGTTTAGCTTATATTGATTCCAAAGCATTGAAACCGTTTTTTATAAGCAAGGGAATGGTGTTTATTGGACTCCGGGAACGGGCTAAGGGTATTTAAGATACTACTTGCATGGATGGATTGGAGATGAGAACGATTCCTGCAACCATCGGACAGACAGTTGAAAAATTATAAAAAAAAAAATTTTTTTCTTTTTCACACACAGACTTTACAACAAGACACCACTTTAAGAAGATCTGAAACTCCCTTCTGGGAAATTGAAACGTTACCAATATTTATGCCCTTTTTTAAATGGTCATTAGGTGGGTCTCAAATTTGGCAGTTTTGAAAGGTACCGTATTATATTTTTCAGTGTTGAGTGGAGCATAAAAGCTCCGATAGCTACCAACACTGTAATCTGGCTGGGCCTACATCATATAAGCCCCGATAGCTACCTACATTGTATGTTGGGTGGGTCTACATTATACTCGCATGTTTTGTTTTCCATTTTCCAGTGACAGCGTGTGATCGTAATCCCCTTTCCTGGCGTAATCTATTGGAAAGTTATTATCCCGAACTGAACAAAAAGTCCACGCAAAAAGTAAACCAAAAATAGTCGGTGAGAGTATACGAGTAGACACCTAAACACAAGAGTGTGTATATTAAAGATTTATTTTTATGCTCAGTTAATTATCAAAGGCAACTTGAAAGTAAGTAGGAATGTATATAAAACATCATCAATGTTTGTAAATTTCTATATTTATGTAGTTTTTGTCGTTTAGTAGTAGCCAAAGTATCAGGTTTCTCGAGTAAGGATTTGTGATCCAAGGCGGAGGGTGGTAAATGCGCTAGAAGGAACCGCACAAGTTCGAATTCGTAGGCGCAGTTTAGCATACTCCGTGGTGGACCTCCTTCCTACGCTCTTGCAGCTTAACCGCTGGCTGGGCGGGCACAGAACTGAGAACTGAACTGAACTGAACTGAACTTTAGTAGTAGCCGAAGTATCAAGTTTTTTAAGCCGGGCTATAGCATCTGTCCTACGGCTTATCAGGCGTTCTAAAGCAAGGAACTCGACTGTATCTATATGCGTGGTTATGACAAATGAAATCAAGATGTTGAGTATGATCGGACTATTGAGCTCTTAATACAGTACTAGCTGCTTTCGTCCGCGTAAATTATAGCCTATGTTACCCGCTGATAATCTTTTGGTTTAGTTGTTTTTAAGTTTACAAACAAAAACATTAACAATCTCATGTTTCCACTTTAGAATATTGGTTTAGATTTACATGTAGTTTTCTTCATTTTGTAAACTATAATATCAGCGAGCGATCCTTCCCCTGGTGTAATCTGCTGGAAAGTTATACTGAACAAAAAGTTGAGGTTGACAAAAAATACAAGCGAGACAATAAAGCCGGTGTGTGGACTAATTATTTTTATGCTCTGCGCTCTATCTGCGCTACTAGAAAAGTATTTTCGTTTAAGTTTTTAGCAAAACGTAAATTTATTTTATTTTTGTGTTCTAAAGTTTTGATTGAGAAATTAATTTACATTATCAGACCTATGGAATTATTACTTAAAAACCGGCCAAGTGCGTGTCGGGCCACGCGCAGTGTAGGGTTCCGTAGTTGCGAATGACAACTTTGAGTTCACACTATTCACACCCGCTCCTTACAGTTTAACGACCAAAAACATCTATAACAATGAAAATAGTATGAAATTTTACAGTTTATAAGTTGGTTGCCTATAACTTTTTAGTTTGTACTTAGTACTCAGCTCTGATAGTTTTCCTTTAAATTTCAGTATATTACTGCTGTAATTTTTTTCACGTATCTATATAAAACCGTTTAGCAGATAGAGGGGGGGGGGGGGGACACTTACTTCTGACAAAAATTCGCACTTTAAAAGCAAATATTTCGGAAACGGATCCCTAAATCGAAAAATGGTGTTCTCAACCTCACAATATTTTTGAAAGACTTATTTAACGATACACACGATGGGTAAATAGAGAATAAAAAATTACTCCCCCACTTTACTTGAATGGAAGCTATCCTAAAAAAAATTTTTTTTCAAGATTTTTTTCTACCTCTTTTTTGTCATGATTACTATACATACCCATACCAAATTACAGCTTTCTAGTACTTATAGTCTCTGCGTAAAACTGCGGACGGACAGACAGACAGACATGGCGAAACTATAAGGGTTCCTTGTTTACTACGGAACCCTAAAAAGTAGATAATATTTAAAGCATAACCAGCTAATAGCAGCGCGGACTGTTCTGCGAAGCCTAATGTGGCTCTAAATACCTTAAGAGGGTATACTAGTAGTACGTTTTCCATACAAATGTATTTCATAAATCAGTTTTCAGCGAGAAAATAGAGAAATACTTTTGTATAAAAACCATATTGAAAAAATGCTGCTAGTATACGCTCTTAAAATGTTATCTTACTAAAGCAAACACTAGGTAGAACCTAGTCTATCCTGTTTTAAGCTGTTACATTGAATAGGATATGAAACTACAGGACTTTAGAAACTTTACTAGTGGGTGACAAAGGCTATAATTTACGCGGATGAAGACAAGGGAAATTGATAGTGTAGTATAAAAGTAGTTTTGTCTATTTATAACGAGTATCTTTCCCATTGTATGTAGTCACTTTATCGTGGCTTGTCCCATCACATTGTGTATTCAGTCACGCGACAGGAAGCATTATTGTTACTCGAAATACCCAAAATAAATTTCACGTTATGTTATCTTACTAAAGCGTACACCAGGTAGAACCAACTCTATTCTGTTTTAGGCTACCACCTTTACATTAAAGTTTGTAAGGAAACGATTAAAACAGGCCCCGAGACGGCGCGTTGTCGGTATACCTCAAACAACCCTAGATAAATTAGTTTTCTATTGATGTAGTAGTTTCGGAGCCTAATCAATGCAAACAAACAATCAAATCAAATATAATTTTATTATTATACATAGATTAATGTAGTTTATCTATTTATAACTAGTCTTTTTTCGATGTGATGTAGTCAGCTTATCGTGGCCTGTCCCATCACATTGTGTATTCAGTCACGCGACAGGAAGCGCCGGCGAGTCGCGGACAGTTCTGCAAAGCCTCATTGTGGCTTTGAATACCTAAAATTGGTTTCACGCAATGTAATCTTACTAAATCGTTCGCCTACTCTATTCTGTTTTAGGCTTCCACCTTTATACAACATTTAAAATTGTTTCTTTTTTGCATTGAATAGGCTCTGAAACTGCAGGATTGATTTTCGAATTTATTTCACATATAGAAAGCTAATGTATTTGTGAGCGACAAAGGCTATAATTTACGCCAACAGCATCTTGGGAAAATTACTAGTGTAGTATAAACAAGTCTATTTCCTATGTTATATAGTCGGCTTATCGTGGCCTGTCCCATCACATTGTGTATTCAGTCACGCGACAGGAAGCGCCGGCGAGGCGCAGACAGTTCTGCGAAGCCTCATTGTGGCTTCTAATATTTGAAGAAGGGTTTTATTTAGTATCTAGTTATTTTGTAATAAACGATGTAACCAACATCTTTGTCTTTCTTTTCTGATACATAACACGAAAATTTGTTTTCTCAAACATGCTTGGAAATTCTAACATTATTTTGACAACCTTGTTTGGGATAAATCGATATTGCTGTACTGGCCAATACATGCCGGCAAAGTATGTATGAAAATCCATATCTGTCGTGTTTTAGCGGCCGGCAAAGTAACTATGAAAACTCATATTATGTAGTGTTATTTAAAAATGGAACGACGAGTTTGCTGCGAAATAAATATACTACGGAGGTTACAAACTCGAATTTCAACTTTGTCCTGGCTAGAAAGTAAAATAGAAATTGAAAATACAAGATTTTGGCGCGATAATCTCTACATATCGTAGTTTATGAACATTTTATGAATTTTTATTGTCATATTTACATCAATATTTCATGCTGGTCTAGGATAAAAGAAGTACCAGCTGCTTCTCTTTCAGTACAGTCCGTAAAAGCAAGTCGAGGGAGTGATGCGGCTAGCAACCCAACACTATTTAATTGCATTTTCTACATAAAAGCACACTAATACGCTAAACGTTACTTTAGAGGTCTCACCTGTAAGGGTAAGCACCAGATAATATGTATGTTTGTCTGTCTATATATCTATATACAACTATTTTTTTTAAATTTCCGCGCAATGTTTGAGAAAAGTACTATACAAGCCTTGGCCGTAATCAGGCATTGATGGACTAACGCATGTGTGCCTTGACTCCACCTCGGTCCACATTCACACGTTCGCCAATCAATGCCTCTATTGCCGGTGCTGCAGTAATGTATTATAGCGGTGCTGTGCACTTTTTGTTAGGGGGAAAAATTTTAAACTCGCGACAGGTCACGTGACCGTCAGATATGTCAGATTGAAAGATCGTAAGACGGACACGTGACCTCATTGAAAAACAACGTTAATATTCAAGTTTTCACTTCTACCGGCACTTCCAGAGTGCAACCCATTGTTTTTTTAAAGGGCCATAATTGATTCTTGATTTGCTTCAACGCCATCTTGTGAGAAAAATATAAGTAGTTATTAGTTTTTTTAATGTCACTTTGAAAACCACTCATCATCATCATCATTTCGTGTAGGTGACAAGGTCAATCGACCTTGCACACCCTAATAACCCTCCAAAAAATTGGAAGAGCGCGTGCCTAATATCAAAAATCTATTCCTGTAGAATTAAAATATCTATGGTCATAGCCAGTTGCAATAATTCCATGTTTCGACGCGGCGAATTCAAACCTACATTAGAAGTTGAGATTTTATCCTAGGGAAATCCCAAAAAATAAAGGTACATTTGCACGTCCCGGATAATATAATTCGAACCTCAAATACGACCTTCTCGTCAGCCATTTCTTAGAACCTTTCAGACACATTGGCTCTTTAACCGAATTCCGATAAGTTTAGGTTTGTACATAGATATCTGTAATCCTATCCTTACTTATATCGAAAGTGAGTTCGTTTGTTTGTATTGCATGGAAACTACGACGTTTCAAATTTCCAGCATTGATTTCATCGGAAAAATTGTTCATATTAATGGGCTGAGTCGCCCCTTAAAGGCTAATCCATCCATCCATCCATCAGGTCGTTTTTAGTCTCCACTGCAGGAGCACGACCCTCTCTGTACTACCACAGCAATATATTAGCCAGAGCAGTCAGAGGATTTGGTCTGAACTCTCCACACTGGCCAGACGGGTTAGAGAGGTCTTTTTGATGTTTGTAAGCTTTGTTTAGCTTGTGTTTCCTAAGTCGCCTTTTACGACATTCACGGGAAGACTTGGAGTGGTCCTATTCTATTCTGCCGGGAACCACACGGCACAGGTATACTAATAAAACATTCTCTGTTCCTTAAAGGGCGACTCAGCCCAGCAATATGAACAACTTTTTTTATGGGACTTATACTGGAAATACGAAAAAATAATTAACATTCCCATTAAAAAATGTTCAGCCGAGCAGGCAATTTTTATGAAAATCTTGAAAGTTTTGTTGAATTTCAAGCGTTATTTCCTTAGGAAAAGTTCATATCTACGGGCTGAATCGCCACTTTAAGGCTTAATCAAGGGGTTATTACACTCGGTAGTACGTAAAGCTAAGCGTTTACGTTACCTTCTGAAATACAAGCGTGTATATAGGGGTCGTTGAACTGAATACCTAAGCATGATCCCAAAGCTATCCGAATTGAAAGTACTCAATAGTTTTACTTTGAGTACTCTTTGCCCTGAATCCTTGTTTTATTGGAATCCGAGTGGATAAGTGTCGAAGGTTGGTTTTATATGTTAGCTTTTAAGACTTCGAAATAAAATTCTTATAGGTGTTATTTTGCATTCACAATGCTATTTTGATTATGCTGCCAGTCTTCTGGGAACATTACCGCAGGGTAATGACCTGCGGGACATTTTCTATGTATAGCTAGGTTTTATTTTTATAAGTCATTTTATTTCTTAGGTCGGTTTAGTTGTTAGTTTTTAGTTCATATTATAAGTTAGTAGTCCGCCGTGTGGTTTCCGGCAGAGTAGAATAGGACCACTCCAAGTCATTCCGTGAATGTCGTAAAAGGCGACTAAGGAAACACAAGCTAAACAAAGCTTATTAACATCAAAGAGACCTCTCCAACCCGTCTGGCCAGCGTGGAGAGTGTAGGCCAAATCCTCTGACTACTCAGGCTAGTTAGTATAGCTCTGGTAGTACAGAGAGGGTCGTGCTCCTGCAGTGGAGACTAGAAAGACCTGATGATGATGATGATGATGATGAAGTTAGTTTTATTGTTTAATGTTATTATTTTATTATATATGTCCTTTAATACTCTTAATAAAATAAAGAAATATGATATGAAAAAAAATATCACTCGGGCAGGATTCGAACCGGCAGTCTTTAGACTGTGTACGTCTAAAGACGTTTTTTCTCATATCTTATTTATTTATTTTAAAATTCTTTTTTTACAATCATCATCTTCACCATCATCATCATTACAGCGGCAAGAAGCCCACTGCAGGATAAAGGCCTACCAAACATTTCTATCATTGGGGGTGTGTAGCCATACTCACCACGCTTGGCAAACGGGTTGGTGAGCGCGGTGTTTGGCTTATCTGTTCTAATGCTTCTGCCCATCGAATTGTTTTAAAAGCGAAGGCGTTTGTTGGAATTGAGGGACCAGGATAAAGGTATTTATGTTGCGACTTGCTTGGATGGTTTAGGGATGAGAAAGTAGCAGCTCAAGAGGCCGGCCGCAAAGCCGATACCATACCAGCAACCTCCGGACAGGGAGTTGAAGATGACACCCCTGACTATCAAACTACATACACTCATTTAGTTCTGTGCTATTTTCCGTACCTTTTTAAATTACGTAATGAGCTGATTCAACCGGTCGTTGGAAATCCTTGGGAGAGGCATATATCCAGCATTGGACTTCTTGCAGCGGAGTTAATGATAATGAATATATGTAAGTAAATGAAATGAAAAATATTTATTGTGACACAACAACAACACAAGACAATACAGCTAAAACATGTGCCCACAGTATCACAAGAGGTGACGGCTCAGAGTTACGCTGGACTAGGGGACCCTAGTGCAGCGCTGATTTTCAGCCGTCACCTTACGAGGCATCACGAGAAAAAAAGATACACAGACAATAAAATAAACAATTAAAAACAATACCTACTGATTACAAGAACAAACATGAAATTAACCCCACAAATAACCACCAAAAATAATACCAATCCCGTCAATCAGTTATGCTTCGTACGGTGAGAGCCGGAGGCCCATCCCCACTTCCCTCTGGGAGGGAAAAATAAAAGGCACACGCACTTGTCACACCCTTGTTGTTGCAGTTGTCTATGGGCAGCGATGATAACTTACCACCAGGTAACCCGCTTGCTCGTTTGCCGACGTATGACAAAAAACTAAAAATAAGGTACCTCTCTGTCTGTCGTAGGCGTTGATGCATTCGCTGGTCTGAAACTGGCTAATGAGCGCGGTCTTGCCCACGCCTGGCGCGCCCACCATGGCGACCCGGTGGCAGGCCACTGCTCTGCGTTCCTGCGGCTCGGGGGCAGACTGGGCTGGTGAGGACGGTGCAAGGCTGCCTGAGCGGGATCTTCGACGCCGGAAAGAGTCGCCGCGGTTGACTATGCCTGAAATAAAAATAAGATGTGGTAAAGACAAGAAAAATTGTTATGTCTGTATGGTTATAAAAAGTACCAAAAGCACGATACAACAAAACACGACACCCATGTTGATAACATAAAAAGTGGTGTCAGCCATCTTGGGTCCAGAAATGTAATTATTTTGGAATCCGATATCTAAAACAACTCAAACATGACCCATGTTAAAATTCCACGAAATGCTTGCGTTCAAAATTTCCCAATAACTCATTTATTTAATTTCCATTTTTAATATTAATAAAACATAGCCATTTTCAAATAATATATTCTATGCAGTTTTGGAGAAATCTAATTTTTCAGGAAAATTAAATCTAACATAGTACAGTCCGAATCCAACTTTATGGCGGCTCGGATCAGGCGCGCGAGTCGAAGCGCAGTACGCAATATTTAGGTTCAGCGGGGCGCGCGCGGGGAGGTAGGACGCGTACTGCGCGTCTCGCAGCTAAAACGTCCTATACACGATTCAATTTATCAAATCAATAGAGCAAGACAGACCTTATATAGAAAAGAGAAGTTGTAAGGGTGTCTCGCTCTGTGATGTAGGCTCAGCCCGCTCTGTTTAATGACAAATTGCGTCGTGTGTAGGGCTTCGAGCAACTCGGAAGGGAGTAGCCATACGCTGCATTCCCCTCTGACAAGGTACAAGCAAAATTAGGCATATGCATGTCTATGTGTTAGTTGTGTGTGACTCATCTGTACACAAATTATTTTTTCTTTTTTATGTCATTTTTTGTGACAATGTCATAATTACTATCAAGTGACAGTTTCAGTTTTGTATGTAGGTGTGCGGAACTAAACTTGTGTGCACATTTCCCCCCGCAAAAAACGCCAGAAAAATTGTCATAGTAAATTGTCGCTTTGGCCACTAGTGTGTAGGGCGTTTAATATTCAAGCCGACACAAAGTTTGATTCGGAGTGTACGTATGCAGTCTCCACGCAGTAAAACTCGGCCGCAGCATCGAAATAAATCTCAAGCCGCTCATGTGTACATTGACGTCACACAGCCCGTAATAACTTCGACGTCATCGCTTGCACAATGGCGTCGCATCCGTGAGGTTTGGAAAGATTTCACATGGTGGAGCATATGAGGACGAAAAATAATAAAGAAAAAGTTATTTAATTCGTTAAATAAGCTCGGTTTTCATACAGTGCAGGAATTTTTTAATTTCAATAATATAAAGAAATAGTCGGAGTTGACTATGTGTTTCTCAAATTAGCGTAACTATAAATTTATTTTATACTGTAACTGTAATATGATAAAATTAAATTTTAATAATAATACATTGTAGTTATTGTAATGTATGTATTTGTAAGGTATAAGTTACTGGCTTTGTAGGATTAAATTATTTGTAAACCATCCTCTGTATACGCTATACAAAAGCAAATAAAGGATATACATTAACTGTAACAGTAAACTCCGTCTCCACGGCCGCAGCATCAAAATAAATCTCAAGCCGCTCATGTGTACATTGACGTCACACAGCCCGTAATAACTTCGACGTCATCGCTTGCACAATGGCGTCGCATCCGTGAGGTTTGGACGAATTTCACGAGAACATAAATTTTTACGACCAGTATCTTGACGCTTGCACTCATGAAATATTTCAATATAACATATAGATTATGTACTTGTAGTGATCTTAATCACTTATTTTGTATAACTTGTTTAATTTAGGTTTGTTTATTTGGAATTGTTATTTACAAAATTAATATTTACAAAAATTAAAAAGTTAATATTTACAAAAGATAAAAAGTTTATATTTTAAAATCCCAATTTTATTTACATTGTTATTTAGTTTACAATTATACATTACTTTTATAACGACTGATAACATCTAGTCATTTACATAGTTTTATATAATTTATATCCTGTGTTTAGTCAACACATAATATTTACTTAAAGGTTATATCACTACAACTAGTTTTATAAATTATATAATAAACTACATCTATATAATATATTGTAAGATATACTAAAATGGGATTACTGAAAGTTGTTACATTAATTAAATAAATATTTTGTCGAGGACCAAGCAGACAAATGCATAATGTTGTAGTATCTATGATTTGCCGTTTAACTGCAACATGAGCCCGACCGGTTTGACCGCCGGCCGGCCTACACCGCTCCTGCGCCCGCGCAACCCCCGCATACTTTATCGCGCGCTGCCGGGCGAATACGAAACTAGTCTGATGATCGCTTTGACGCGGGACGCATGACTGCTTGCTCCTCAATCGCTTCGCGTAAACAGTTGTTTTCATTTACCTCCGCCATCATTCACCTCATCTCATTCGCCTGGCTGTGTAGCACCTTCAAAATAAGTAAGCCTTGCCAACATCGCTTCACTGGTGACCCGTCTCTAACACAATGCTACAGTCGGACAGCGAGAACGAGAACAAAGGAAGCGGAGAGCGGTTGCATTTGAATCGCGTTGGGGTGAGGGTCCCGCCTTTCTACCCATCGAAACCAAAACTGTGGTTTGCTTCGCTGGAGAGCCAATTCGTGCTGGCTGGTGTAACGTCTGATGCCACAAAGTACCACTACGCAGTTTCCCACTTAGAACCCCAGTACGTGGAGATCGTTGAGGACATCGTCGAGGGGCCAGCTACGTCGAATAAGTACGAGGTACTTAAGTCGGAGCTCGTCAAAAGGCTGTCTGCGTCACGGGAGAAACAGGTACAGCAGCTACTTCATCATGAAGAATTAGGTGACCGAAAACCGTCGCAATTTCTTCGGCGGTTACGAGCATTAGCCGGTTCCGAGGTGCCAGATGATCTACTCAGAACCCTCTGGGCCAGCCGTCTACCCAACAGTGTGCAGCCCATCATTGCGTCACAGGCCAAAATGAAACTTGATGAAGTCGCCGAGCTCGCTGACCAGGTCCTGGATGCCGTATCACCCAACGTGCAGGTAGCAACAGCTTCGGTAAGTACTTGTAATGAATCGAGTGAAATTGCTGCGTTAACACGGCAAGTTGCGGCGTTAGCGGAGAAGGTCGAACGTATGTCGCGGTCAAAGTCGCGAACCGGACATTTTTCAAATCGCCGAGGTCGCTCATCGTCGTCGACAAGATCACACTCGAATTATAGAAGACATCCAATCTGCTGGTTTCACTATAAGTTCGCTGATAAAGCAAATAGGTGTGTGAAACCCTGTGACTATTCGGGAAATGCGACAGGCAGTCGGTAATGGCGGCCGACGACTGCCCAAGTGCCGGTCGCTTATTTGTTACGGATAGACAATCTAAATTACAATTTCTAGTCGATACGGGTAGTGATTTGTGTGTTTTCCCCCGCAAGTATTTAAAGGAATGTCGTGCTAAAACAAATTTTGAATTGTGTGCCGCTAACGGTTCGGTTATACATACATACGGTTTTTACCACATAGTTTTAAACCTAGGGCTGCGCCGTGACTTCCCATGGCATTTTATTGTTGCCGACGTAACGAGGGCGATAATAGGCGTGGATTTTTTGTCGCATTACAATTTAATGGTAGATGTCGCAAATCAACGCCTCATTGATAATAAAACTATGTTAGTAACCGTGGCTTCGCTTGCGTTTGGTAATGAAGGCATTTCTTCGGTGAAGGTAGTTTCTGGTGATTCTGCGTATCACGACATACTCGCTCAGTACCCCGAAATTACTCGCCCACACGGAATACATCGCACATTACAACATAACACCGTACATCATATCCGCACCACACCTGGGCCACCGGTCTCTTGTACACCACGCAGGCTTGCGCCTGACAAACTTAAAATTGCTAAGTCAGAGTTCGAGTCGATGTTACAGAATGGTACCTGCCGACCTTCGGAATCAGCATGGGCTTCACCCCTTCACCTCGCACCCAAGAAGGACAACGGGTGGCGTCCCTGTGGGGATTACCGCATGCTGAATGCCCGGACAATACCCGACAGATACCCCATCAAGCACATCCATGACTTTTCTCATTGTTTATCAGGCTGCACCGTCTTCTCTACTATTGATTTGATTAAGGCGTACAACCAAATCCCTATCCATCCTGATGACATCGCGAAGACCTCAATTACAACGCCGTTCGGTCTTTATGAATTCCCATTCATGACGTTTGGGCTTCGTAATGCCGGACAGACGTTTCAGCGTTTCGTCGATGAAATGCTCCGGGGCCTAGATTTTACCTACGCCTATTTGGATGACTTTCTCGTGTTTTCCAAAGACCAGAAGACTCACGAACAGCACCTACGTCAGCTTTTCGATCGGCTGAAGCAGTATGGTATGGTCGTAAACACGGCCAAATGCGTATTCGGTGCTTCTCAGGTAACGTTCTTAGGCTACCACATTTCAGGCCAAGGTACCACACCCTTACCTACCAAGGTGGAGGCTATCAAGAACTTTCCCACCCCTAAGACGGTGAAAGAACTCCGTAGGTTCTTGGGCATGGTAAATTTTTACCGTAGGTTCATATCAGGCGCAGCTGAACAGCAGGCACCACTGAACGCCCTACTCACAGGATCGGTAAAGGGTTCGCACCCGGTCCACATTACCGGTAAGTCACTCGAGGCCTTTGAAGCCTGCAAAGAAGGTCTGTGTCAGGCCGCCTTGCTGGCTCATCCCAACTGTGATGCGAGGTTAGCGCTCGTAACTGATGCGTCTGATAGGGCTATTGGCTCGGTGTTGCAGCAAAAGAGTAATAACGGTGAGTCCTGGGAGCCCTTGGCATTTTTCTCTCGTGGGCTGAGTCCTTCTCAACAGAAGTACTCACCCTACGATCGAGAGCTGCTCGCTATTTACGAGAGCATAAAATATTTCAGGCACATGCTCGAAGCCCGGGACTTCACGATATACACCGACCACAAGCCGCTGACCTTCGCTTTCCACAATCGGAAGGAAAACTGCTCGCCAAGACAGTTCCGGCACCTGGACCTGATCGCGCAGTTCACCACCGATATACGTCACATATCTGGTAAGGACAATGTAGTAGCCGACACTCTCTCGCGGGTTGAAGAGATCACCCAGCCAATTGACCCAGAACAGCTGGCTGCCGCTCAGCAAACTGATCCAGAGCTGAGACAACTCGCGGAAGGTCTGACATCGTTGCGCCTCAAGAAAGTCCTAATTCCAGGTACCAATGTGGAACTGTTTTGTGACGTCAGTATGGGTGTGAGAAGGCCATTTATTCCCAGGATGCTACGTAAAAGAGTGTTCGATAGTCTACACTGTCTTAGTCACCCTGGGGCAAACGCAACGGTCAAGTTGGTCTCTGAACGATACGTATGGCCTGGAGTTAGGAGGGACTGTAGGAACTGGACGCGGGCATGCATTGCGTGTCAGAAGTCTAAGGTCACGCGTCACACAAGTGCTCCACTTGGCAACTTCAAGCTTCCTGCATCCCGGTTCAAATTTGTCCATATTGACTTGATAGGGCCATTGCCTTCGTCCCAGGGCTACAGATATTGTCTCACGGCCATCGACCGCTTTACGCGTTGGCCTGAGGCAATACCTTTAGAGGAAATAACGGCCGAGGCAGTAGCTAAAGCACTTCTCAGCGGCTGGATTTCTCGGTTTGGTTGTCCTGCTGACATCGTGACAGATCGTGGCAGGCAGTTTGAATCAGCATTGTTCCGAAATCTTTCACGGATTGCTGGATTCACGCATCGCCGAACCACGGCTTATCATCCAGCCTGCAACGGTCTCGTGGAAAGATTCCATCGGCAACTAAAGGCTGCCATAATCTGCCACGGTGATGGAAATTGGATTGAGTCTCTTCCATTAGTGTTGTTGGGTGTCCGCAGTGCGTTCAAGGAAGACCTGCAGACCACCTCAGCTGAATTGGTATATGGCGAACCTTTGCGTCTCCCAGGTGAGTTTTTTAACTCAGAGCCTGACTGTCCCCTTGACTTGACGGAGTTCACGTCAAGACTTCGGAGTATAGTCCAGAGCCTGAGGCCTTCACCTGGCTCTCGTCACAGTGGTAAACGTCCAACGTTTGTTTTCAGGGAATTAACCACTTGCACTCACGTGTTCCTGCGTGATTACACTGTTGGTGGTACCTTGAAACCTGCATACTCTGGACCGTACGAAGTCCTACAGCGTGACGACAAAGTTTTTACTATTCTGGTTAATGGCAAAAAAGTCACGGTATCGATAGACCGGGTCAAGCCGGCCTACATACTAAGTGACCCAGACACCACTCCATATACACATACACCACAAAATCAACAACACGTCAAACGAAACACAAATACACAAGTGACACAATCAGGAAATCAGAGCTCACCAGATCGCGAAGAAAATGTTTTTAGAACAAGATCGGGACGTAAAGTTAGATTTCCAGACTATTATCGCCCTTGACGGTCTCAAGGGGGGGCTGATGTAGTGATCTTAATCACTTATTTTGTATAACTTGTTTAATTTAGGTTTGTTTATTTGGAATTGTTATTTACAAAATTAATATTTACAAAAATTAAAAAGTTAATATTTACAAAAGATAAAAAGTTTATATTTTAAAATCCCAATTTTATTTACATTGTTATTTAGTTTACAATTATACATTACTTTTATAACGACTGATAACATCTAGTCATTTACATAGTTTTATATAATTTATATCCTGTGTTTAGTCAACACATAATATTTACTTAAAGGTTATATCACTACAACTAGTTTTATAAATTATATAATAAACTACATCTATATAATATATTGTAAGATATACTAAAATGGGATTACTGAAAGTTGTTACATTAATTAAATAAATATTTTGTCGAGGACCAAGCAGACAAATGCATAATGTTGTAGTATCTATGATTTGCCGTTTAACTGCAACATGAGCCCGACCGGTTTGACCGCCGGCCGGCCTACACCGCTCCTGCGCCCGCGCAACCCCCGCATACTTTATCGCGCGCTGCCGGGCGAATACGAAACTAGTCTGATGATCGCTTTGACGCGGGACGCATGACTGCTTGCTCCTCAATCGCTTCGCGTAAACAGTTGTTTTCATTTACCTCCGCCATCATTCACCTCATCTCATTCGCCTGGCTGTGTAGCACCTTCAAAATAAGTAAGCCTTGCCAACATCGCTTCATACTTACACATATAGATATTATATATTAGCAATTTTCCCGCGACTTTTAGCCGCGTAAATTACAGTTTATGTCTCGCAGATAAATTCTAGGTTTCTATAGGTAAAAGAATTTTGAAAATCGGTTCAGCACCTTAAGATTCTATTCACTTTATGTTAGTATCATCATCATCAGCCTATTGCAGTCCACTGCTGGACATAAGCATCCCAAAGGGCACGCTAAATTGTATAATATTAGTATAGTAAATATAAATAAATATAAGTATAGATTAAATAAATAGCGTAGTTACATACATATATATTATAACGTCTTTATCCATTACGAGGATACTTGTTAATGTAAATAAGGCTAAGGACCTAAGTTGGTCGATGCAAAAGTAATATGGCAAGATGGGGTTTCGCTAATGACACCGTGCACATACATAGGGGCATAACCCCCTCCCCCCTCTTGTCAGCAAAAGTAAGAAAAGTTCTTCCCCCCTCCCCCTAAGATTACGTAAACATTGGTATCATCTTGACAAAAAATGTTAGTGTATTTTGCGTTGTTAGTTGTTATGTCATTACCCCAACCCAACTCAACCCCGCCGTCCCCCATGTCGTCAGAAATAAGCAAAACCTAGACCGCCCACCCCCTTTCTCTGCTTACGTAATATTTAAATGACCACGTACTGTTACGTCTTTTTCCCTAGCGGGGTAGACAGAGTTCAGGTCTATGAGACTTAAAGCCACGTTTAGTATGGTGGTGGGTGTGGAGATGGGCAACGGAATCAAAATAGTGTAGGTTTGCTAGCCGAATCGCCTATTGCCATTATTCTTATCCCATGCGGAAGAAACCCGCAAAAATATTGTAAAGTACTATTTTCTCCCAAATCCTGTACAGTGGAGATTCTCATCAAAGCTCGCACGCCATGATGAGGTGGTCGTAGATTATTAGTCTGGAGAAAAGTATCTTAAAAGGCCTATCATATCTAGAATTTGACACGACGAAGGAAACGACGGGGAAGACAGAGCCTGAAGCATTATAACGTAAAGGCCTTGATTGCGGGTAGAAAATGGAATCTAAATAGTGATGGGCTGCTTTCTGCAACGTCTTTTGATATGAATACTTACACTATTGCCTCGGCTGGCTTACATGACTACGCGGAAAAAAAATGGAGTTGCTAATATCCACCAGCACAATTGTGTGACGCTGCTAGTAGTGCCATCTATGTGCAACTACCAGAAAAAATCATATGAAATAGAAATTGGGACTTTATTGTATTTTGAAATTTCGTTCAGGTTTCTAAGAGAAGTTACTTATCTACTGACGAATAAGAGGATAAAGGTTATCTGACTAAAGTATACAACGTTTCCAATTCACACAACAACATCTTGTTACCTAACTAGTATAAATGTTTCGAAACTTAGCGCTAACAAGATCACAACTACATGTAGAACCTAACTACTACAGACAAAGTGCAGTCGAAAGTCAAAACTTGGCGTTCAAATTCTAATTAACGAAGTTTGTTGGATTTGCTCAAACTAACCAAAATTTCTTTAAGTCAGACTGATTTTGACTTTTTCGGGGTTCCATACCCAGAGGGTAAAACAGGGCGTAGCCGTTGGTCCCGGCTGCCATCTGGTAGTCATTAAAGGAACCACGTCAGAGGCCGAGAGGCGGTTCCGAAGAACTCTGACACCAGGGTGTGCATGGTCGACTGACCGTGTCACCTACACGAAATGATGATGATGAAAACAGGGCCTCTGCTGTCCATCCGTCTATCATAGGACTGTATCTATATTGAACCGTAATAGGCGCAATTTGAGGTGATCTATGGAGGCAGTTGCAATAATGAATATATATTAAATACGCACGTAGCGCCATCTAAGTATAGTTCGAGCGCAACTCTAGTTTGAATGAAACTTCTTGGTCACGCCAAAGCTGATATTACTAGTCACTTTTCAGAGGAGAAAAGAGAACTTTTTGGAGATTCATGAGTCAGAATTATGGCGCAAACGCATTTGAATCAACTTTATGGCTGTTTATACTCACATCAGCCCGTGCTATTTTCGGAAAACCGTAAGTACCGCACATGTTGATCGGTTTCCTTACTTTTTCGTGTGTGGAAAATACCAAAACTCGAGTCAGATCTTTGTACGACCTAAGTTATCTTTTTTACCCGACTGACCCACCCAAAAGAGGGTAATGTTTTACGCGTGTATGTATATGTATGTATTAATCTATGTGTTATACATATTCCATTGTTTCCTTTTTAGGGTTCCGTAGTAAACTAGGAACCCTTATAGTTTCGCCATGTCTGTCTGTCTGTCTGTCCGTCCGCGGTTTTACTCAGAGACTATAAGTACTAGAAAGCTGTAATTTTGTATGAGTATGTATTTTAATCATGGCAAAAAAGTCGTAGAAAAAAATCTTGAAAAAAAATTTTTTTTTGGGTAGCTCCCATACAAGTAAAGTGGGGGAGTAATTTTTTTTTCTCTACTTACCCATCGTGTGGGGTATCGTTAAAAAGGTTTTTGAAAAATATTGTGAGGTTGAGAACACCATTTTTCGATTTAGGGATCCGTTTCCGAAATATTTGGTTTTAAAGTGCGAATTTTTGTTAGAGGTAAGTGTCCCCCCCCTCTATCTGCTAAACGGTTATATATGGATACGTGAAAAAAATTACAGCAGTAGTATATATACTGAAGTTGAAAGGAAAACTATCAGAGCTGGGTACTAAGTGCAAACTAAAAAGTTATAGGCAACCAACTTATAAAATGTACTGGAAAATGTAAAATTTTATACAATCTTTATTGTTAGATGTTTTTGGTCGTTAAACTGTGAGGTGCGAGTGTAAACAGTGTGAACTCAAAGTTGTCATTCGCAACTACGGAACCCTATACTGCACGTGGCCCGACACGCACTTGGCCGGTTTTTTGTTTTATTTTATTTATGTGAACCGAGACGCGCGCACGAAGTCGTCCCAGTCAGCACTTCGTGCGCGCGTCTCGATTCACATTCGCCCTGAGGAAGACCTCCGGATGAGGTTGAAACATGTCAGCCTGACTTCATACGTGAGTGACCCGTATTTTACATATTAATAATGTTAACTCTCGCGTTAGTTGTAATCAAATAAAAAAATAAAAAGAATTCATTACGGCCAAATCCAACAGAAGGAATTATCCGAAGGAATCATGCGTTTTCTATCTGCGCAACTACGAAGCTGATCGCCAACTTAATTTGCGCCAAAATACCTCGAAGTTACTTTGGACCGGTCTTTCACGTACAGAGAAACACATCGATTGCATACTTTTTTATGTAATTCGTAGTTACATACTTTATGAATACCATACATCTTCAAAATTGACAACACGTGATGAAAAAGAAATCACAACAGGTAGGATTCGAACCCACAGCTCTTAGGTTTGCGCCCTAAGTGTGCTACCAACTACACCACCGTGGCTTCGAATCGCCGCGTCGAATTCTCTCATCACATATTACCCCGTAGGGTATAACGCATTCAAAGCATGCGTATTTCCCAATCCGTCGGCGTACGGCAGAATCCCAACTATAATTTGAATATTTGTTTGTTTGTTTGTTACGCTTTCATGCCGTATCTACTGAACCGATCATCATGAAATTTTGCATACACATAGGTTAGGGTACCAAGAAGGACATAGGCTATAAAATACGCGGGCGAAGCCGCGAGTAACAGCTAGTTCTATATATATGTAAGAGTAGATATGAATAAAGTAGAATACCACACTACTAAATAGTGGGTAGTATCTAAGGGTGGTATTGAAGAAATATGCATGCTTTGAATGCATTCCATTATCATCGTTATAGCATCCATTTTAATTTTAATAATTAAATAATTATACCGAGCATTGTAATGCCATTTAAAAACGATTTAAGCATATATCGTCATTTCAAACTTCGAAGTTAGTAAAACACTCTGTTTAACTCAATACATATTGTTTTGTAAGTTTACCACTAGATGGCGCTGGAGCAAAATTAAAACTCGCTATGATAGTTTTTTCCAAGTTTACTTAACCAAATTGATCCTCTGGCGCCTTGAGTGTTCTTATACAGTGTAATAAAGTGCTTAAGTATAACAGTGTGAGTATTAATTAACCAAATGGACCTTACGATACCGGATAAACTGTGAGTAAAGTGCAAAGTGAAAATAAACACAAGTGTTAGTTTAGTTGTGGACTTAGCCGAATTCGTGAGTAAAAAACACTTAGAATATTTCGTGTTGAAAAAGACTCAGAAAAATTTGTGTCAAAAAAGACTTAGAAAATTTCGAGTGAAAAAAGACTTAGAATATTTTAAACCAAAAAACACTTAGAAAATTTTCGAGTAAAAGGGACTTAGAAATTTTTAACTAGTTTTTAACTTAGTTTCTGGAAGTGATTACGGACTTGTAATTTGTTCGGGACTTGTGTTATTTTGTTATAAATTGAACTTTAACGTTGTATGGTAAACATTAAAAAGAACTTAATTAAATAAAAGGTGATACAATAAATACTTTTAGACACTATGGCGGATAAAAAACCCAAACAATACATCACACAGATGAATCAGAGCTCAACTAAGATTGACAAATTACTCACGAATACGAAAAAATGTGCTAAGGAAAAAAGAACAAGGGGGTTTCTAGATTCACGAATGGAGACGTTGCAGGAGTATTGGGCCAGCTATACAAAATATTATGATGCTATTTCGGAATTGATAGACGCTGAAACTTTAGTATCGGAGTATAACTTTGATTTAGAGAAAAACTTTGAGAGAACTGAAGAATGTTATCTGGAGTTAATGTCGTGGCTTAAGGATAAGTTGTTTGAACTAAAAAACGATCAAGTTGAAACTTTGAACTCTGATATTCAGGCAGAAGGTCGGAAAATGAAACCAAAGCTTCCACCGATCTCAATTCCTCAGTTTTCTGGTGACTATAATCAGTGGTTGAGTTTTAGAGATTTATTCCGTTCTCTTATTCATGACAATACTCAATTGACAAAAATAGAAAAGCATCACTATCTTAAGTCTAGCCTATCCGGAGAAGCTGAACAACTTTTGAAAAATTACTCGTTGACAGAAGCTAACTATGACGACGCTTGGAAAAAACTTAATGAAAGATATGAAAACAAGAGAATGATTGTCACTAACATCCTCAGTCGGTTTTTGAGTCAAAAAAACATTGACATCGGAATCTGCAAAGGGTATAAAGGATCTTTTGGATACCTCAAGCCAATGTCTCACGTCCCTCACAAACTTGAAAATCGATTCTTGGAATGCAATAGTAGTTCACCTCTTAGTCTCAAAGTTAGACATCGAATCTCGCAAACTTTGGGAGCAATCATTAGAAAATTCGACAAGCATTCCTACATATGAAGATTTAATCATATTTCTTGAGAAACGATTCCGAGCTATGGAAATGGTAAATTTTTCACAACCTCCACAAAAAAGTATTGCAAAACCCGTTCAACAATCACCTAAAGTAACAACAATTAAAAGCTTTGCCACAGAAGTTGATACCAAATGCACCTACTGCTCACAGAATCATTATATTTGCCACTGTAAAGATTTCGCCTCACTTCCTGTTCCTGAACGTCAAGATTTTATCAAGAAAAACAACACATGTTTTAATTGTCTTGTTAAAGGTCATTCAGTATTCAACTGCAGACAGAGTACCGTTTGCAAAAAGTGCGGACGTCGTCATCATACGTTACTGCACTTAACCTCACCTAAGAATGACAAGTCAGTTGAATCAGATAAAGATACCTCAAAGGGAGATAACACTTCACCTCAGTCTTCTTGCAACCTCAGTGTGAACCTGAAAGCTGAAACAAAAGATGATCTGGTTATATTAGCTACTGCTATAATAAATGTTGATTCAAAGAACAACAGTACTTACCCATTAAGAGCTCTTGTTGATCAGGGGTCGCAGGGTTCTTTCATCTCCGAGGCAGCTGCACAGTTGTTAAATCTCAATCGCACTTCAGTCACAGGCAAAATCGCTGGAATTTGTAACTCATCAGTGGTTACTACAAAGTCTATGGTCACACTTACAGTCCACTCCACAAAAGATCACGCAACAACCTTCAAGGTTAATGCATATGTTTTGAAAAAACTCACCTCATTGTTGCCTTCACGTGAATTTCCACACGATACTTGGCCTTCATCTATGCAGTTGGATCTAGCTGATCCAAACTTCCACAAGCCAGGGTCTATTGATGTTTTACTTGGTGCCGATGTGCATGCATACATATTACTGGAAGGCTTACACAAGTGTAATTCTCTTATTGCACTCAACTCTCGCCTTGGTTGGTTAGTATCTGGCAGAGTTTCACAAACTGATTCAACCCCCTACGAACATAATATGGTCGTGATGCAAACTAAGATTGAGATGGATCAGTTACTCAGAAAATTCTGGGAGATAGAAGAGAATTTACCTCACAAAAAACCCATGACCGATTTAGAAATTCAATGCGAAGAACACTTCAAAACTACTCACACTCGCAACTACGACGGTCGATACATAGTACGATTACCTTTTAAGGAAGATCCACCCACAAACCTTGGTGATGCTAAACCTCTTGCTATCAATCGCTTGCAACAAATGGAGAAACGCTTTACACGTAAGCCTGATTTCAAGGAAGAATATCATAAATTCTTACAGCAATATGAATCACAAGGTCATATGAGAATGGTACCTGAAACAGAATTAGAATCACAAAGAGTATACTACTTACCTCACCACGCTGTACTTAGGCCGACGAGTCTGAGCACGAAGCTACGTGTAGTCTTCGATGGGAGTGCTGCACCTGAAAAAGGAAAATCATTAAATGATGAACTTCTTATAGGATGTCCTCTTCAACAAGATATTAGAGATTTGATAACTCGATGGAGACAACACAAAATTTGCTTAGTCGCGGATATTCGTCAGATGTACAGGCAGATTTTAATAGCGGCAGATGACGTCGACTATCAGAGAATTGTGTGGCGAGAATCAACATCACAACCTATAAATGAATACAGACTACTTACCGTTACGTATGGAACCTCTTGTGCCCCATTTCTGGCCATCCGCACACTTCATCAACTGGCTGAAGATGAAAAGAAAGATTTCCCCACTGAAGCTGAAATCCTGAAACACGATGTCTATATGGATGATGTGATGACTGGCGCACCCACAACGGAAGATGCTATTAGGTTGCAAAAGGGGTTGACGGAACTCTTGGCTCGCGGTGGATTCCCATTACACAAGTGGTCCTCTAATAGTAAAGCCGTGTTGTCACAAATCCCAAACGTTGATAAAGATTCTCAAAGTGCAGTGAATATTAAAGTTGAAGACACCATTAAAACTCTAGGTATCACGTGGAATTCGGAAACGGACAACTTTGAACTTCATTTAGAATTAAATCATTGTTTTGACACTGTTACGAAAAGAAATGTATTATCCACTATTGCAAAGTCTTTCGACCCTCTAGGTTGGCTAACTCCTGCAATCATACTACTAAAAATATTTATGCAAAAGTTGTGGTTGGCCAGCTTAGACTGGGACGAAGAATTACCTACTGATCTTAAGAAAGAATGGATTACTTACCTTGATCATTTCATGCACATTGAAAACATTCAGTTTCCAAGATGGTTTGGAGTTTCCAATGACACAACTCGACGAGAACTGCATGGATTCAGTGATGCCTCATGTGCTGCTTACGCTGGGGTAGTGTACCTCAGAGTTTTAGGAGATGACGGTGAAATCAATGTTCATCTTGTTATTGCAAAATCCAAAGTTGCCCCAGTCAAACAAATTTCTCTTCCACGTCTGGAACTCTGTGGTGCAGTACTCATGGCAAAAATGATTCACCATGTACAAACTGTTTTGAATATACCTAATCATCATGTATATACCTGGACAGACTCGACCATCGTTTTGTCTTGGCTAAGAAAAACGCCAAATACGTGGACTACGTTCGTTGCAAATCGCACTTCCGAAATTTTGACATTAACGAATAGTAATCAATGGCATCATGTTAGTTCCACAAACAATCCCGCTGATTTGGCATCGCGTGGATCTTATCCAAATGATTTACAGCAATCAAAACTTTGGTGGAGTGGCCCTCATTTTTTACATAATTCTGATGATATTGAGCATCTTCCAGTAGATATTCATTCAACTGATTTAGAAATGAAAGCTAATACTAAAATGTTATGTAACGTTAATTTTATGGAAAATGGAGAGGCAACTTCTTATTTGAAACGATTTTCTACATTGTCAAAATTAATACGTGTCACGGCTTACTGTTATCGTTTTCTTAAATTATGTAAAGCTAGGATATCCAAAAAATACATTAACTCAGACTCTTTATTTATCTTCTAATGAATGATGCTCTCAATTTCTGCATAAAAATGTCACAATCCGTTTCCTTTCGAGATGAGATCTCCAGTTTATCATCAGGTAAACCAGTTAAAAGGTCTAGTAAAATATATGTGCTTCATCCATTCATAGATAATAAAGGCATCGTTCGTGTTGGTGGGCGTCTCGCTGATGCAGAGATTCCAAATGATATGAAAAATCCAATTCTTTTGAGTGGTAACTGTGCTCTTTCCAAACTTATTGTTTCAAATGCACATTTGAAAGCTCTGCATGGAGGACACCAATTAACTCTCAATGTCGTACGACAAAAATTTTGGATTATACGGGTAAAAAATCTTGTAAAAACTGTCATTCACAAGTGTATACCATGTTTTAAACAGAAGGCTAATCCTCTTGCGCCATTTATGGCAAATTTACCTGAATTTCGCATTAAACCTAGCCGTCCTTTTAGCACAAGCGGAGTAGACTTTTGTGGCCCATTTACAATGAAAATGTATCCTGGTAGATGTAAAAAATTCAGTAAATCTTATGTTTGTCTATTTGTGTGCACCGTAACAAAGGCCATCCATTTGGAGTTAGTCACGGATCTCACTTCAGCAGCGTTCATTGCCGCATTTCGGCGTTTTACCGCTCGACGTGGTCACTGCAAGGAAATTTGGAGTGATCATGGGACGAACTTTGTAGGCGCTTCACGCGAACTCGATCAAGCCTTTAGGGATTCACAATCTCAGACTGTCACTGAAATTTCTGAAATTTTAGCTAATGATCGTACACAATGGAAGTTTATAGTTCCTAGAGGTCCACATTTCGGAGGAATTTGGGAGTCTGGGGTGAAAAGTATTAAGGGACATTTAAAACGGGTCATAGGACAAACGATCCTTACGTATGAAGAGCTAGTCACTCTCTTATCTCAAGTCGAAGCTTGTGTGAATTCTCGGCCTCTGACACTTATGAACTCGAACCTTGACGAACCTCCTTTGACTCCGGGTCACTTTCTTATCGGGGAGCCCTTAATCGGTGTTCCTGAGCCGTCTTTACTTGAGGATAAAATAAGCCCGTTGAATCGATGGCATATCATCCAACGAATAGTACAGTGCTTATGGCATCGTTGGAAAAATGAGTATCTTACAACTTTACAACATCGTTACAAATGGAACACTGAGCAACCAGACATTCCCATTGGTACTGTTGTTTTAGTAAAAGATGACACACTTCCACCTGGAAAATGGCTTTTGGGACGCATAATTCAGAAACATCCAGGCAAAGATGGTACCACGAGAGTTGTTACATTAAAATATAAAAACAGCATTTTCAAGCGACCAATCGTAAAATTGTGTCCATTACCCCTGGATGAGTCTGGTTCATTGTAATTTTAATAGTTTGTTAGCTTTGTTACTTTTTTTTCTTTTCTCCCCTTTCTAAGGACTTTAATCGTCCTTGGCCGGCGGAATGTTTAACTCAATACATATTGTTTTGTAAGTTTACCACTAGATGGCGCTGGAGCAAAATTAAAACTCGCTATGATAGTTTTTTCCAAGTTTACTTAACCAAATTGATCCTCTGGCGCCTTGAGTGTTCTTATACAGTGTAATAAAGTGCTTAAGTATAACAGTGTGAGTATTAATTAACCACACTCCCTCGCTACACTTCAAAAGTTTGATGCAAAAGCTTTACGACTCAAAACTCAGCTCATGACGTCATGTTTACCAATGCACAGTTATTTTTGCGAGCCCTTCTGTGTTTATGTTTGTGCTAAACACGTGAAGTTGTTTGCAAACGGAATGTAGAGTTCATTTGGACCGTTTTGATTTGTTCATTGGATTGTTTTGGTTAAATTACTGTACATCTAATATTTGTTTTGCGAATTTAATATATGAAACATCGGATTTATTTACGTTTTGTGTTACAATTTACATGTAAAGGTTTAAATCATATCGTTTGTATATATATTTAATTATTATAAATAACAATTTTCCTATGCGAGAGATTTGTTAATGATTTGTGAATTTGTCTCGTATGGATAACTTTTGGCTATCATGTATTTATAGATTTGGTATTTATGGCTATTTTAAAAATTAAGTATTTAACGTTAAGTATTCCTGTTTAACATGGCAGTAAGCCAGTCAAACTAGAAAAAAAAATTGCTGGAAATTCAATTGCTGTTTTTTAGATTTATATTATAGGTGATAAATTAATGTCTTTATTTTTGGATCTAAGCAGTAGTCCCACAGTAGTCCCATATAAAGTGTTGTTGTTTATGATGTTAAGCTATTCTTTCTGGTTTGGGAGATAAGGAAAAACATAGAATATACCATATAATGCTTTTTTTGCCGCGCAGGGCTTGGGTGAAAATCTACGGAACCACGTTATAGTCGATGTGGCTACCAACCCATCACTATTTTGATTCCGCTTTCCACCCTGGCGTCCACAAGATGCTAAGGCCTTTGGGTTTTACGCCTAGGACTCGGTCTACCCCGAAATGGAAAAAATCGTGAGAATATGTATTTATGTGTATGTTTGTAAGCTATCTAGTCCAGGAAAGTTGTTACCCCCTTATTCATAAAAAATATCAAACGCTTATTTAACCCATTTTAGTTAAAATATGTTTTGTCTTTATCTCACGCTCTAATATTCAACATTGAAAGAACGAGACAATACGTATTTTAGCTAAAATAGGTTTAATAAGCGATTGAATTAATAATTAATTGAATTAATCATTACCGCAGGGCAATGATCTGCTGGACATTTTCTATTTATAGGTAGGTTTTATTTATAAGTAGTTTTATTTTATAGGTAGGTTTAGTTCTTAGTTTATATAAGTTAGTTTTAATATTGTTACTTAATTATATGCCTCTTAAAGTATCTTTAAGATATCGTATTCGTAGCTATGGTACTTACGCACTGAAGTAGTACCCAAGTACAATCAAGCTCAGCGATTGATGATTTTTATGAATTAGGGGGTTAGTGTTTTGTTAGTAACCCTGAATACCGACAATAACAAGTATGCGAAGCCCATAGACATTAATATCTACTATAACTGTCTCATCTGACACAAAGACGAATCGCTCTCATTTTATTACCGAAGGAAACGTTCGGTACATATTGACATCAAAAGAAGCATTAAACCGGTATAAAGGTTTTCCCAGCGACCGAAATACGACGGGCTGGTGTGTGTATAAACACTAATAAAATTGATTCACATGCGTTTCTCCTATACTTTTCCTACGAGACATATCATGTTGTTATACAGGGAAACTTAGATTTTATAAAACCTAGATAGACCCTATAAATAAGCTGGACGGAGAAAAAGACAAACAAGGAAGTTCTGGAACTTGTTAATGAAAAGAGAACTTTATTGAACGGTATAGACATAAGACGAGGAAAGATGTTTTGCCATCTTATACGACACGACGAATTTATTAAAACCATCTAAGAAGGAAAGATTGAAGTTAAGAGAGGAAAAGGAAGGCCAAGGAGAGCATTCACAGATGAAATAAAAGAGAAGGCAAAAGTCGTGTCGTACAGAGAGGTCAAAGAGGTAGCGGAGGATAGGGAAAAATGGAAAATACTCCACCGACAAGAACAAGGTTCTTTAATATATGATGATGAGATAGACCCTATTAGCCTAAAAGCCTAGAAAAAAATTGCGTCCAACCCATAGTCTATCATGCAAACAGATAGCTACCAATTTGATGGATTTTGATGGCATTAATTGACAGGATGCGTGGACACAAAGCTGTCACGCACACAAGCATAGTAAAATTGGCCAGTTTTTTAATTATTGGGATTTTTATGGCAATGCAATTAATTGAAAGGACGCGTATGCTAAGACAAGGCTGTCACGTACACAAGCATAGAAAAATTGGCCAGTTTTTTACATACATACATACTATCACGGGGTAGACAGAGCCCAGGTCTATGAAACCTAAAGGCCACTTTTAGCATGTTGGTGGGCTTGTAGGTGGAGAACGGAATCAAAATTGTGATGGGTTGCTAGCCGCATCCGCGGGAAGAACAGCAGCTGGGACATTTTAAGTTTTTTCTTTTCTCCCAGACCAGCGTGGAAGAGTTTTTTAATTGTTGAAATAAAGGCACGACGGCGTCTAACGAATAAAAATGAATAGCGAAGAGATTACTCATTTCTTGGAAAAAATAATCGACATTCCTATAAATGTGAATGTCAAAAAAAAGTTACTAGAATTGGCTCTTTGGGAAAAATTATTACTTTAGACGAGCTTCTTTCTCTTGTCGAATCGAAATGGTGTCATTTAGATATCTTTGGACCAATATTTGGCCACGCTAATCGTCAAATTGTTAGCCCAATTGATATCTTCTGAAGTAGGAAGAGGTCCCGTTATCCCTAACGGGACCGATTTTTCTTAACATACTGTCCATATAGGTATTATTGCTAGATATTAGTAATAATATATGGAATTTAAAATGGATATGGGTAGTATAATAAAGCCACACAATGACGTACATACATACATACATATAATCATGTCTTTATTAAAAAAAAATTAAATTAAAAATTTGTAAATTTAGCTAAGATTATTTTAATTTCCACATCTCCTTGCTCTTTGTTGCATACATAAATATTATCACGTCTTTACCTCTTGCGGGGTACACAGAGCCCAAGGTTATAAAATCCAAAGGCCACGTTTAGCGTATTAGAGTATAAAAGCAGAATCAAAAAGAGAAAGAATTCATATTTTTTCTTTTCTTCCTAACCAGTATGGAAATACACATTTATGATAAGAGCGTTTTATGTTAATAACAAGACTTAGGTACATAATGTTTTCTTATGTTTTCGCGATTGTTACACATTTAAATAAAATTATTTTAATACGGTTTTTATCGCGTTTATTACATTATTTATACACCTAACGTTTCGAGCACTTTACACTGTAAAGTAGGTAGTAGTAGTAGGTCGGAAAGCGGAATCACAAAGTGATGGGTTGCTAGCCTCATCGCCTATCAATGTGATTCCTTAGATTTTTGCCCAAATCCATCCATCACAGACCGGCTTTTACGGTCTGCGCGGGAAGAAAAGCAGCTGGTATATTATATGTTTTTACAAGACTTACAATTTTTGTTTAATATTACGTTTGATCTTAAGAAAATTAGTTTCATAAACGTTAAAAGTTAATTAACTTGAATACATATCCGAAGCACAAACAAGTCTTATTAAAAGAAAATAATTACGTATAATTCAAAAGACAGCCATTTCTAGCAACGAAAAAAATGAGATCGAAAAATTCAGAGACATATTTTCTAAAGCAAACGTCTGAGTTTCCTGAAATATTATTAAGTTGAAAAGGAAATACGTTGGGGTGGATAATCGATAAGCTGCTTTGCGTCGTTGATTAAATATTTTTTGAAGCTTGAAGTGATACGTAAAAAAAGTAAGAAATATGTAAGAAAGTCGTATCAAAGCCGTGTGATTTCCGGCAGTGTAGAATAGGATCACTTCAAGTCTCCGTGCACTGCAGCCTCCGTGGTCCAGTGATTAAGGCGTTTGTCTGGTTGATACGGGGGTCGTGGGTTCGATTCCCACGGGAAGCATACTTCGTTAAGTTGTTTCCAGTTTGGTTAGGACATTGCAGGCATTCATCACCTGATTGTCTGATAATAAAGATGATTCCGTGCTTCGGAAGGCACGCTAAGCCGTTGGTCCCGGCTGCCATCTAGTAGTCGTTAAAGGAACCACGTCAGAGGCTGAGAGGCGGTTCCGAAGAACTCTGACACCAGGGTGTGTGTAAATATCAAATGCAACACTGGGAACAAAATTTTTTTGTCACTTTTCCTTACTTATTTTCATGCAATAATTACCAGACATTTTCATTCGAAAATTTTTTCGAGTTTCTAGCGTTGATCCCATAGGAAAAGTTGTTCATATTGACGGGCTGAGATACCCCTTTTAAAGGTATGCCGAGGGTCAAATTACATGCTGTATATCGTACACTGTGATTTTACGATGTGACAACAAATCACCATGAATGTATACGAGCAAAAGCTCCTAAACTCTGATGTTAGGTCATTGACATTACCATAAGGGATTTATGTGCGAGTTATCTCGCACTTAATGTAGATTAGGGGCATAAAACAAGGGTTGATCTGAGCGATATTATTTAAGGGCTGTCTGGATATTGTCTGACAAATACCAATGTTACTGCATAAGTGTTTGCGTTCATACTTGTTGAACATTATCTTCCTTGTTTTTAAGGTTCCGTACCCAAAGGGTTGAAACGAGGTCCTATTCATGAGACTTTAATGTCTGTATGACTGTCACAAGGCTTTATCTCATAAGCCGTGATAGCTAGACAGTTGAAATTTTTACAGATAGGTACCACAACAAATACTAAAAATAGAATAAAATCAATATTTATGGGGAGCTCCCATACAACAAACATGATTTTTTTTCATGTCATCAGATTTGTATTCTTCCCCGGTCATAGGCTATGTGATACGTCAACAAAATGATTTTTGATATATGGCGGATGTTAACTGTCAAAAACCGGCCAAGTGCGTGTCGGGCCACGCGCAGTGTAAGGTTCCGTAGTTGCGAATGACAACTTTGAGTTCACGCTATTCACACTCGCACTTTACAGTTTAACGACCAAAAACATCTAACAATAAAGATTGTATGAAATTTTACATTTTCCAGTACATTTTATAAGTTGGTTGCCTATAACTTTTTAGTTTGTACGTAGTACTCAGCTCTGATAGTTTTCCTTTAAACTTCAGGATATACTACTGCTGTAATTTTTTTCACGTATCTATATATAACTGTTTAGCAGATAGAGTGGGGACACTGACCTCTAACAAAAATTCGCACTTTAAAACCAAACGAATCCCTAAATCGAAAAATGGTGTCCTCAATCTCACAACATTTTTGAAAGACCTATTTTACGATACCCCACATGATGGGTAAATGAAAAAAAAAATACTCCCCCACTTTACTTGTATGGGAGCTACCCTAAAAAAAATAATTTTTTTTTTCAAGATTTTATTCTACCACTTTTTTGCCATGATTAATATACATACCCATACCAAATTACAGCTTTCTAGTACTTATAGTCTCTGCGTAAAACCGCGGACGGACAGACAGACAGACAGACATGGCGAAACTATAAGGGTTCCTTGTTTACTACGGAACCCTAAAAAGGGCAATTCAGCAGTTTCTTATTTTGTTTTTAGAGTGCGTGCTTGTTATAAATAAGTTTATCAGCCCTATTATCATCATCATCAGGTCCTTTTGTGTCTCCACTGCTCCTGCAGGGGAGGGTCGTGGGTCGTGCTCCTGCACGACTCTCTCTGTACAACTAGACCCATATTTTAGCCAGAGCAGTCAGAGGATTTGGCCTACACTCTCCACGCTGGCCAAACAGGTCGGAGAGGTCTCTCTGATGATTATACGCTCTATTTAGCTTGTGATTCCATAGTCGCCTTCTACGACATCCACGGGAAGACTTGGAGTGGTCCTATTCTACTTTGCCGGGATCCACGACTTGTTCACTTTACGATGTACTCCCGATTGCACCTGTAAATCAGTTTTTTTTATAGAAAAGTGAACACCTCCACTTTACCATGGAGATATTAGGCCACTTGTGGCCATCCGTCGCAGCGCACCATACTCAGGATTGCTTAACATATATAAAGCTAGTAATGAAGCACAAAAGCTTTATAACTCTGAAGTTCGTCGCCTCCAATACTTGGTCATTTTACGACGTATCCCGATTGCACTCGTAAAGCTGTTTTATGGATAAGTGCACACGTCCGCTTTATCTTCGAGATAATATACTGCTACTTATGGCGATCTATCCTGGAGGAGCCACGCCTAGGTTTGCTTCACTTGCGTAAGCGCTCAAAACTAAATACCTTAGCACACCTTAGCTATTAATATTATATTGAAAAGGCACAAGTACATAGTTGTGACTATTACTTCATTTAAGATTTTACAAAAAACTGCGTTGAAAAGGCACAACGTATAACATAACATAAAGGAAAGGCACAAATGCCAGATGTGACCTATTTACTTAATTATGCATATTGTATTTATTTACATATAAAAGGCACATATAACCAGTTGTGCCTTTTCTTTAAATTATTTACGATGAGAGATGAGGAAAGGAGGGCAGGGTTTCAGTGAAATGCGCCAGTTGTGCCTGCGATGTCGAGTGCATGACTTTGAAGACTTTTGCCAAGTTGTCTCCGATACTGGTCCAAATACTGTGGTGAAAAAATGACTACAGAATTTTTACCTACCCATTGAAAAACCTACCCGTTAACGATAGTTTAGCTGGTCTCACAGAAAGGAGAATGCAACCGTTTCATACATTTGTGGGCCCAAGTATTATACAAATCAAAGTTGCCTTATTTCAAAGGACTCATAATAACAATTCGCCACAAAAAATTTGGGAATATTAGGCAATCCAGGAATCGAGATATTTTAATTATAGTAAAAGTGAGGTTATATTAAAACGACTATTTTAAAATGGTGTCTGTACAATGTTTTTAGTCTATTTTAGACATATTACTGATGTATAAAGTGCAAGTAGCTGTTATATTTTTTATATTTTGTTACTCTCTACTTACACCTACTCTACATAGGTACCTATACGTCGCATAGTGAACTATCATCCTACAACACATCAAATCTGATATTGCTTTCCGCTTGTAAGCCCAATCTCTATTTAAATGTGACTTTAAGTCTTGCGCCCCTAGGTTCTTTCCATCCCCTAAGAGGTAAAGACATGATACTGTACCCATATGTATGACATTTTTATTATACTTCACTAAGGCCGTGTTCAGACCAAACTGACTGTCAGCCGCCGACAGTGAGCGAGCGCAATGTTGCAATTTACACAGCGATCCGTGTCGTCGGAATCCAATTGATGAGCGTTATCGATAGACCAAAATACAAAGCCAGGTAATTCACAATTGCAAGATCAATCGAACAGTCCGTATTAAAGCCAAAATCGTGAGAAAATCGAGAAAACATGAAAATAAGCGCACTCCGAACGAAAGAAAACGAACGAGTGTCGGTTGATGCCGAATTGCCGATTTGTTTGTCTTTGAACTGTCAGCTGTCAACGAGATGTCATTTGTCACTGTTCCGTTATTAGTGTTGCCAACTGAAAATAATTAAATCGATATATTCAGTAATCGTATTTAATGTGTAACACGATTTTCATATAACTTATCGATTTTTTTGTACTCATCTATTAATTTTTAATCGATATTCAAGTTTCATACGATATTTTTAAGTTTTCTTCTTTTCTGTATTGTAAAATAATACAGTATTTTGTAAGTTACTTTACTAAAATATAACCGATTTTTTAGGATGGTTTTCAATTTGATAACATTTGGGCCCAAAAGTTCCCGTCTCCTTTATGAAGACAAACCTAATTTTTAAATTAATATTTTAAGCCAAATTGATTATTTAATTCCCTTCAACTTTTTTATAGTTATTACTATTACATTGTGATAATTAAACCAAGTGCGTTGTTGTTTGTTGTTACATAATTTTTTTTATAATAATATTGATAATACTTTTAAGAATATTTAACTACGAGTGCCTTTAATAATTATGGCTGTGAGCTATTAAGTAAATGAACAATAAATAATTAGAATAAGCTCTAACATAGGTTCAAAACCAAAATTGATGTTCCTATTTCTTCCTCTATTAATATAGAATATTTTGATTTATTTTAATATTTTGATTTAGAGTAAATATTTTTTTTACTGATTTTTAAGTTTGGCATACAACCTATTACTAAAAAAATGATTTTTACTTTCCTTAGGTATCTAACTTAAAAGTGTTTAAGAATTATTGAATTTAAGAATTTTACTGATTCACATTTCTTTTCAAATTCATATTATGTTTTATTTGTCAGCCAAAATTGTAAGAAAATGCTTATCCCCAAAGATTAAAAAAAAAACTATTAAAGATTAATATTTTTTTTTTGTTTGAATTTTGGTGTTCTAGAAGGTGACTTGCTAAGTTTTGTTTCAGTTATTTGGATAAGTTAAATGTGTTTTACATTTTATTAAACTTTCTTAACATGATTATTTGTTATTATTTTTGTGGCACACGTTAGTTCTATTTAAATTAAAAAGGCGCAATTAGACAAATATGCCCTTTCTTTATGACACGATGACAAATTTGCTAGAAATATTTTAAAAAAAAGGTCACATTTGGTTAACTATGCCTTTTCTTTGTAGTAAATGGTATTTTTTAAATATTTTTTTCTTTAGTTGAAAGTAATTTTTTGAAATTATTGAAAAATTCAGTATATTTAAAAAATAAAAAGCTAAAAATATAATAGTACTAACCATTACGCAAATATAATCAGTATTTTTTTTTCTATAAAGCAGTAGACTCTCACACTATAGAGCAGAATATGGTGAAAACTTTAATCCTAAATATCTCGGTTTGACCAAAATGATACATGTGCCCTTCTCTCGTACGACGGCAGTTGAACTTCTCTAGATTGTGTGTTTTGCACAAAAAGAGACGTCTCCACTTTAGTATCGAGATAGTATGCCATTTGTGGTCACCTATCCTACAAGGAGCCAAGTCTGGGATTGCTTAACACGAGTAAGCCAATAATCAAGCACAAAAGCCTGTTATCTCTGAGAGTTCGTCGCCTCCAATACTTGTTCTCTTTACGACGTATCTCGATTGCACTCGTAAAGCTGTTTGATGGATAATTGCATACGTCCGCTTTATCATAGAGATAAAATTATGCTACTTATGGCCATCCATTCCAGTATGAGCCACGCCCAGGGTTGCTTAACTTGCGTTAGCACTAAAAGGGATTAGCCCACTGGTTCATCAAACTTCACTTTATTTTTTTTTGTGCAAGAGCTTGTTGTTAATAAGAGTTCATACCATCCACGGAATAGAAGAAACAAGGTTTTCGACGCATCCCGATTGCACGCTATCGAGATAATATTTTGTCACTTACGGCTATCCATCCCAGTAGGAACCTTTAGATTATAAGTTTGGCCCCGCACGGGATTACTTAAAAATTCATCATCATCACCTGGTCTTTTTAGTATCCACTGCAGGTGAGCCTCTTTGTACTACCAGAGCCATTAGCCTGACTACACTCTCTACGATGGTCAGACGTGTTGGAGATGTCTCTTTGATGTTTATAAGCTTTGTTTAGCTTGTATTTCTTAAGTCACCTTCTACAACATCCACGGGAGGACTTGGAGTGGTCCTATTCATCATGCCACTTTTTCGTTCAGTAATGGGTAATATTATATGGCCCATTACTAAACGAAAGAGTGGCAAATTAATTGTCTGTGGCTAAATAGGACATTTCCCTCCTTTTGGGTGGGTGGGTTGGATAAAAACAGCCTTTTTGACAAGCTGAATGAGAAGAAGGATGAAAAAAAAGCGGACGTGTGCACTTTTCCCTAAAAAGCCCAGTTTTACGAGCGAAATTTGAGTACATCGTAAAGTTACGACGGGCCGACGAACTCCTTGTTGATAACAAGCATTTGCTCAAACAATATTCATCATCAGGTCTTTATTAGCCAGAGCAGTCAGAACATTTAGCCTACACTTTTCACGCTGGCCAGATGGGTTGGAAAGCTCATAAGCTCAGTTTAGCTGGTTTTTCCTAGGTAGCGGGAATATCATGGCTTAAAAAAGACTAAATTAAAAAACAACAGATTTCGATAAACTACGGAATAGCTACTGGGCTAACGTATTATTAGCACTTACTCAATTTAAGCAATGCCACCGTGTGGTGCCCTGCAGAGTAGAATAGAACCACTCCAAGTCCTCCCGTGGAATAAGTGATGTAGCGCATCGAATTCTAGGAATAGAGAATTCGATGCGCTACATCACTAATCACGCCGCTAGTCGTATTTCGAAAGTTATTTTTGATGGTCAAAAACTAGACCAAGTTACTTATTTCTTAAATTAGAATAACATAATTCACCAATCCAGCTTCGTGGCGAGACGTTATACAGTTTCTTTGATGTTTAAATAACATGCTATCAGAATCGTGAAGGATTTATTTCCCGAATAAACTATTCAAGTTTATTGCCCAAATTGTTTAGATTCGGTCAGCGTTAGTACCAATCAAATCGACTGAATGACTTTATTATTTGGTTACTCGGAGTCTCTACATCAAGATCCTACAATTAAAACTCCCACGCTTGTCTAAAATAAATAAACTTGCTTTACTAAATTTATTTTTTGCAATAGAAATGTGATTTCTTAATCGAATGAGCCCAAACATCTCCCGTCTTATTTACCTGCTTACTACGTAAGCGTAGGTATTAGACCTGCGTCTAGTAATGGTTTAATAATATCCAACCATTTTTTAAATGATATGGAACAACAATCGAGGCAGCGAGTTACCTGATGGCATGCAACATCAGGAGTGTAACAATTGCCGGCCTTTTGAGAATACATAAACTCGTTTTTGGAAGGTTCCATGTCGTATCGATTCGGAATTACCGCCTCAGGAAGTTGATTTAACCATAGAAGTATGTTTTTTAAATCTATGGATTTAACAGTTCGGTCGTAAGTACATGTCAATAGTCAATCATTTTATTCATCGTAAGATATTTCAATATCATTTGGTGAAAGTCAGTTTTCATTCCAATTTGTTTACAAATTTATATTATTGTTGCCGACAATAAATGTGGATGACTGTCAGTTATCCAGGTGGTAGTAATGAAACTTCAATTTATGTCGGGTAGTACAGTGGTGAAATTTTGCGGGAGGTTTGACTGTTCGTGTCCAAGTTTTATTTGGATTAGAAATTATCTTCTTTAGTGTAGGAGTTCTATAGCATAGAAACCTTCACTGTAATCTATCCCGTAAGGGATAAACACCTAGTAAATATTCTGATATCTATGGGATAAACATTAAAAAATTTTAGGTACTTTCGAGATTGCTTTTATTGTTTTAAGCTGTATCGATTGAAGAGGCATATGGTATATTTGACTGCATTTAAACAAAGATACAAGTTACAAAAAGTAAAAAAAGCTTTATGATTCAAAGCATCGCAGAATTAGAATGAAAAAAAAGTAGAGAGACTTTATGAAGATTAATTTCTCCAACGATGTATGAAATTAGGTTTATATCAGACCCATTGATTTGAAAATGCCTGAGTTAATGTACAAAGAAACTGAGTCAGAGTAAGTATTTATGTTAAAGCTGGAAGCAAATTAGTGAAACAATCCAGAGTTTCTCTGTGCCATGTTCAGGGTTGCCGAAAGAATGTTGAGAAAGAGGATTGTCCATTTCCGGTCCCTCCCATTATACAATGTGACCCGACAACTGTGTCGGAGCCTTAAATAAGTGACTCAGCCCACCAATATGAACAACATGTACTATATTTTTTAATTTTACTTTAATTTTAAGCTTTATTATTATCTATTATTTACGTCATTAAAGTTATGTTAAAAATTATATGTGGGGTTAAAATTTTATTTATTTATTGGTATTTAGATCGATTTATTCCGTTAACTTACATTTTATCTATGCGAATTCAAGATTGAACTTTAGTTTTTATCAACAATTAAAATTAATACAAAAAAAAACTTACTTTTTGTTTTATAGTATGCAAATTTGTACTTACTGTGTTATTTTGAGTAGTTTTGATACTTTTTTTATTTGCGCAGTTGGTTTGACTTATATCGCTTCCGACGCTGCTGCCCATCGAAACCCTTTTTGAGCAAGAGCACACCCTGACCATAAGCCACTAGATAATGGTCAGGGATGTTATCTTCAATTTCATGTGCTCTGGACCGTTCACAAATAAATAAATATCACATTTATATCAACTTTAAAGATTTGGCAACCCTGTGCTAGTATTTTGAATTGGACTTAAGACCCCGCAACCCAAAGGCACTTGAGGTACCTCTAAGCAACAGCTTAGATCATTTAAATCAACACCACAGATTTGATTATTATAAATAACCAAAAAAAGATTGTGAAAAACAAATAAATATCACATTTATACCAAATATATAGATTTGGCAACCCTAGCTGAGTCCGATCTACTACAAAGATATCTAGTGATCTAAGTAAGCTTAATGAAGCAAGGAATCGGGTGGACGCAACAACAGACTACGCCGAGCAAAGTAAATCGCGCGAAAATACGATCTTACAAAATATTGTGACAATTTCCAAGAGTATTTTGAATTGGACTTAAGGCCCTGCAATTCAAAGGCACTTGAAGTATAGCTTAGATCATTTAAATCAATACCACAGATATGGTTATTTGAGGTACCTCTGAGCTACAGCTTAGATCATTTAAATCAACACCACAGATTTGGTTATTATAAATAACCAAAAAAAGATTGTTGACAAACAAATCAATATCACATTTATACCAAATATAAGGATTTGGCGACCGTAGCCCTAGCTGAGTCCTATCTACTACAGAGATATCCAGTGAGCTTGATGAAGCAAGGAATCGGGTGGACGCAACAATAGACTACGCCGAGCAAAGTAAATCGCTCGCGGAGATACGATCTTACAAAATATTATGACATTTTCTCTCTTAATGATGACAGATGTGAAGAGTTTTTTAGCGGGATGAGAAAATATAAGATTACTAGCTGTTACCCGCGGCTTCGCCCGCTTGAGATATAGCCTATGTCCTTCTCAGTACCCTAACCTATGTGTATGCAAAATTTCATGATGATCGGTTCAGAAACAAACAAATAAACAAACAAACTCACTTTCGCATTTATAATATTAGTTAGGATAATTGGGATAGGTGACAGAAGATATATTTACTTACATAGGAAAAACAAATTTTACACATAATAACAAATAAAACGAAAAAAATATAAATAATAATAATAATGAAATATAAACCGAGGAATAAAAAAAAAAAGTAAACAAAAACGGAAAAGAAAACTAATAAAAAAAAATATTTTTAACTTTGTATATTTGAAATTTGCAAAAGATATTATATATTATTGTTTACAGTAAAACCAAATTCCATCTAGTGGGGCATATATATGTTTGCCATAGTTCTGAGTGAAATTAAAGAACCCCAGATTAACATCTTGGAGAAAACATGATACCATCTTTACTTTGAGAAAATAGAGCGCAAGTTCTCGCTACACAAACAGCTCTGATGCATGAAACTTGATATCGAAGTAAACACTGCCAAAAACCTAAGCTTGGGAGAATATGTCTGTACTTTTAGGGCACGCTAAAGCCTAATTCACACACGGGTAAAATTTTCAGGTCGAGCGGCGAGTATTTGTCATAGTATTATTCACGGATGGTCCCGGGTTCGATCCCCGGTCAGGTCAAGATGGAAAATGATCTTTTTCAGATTGACCTGGGTCTTGGATGTTTATCTATATAAGTATCGATTATAAAATATAGTATCGTTGAGTTAGTATCCCATAACACAAGTCTCGAACTTACTTTGGGGTAACTCAGTTTGTGTGATTTGTCCGTATAATATATTTAGATATTTATTTATTTAAGTGACTCACTGTTTCTTAACACCAACATTTTAGTCGAGTAGTTCGCAAGTTTATTTAAGGAAAATTCTTTCCTAATCTATTTGACTAACATAGAGTAGATAGATTCCATTTCCAATAGGAGTCTACATGATTTGTCTCATAAATGAAATATTTAAAATAATCATCATCAGGTCTTCTTTAGTCTCCACCACAAGATCATGACCCTCTCTGTACTACCTGAGCCATATATTAGCCAAAGCAGTCAGAGGATTTGGTTTACACTCTCCACGCTGGGCAAACGGGTTAGAGAGGTTGTAACGATGCGCATGGATAACCTTCATGCTGCATCTTGCTTTTCACCTCATTTCCCAATCATCATCATCCTGTCCACTTTTATTTCGAAATTCATTTTAAATTCCAAATTAAATTCCAAATTCCATTTTCAAATCTTCTTCACAGTCCTTCCTCATCACTCAACTATTCCATTCAATTCCTTGGTCGTGATCTCTCGACCCTAGCTTACAGGCACTCGCCTATAATAAATATTATTTTACTAATTGTATTCACTACTACTAACTGTGTAACGCCTGTGTGAAACTTATTAAAATCCGTTATCTGAGTTGTGTTGTGTTCTCTCTCTCCGCTGAGCATTAATACCTTCAATCATATTCATGTTGGGCCTACTCTAACTAGCTGGGTGAGTAGGACCCGACATTGGCGCCCGTACGTGTTAAATTACCTGCTTCCTACACCTGGAATACCTACCTAACTATACGTGAGTACTGTAGAGTGATTACGTCAAGAGACACTGGATACAGACAGACTCACTCCTCAACTCTAACTTAAGCCTGCGTCGCGACGGTGGATAGTGACCAGCGTCGGTACGCTATCGTCAGCGTCGGTACGCTATCGTCGGCGTCGATGCTCTATCGCTAGCGTCGGTGCATATCTTCAGCGTCGGTGGACTATCTGCTGCATCGGTGGTTAGCTGTGGACAGAGGCAGCTGCTTACTTCTGCATCGGTTACTACCTACTTCTCCGTCAGTCGCTGCTCACTTCTCCGTCGGTCGACATACAAAGAAAACAACAACATCAAGAAATTTATTTAATCGTGAAAGTGATTTAATGAATTGTGATATTTTTTAATATCCCTGTATTTTCTATATAATAATTGTTGCTCCATTACTTCATTATCATCATTACCATCAAGGTAAGCTCTCCAGATATCCCTGTAACAATTATTTATATTATTATTATTTTAACACTTTCACGTTACCTCCATTACACTTCAAATAGGTACTCAAACAGTACACCAATCCTATAATCTACACACAGTTTCATACAGCTACACAATCATGCTGCCCTTGTGCAGTAGCACAGGACTCTAAGACTCTGGGTTTAAACCTGAACAGGTTATCCTTTGTTTTGGAATCCTATACAATACCGCTTGCTTTAGGAGAATATCCTAAGGTATAGGCCACGTCTTTACCACCGATATCCCTTAGGCTTCTGCAGCCGACTTTGGGATATCACTTACATACATTCAAACTAACCTACCTATATTAAATATATTTACGTACCTTTGTGGATATCTGGAACAGCTTTATTCTCCCTTTCTTTTTCCTTTGCCTCCCTATTATTATTATTTTTTTATATATTTAATTTCATATCTTCGTAGATAGTACATTCCTATTTCTTTTCCTAAACTGACAATCGACACAAGTCATTTTTCTTCTTTTTCAATACTTTTGTTTATGACATAAATATTAGGCTGGTTACTCATAGGGATTTTTTTAAAGCTTCGTTTACACGAAACTTTTATTAGGATTTTTAATTACTTTTCTTTACATTCTCAATCTCTCTAAATTCTAAAACATATCTTTCACAAGATAACCAATTTTATCTTACCTTTGGCAATATTTTTGGCACTTTTAACTACTTTTCACTTTACTTTTTTTTAACATATTTTTAATTACTATATTTTCCAATCCGAAGAACTAAACTCAAATTAATTTTATTAATGTCCGACCAAGGGTGGTGAAAAGTTTTGAGAAAGTTTTATAACTTTGATACTTCCTTTTATTTTTAAATTACTTTTATTTGATAAATACCTACCTTTTTTATTACCTACCTATATTCACTTCATTCTTTTTAGGTTCCATTATCATTGACGGATGTCAAACCTTTAATTTTATTCTCTCTTGTAAATATTACTTATTTACTTTCTTTCCTTCTTCTCTTCTATTCTTTTACCCCTTATTTCCTGAGCGGTAGTCAACTCGTTAAATAAGCCTCTAATGACAATTACCTAATACTCTATGTGCGGTTGATAACACATTAAATAAGCCTTTATCGTACCTTTCTTATAAGCACTTAATGCTTATTACCTTACATACATAACTATATCGCGTAAACGTGATTGTTTAGTTAAAAAACTTGTAAATAATATCATCGTGCGGTCGGCAACACGGTAAATAAGCCTAGCTGCCAATCAATTATTTAGCGGGTTGTGACTAACAAAATAAGCCTTCACTAAGTAAATAAGTGGTTTCATGAGAAATATAGAATTAAATATTATATTTCTCTACTTGAATGATGTTGAATGGTATATTATCTGAGGATGAATGTAAGGTGAATAAATGACTGATGAATAAAAGAGGAAACGCACTTATTGTAAATACTCACTGTACATTCCACACTCACCACTTAAATTATCTCACACATTTATCATTATTTTTATTTACACACTTATTTTATTTATTTTATCTTCTATTTCTTAAAAAAAAAAACTTTTTTTTTTTTTTACCCCGGCCACCCCCGGTATTGTAACGATGCGCATGGATAACCTTCATGCTGCATCTTGCTTTTCACCTCATTTCCCAATCATCATCATCCTGTCCACTTTTATTTCGAAATTCATTTTAAATTCCAAATTAAATTCCAAATTCCATTTTCAAATCTTCTTCACAGTCCTTCCTCATCACTCAACTATTCCATTCAATTCCTTGGTCGTGATCTCTCGACCCTAGCTTACAGGCACTCGCCTATAATAAATATTATTTTACTAATTGTATTCACTACTACTAACTGTGTAACGCCTGTGTGAAACTTATTAAAATCCGTTATCTGAGTTGTGTTGTGTTCTCTCTCTCCGCTGAGCATTAATACCTTCAATCATATTCATGTTGGGCCTACTCTAACTAGCTGGGTGAGTAGGACCCGACAAGGTCTTTTCGATATTCATAAGCTTTGTTTAGCTTGTGTTTCCTTAGTTGCCTTCTACGACATCCACGAGAAGACTTGGAGTGATCCTATTATACTCTGCCGGGAACCACACGGCGAATATTTTAAAAAGTTTGTGTTTTAGCGAAACATTCATGATATATTATCACGTCTTTATCTCTTGCGGGGTAGACATGGCCGAAGGTTATAAGACCCAAAGGCCACGTTTAGCGTGTACATGGGCGAGTTGGTGGAAAATGCTAGTTGCATCGCCTATGAAAATTATTCCTTATGTTTCGCACATTCCCTTATCCGGCTTTTACGGTCTACGCGGGATAAGAAGCAGCTGTTACATACATTAGCTAGCTGGTATTTTACCAAATCGAATAAAAATGTACCGCCTTTAAATTTTATCCAGCAGCCGCAGTTCCTCATTTCCCAAAACAATATTTAGTTGGTCGCTCGGTCCCCCAGCAATATTTCAGAGCGAGGCACAGCTGTCCGGAAATCGGCACAGGGGCCTATTCTAAAAACAGATCAGTCACCACAAAAGTATACTATGTAAGTAGTAACTTAAATAGTATTTTTAGTGGTGACTCATCTACTCAGTTATTGGCAATGTTAAAATAAAACAATCTTCTTCTTTGCTTCTTCTCGTCGAAGTCGGCCCTTTAAAATAACTTACTCAAGTTTTCAAATTTCAGGATAACCTATTTAAAATTGAGTTGCAAGATCTGACCCAAAGAAACAAGATTTATGGCTTGTTTCAGAAATGAAATATTTTAAAAGTTTGTCAGTTTAGTAAATCGTATGAAAATGTACCATTTTCATTTTTCTCCAACCCGATTGTTTTGCTGGAGGAACTGCGGCTGTTCCTCGTTTCCCAAAACAATATTTAGTTGGTCGCTCGGTCCCCAAGCAATATTTCAGCGCGAGGCACAACTGTCCCGAGACCGACTTAGGGGTCTATTCTAAAAATAAATGGCACAAAAGCCGCACAATCTTCTCAGTTAATGCCAATTTGAAAATAAAAAATGATTGTGTCAGCTCCGACGCATAACGGCAGTTTACCCCTTACGCGGTTCAGATCGCGTTAATGTCGATCCCTCGGGAACACTAACTTTTCCGGGATAAAACGTTGTCATGTGTTAATCTGGATAAAAAATCTATCTGTGTGCAAAATTTCGACTTAATCCCTTGAGCCGTTCGTTTAAATGTGATTGGGTAACAAACATCCAAACGTTTAAACTTTAGTATTTATAATATTAATACTAGTAGGATAGGTAAGGATTTACTTTAATAATTAAATCACGTCCCCGAAAATAAGGTGGCATTCGTTTACAAGGTGCCATACCCACTGATCTGTTTATTCCATTCCTGCATTCTTGGTCGTTTTCAGCTATTGTGTGTGAATGTTATCTATACTAATATTATATAAATATATAAAGAAGAAAGATTTTATTGTTTGTTTGTTTGCATTGAATAGGCTCCGAAACTACTGGAACGATTTTCAATGTTCTGTCACTTACAAAAAGCTTATTTATCTGCGGGCGGCTATAATTTACATGGACGAAGGTGCAGAAAATTGCTATTAACAAAATGAAATAACCAATTAATGCTAAACTCTAAAAATATATTGATGTCAGCTCATGTTGGGTGTTTTCTAATGTATTTGCGGTCGTTACACATTTAAATAAAATTACTCTTACTGTATTCCTTAAAAGTAATTTTAAATATCTTGGTGGATTATAAATGTTGTATGTTCTATGCTTTATTTTATGACATAGCTGGAATCTCTGGAAAGTTTCAATTCCAACGTTAATAACGGAATCTAGACGGCAGAAATTTACCATTCGAATTTTGAATTACACGAATATAAGTGACTCGCCGATTTCAGTAATAGAGGCATTCCAGCAAATTTGTTCGACGTCGGATCCGATGTAAAGTTATCGAGATTTAGTCGCCATAAATTTAGTTTACTTTAGTCTAACTTCGACATTATTGGCTATCCGTTTTACAAGGTTACTGGTGTATTAATGTTACAAAGTTTATGAGTTGGTGCGGCTTATGATTTCAAACAAATATTTATTTTTAATGGATAATAAGAAATGAAAAGAAGGATAATGAGAAATTTTTCATAGATTTCAGATTCAGGGACTTTATTTTAATTCTTATTTAATTAATGTTTATTGGGTCACACCTGTAAGTTGTGTTTTGATAATATGCTAACATGTAGCAATTCTTGATGCTCCATTGTTACCACGGGTTTTTACTATCAGCTCGAAAGGACAAGCAGTTGGTACATTCTACTATTCGTCTTTGCTCTTCATCATCATCATCATCATCAGGTCTTTCTAGAGCCATATACTAGCCTGAGTAGTCAGAGGATTTGGCCTACACTCTCCACGCTGGCCAGACTTTGCTCTTAGTCTAGTATAAAAGAGAAATATGGATTCCCTTGATCAGTTTTTACTGAATGCGCGAGAAGAAAATAGCTATTAGCATTAAAGGAAATATCATTTATGATATGTTTTTCTTTAATCTTAGTATACTATTTTCCAGAAAGAAATAGAAAATTGGTTCCCTTAACCGGGTTTTACTAACTGCGCGAGAGGAAACACAGATGGTTTATTTTATGTGTTTTCTTTGCTCTTATTCCGGTATAAAAGGGAAAATTGAGGCCGTATAAAACAGATATTGAAAAAAAAAATACATCGTCTATCGTCTGGAAACGCTGAGACTGCGAACAGACGTGCCTTGGGTTAAAAGCCAGTCGGAAGGTGCCGAAATATCGATTGAATTCGGTACCATCGATGACAGAAATTTTATTGCAAGCTTTAATTTAGTTTCACCAGTCATTTACAAGAAAGGCTAAAGATTTAAAAGTGGATGGAACGTGAAAGATAGATAGATCCCGATGGCGTGCAATTGGGAGGCCTATGTCAATGTGGACAAGTATAGGCTGATGATGATGATGATGGAACGCGGAACAGAGGGAGACCTAAGAAACGATGGATCGAATGTGTCAAGGGTATGAAAAGGAAGGGAGTGACAAAGGATATGGTGGATGGCAGATCAAGGTGGAGAGAGCTGACATACTGTGCCGAACCCACATAAAAAAGTGGGATATCGTAAAGGAAGAAGAAGAATTTAGTTTCATTAGGACCGTATTCTACTTTGAAAAACAGGTAGGGCTCCGTACCCGAAGAGTTAACATAGGATGGATGAAAACTTCAACTGAATGGATGAAAATTGAACCCCGCCATTCCCTTAAAAGGGTGACATAGACCGTCAATGCTGGGCGCTCAATCTTTTTTGACTTTCTTATATTAATTGCCCGAGTGGCTGAACAGTTTTGGGTGTAAATGTTGAAATGTTTTTTGAACTCCCAGCATTGAACCCATAGGAAAGGAGGTTCATATTGACGGATAGACCCTTTAAGGGTATGTCGAGGGTCAATTGACGCGCTGTATTTGGTTACAATACAACCCGTTATATATTTTTTCCGTTCACATACATGCCCAACTTTTCTCTAAAAGGCGTACCTTATTCTTATGGCTAAGCTCTGTCTACTCCTTAAGGGATAGAAACGTGTGTAATGCATTGCAAAATAAAAGGACTCGTTTATAGGTTTTGAACAAGTTTTTTATAGAACACTTTTGTTTATGATTGTACTAAACGTCTGTATCGACATCTTTTATTTGTTTCTAGTTTAACAGACTTTTGTTACAGCCTGAGGGATACTTTGTAGAAATAAGTAGACGACGATTGACGAGCTCCGTAGCGTGGCCTGTGACACGGATGGTCCCGGGTTCGATCCCCGGTCAGGTCAAGATAAAAAATGATCTTTTTCAGAATGACCTGGGTCTTGGATGTTTATCTATACTATATGTATACTATATTTATGTATTTGTTATAAAATATAGTATCGTTGAGTTAGTATCCCATAACAAAAGTCTTACTTAAGAACTTACTTTGGGGCTAGCTCAATCTGGGTGATCTGTCCGTAAATATTTATAGTTATTATTATTTATAAGTAGTATTGTTTAAAACAAAATACCCGACTGCCGGTTTTGAAGTTTTACGACCGTCATTTTGTTTTTTTTGGCCGACGTTAAGTTAAATATCCTATGACACTCCCGGGAAGAATACGAATCTAAGGTCACTAACTCACACACATATATATGTAAATATAAACATACATACGCAAAAAATTAAAGGAACTACTCATCGCCACCAAAAGTGACCATTTATGGCGGTAAAGAGTATGGTCTCTTTACTTGATTAAAATAATGATATTAATTCAGCAATCATGAAGAATTGTGAGAGGGTGGTGTCTGAGATAGGTTTCAGACGAAACCTGTGTTACAGATCACCACGTATCAAACAAAATATTCATGGATTGATGGGACAAGAGAAACAAGTTGTTAACAATGTGCCCAAGGGAAATAAAAAGTAATACAATTTTTTTTAAATTTATAGTTTATCTTTATTTTGCAATTTTACTTAAGTTTAGTTTTCAGTTAGGTAGCTTTAATAGTAAGAGACAAACGCATGATGAGTGGCGCATAATGGCACAACTTTTTGATTAATAAAGATAAAAATAAATGTTTCAGATTTTAATGTTATTTGGAAAGAAATATAATTATTCTCTGTCGAAAGTAATCCTATCTTAAATGTTTGCATAAGTTTGTATTAGTATTATCATTTGTCTCCATCAATCATTCACATATTCGTTGACTTAAAACATATGTCTTAGTAAGTCTAGCAATAATATCATAAATATAATATTATTATTACTTACCTATATGAAAAACAAATTATATTGTGACTGATCAATTTTACTAAATACCAATGTATGTTATGGATATGAATAAACTTAATTTTAAGTCCAAGTTTGTACATTTACGTATAGAGTTGAAGTCGATTTTACTTTTTTGTTAAAAATAATTATATTATTAAAAATTGCTCTTATTCTAAAGACTGAAGTGGGTAATAAAGGCTTAAGTTTTTAACGTCGAAAACTTAAGTCGTTAATTACACACTGTAGAGGGCGTATAGGTAGAAAAAATAGTCAAAACTAAGAAAATCCGTGAAGTCTTGTTTCAGGAAGTTGGTCATCATCATCATCATTTCGTGAAGGTGACACGGTTCCTCGACCATGCACACCGTGGTGTCATAGTTTTTCGGAACCGCTTCTCGGCCTCTGACGTGGTTCCTTTAACGACTACCAGATGGCAGCCAGGACCAATGCCTTAACGTGCCTTCCGAAGCACGGATTCATCTTTTATCAGACAGTCAGGTGATTCATGCCTGCAATGTCCTAACCAAACTGGAAACAACTTAACAAAGTATGCTTCTAGTAAGAATCAAACCCACGGCCCGTGTCAACAAGGCAAACGCCTTAACCACTGGACCACGCAGGCTGTTAAAAAGGCACGGAAGTTGGTAAAAAGGCATTGCTAAAACAAATCTAATAGACCCCAAAACACCAATCTAGGCGGCGTTTCGGGACATATCTGCGGTAAAGGTGTACATTCGTCATACGCCCCGTGGCATGGAGCCCGATGGTCCAGTGGGTGTGAGCTCTATGAGCGCTTACGTATGTTAAGCAACCCCTGGCGCAGTCCCTACTTGGATGGGTGACCGCAAGTGGCATGAAATATCTCGAGCTCCTCCGTGCTTTGGACGGCACGTTAACCCGTTGGTCCCGTCTGTCATCGTTGATGGCAGTCGTTAAGCTATGTCAGATGCCTTTAGGCAGCTTGAAAAATCTGACACCAGTGTTGGCCACTTACACATTCGAAAAACAAAACAAAAACAATACGCCCCGTATCCCGCGGCGAACCACTTTTGCAGAAAATATATTGTGGGACATAAAAGGTAGTTTCTAGGCCCTGATTTTGTTTGAGAATGTATTACTGTGTTTTGCACTAGGTACATAAATTGCATTCTTAACCTGTTAAAGGGGACTTTAAAAACTCTTAATTAAAAAAATATGCTTTAGGCCTTATTAATTACCCACTATAGTGAGCATGTACATAGCATAATAGTATCTTGATTTATATGTCAACAAATCTAATAGACGCAAACACCAATCTAGGCGGTGTTTCAGACGATATATGCGGAATCATGTCAATAGATGGTGTGGCTAGCAACCCATTACTATTTTGATTCCGTTCTCCACCTACAAGCCCACCAAATTGCTGAACTTGGCTTAAGGTTTTATAGACCTGGGCTCTGCCAACCCTGCAAAGGAAAAAGACGTGATAGTATGTATGTTTATATCTGCGGTAAGGGTTCACATTCGTCATACGCCCCGTATCCCGCGGCGAACCACTTTTGCAGGAAATATATTGTGGGACATAAAAGGCAGTTTCTAGGCTCTGATTTTGTTTCAGAATGTATTCTCACTACATAATTTTAGATACGTAGTTTGTTTTTCATGTGTAAGTGGCCAATACTTGTTAGATTTTTCAGGCTGCCTAAAGGGATCTGACATAGCTTAACGACTGCAACCAATGATGGGATTCCAAAGCAGCGGAGGCGGGAGATATTTTTGTCACTTTTATTGCTACTAACCTATCCAAGTAGGGACAGCACCCGGGGTTGCTTTACATGCGTAGGAGCTTACAATGTTTACGACCAATGGAGCATTGAGCTCCTCTTATCTTATCTTCAATGGGGTCGGTTACAAATCAGAAGAACGTGTAACCTTTCTGAAAAAGGACTGCATTGGCTTCAGAATACCGTGTGGTTCCCGGCAGAGTATGCCGTGTGGTTCCCGGCAGAGTAGAATAGGACCACTCCAAGTCATTCCGTGGATGTCGTAAAAGGCGACAAAGGAAACACAAGATAAACAAAGCTTATAAACATCAAAGAGACCTCTCCAACCCGTCTGGCGTGGAGAGTGTAGGCCATATCCTCTGACTACTCAGGCTAGTATATGGCTCTGGTAGTACAGAGAGGGTCGTGCTCCTGCAGTGGAGACTAGAAATCCCTGATGACGATGATGGCTTCAGAATATTACCTGGTGCGTTGTGCCTTTAGTCCTTCGGTTCAGGATAAGCCGATCCAAAGAGGTCCAAACGATTAGTAACTTACTGATTCCTAACATATCCTACATAATCGGCTTGAGGTCCTTTTACTACATAATGATGATCACCGTCTTGTTGGACATGGCATCATCTGCAGTAAATCTTGAGAGCCCGGGGTCCGCGACCTATCTTAGGTGATTTGACGAGGTTATTGATTGATATTTTTTATATTTTTTAAGTATTTTAAAAGCAAGTTTTTTTCTAAATTATTATTCCTAAATGCAATTTTCTTAAACTGTTTTTCCTTTCATACACCCTTATCTGACGAACGCAGTGGGGCCCATAAAACAAACCCTTTCAATACAATACATCCCGAAATAATAACCTAAAAACAACAGAGCTATCTCCGCAGGGTCGGAAGGGGGCGAGGGAGGCGGGGAGGGGGACACAAAGCTTCCGACGCCTTTGATCCGTGCCGCTGATAAACACAGCGACAGGTGTCCCCGACTGTCGCACTTCATTAACCATACTGCACCGGATACAACCAGATAAAACCGGTTCAAAGTGGTTTTTTAATTGGTACATACATTAACATATAAATTAATCAAAAGGTGTCACGGAACACCAGCAGCGTGATATCAGTTAACTGCCTTATGCAGTGTGGCCCCTTTGTGCCTCATTCTTTACGATATACAGGGTTATTTTTATAGCCTCTTAAGAAGATCGACTACCTGTAATTTTCATACAAAAAGCGATAACTCTTCCACCCCCCTAAACCTTTACGAAATGAGGAAATTTTGGTGACATTCTATTTCATCATCAGGTCTATCTAGTCTCCACTGCAGGAGCGACCCTCTCTGTACTACCAGAGCCATATACTAGCCTGAGTAGTCAGAGGATTTGGCCTACACTCTCCACGCTGGCCAGACGGGTTGGAGAGGTATATTTGATGTTAATAAGCTTTGTTTAGCTGGTGTTTCCTTAGTCGCCTTTTACAACATCCACGGGATGACTTGGAGTGGTCCTATTTTACTCTGCCGGGAACTACATGGCTTTCTATTTAGCACACCTTAATCTAGGGCTAACCGTTTTTCTTTTTAATTGATTCGGTTTAGATTAATTTAAATAAATTAAAATGCCCCGGGTATTTTTTAAGTAAAAAATATGGATATTTACTTAGATGCTCATAACTTTTGTTGTAAGCAATATATCTTAAATATCAAAACGTACAGCTCTACTTCTCCAATTTATCAATATTGTGTAAAGAAATATTGAAATATGGACTATGTTTAAGGGGCGGAAAGCGTTATCGCTTTTTGTATGAAAATTTATAGGTAGTCTATCTTCTTAAAATCAGAATCAGAATCCCTAACGTAATTTAGAATTTAAAAAAAGGTGATAATCGGAAAAACAAATTTAGACCTCCCATTGAAACTCGACCAGCTGATCGGTGACTTTGTATGGGAGGTCCAGTTTTTTCTCCGATTTTTGCCTTTTTTCTTGTGGCTTTATATTATGTTAGGTTAGGTTTAGGTTAGGGATTCTGATTCCGATATTAAAAGGTTATTGAAGTTTTGAAATAACCCTGTAGATTAAAATGTACAACATACATACACACTATCACGTCTTTTTCCCTTGCGGGGTAGACAGAGCCCAGGTCTGTAAAACCTTGAGACCACGTTAAGCATGTTGTGAGCTTGTAGGTGAGATCGGAATCAAAATAGTGATGGGTTGCTAGCCGCGTCGCCTATGGACATGATTCCTGATGCCCATTCCCTCGATCGGCTTTTACGATCTGCGCGGGAAGAGAAGCAGCTGGTACATTCTACCTTTTTTCTTTTCTCCCAGACCAGCATGGTAATGTACAAATCTAAATTAAATAAATATATTTTTCTTTTATGTGTGGCCCTTCTTCTTTGTTTCTTTCTTTCTAAACCACGTCTTTATCCTTTAAGCAACTTCAAATTTGGCCTTACGGCTGTAATGCCTAAAGACCACGAGTTGCCGGGGCCGAGAGTTTTCTTTTTAGTGTTTGTAAGTGGCCAACATTGAAGTCAGATTTTTCAAGCTGCCTTAGGGCATCTGACATAGCTTTAGTAAAAGATTAATAACCCTATTGACATGATTTCTAAGATTTTCGCCCATGCCAAAAGAGACTCGTACATCCTTTATGTACAAGTGTGTTTGCCCGCGCCAGGATTCAAATCTGTTGCTCCTCTATTAGCAGACCGGAGTATTAACTACTGCGCTACAGAGGCACAAATATTTACAGCGTTACTATTAGCGATAATTTGAATTTATTAGCACTTGTATTTTAATAGAGGGCGTGAGTTTTGGACCGATTCCAGGAATCTAGTGCCGCTTTCGAAAGTTCAATAATATTAGTTACAAACGAGCGCTAAAGTGCTATGACAAATATGTGGGGCAACCATTCATAGATAAACGTAAATATCATACATACATATTATCACGTCTTTATCCCTTGTGTGGTAGACAGAGCCTAAGGTCATAAAACCGGAAGGCCACGTTTAGCATGTTAGGCGCTCCCATAGTAACACTAGCGCCACCCAGCAATTAATTTAGTAGTTTTGTACTTGTTAGATTTTTAAAATTCGATACAATTTATGATTTAAGGAATTTAATTGCTGGGTGGCGCTAGTGTTACTATAAGAGCAAGCCGAACCAAAATAGTGATGGGTTGCTATGCTATTCGCATTGCCTATAACGTGATTTATAATCCCTTGACCGGCTTTTACGGACTGCGTGGGAAGAAAAGCAGCTGGTATATTCTATGGTTTTCCTTTTTTCTCAAACCAGCATGGAAGAAAACGTAAATAAATAAATATCATCGCGTCTTTATCTCTTACGGGGTAGACAGAGTCAAAACCGTAAGTCCTAAAGTCAACGTTCAGGTGGTAACCGGAATCAAACCAGTTTTGATATTCCCATACAACGGTGTTCGGCCGTTCGGGCAATTTTTATGAAATGTTATTTTTTTTATTTTTAACCTACGAGGCCTGTTTCTTAAATTCGATGTCATTGTCTTTTTGACCACTCAACTCCTAGACTATGATGCAAACACATAGCTATCGATTTTGTGACATTAGTTGACATGACGCCGTGCTAAAACGAAGCTGTAACCCACAAGTATTTCAAAAATTAGCGACTTTTTTAATCATTAAAATAACGGCATGACTGTGTCTAGAGAGAATATATTCTTTAGACTCCGTTATGCCTTTATTATGACTAAATAGTATTAGTTCTAATGTTTCAAAAATCTCCCAACTGACCCATTCGGTTAAGAAGCCTATATTGACCAAATAAACGTGATAAATTCTCAGTCATTAGTCCCAAGAGTACACCCTTAATTCACCGCTCCGCTCAACGGAATATTATTTACCAAAATCTCAAAGTAATTGCTCATGAGTAGGTATTACTCAGCTAAAAATAAAGAATATTCATTGCTATCTCTAATAATTAGATTATATAAAGTCTATATACAATACACTGTAGTACACGTAATATCGTAGAAAAAAAATTGTGTCCAAGTCCTAGACTGTGGTACAAACATAGCTACCAATTTGATGGCACAAGTTTGTATGACGCAATGCTAACACAAAGCAGTCACGCGCACACAAGCATTCATAAATTGGCAAGACTTTTAATGATTAAAAAAAAAACATTGTAGTAGTCTAAAGAGTATATTGTCAAAGCTAAAGTTCCAAAAATCGCCCAACTGACCCATTTCGTTAACAACCCTACTGTGGCCAAATAAACATGATAAATAATCGGTCATAGTCCCAAGAGTACACCCTGAATTAACCGCTCTGCTCAATGCAATATTACTAACCAAATATCTCAAAGTAATTGCTCATGAGCAGGTATTACTCAGCTAAAAATAAAGAACATTCATTGCTAAATATAACTGTTACGATGGGGCCATTTTCAACGGGGTATTTATACCCGAACAAGTAACGCCTGTTTGTATGTATTAGTAATCTATGCGTCTGCGCGTCTGTCGATATGGGAGCTGTTAGTAAACGGCTGTAATGTTAGACCTTGAAGTATATGCTTAATATATTATAATGTATACTTCCTCATACGTATACTTCATAATGTACATCGGACATAACTCGTCCGTTGAGTGATGTCTCTTCTCTAAACTTTTAGCATAATATTATAACAATGACGTAATAAGATGGTCTGAAAATCTGAAGTTTCTGTCGTTATTTATATGTAGTACTATTTAGCCAAAGTTCCCTAACCTATGTTAACTGCTGAAAATGTAGCTTCTTGTTTTGAAGTCGGTTTAGACATATTGATGTTACCAAAACTCACTTTTGAAATTTTGGTGACAATATATATTTCGAGTTTTAGAAATTCAATCACTTAGGGGTGAAATAGAGATGAAATTTTACGCGGACGAAGTAGGGGGAAATTGCCTGTAAAAACATAAATACATACAGAAGTGTATGAGTTTGCCCACCACAAACAAGCACACGTTAAAATATTTCCTCTTAGTAATATAAGTATAGAAGTATACATGAAAGTGGAACACGCGCCACTCGATGAACGTCCGCCGAGTAATTTATATCTTCTCCAAACTATTTCGACAAATTAGATCACCACTTTTGTAAATTTATAATTTATTGTTCTCAATGTGATTGTTATCTATTTTGTGTGCTAATAAATAAATACAGTAGGTAACCTTTTTTCCTTTTCCTCTTAGTAATATAAGTATAGGAGTATACATCAAAGTGGCCCACGTGTCACTCGATAAACGTCCGCCGAGTGATTTGTATCTTCTCCAAACTTTTCCGACAGACTAGATCAACACTTTCCTAAATTAACAATTGTTCTCAATGTGATTGTATCTGTTTTGTGTGCTAAATAAATACATACAGAAGTTAATTTTTTTCTCCGCCACAAACAGGCACATGTTAAAATACTTCCTCTTAGTAATATTAATATAGAAGTATACATGAAAGTGGAACACGTGCCACTTGATAAATGTCCGCCGAGTAATTTATATCTTCTCCAAACTATTTCGACAAATTAGATCACCACTTTCGTAAATTTATAATTATTGTTTTCAATGTGATTGTTATCTATTTTGTGTGCTAATAAATAAATATAGTAATTAACTTGTTTCTCCGCCACAAACACGAAAACGTTAAATAGCTCTTAGTATTATAAGTATAGATCAAAGTGGCCCACGTGCCACTCAATAAACGTCCGCCGAGTGATTTTATCTTCTCCAAACTATTTCGACAGATTAGATCAATAGTTTTGTAAATTTATAATTGTTGGGGCCTGAACTACAGTGAGGTGTTTGTTACTCGAAATGATAGAAAGTTTAATTGAAAAAAAGTCACTATATTCTGATAAGTTACACTAAATGTTAAAGTATAAAATGTTATGAAATGTTAGATGAAAATGTTGATGAGCGCATCGCACGGCGTCGAATTGTGCACTAAAGTTTTTGGGGTCAAGCGCCTCGGTACGTGGTGGGCTTGACGTCATTGTTAGGTGTAGTATTACACCGAACAATAATTATTGTTTTCAATTATATTTTTATCTGTTTTGTGAGCGAATAGATACCAACAGAAGTTAATATGTTCCCCACAAACCCGCACACGTCAAATATTTCCTCTTAGTAATATAAGTATAGGAGTATACATCAAAGTGGCCCACGTGCCACTCGATAAACGTCCGCCGAGTGATTTGTATCTTTTGCAAACTTTTCCGACAGATTTCGTTCAGTTGTAGGTGTTTATTTGTCTACGAACAGATTTGTACGGTTGCCAAATTCACGTCGCATTTATTTCCCAAAACTGATTGATTGTTATTAATGGGAGTGAAGAGTGGGAAAGTTTGTGTAGTTAGTCGGTTTAAAAATAACAGAAATGTAGAGGAGAATTATTACAAGCTGTAAGCTTTAATTAAGGATAAGCATTTGCCAGTGGCTTCGCTTGCGTTTTAGATGATCCATCAGGAACATTTTTTTCTATCCTTGAGTTACCTTCCTATGACTCAGTTCTCGACTTACTGTGGCGCTAGCTCAATCTGTGTATTTTGTTATTATATATTTGTTTATACATTAAAACAAAACTAAAACACAAAAATATCTTTCTTCTTTTGAATATAAGTATATTTTAGATAATAGATAAAAATTCTATAAAAAGGCAAGTGGTCCGCAGTCCGGACGAGCAAAGTCCAGTCGTGAGAGAACATTGGAATTCCTTCTGGAGTTATGAAAACTCGCTTGTGAATATAGAGGCCATTCGCAGTGAATGAAGTGCTCGGGGAATTTATTGTTCAAAGATGATGTATCTCCCATTCCTACTTGTCTTCTATTTGATATTATGATTCTATCTAAAGAAACAAGTTCACAACGTATGGTCAGATCACACTGAGACGCGACGCGACGCGCACTTTTTACACTGTGATAAGATTTTAAGCATTATGTGCATGATCAAAATGACCAGTATCGCATTAAAAATTTTCTGGCATCTTGTGGCAAATAGCTACGAAGTTTCTCTCGCAATAAGCTATTTTCCGTGGTCAAAATATAATAATAAAATTAGACCTTCAGTTAGACAATCAAAAAATATTGGACACGTATTTTTTCTTTTGTTAATTAAACAATAAATGACAAAGATAAAGCGTGTCAAAGTCCATGAGTGGGGGCTTGTGACATCACACGCCACTAAAAAGTGTACTGGTTACACACAATTTAAACGGGCTATATCTTTGTCATTTTTTGTTTGATTGACAAAAGAAAAAACCCGTGTCAAATGTTTTTTGATAATGTAACTAACGGACTAATTATATTTTTTTAGGAAAATAGCCCATTGTAGGTGTTTTAAGTGTACAAATAAGGCTCAAAATCCTATCAAAGGGAAAAAGTGCGCGTCGCGTCGCGTCTCAGTGTGAACTGACCCTTACTGTGGTACTCAGTAGCTCTTTCTATGTGATTTGTGATTGTATGTATTTTTATTTATTCATTCATTATGATAAGGATAATGGTGAAAACATCCGTCTTTCTCTGCCACTGACAGCAAGTGCCCCAGGGAAATGAGCCGCTCTATCCAATATTGCTGTCGTTGAATTTTTAATAACTTGAAGTTTAGCTTCGGGATGTACCATTAAATTTATGGACATACTTTTAAAAACAAAATAAATTACTTTTTTGTGTCAGAAAATGACAGTCATGAAATTTTGATATTCAACTTTTTTAGCCGTGTGGTTCCCAGCAGAGTAGAAAAGGACCGTTCTAAATCTTCCCGTGGATGTCGTAGAAGGCGACTTAGGAAACATAAGCTAAACAAAGCTTATAAACATCTATAGACCTGTCCAACACGTCTGGCCAGCGTATAGAGTGTAGACAAAATCCTCTGACTACTCTTACTAATATATGGTTGTGGTAGTACAGAGACGGTCATGCTCTTGCAGTGGAGACTAATAAAATCTGTTGATGACGATGATGATGATATTTAACTTTTTTAATCAGACATATTTAGCTAGCCCCACAGTAAGTTGTGAACTTGAGTCGAAGGATACTTACTACCTTTATAATAGGCTCAATTTGTGTGATTTGTCCCTACTTATATACTATATCACTACATATTATAAAACAAAGTCATCCACCGCGTCTGTCTGTCTGTCTGTCTGTCTGTTCGCAATAAACTCAAAAACTACTCCACGGATTTTCATACGGTTTTCACCAATAGATAGAGTGATTCACGAGGAAGGTTTTAAGGTATAAAACATGCCCGTGCGCAGCCGGGTAGGGCTGCTAGTTTATTTATAATCTTATAAGTAGGTATTGAAATCGAAATTATCGAACCAGTCTCTTTACTGCCTCAGTTGAAAAAAACAGAGCTTTTTGAAGTTCAGTAACCTAGCCCAGACCTCAGACGAGACGCTGCAACCACAAAACTAAGCTGGATCCAATTTTATTCAACTAAGATATTCTGACTTCTAAGATATCTCTCATTAAGAAGTAACAACTAATACTAAGAGGTACCGAAAATTGAAATTAGAAAAGTTGAAGTTCAGTAACCTAACTCAATGTTAATCAGTTGACACTGAAACCACAGACTTTAGATGGATCCAAACCAATCTGACTAATATTATCTCTATTCATTATATTATTGACTAGCTGATTCCCGCAACTTCATTCGCGTGGACTTTATGACTCCGGCGTATTAATATACCTTAATACGAACTAAACATACATAAGAAAATACTTGTAGCAGTAAAATTGTATGGCATTGCATTGACTGCTACTAAATACTGGAGGGATAAAATATAGGATTTTATCCTTCCAGTATTTTTTTGAGCCACCGACACGATAGAAAGAAGACTTTATAGCTATAGCTCCAAGTGAGCTTGCGCTCTTCACCAAACTTTGAGGTATGGGCAGAGCGCCTTCAACCTATCGCACATCTCCAAAGGGCCTTTGGGAGGGACGGACCTCGGCTTTAGGTGTTGCCTTGGCTTGGAGAGACAGCAAACTCTCATGTTTTGCCGTATGGGCTGAGAACTACGTTGCCAAAAGGGGTACCGCTGGGGGAGGGGGGGGGGGCAGTAATATGAGCTAATCGTACTCTACGCACTCTATCCCAGAGGAGAGTGTGACTCTGTAAAATTGTCGATATAAAATTTAACATGCTAGTGTATCAGATGTTCTAAATCTTCGATTTTTTTACCTCAACAAAGAATACTAGACAGGCTGAACATCTTTTGCTACAGCGTCATTTTTATATTTCCTATAGTTTACCTGGACCATTATGGTTCTGCGTCAGGTGTTCCAAATCTCCAAATTAAATACCTCAACAAAAATGCTCATCAGGTTGAATAACTTTTGTTAAGTCGTCATTTATATATTTCTTATAGTTTACCTGGACCATTATGGTTTTGCATGAGGTGTTCCAAATCTCAGATTTTTTATACCCCAACAAAAATGCTCATCAGACTTAATAACTTTTACTAAGGTTCCACTTTTATATTTTTTATAGTTCAGCTGGACCATTATGATGCTGCATCAGTTGTTCCATTTTTCAAAATAATTTCTACCTTATATGTTGCCCCAATTTAATAGCTATATAGCAAAAGAAGTTTCATTTGAATCCGTCCAATATTTCCAGAGATAAACGTGATCATATATACAGACAGACAAGAAATTCAAAAAAAGTTTTTTTGCTTTCTGTTCTTTTTTTTAATTGTCTCTCTATCCATTTCAGTCAAAATTACTAAATGTACTTAAAAATATTTTTACTGTTTTATTATAATGTATAGATGTAACATCGCAAAATCTAAACTACACATAGTACTCCCTTTATAGTCTAGTTTAAGCTAAAGAACCAGACCTTTCAAAGGTCAGTCACCAAGCCTAGACCACAGTCGAGACGCCAAAACCGAAACGCAGATGGATCCAAACTAATCTAACTAATAAAATCTTATCTCTCACTAAAATGTAACAACTACTTACTATGTGTATCGCAAAATCTAAACTACACATAGTTACTCCCTTTGTTGTCTAGTTTAAGTAAAAGAACCAGACCTTTTGAAGGTCAGTTACCTAGCCTTGACCACAGTCGAGACGCTGCAACCACTGAGTTTAGATGGATCCAATCTAATCCAATCCAATTTAAATAATATTATCTTATTTCTAACGTAACAGTAACAAATAACACTTAAAATTGTCGAACAATCTAAATTACTCGAATAAGTCCCTGTATTGCTAAAGTTAGAAAAACAAAAACTTTTTGGAGTTCAGTTACCTATATCACAGACGAGACACTGCAACCACAGAGTTAATTGGATCCAATATTGAATACAATATTAAGAAAGATTGTCTTTTGTTTACTTGTTTCATATTAATAATTTATCGTTTGAAAGTCTCTTTATAACGTCTTTTGTGAACATACTTAAATATTTCTATGAAAACTGACAACGAAGATCTTCTATTAAGAAAACATTCGTGAAAAAATACATCTTTATACTCATCATCATCATTTCGTGTAGATGACACGGTCAGTCGACCATGCACACCCTGGTGTCAGAGTTCTTCGGAACCGCCTCTCGGCCTCTGACGTGGTTCCTTTAACGACTACCAGGTGGCAGCCGGGACCAACGGCTTAACGTGCCTTCCGAAGCACGGAATCATCTTTCTTATCAGACAATCAGGTGATTCATACCTGCAATGTCTTAACCAAACTGGAAACAACTTAACAAAGTATGCTTCCCGTGGGAATCGAACCACGACCCCCGGTTCATCAAGGCAATTTATAATTAATAACGATGTAAACTTTTTATCTGCTATCTTGGAAAATGGTCATCATCATCATCATCATCTCAGCCACAGGAAGTCCACTGCTGGACATAGGCCTTCCCCAAGGATGGCCGTGTGGTTCCCGGCAGAGTAGAATAGGACCACTCCAAGTCATCCCGTGGATGTCGTAAAAGGCGACTAAGGAAACACAAGTTAAACAAAGCTTATTAACATCAAAGAGACCTCTCCAATCCGTCTGGCCAGCGTGGAGAGTGTAGGCCAAATCCTCTGACTACTCAGGCTAGTATATGGCTCCGGTAGTACAGAGAGGGTCGTGCTCCTGCAGTGGAGACTAGAAAGACCTGATGATGATGATGATGATGGGTATTTACAAAATAATATCAAAAAACAGTAGATAGACTCTTTTATCCTAAAAGCGTAGAAAAAACTAGTATCCAACCCATAGTCGGTCGCGCACACACACAGCTACCAATTTGACGGATTTTGAGGGCATACATTGACAGGACGCGAGTGATAACACAAAGCTGTCACGCACACAAGCATTGAACAATTGGCCTGTTTTTTATTAATCATTAAAATAAAGTCGTGACGGTGTCTAGAGAGTATTAGTCAAATCACATAACTGACTTTGAACTAAAAGTGGGAGATTGAAGGGCGATAGCCAATCTAGGGCATATTTGTTGTACAATGACTTAATATTCCTACAAAATTTTACGTAATTGTTTAACTATAAATATCATTTATCTTCAATTCTGCATGTATTAATATTAAAACGATATTAAAGGTATTTTAAAGTTCAGTCACTTACAGTGACGCGACGCTCAACCTCAAAGATCCCAACATCCAATCTTATTCATGTACGCTTACACAAAGGTATCACTCTTGATTATTGAACAATATATATCATAACGACGGGCTGCATACATTGGTGTAGACCAATTTATGCATGATTACTATCTACGTATGTAATTAGTCTTCAGTATAAGATCGTGACACGTTCTTTGAATAACAGATATATGATAAGTAAGCAGATTCAACATGTCAGACAAACAGCTCGTCATAATCTCAAAATATCTTTAACATACGTATTCACCATGTATAAGCTTCCACGCTGGTCTGGGAGAAAAGAAAAAAAGTAAAATGTACCAGATCCTTCTCTACCTGCACAGATCGTAAGAGCCGATCGAAGGAATGAGCTCAGAATTCATGACAATAGGCGATGGGGCTAGCAAGCCATCCCTATTTTGATTCCGTTCTCCTACGAGCCCACCAACATGTTAAACGGTGGCCTTTAGGTTTTATAGATCTGAGCTCTGTAAGGGAAACAGACGTGATAGGTATGTTAAACGTATGAAAATACAAACACATTAATATATTTGCCAAACATATTATATTTATACAATTTTTAACACAATTCCAAGTTTTCCTACATGGCATATCCCAATCCCAACTAATACTATAAATGCGAAAGTGAGTTTGTTTGTTTGTTACGCTTTCTCGCCGTATCTACTGAACCAATCATCATGAAATTTTGCATACACATAGGTTAGGGTACCGAAAAGGACATAGGCTATATATATATATTACGCGAGCGAAGCCGCGGGTAACAGCTAGTATATCATATTTCCCCTACGGATGAAATGATATTGCCTTTCTTTTGTTTAGAGCCGGGGGACATAAGACACAACATTTTTAATAGGTATATTTAAAATCGTTTGTCTTATATATGATCCAATATTTTTGTATGAGGCTGGCAGTCTGTACGTAAGTACTAGTATGTGTTGTCTTTTGTTTTAATGCAATCTGCATATTCTCTTCTTTCCACTCCTTATTTCACTAAAGGAAATTTTAAGGAATTAATTCATTAAGTCTTCTGTTGACGCGGCCTCATAAGATATACGTTTACTCCATATATGTTTTCAAATTTATTATGATGCTTTTTTTTGTTTGCTTTTGCCAAGGCAGTATTAATTTAGATGGTGAAACATCCTAATAAAATCTAAATTCACGTGGGCAAAGTTGCGAGCAACAGCTAAACGTTAACAAACACTTAGTTTGTGTTAAACTGCTTTAGATAAGTATTAAATTGCTTTGATTGAGGCACATAAAAATCAGCTTAAGTATTTTAATGAAGTTTGGAAGTAATTACTCCAACTTTGAAAATTAAAGGCCAACATTAATTTCTGTCCGAGATTTAATTGTAAGGGATTACTAAGTTAAATTTACGAACACTTCTTCTCATAACTTGAGACAAAAATCTTCTTCTTCTTCTCTATTTCAGCCCTTCTCAACACACTGTTAGATGTCATCGTCTCAGTCGCAAAGAGTCAAGAGCTGGACATTGGGACCATGGATTTCCTTCATAAATAAATATATACGGACAAATCACACATATTGATTTTGACGAGCTCCGTGGCGCAGTGGTCAACACGCCTGCCTGCGACACGGAGGTCCCCGGTTCGATCCCCGGTCAGCAGGCCTATTTGCTAACTTTTGACAGCTAAGGTGTACATCATTTTCATGGTAACTTCAATATTCATTGCTGCTTCGGTATGAATGACTATTTTTATTTAAGATATGAAAACCGTAATGGATGCTAAAGTGACAATCAAATCATTGTACACCGAGTTAGCAAATCGGCCGGCAGGTCAAGATGGAAATTGATCTTTTTCAGATTGACCTGGGTCTTGGATGTTTATCTATATATGTATCTATTATAAAATATAGTATCGTTGAGTTACTATCCCATAACACAAGTCTTGAACTTACTTTGGGGCTAGCTCAATCTGTGTGATTTGTCCGTATATATTTATTATATTTATTTGAGCTAACCCAAAATTAAGTTCTTAAGTAAGACTTGTGTTATGAGATACTAACTCAACGATACTATATTTTATAACAAATACATACAGATAAACATCCAAGACCCAGTTCAATCTGAAAAACGATCATTTTTCATCTTGACCTGGGGATCGAACCCGGGACCTCCATGTCAAAGCCAAAGTGTTGACCGCTGCGCCACGAAACTCATCAAAATACATCTACAAAATACTTCATACTCTTGCACTACTCACCATGCTTGGCAAACGGGTTGGTGAGTGCAGTTTGTTTGGCTTATTTCGGTTCCGACGCTGCTGTCTATCGAAACCGTTTTATAAGCAAGGGAATGAGGAGCCCGATGGTCCAGTGGGTGTAAGCTCTATGAGCGCTTACGTATGTTAAGCAAACCCTGGTGCAGTCCCTACTTGAATGGGTGACCGCAAGTGGCATAAAAATATCTCGAGCTCCTCCGTGCTTCGGAAGGCACGTTAAGCCGTTGGTCCCGACTGTCATCGTTGATGGCAGTCGTTAAGCTATGTCAGATGCCCTTAGGCAGCTTGAAAAATCTGACACCAGTGTTGGCCACTTACACATACGAAACACAAACAGCAAGGGAAGGGTAGGAATTATTGAACTGGGAGAACGGGACGAAGGTATTTGGGATGCTACTTGCTTGGATGGATTGGAGATGAGAAAGTACCTAGTAAAAAGGAGGCCTGACGCGCGTACCTGATGCCATACCTGCAACCACCAGACGGGTAGTTGAGAATGACACCCCTGTTGGGTATAGGCCTCCTCATTGACACTATTCCTTAATTTCTTGGGTTCCTTACATCCTGCTTCTACCGCACTCTTTGGCTATATTGTCAGCCCATCTCGCTGGTGGACGACCAACATTTCTACGCCTTATCTTCTGCCTCTACCTTTTGACTCTGCCTTCCGTCGGATATTCGGCTAACGTGGCCTGCCCACTTCCATTTCCTTTTCGCAATCACACGAGCCATGTCACATAACTTGGGGCGAAAATATTTATATTAGTATGACTGTCAGTCTTTCACGTCATCATCTGACCGTTTATTTCTGACTAGCTGTTACCCGCGGCTTCAACCACGTGATATATAGCCTATGTCCTTTTCAGTACCCTGTGTGTAAGCAAAATTTCAAGATGATCAATTCAGTAGATATAAGGCTTGAAAGCGTAACAAACAAACTCTTTCGCGTTTATTATATACATAGGACTAGTTGTTACCCGCGGCTTCGCCCGCGTAATATATAGCCCATGTCCTTCTCGCTACCCTAACCTATTTGTATGCAAAATTTCATAATGATCGGTTCAGTAAATACAGCGTGAAAGCGTAACAAACAAACAAACTCACTTTCGCATTTATAATATTAGTTAGGATTAGTAAGAGAGTAAGGATGAGGATTAAGATTAGGGTTACATCCTCAGCTGTTGTGTATCGGAGGGAGCCCAACCAAATTTAACCATAGCTGTATGGCGGCCGTCAAGTATAGATTTATTTCTAACAAAGGAAATATCCTAGTTATCTCCGACCGCGATTTGTATAAATTTAATTGGACGGATTCTCGCGATATCTCGAAGAAAAGTGGATTTCTTTAAAACGGCTATAAATTGAATATACTGGTGGACTCTGGAGCGCGTCATAATGTCAAATTTGTTTGGCATAATAATTCGTTTTCATAATTTTTATGCATATGGTTTTCAGGCAAAGACATCACTCTGCAAATTTTAGTAATTATGTTCGTCATACCTTAACTAGTTGCTGTGCATAACTGTTTAGAGTTTATTAAGAATTTAGGCGTATTCCTACCGACACGAAGAGTTTCAAGTATTAAACAATTGTAGGTCAAATCACATATTTTAAGATGGGTTCTAATGAACTCAATAAACCTATAAAATCCTAATAATACAAATCATATAAATATACTTATATATTTAGTTACAATTTCTAATGTCTTAAATGTATACGTAGTCAACAAATTGAAATTGTACCTACGTCTACTTAATTAATGTCAAATTAGTCGTGTACCGTATTATCAATTTTACCTATTTAAATTATGCCAAACGTTTTTATGTATTACGATTGGTATTTTAGGAGTCGCCCCAGGTGGCTCTAATGCGCAGATAAAAGCTCCTGAAGATTGTAAGTGTATTACGACATGACCTCAGTCTGAAGTAGGTATTGTAGAATGCCTTGTTACTTTATCTAAAGTTAGTTTTTGATTTTATTTTTACTCTACAAGAACATTCATGTATAATCACGTTATTCCTTAACGGGGTAGACAGAGTCCATGTTTCTACCCCATATTGGAGACAATGACAACGTTTAGCGAGATTCTGTGCGAATAGGCCTATGAAAACGAATGTTTACAGTTTAAAGTATGAACGTAAAGCTTTCTTAGCGTTTTTGCCAAAATTGGCCATTTTGGACAAAATCGGTTACTCCTGACTTTAAATTGTGAACACCTACTGTTTAAAAAATAGTTTGAAGATTTATTTAAGGCTTCGAAGATTTTAAATGATGTGTCCGTTTTCTTATAAATTATTACTTTCAAATGAAGGCCTCACTGGACCTCGAAAAATTCATATACCTATTTTGAAGTTTTCATTAAAAAAAAAAACCAGTAAAATTGATAAAAGAAATATCTATTTATAATTCTTATCTTTCCTCTTTCATGCTGGTTTGGGAGAAAATAAAATAGTATACAAAAGCCGGTCAAGGGATTGGGCAAAAATCTAAGGAATCACATCAAAAGGCGATGCGGCTAGCAACTATCAATAGGTACTTTAATTCCGCTTTACACCTTTACGCCCATAACAATGCCCAATGGGGTCTTTAGTCGTTTCGCACCACAAGCGATTCGGACCGCGGTGCGAAAAAGCCCTTTTTGAATGGGCTTTTTCGCACCGTGGTGCGAATCGCCCAATAGCTCTTTTTGAATGGGCTATTTCACACCGCGGCGGGCGTTTGAATAGCCCAAATATTTATTTGAATGAGTCAATTCAATATTGATTCAATCTGTGATTATACCATGTTTGAATTATATACTTTTTTGAAATATAAGGCCTTTAGGTCTTATGTCCTTGGGCCCTATTTACCCCGCAAGGTATACAGACGTAATAGTATGTATGTATTTATTCATCATCACTATGTATGTATTTAACAGCTCCGTGGTCCAGTGGTTAAGGCGTTTGCCTTGTTGACCCGGGGGTCGTGGGTTCGATTCCCACGAGAAGCATACTTTGTTAGGTTGTTTCCAGTTTGGTTAGGACATTGCAGGCATGAATCACCTGATTGTCTGATAAGAAAGATGATTCCGTGCTTCGGAAGGCACGTAAAGCCGGTGGTCCCGGCTGCCATCTGGTAGTCGTTAAAGGAACCACGTCAGAGGCTGAGAGGCGGTTCCGAAGAACTCTGACACCAGGGTGTGCATGGTCAACTGACCGTGTCACCTACTCGAAATGATGATGTATTTATTATATTTATTGATATAAGGAAACTAAGGTTGGAAATGCAAACAGTTTCGAGCAATTTATTTGCATACTTTAGTTATTAATCTTAGTCAAAATTAATATAGTGGTGTGTCTTAGTTTGGACGTTTTATTATTAATTAGCTGATAGCTTTACTTCTAATTAATCAACGTCGCTTGTTTTAACACAGTCATGAGCAATGTTCATAATATATTTATAACATTCAGTCGCGTTAATTAAGGTTTCTTTGAAACACTTATTTTTCTGAAGGTAAGATGTTGATGACGTAATAGTTATTTTCTTTTATACATTTAATTAGGAGCCCAATGGTCTAGTGGGCGTGAGCAGTATAAGCGCTTCCGCATGTTAAGCAACCACAGGCGCAGTCACCACTTGGATGGGTGACCGCTAGTGGCATAAAAATGTCTCGCTCCTCCGTGCTTCGGAAGGCATGTTAAGCCGTTGGTCCCGGCTGTCATCATTGATGGCAGCCTTTAAGCAATATCAGATACCTTCAGGCAGCTAGAAAAATCTGACACCAGTGTTGGCCACTTACACACGCGAACATCGAAATAAAACAATTAGGTAAATAGGTATGTATAAAGTATGTAAAATTTTATTATGATTCTCGAATATTCATATTCTCGAATATTTTTTATAATCGAGCATCATCAATATGTACAACATAATTGTGGGGATTGCCTTTTTATAATAACTTGTGCCAAACTTCTATATTGTCCAATTGTGTATTCGAATAATACACAGCTGCATCTAATGTAAAACAAAATATAACTAACAACTGCAATTCCGAAATAAGTTGACGAGCTCCGTGGCGCAGCGGTCATGATGGAAAACGATCTTTTTCAGATTGACCTGGGTCTTGGATGTTTATCGATATATGTATTTGTTATAAAATAGAGTATCGTTGAGTTAGTATCCCATAACACAAGTCTTTCTTAAGAACTTACTTTGGGGCTAGCTCAATCTGTGTGATTTGTCCGTATACAATGTGACTGTTAAGAGGTATATAATGCGAAAAGGTATCATATCGACATGCTAGATAAAATAACATCTTGTAAGAAAAGCGTCACAATACCGAGTTAATTAACATTTCATAATTAGACAAAAATCTTAAGGTACCAACCCTGCATCAGATGTTGTCATTCATCATTACAAAAATCTACAATTTTTACTATCATTTGACAAATGACCTTGAATACCAGGTTACAATTACAAACACTAAACAACGACCATAACGAATAATGATTGCCTAAGATCCTTGTGTCTCTGAGAGACAGATTTTTAATTTAAGTGGTAGTTCAATCCCTTAAATTTAAATTTATATATATAAGTGGCGGGAGCACATGTCGGGTTCATTACATACCTACCGTAGATTACATAAAGCCTAGTTAGACTCTAATAGCCTAAAAGCGTAGAAAAAACTAGTGTCCAACTCATAGTCGGTCGCGCACACACACAGCTATCAATTTGTAGGATTTCGAGGGCATCAATTGACAGGACGCGTGTAATAATACAAAGCTGTCACGCACACAAGCATTGAAAAATTGGCCTGTTTTTTAATCATTGAAATTAAGGCATTACGGTGTCTAGAGCGTATATAGTCAAAGTTACATAAGTACGTATATGTAATTATGAAACCAGAACATATAGATAACTCTCTAATTTTTACGTAGCTGAAAAAAAAATTTGGTGCCGTGTCATTTTTTAACGGGTCCCTCACTTCAGAAAGACGAGGTATGTTGCGGTTAAATTGACCCTCAACATTCCTTTGTAGGGGTAACTCAGCCCATCAATATCAACAACTTCTCCTATGAGACCGATACTGTGAATTCAATATTTTTTTGACATTATCATACAAATGACGGGCCAACCGGATTTTTGTATGAATTTGTTTTTTACTTCATAACTTTGATTTTGCAGGAAGAGTTGTTCATTTTGACGGGCTGAGTCACCCTAAGGGTGGCCAAAGGTTTAATATAAACGCTGTACAAACATGTACTTACGAGGAGAAATCTTTCAAGGACTAACTTGACATTAATTATAAACTCTGCAAGGTTAGACTTAGAACACTTTTGTCTCAGAGGGTTTTAATTGAGTACTAATCAGTGTATTTAGTTGAAACGAGACTTCTTTGACTTGGTGTCAGTTGGTTAGGTTGTTTGGTAAAGTTTTTAACTTAATATTAAGGCCCGTCTCCTCGAGAGAAGGATTTGCGGCGACAAAATTCGTCAAATTGGTCGTACATACTCACGTATATGTAAATATTAAACCTGAACATATAGATAAATGAGACGAAATATACAGCATGTAAATCCTCGACATTCCTCTGTTGGGTCGACTCAGCCTATCCATATCGACAACTTTTCCTACGGGACTGATGTTGGAAACGCCATATTTTTTGACATTTTCATACGAATTGCCGTGCCAGCTGAATACATTTGTATGAAAAAGTTCTTTGTTTTACCTCCCATCATTGTTCCATTTAAAGAGTTGTTCATTTTTACGGGCTGAGTCACCCAAAGGGAGGGTCAGTATGTACTTACCAGGAGAAAACTTTCAAGGACCGACTTGACATTAATTATAAACTACGAGTATGCAAGGGAACTCTTAGAACACTTTTGTCTCAGAGGGTTGAAAGAGGAGGGTTCTAATCAGTTGAAATGAGACTTCTTTGACTAAGAGTCAGTTGGTTAGGTTGTTTGTTAAAGTTTAAACTTTATATTAGGACCGTCTCCACGAGCGACACATTTGCGGCGATCTGTACTCTTTAAACCCAAATTCGTTCATTAAAATCTGCATCATATTTTTTTTAGATTTTACCACTAAAATTAAGAGAGAAAAATCTAAAAAAAAAAATATGCTGCATATTTTAAGTTAAAAAGGCAACTGGGCACATTTTACTACTTTGGATGTGCCTATCTTTAAAACGAATGACTTTGAGAAAAATGGTTTTTGGGCTATCTACAAATACACCGCACGATTTTTTTTTAGTTTCAGTTCGATGTGTTTGGCGCCCCCCTTAATCTTTTAATCGTTAACTGTAGTCTCAATAGTTTCGAATAAAAATGGCTGTGACATACGGACAAACTGAGCGACAGACATGATTAATTTATAATAGTTCCATTTTTGCGATTCGTCTACGGAACCCTAAAAAGGGACGTTGGGATTTTTTAATAATGCTACTTTTCGTATTTTATAAAATCACTGAGGACAAGAATGGAACAGGTTGTTTGTTCTACGGCGTGCATATAGCTTACGGATTTGAATTTACAACCCTGAACTAAATTTATACTTGGATTACATGTGGATATGGACATACATAGATATGAATGCACTTAGACTAAAATTAAAAAGAGTTCTGTTGTTTAAATAAAACATCTTTACCCCAAGAAAAATATTGAAAGCCTTAATCAAGACCGCACGGAACTTTATCAAGAAATGGCTTGAGAAATCCAATTTACATTTTTCTCGAATAATTTCAACACTCTCTTAAATTAGCTGCTTTGTCAAGATGGCCGCTGCAAAAGCCAGTTAGTTCACTAAAATTAAATTAGGTTAGGATGATTTGGGGTTCATGGTAGTTGAAGTAGCTAATTTTCATATATTTGTTTAATAAATTTAGTACGATATGTCGTAAAGTTATGAAATATATATTTAAAACTCTTGCAACAAATGCTTATATTTGAGATTTCACATGGTACAGTTTTTTCTCAGTTTTTTTAAATTCCTTTTTGACATCCAAAAGTGCCATCAAACTCATTTAAGTATTTATTTTTATTTAAACAACATGTCAGTGTTTGAGTCACAAGTGTTTAAAATTTCGGCTAAATTGGTTCAGTAAATTTGTAATAAATCAGACGATTCCATCTTCATTATAGCCTATGAAACTCCAAGGAGGAATACTAATGTTACCTCATCTAAAGAAACCTCACACTTCGAAATCCTTAAAAAAAATAACAAACTTACACATTTACATACATACGAGTGAAATACATACCCCTCCTTCTGGAATGAACTAACCCAGAAGGAATAATGAAAACGAAACACTCAACGGATTTTGATGCAATTTAAATGAAACGCTACAATACATAAAGTAGAAACCTGACAAATATTTTTTTTAAAAATGCGTTCATAAATGTCGGAGTTATGAGTTAACAAACACAAAAAAATCTGTAACCTCATTTTTTTTAAATCGGTTAAAAGATTTTTCTCATTGTGAATTGAATATGTCAACATGTTTAAAATGCACAATAGTAGAGGAGAGATTAATATAATCATCACCAATTGAATAAAATAACGGGCAAGTGCGAATTGGGCTCACGCTTCGAAGAGTCCGTAAAACATACATACATACATATTATCACGTCTTAATCCCTTGCGGGGTAGACAGAGCCCAGGGTCATAAAGGCCACGTTTAGCATGTAAGTGGGTTCGCCTATAATATCATTCCTTAGATTGTCGCCCAATTTCTTCTCGGGAAGATAAGCAGCTGATATATTTTATGTTTTCCCTTATCTCCCAAACCAACATGAAAGCATATAATATAAAAGACAGTCTTTTCACGTACAAGAATATATATTTTCAAATGTCCAGACTACTTTACTGGTACCAGATTTTTATCTTGATTCGTGCTTTATCAGATGGGTTTAATGACCGAATTTCATGATTCTTGGTAAAGAATGATTAACGGATCGGCAGCAAATTAGCAAGATATATGGCCTGCACTTGATTACGTTAACTTAAATGTTTGATTAATTCACTGCTCCAAGGGACCGCAGATTTCAATATAAGATATTAGATTCTAGGTACTTAATATAGCTATCTGCGTAATTCTGGGAAAACAGACAGATTGGTAGACCGACAGTAGAGTGGATGGATTCCTAAAAATAATGATATGAATGTTTTTGACATCAACAGATCTTTTTACTGATAGTCGAAATTGCTGTAATTGTATCAATTATACAAATGAACGTATAATAAAACTGATGTCAATAAATTACGCAAATGTTCACAGAAACAACCAAAGTTTTTGTAAAGCAGAGAGACTTTGCAGATTACTATGGCTGCAAAGATTGTGATTTTCAGTCTATTTGCTTTAGCAGTTGGTGTTATTTATGTATGTTTATTAGTTTTTTTGTATGTATATATTCAATATCTTCATTATCATCTCACCCTCTGGAAAGCAGCCTCAAGGATTTCGAATACGACCTGTTGGAAGCGGCCTGCATCTAGCGCCTTCCTGCGACCTTGGTTAGGTAGTCCAATCATCTGGTGGTATCGACGATGTACTTGCAGGTACGTGGTCGCTATTCGAATAACCTTCTGCCCCATTATGTTTTTCGTGTGTTTCAAGCCGTCTAAAGTCATCTGACATAATATAACGACTACCACCTATGATGACAGCTGGGACCAACAGCTGAAGGAGCTTTCCGAAGCACAGAGTAGCTCGAGACATTTTTATTCTACTTATGGTCGCCCATCTACTTGCGTATTCACTTACTTTGCTTACGCACACTGAGCCATCGAGCTCTTTAGTGTAGTGTAACTAATATTGAAGTGTTAGAAGAGTGGTTAATATAAGACTTTGCTTCTTAGCAGAGTTTTAACACCGCAACGGCAGTGACACATCAGCTGTGTTAGAATTGGAAACTGCGAACTCAAAATGACCAGTCTATGCATGGAAATACTACGTTGCCATAGGCTGCTGGACTTCCAACTCTCTCTCTCTCTCTTATCTGACCATATTTGCTAGTAGCCTCATCAACAGTAGGGTGTCGAAACCCGGGATCCGTTATTACAACACCATGGGTTCTTTAATATGATTTGGTGAAAGTGTTTGAATTATTTTAGTTGGTACCTTGGAACGTCATTTGAACCTTCAAAAACGAGGCTATGTTCTCTTGAAAGGCCGGCAATATTCCTGTCACAACCTGGTGTTGCAGTTATATAACAGCTATTCTACTTTGCCGGGAACCACCGCATCTTTATATTTAAAAACAATAATAATAGATGTAGAGAAACAATACATTTCTTTTTCTTTTATAAACCACTAGTGTATGGCATTCTAGGGTCTCACTGTGATACCGGAGTCAGTGCGACTGTTGGAAAATAACAGCAAGTACCTAAAATGGGCCATCGTGAACATAAGGAGATACAGTCGAAAAGGAGACTACGTCATTAACGTTAGTGGATGCTTGTTGCATAGTTGGGGAAATAATGTTACAGTAAGTTCTTGATGGTCAAAGGTGTTATCCTCAACTGGCTTGTCCTATGGTTGCAGGTATGGCATCGGGTACGGGCGCCCAGCCTCCTGAGCTGTTAATTATTCTACCCCAATCCATCAGAGCAAGTGGCATCCCAAATAGCTTTATTCCGTTCCCCCAATCCAACAAACTCCTACCCTTCTCTCACTTAAAAATGATTTCGACCGGCAGCAGCGGCAGAATTGAGATATCTTAGCAAACTACGCTCACCAACCCGTCTGCCAAGCTTGATGAGAGGGGTATGGTGGATATCCTTGGGGGAGGACCTCCCCCCGCCCTATCATGATGATGCCAGAGATGAACGCTCGGATGCAGAAGAAGAGAGGTAAAGAACAAGAATAAATTAATGTCAAAAACGACGTCGTCTTAGCCCCAAGTAGTCCATTGCTGGACATCTGCCTCTCCAAATTTCACCATACTTGGCAGACTGATCTGCCCACGGAAACAGTTTTTAAGCCAGAGAAAGTTGAGAGTTTGTTGAACTGAGGAAACAGGACAAAGGTATTTAGGATGGTAAACGTTTGGATGGATGAGGGATAAGTCAGTAGCAGCTCGAGAGGCCGGATGCGCATACCCGATGCCATACCTGCAACCTTGCAACCACTGGACAAGCAGTTGAGAACTGACTTTGGATTTTTTTGTGTACTAGAATGATTTTGTTTTCCAGCTGAACATAGTATTGACCGAGTATCTGCACAACGAATACCGTCCTTCCTTCATCCAGCAGGCCTTCCATCTGTGTGACTTTATCAACAATGAGCCCTACATCGGAGGGATGATTAAGAAAAAAGGCGTCAAGTGTCCACTTCCAGCGGTATGCAAGACCACAATTTTCAAATTTTATATAACTGTCGTAGAAGGCAACTTAGGAAAAATAAGCTAAAAAAAGCTTATAAGATCAAAGAGACCTCTCCAACTTGTCTGGCCATCGCAGAGAGTGTAGGCCTCTGACTGTTTTGGCCATTACAGGCTCTGGTAGTACAGAGAGGGCCGCACTCCTGCAGCGAAGACTAAAAAAAGACCTGATGATGATGATGATACATCCACCCTTTTTAGGGTTCCGTAGTACACTAGCAATCGCATTTAATTTTGCCATGTCCGTCAGTCCGTCTTTCTGTCTGTAAAAATACTACAAGTAATTTAATTACAACTGACGTAGATTTTTCAATTTAATCTTGTTTAGTAGTAAAATAAATAAAACGAGGGGTGGTAATAGTTAATCTTAGGCCTAAAATGGAAAGAGTCTCTACCACCTCTCGGGTTGGACAGGTGTCTGGCCAGCATGGAGAGTTGGTAGAGAAAAACCTCTCGTGCTCTTATAGTGAAGACTAAAAAAGACCTGATGATGATGAAAGTAAAAGAATATTGTTTCAGGGAGAAATCAACCTACCGAACATGACCGTCTTATCACAGAACTTCCCGAACGTGTTCCCGTTCAGCAAGGGAGGAGCAAACGTAGAGTTGAAGATAACAGACACAGACGAAATGATCGCAAAAGCTGAATTCCACGCTAGATTCGTACAGAAGAAGAAGCTTTAAACATAAAACACACAGGAAAAGCGTACGGCGAAGGTATGGCGCAGATACGGTGCAGGCGACACTATGATAGGATATATTAAAGCCTTATTATCATCATTCATCATCATCTGCCTTACCTTATCCCATTATCTGGGGTCGGCGCAATATGTCTTTTCCCTCCATATATTCCTATTCTGTGTCATTTCAGCATTCACTCCTACCCCCTTCATATCTTTGTTTACGCAATCCATCCATCTTTGTTTGGGCCTGCCTCTTCCTGTATACCCATCAATCTTCATATTTAGCACTTTTTTAGTTAGATGTTGCTCCTCTCTCCTCATTACGTGACCAAACCAAGCCAATCGGTTGCTTTTAACTTTATCCGTTGCCGGTGCGACCTTAGTACTCCCTCTGATGTACACATTTCGGACTTTGTCCCTTCGTGTCACACCACACATCCACCGTAGCATTCGCAATTCAGCAGAGTGAAGTCTCTTCTCATCCTGCACTTTCGTTGGCCAACATTATTCGTTGGCCAACATCATTATTATATCTAAAATACGGGTCACTCACGTATGAAGTCAGCTACAGGCCGACATCATATTCAAAACGACCAATATAGCAAGAAATAATTGAAGCCTCTCCTGGCCGCACGTGGCATCTTGCGGGAACGTTTTGTCTTGCGATAATGGTTGTTTTGACTATGACAATAAGGCTGAAAATCCTATCAGAGTGTTCCATGTCTGCGCCGTATCTGCGCCACGCGCCTTATCTGTTTTACCCCTTGAGATTTACTCAAACTCTAGCAATGAGGGTTTTCATATAAATCAAATCATACCAATCAATTTTAATCATCATAAAAACCGGCGTGCGTGTCGGGCCACGCGCAGTGTAGGGTTCCGTAGTTGCGAATGACAACTTTGAGTTCACACTATTCACACTTGCACCTTATAGTTTAACGACCAAAAACATCTAACAATAAAAAAAGTATGAAATTTTACAGTTTATAAGTTGGTTGCCTATAACTTTTTAGTTTGTACTTAGTACTCAGCTCTGATAGTTTTCCTTTCAACGTCAGTATATATACTACTGCTGTATTTTTTTTCACGTATCTATATATAACCGTTTAGCAGATAGAGGGGGGGGGGGGGGGGACACTTACCTCTAACAAAAATTCGCACTTTAAAACCATATATTTCGGAAACGGATCCCTAAATCGAAAAACGGTGTTCTCAACCTCACAATATTATTGAAAGACCTATTTAACGATATTCCACACGATGGGTAACTAGAGAAAAAAAAAATTACTCCCCCACTTTACTTGTATGGGAGCTACCCTAAAAAAAAAATTTTTTCAAGATTTTATTCTACCACTTTTTTGCCATGATTTATATACATACCCATACCAAATTACAGCTTTCTAGTGCTTACAGTCTCTGCGTAAAACCGCGGACGGACAGACGGACAGACAGACAGACAGACATGACGAAACTGTAAGGGTTCCTTGTTTACTACGGAACCCTAAAAATGGTATGAATTATAACATTATCACTTTTAATCATCTTAATCAGTAAAATTGTGATCAAAGGTGACTGGTGTATTTTGACAGCTGCTGAAAATATTCTCTCGTCACAGTATCGCCTCCTTGGGAAAAAAATGATTCCTAAGTATGTAACTCAAAGATAATCTTAGATGACGCTGCTCACGATTTTTTTCACCAAAAATATAAATATATTAATTTTTTGCGTCTGTTGAAAGTCAGAATGTATTAGTACAATAAACTGGTGTCTGAAAAATATATTTTTATTTTATTTTTGGTTATCAAATACACACTATCACGCCTTTATCCCTTGCGTGGTAGACAGAACCCAAGGTCATAAGACCCAACCCAAAGGCCACATTTAGCATCGTAGTGAGTTGCTGTGATTCCTCAGATTTTCGCCCAATCCCTTGACTGGCTTTTATGGTATGCCAGGGAAGAAAAGAAGCTGGTATATTCTATGTTTTTCTTTTCTCCCAATCCAGCAAAGAGGAGTCAAATACACAAGAATTTAATGAGTATATATAAATTCAGGCAGCAGGGCAGCTTGTGGCGAGCTGTTGGTGCGCAACGACTTCACGAATCCGAGAGCCCCACCAGAGTGTTGGTCAGAATCCATTTATCATGATTAAGGTAAGTGTCCGACCTTTTGCAATAACCCAGTGCACACCCACATTTCAACCACATGGCCCACTAATTTCTCTTTGAAAATGCAATATTTTCCCCTCCGGCCAAGAGTTGTCTAAGGTTATCATACATTGGAATTTCTAGGAACGGATCCTGGCTGAAAACCGACAATTACCACAGTCTCAGTCTTCGTCTACGTCATCATCATCATCAACAGGTCTTTTTTATTCTCCTCTGCAGGAGCTCTACCCTCTCTGTACTAGCCATATATTAGCCAGAGCAGTGAGAGGATTTGGCTTTCACTCTCCACGCTGGCCAGACGGGTTGGAGAGGACTCTTTAATGTTTATAAGCTTTGTTTAGCTTTTGATTCGAAAGTCGCCTTGTACGATATCTACGGGAAGACTCGGAGTGGTCCTATTCTACTCTGCCGGGAACCACACGGCTACGTCTACGTGTTGGATCTATATCCCCACGTAAGCATTCATTACACTATTTCTGAGTCAGCCGGGTAAAAAATAAATAAAAGGTTTGATTGTTTGTTTGTTTGCGCGGAATAGGCTCCGAAACTACAATAACGATTTTGACTGACGACAATTTTGAAAATCGTTATTATTATAATCGTTATACTTTATCTGCAATGACATGGGCTAGGCTATAATTTACGCAGACAAAATCGTGGGAAAATTGCTACTGTTTATTAAGCATGAAGGAAATAATGACAATAAATTGATATGCTGTGTATTGTTTGAAAATATGAACTGAAACAAAACTAATGTTGTCAGGGTCATGGTAGGATATTAAAGTAAATTAAACTTTATTTCAATTCTCATTGCAGTATAATAAATAGCATAATAACAATATACCCTAATTATTTCCAGTACGCATTTAATTTTATTATCACAACAATAAGGTACTGGAGCCAAATAAGGCCTACCTAATTTCGAACCACTTTATATCATTATTACTTGAAAAAAGCAATAGGTATTTTGAGATCAGTTTGTAATGCTTCCTGTAAATTTAAACATTCTTATAAATAAAATATAATGAGGTCATGCGTCATAATTTTTACTACAAATTAAACAAAAATCACGTACAACGCAGTCTAAGGCCCGGGTACTTTAAAAAAGCCCTTCGATTTTAAAGATGGAAATTGATCTGTTTAAAAATCGATCCAGGCCAATGTTGAAAAAGATCAATAAATCAAAACAATATCGATAACCATTCAAAACCCCGTAGCATGGCTCCCGCGACGCCGTTTATATCGCGCGATAAACTATTCACTTCTCGCTCTTCAGTATGGCGAAAAACAAGATGGCGATAGTCGATAAACGTTGTCGCGCGTGCCATGCTACGGGGGCTGGGTCGTAAATCCTGAGATATGGTAACTCTTCGCCCTTAGCTTGGGACGCTTGCTCGCTCCCGTTTTGGTAACAAGGAAACCTAACGAACCTAGCATCCGGCATAGACAGCTGTCTTCTTGGTCAAAACCACAGAGCAAGCACTCGCGCGCTGCCACAGACGCCTTTTGAAGAAATTTCATATGAAACAAGCATGTCTGGGTGCGGTACCGTTTTCGAGGTTTTGGGTTTCAAGGTTATTGTAAAAATACAAAAGTCTGCTATTTTCTACTTACTTGTGATACATTAGAATTTTGTTTATTATCCTTTAATAATAATAATGTTATCCCAAAACAGCTTCACACTTCACTCAAAACTCTCAACTTCTCTCCCAACACATATATACTTTTACAGAAAGCTGCAATTCTAAATACATGTCGCCTGGTCAGAAAATTTTCACAAACAGACTCAAACTCCAACCCATCGACACACACCCCCACTGTACTTACCGTGAATCAGCAATCGACCCAGCAGATCTCAGGACATTCAATCAACCAAACATCTCAGTTAACTTGAAACGACTAGATTGAGCCCTGATTTTTACTTGGCTTCGGCCCGTGAATATCAGTATACCGGTTTAACAAAACCGAGAACTAATAACAAAAACATAATAATAATTTTAATAAGATTTATTTATTTTAATAATAAAAACGTTTATTTTCTCTTCACAATGTAGTTACCATAGATTATATACTAGTCAGAGTAGGGTTTGAGCTGTTGCGTATAACTAGAAAGACTTGTGAAGAGACTAGTCCCTGAATAGGTCCCCTGAGGAACCTGTACTACAGGTAACTAGGCCCCGGCTTTAATAACTGAAGATATCACATATCACAGAACATTGGGGCATTTTACGTATAATTCAGAGCGCGAACTGACAAGTTGAGTATGCGACTTTCATTTACTACACATATTATAGCGAGTACTTTCTTCTCTAGTATGGCGCGAACGCTAAGCATCAGAATAACTGATTAATGAATGAATGAATGAATGAATGAATTATTTATTTTCAAGCAACATAGACTCAATATATGTTGGTAAACAACTTATAAACTAAGAATGTTAGTAGAATTATTCAATCAATTAAATAAAATTACAAAATACAATTTAATGTCTTAAATATTAATGTCTTAGATACAATACCTGTCGAGTATTATTTGATACCTTTGTTTAAATATTTGGTTCTTCATGAATCCGTGCTCTGTGTCAATACAGTACGTTCGCTAGTGCAACGTATCTCTACAATCATATACAGATCTGTACTACAATCAGATCGGCACCGTTTCGAAGCGTTAGTGTATTCCCTGAACAATAGTGCCAGCGCAATACTAGAATTCGAACCACGTACCATCGGTAACAGGGCTGAAATATAATTGAAGTCATAGATTGAAGCTTTCGTGTCCATATGTTACAAGCGTGTGTAATTTAGTTCATCTTGAGAAATAGAATAATTTTGTATAAAAAAGACTTAAGAGTCGCCTGGACGCGCATGTCTCCATACAAACGGAAAAAGGGAATTGTGGCAATATTTGATAATTGTAGGGAAAAATTAAGAATCCAATCAATTAATCTCATTATAATCTACGTACGTTCCTATACAGTTTGGTTAAATTAACAAATGTTTAAGAATTATACGCCTCTCAAGATTTCCATACAAATTTGAAAAGGCTTGTAATTCTCAAACCATTAGTATTTTAACCAAACTGTATAGGAACGTACGTAGATTATAATGAGATTAATTGATTAAATGCTTAATTTTACTCCAAAGTTATCAAATATTGCCACAATTCCCTTTTTCTGTTTGTATGGAGACATGCGCTTCCAGGCGACTCTTAAACAATAGTAGCCCAGTCAATATAATAAAAATTGCAAACGCCTACGCATCGGCAATTTTTTATATATATTGTAGAGACCACCTAGAATATTCTACACCCAAATAAGCTACTCCTGGGGGCCTGAAAGTATGGGACTTATTTCTGTTTTTACGAAAAAACTGCCTTAAGGATGCCTTTTTAGGGTTCCGTAGTAAACAAGGAACCCTTATAGTTTCGCCATGTCTGTCTGTCTGTCCGTCCGCGGTTTTACGCAGAGACTATAAGTACTAGAAAGCTGTAATTTGGTATGGGTATGTATATTAATCATGCCATCCATCGCGTGGGGTATCGTTAAATAGGTCTTTAAAAAAATATTGTGAGGTTGCGAACACCATTTTTCGATTTAGGGATCCGTTTCCGAAATATTTGGTTTTAAAGTGCGAATTTTTGTTTCTGTGGTATGTTTCTATGAAATACACTAAATTATTTACCGTTTGAGTATAATTTGAACTCTCTGTGACTTATTGAGTCATATTCTGTCAAACTATGCCCATTTTTTCCCAAATTTGGCACACTTTGAAGTAGTTTTGCATTTTGGGCGCGCAACAACGAAACTAAAGATCTTACAGGAATGTTTACCGTCAGCAAAATACGGTGGCTCAAACGTAGTTGGACGAATTGGTCTCAAAAATGGTTTTATAATCTTATTAAGACCTACCTGTTGACCGACCTTCTGTTACCTACCCCCAAACCAAATCAAATTATAGCGTACAGAAAAACATATATATTATTGACATTAAGAGCTCCGTGGCGCAATGGTCAACACGCCAGCCTGCGACACGGAGGTTCCGGGTTCGATCCCCGGCCAGGTCAAGATGGAAAACGATCACTTTCAGATTGGCCTGGGTCTTGGATGTTTATCTATATAAGTATATATTATAAAATATAGTATCGTTGAGTTAGTATCCCACGACACAAGTTCACAACTTACTGTAGGGCTAGCTCAATTTGTGTGATATGTTCCTATATATAAAAAAAAAAGATGGTCACAGGAATAGACATTTTTACATCTGTACACGCGAAGAACCCTTAAATTTTCCTTCTGGGAGGGTCAGACGGGTAAAAACTCGAGTCCCAGTAATAGGAAGTTAATCACACTGTGGCCGAGATACGTCACAGTCAGGCTCGGGATAATGTACTGACTGCTTGAGAGCAGATTATGGCTGAAGGGAAAAGTAAGACGAGCGGTCACTGGTGCGAATATAATAGGGAATCTGCATGGTGAGTAGATTACGAAAAATATGTAGCCGTGTGGTTCCGCGCGGAATAGAATAAGACCACTCCTTGCCTTCTTTCGTGGATGTCGTAGAAGAAGACACGAGCTGTATGTGTGTAGGCTAAATCTTCAGACTGCTCTGGCATATGGCTCTGGTAGTACAGAGAGGGTCGTGCTCTTGCAGTGGAGACTAAGAAAAAATGATGATGTGTGATAGCAGATTAAGGCTGAAGGGAAAAGTAAGACGAGCGCTCACTGGCGCGAATATAATAGGGAATCTGCATGGTGAGTAGATTTCAAAAAAAATCTGACTATCAATATTTCTGCGACTTCATCCGCGTAATATAGCCTATGTCACCCGCAGATAAATAAGCTTTCTATAGGTGAAAGAATTTTGAAAATCGTTCCTGTAGTTTCAGAGCCTATTCAAGGCAAACAAACAAACAATCAAATCTTTTTCTTTATAATATTGGTACATATAGAAGTATACAGGATACATACATAATAAACAACAAATTTTTCCTCTTTACAATATTAGTATAGTTGACGTAAGTAATGGCGGAGGAACTTTAGGTATATAGGATCTTATCCCATAAATGTAGCCCAGTATTGGGAGAAATTTGACATCTGTTGGCGCTTTGTAATAAATGCCTTACTTTCTAGGGGAAAGCTCAATTTTCTACCAGAAATTGTAGCAAATATGACGTAATTAATAAACTTTGCGACAGTTTCAAGCAAAGTTAACTATTTGCAAGTTGCAGCTCCGCCATAACTTACGTTATGGTATTATTAAGGATCGTAAGATAGTATATAGGAGCTAAGCCATAAAAGTAGCCTAGTATTGGGAGAAATTCGACCGTAGATTTGATTCTTATCTGTTTTGCGCTTCGATATAAATGCGTTAACTGACTAAATCTAAGTTTTCTACCAGAAATTGTAGCAAATATGACGTAATTGATAAACTTTGCGACAGTTTCAAGCAAAGTTAACTATTTGCAAGTTGCAGCTTGCAGACTGAAGTGAATTTCAACGAGTTTGTTTTAGCTGGAAGTTCATTTAAATAGTTTCTTGTTGCCGTTACTGTGTATGTGCAGGTTCAGACTTGGACAGTAAAATTTTTACCTCATCTTTCGAAAAAAGAAAGAGGGTTGCCTGAAAACAAGATCTAAAATAACCTTAAAATGAATTAGAATTGCGAACACACGAACTGGACCGAAAACTTAAAAAAAAAATATATTATTTATAATGTTCTTAAATATTTTCTTGTGTAACTCGATTAAGATAAGGTAAAAGGGATTTTAAATATCACTTTTATCTGATATGGGTAATCTGCTAGAGTTTCGCTATCAAATAAAGACTTCAGAAAATATGACGTATTTATTTAATTTTGCTAAAGTTTAATACAACGTTTGCAAGTTGCAGAGTGAAATGAAGAGTTTGTAGTAGATGTTACCTACATAATTGCAAGATTTCATGAAAATTCGTTCAAAACTTATGCATAATAAAATAATACACACACACGCACACACATCCATCCTCACAAAAATCCTCAAAACGATTTGAATATATTGTGTTAAAGCGCCTATTTGACTAACGACACCTAGTTTAGTGCTTTTTATGCGCCGTTGACGGTAACGCGTTTATTTATTTAATTTTTAACCCTCGCCGTAATATTGTCATATTAAAGCAAAAGCTGACACTTCTAAGGAGTAGCAAAATAAATATGATGTAATTAATAAACTTTGCGACGTTCCAAAGTTAACTGTTTGCAAGTTCTGGAGCGAAGTTAATTTTAACGAGTTCGTTTTAGCTGGAAGTTTATTTGATAAGTTTCTCGTGGTTTAAACAAGGTTATAGTCAACACATTTAGCGCCGGCAAATAAGGACGTCTAAATAACAAAAATAAACTATTCTAACTAATATTATAAATGCGAAAGTGAGTTTGTATGTTTGTTTATTTGTTACCTCTTCATGTTCTATCTACTGATCCAATCTTCTCGAAATTTGGCATACTCATTTATAATGCTACGGAAGATACGTTGGCTATATATCACGCGGGCGAAGACGCGGGCCGATTGCTAATATGTTACTATCCTTAGTTGATACATGTAAATAGTTGTACATTACTTATTTTCACAATACGACACTTATTATGACTATTTAACTGCTACTACATAAATTAAGATATTCAAGTATCACATAAAGTTTCAACATGTGTTCAAAATGCCTACATGACTTGAATTTTATTGGAGTGTAAACTTAAGTACAATTTTATATCCACGTAAAGTGTGAAACGGATTTTTCGACAGCCTTGTGGTTTACGTCTGTTTTGTGTCTTATTTTATTGCTGTAGGGTTAACATTAGAATACCAGATTTGTATTATTCATGTCATGTACTAGGACTGAAAATCATGATGGACAAATTTATTTTGATGCAGCAAACACGTTAGGCAACTGACAATTTCTAATACTGACGGCGTAGGAAAGCAAGTTACATAAAAAATGGTAGTTAGTCCTTCCTTATAAAAAAATATACTTATATTTGAATAGCGTGGTACCCTGTGACATCCGTCAGTAGTCTGCCTCGAAAAATCATTTTTAGTAAGAGTTTTCTCCTTGAAAACCTGATATTTAACATTTATGTCAGGTTTCAAAGTTAAATACGGTATAAGATGTGAATGTAGCTAGAAGAAATTTAATAAGCAATAAGTTTGCCTTCAATTATATGTTCAGTTATTTTACGTTGTGCGCATATCATCTTTTTTTTTAAATGGTGCAATTCAGTATATTTTTTTTGTTTCTTCTGTCAAAAGTCGAACCACTCAATAACGAGAACCAATGGTTAACGTGTCTTACAAAGGGTGCGGTATAATTGTAAAAAAAAACTAAGTTTTATTTACTTTTTTGTTAAGCATAATATTATAGAAAAAAATGTTGTAGATAAGTTTAACAACATAAATGTATTATTAGTGAACCCCGGGCTCCGAAGAACGAGAGCTCATCTCTGGTCTTCGGATCCAATCAAAGAGAAGTGGAACTTTTCAATACTTAATATCAATGTAAAACAAATAAAAGGGAACAATTCATTTTTACGTTTGCGAATCTATTGAATAGGGCTGCCAGTTCAAAAGAAATATTTTTTATTATTTCATATATCTCTTTTATGAAGTAATACAAAGTGGTTGAGGCTTCGTGGTCTAAGAGTTGACGCATTAGTAGGGTCCCGGGTTTAAAGCCCGTTCGGCTTAACCTTTAAGTGTCCAATCTGACTAAAGCACGAAGATCCATCTCTATCACCTGGATAACTCGCAGTCAATCTCTGTACGTTTTAAAAGTAACTTTCTACCACGTACGACTAAACTGTGGAATCAACTAGTTGAGGCGGTTTTCCAGTATCGATACGACATTGAAACCTTCAAACAACGAGTCTATTTTTTATTAAAAGGCAACGCGCTTGTTACTTCTTCTTTGCTTTTACGTTCTTCTTATCCGCTATAAGCTCATTGCTGATCTGATTTCATCTGTCTTTTACATCAAGGTTGGGCATGAAAGGTAAATAACAGAAAACAAAAACAAATAGTTAAGAAATTTCTATTCAGGTATAAACATCAAATATTGATATACATCAGGATTTAATAAAAAAACAACAGATGTAACAAAACTCATATTTCATTCACTTGTTCAATATCTAACTTATTTTTCTCTGTAACAATAATTTTCTTACAGACCTTTCCCGTCGACAGTCGAATGTCGAATAGCAAGTCAATTTTGAAATGAGTACAGTACTACCAATTTTATAAGTTACACCGATGTACCTGCGCAGAAGTCAAATTTTTGCATGGCGCAAAAATACCCGTCTGCTATTGGTTGATGTGTGAAAATCATTCGGCAACCCTAACAGAAAAACAAAAGTTTTTCCATTGTAGAAATCAAAGGATTCGCCTTTTGAGAGCTCGGCGTGAGAAAGAAAAATATAAGTTAAAGTAAGCGAGGAGTATGAAATGGGATTTCTAATATTAACTTCTCTTTCAGTTGTTAAGGTTTGATTTCATGGTAAAAGTCACAGTTTATTAAAAAGCTACTTTCTCCGACGAGACGAGCTCCGTGGCGCAGCGGTTAACACGCCTGCCTGCGACACGGATGGTCCCGGGTTCGATCCCCGGTCAGGTCAATATGGAAAATGATCTTTTTCAGATTGACCTGGGTCTTGGATGTTTATCTATATAAGTATCTATTATAAAATATAGTATCTTTGAGTTAGTATCCCATAACATAAGTCTCGGCAGTACAGAGAGGGTCGTGCTCCTGCAGTGGAGACTAACAAAGACCTGAAGATGATGATGATGAACATAAGTCTCGAACTTGCTTTGGGGCTAGCTCAATCTGTGTGATTTGTCCGTATATATTTATTTATTTATTTTATTTTGTGTCAGTGTAGAAATATGATGAATTATGATCGATGATTTTTCAGTATTTCTTCTATGTTAGTCTGGGAGAAAAGAAAACACATAGAATACCTATACCTACCTTCTGATTCCATTCCCGCGCAAAAACAGGGTTCGGGGAAAATATCAGGAATCGTGTTATAAAAGACGCAGCTAGCTGTCACTATTTGGATTACCTTTTGCCACCTTTTCGTTTAACATGACGACACTGACAAAAAATATCAGTGTTGTTCATTATTTATAAAAATTCTTGCCTGATAAGAAGCAACGTGTAAGTATTATAAAGAATTTATGTCATTGGGTTATATCCCAACTAATATTATAAATGCAAAAGTGAGTTTGTTTGTTTATTTGTTTGTTTGTTTGTTACGCTTTCACGCCGTATCTACTGAACCGATCATCATGAAATTTTGCATACACATAGGTAAGGGTACCGAGAAGGACATAGGCTATATATTACGCGGGCGAAGCCGCGGGTAACAGCTAGTTGTACATAAAAATGTTATGATTCTTTGAAAAGCGGTTATAAAGATAAAAGGCAATAATTTTTCTAAAGCAACTCATCAGTTTCCGATATAAGTGTCTTCGAACCCCAGAACGGTAAAAATATTTTTCACCGGAAAATTCTTAATAATGCTTTTTATATTAAAAATTGCTTTTTCCCGCCACATTGTCGACAAAACATATTGAATAAAATATATGCATTTTTCACCGACTTCAAAAAAGGTTTCCATTCGACCTGAATTAATATTGTCAAAATTGCTTAGTTTTTGTTATGTGCCAAATTTCATAAATGTATGTATGTATATTTGTATGACTGTTTGTCCGCAAATATTTCAACATATTGGTCAGATTTAAAAAAAAAATGATTTCGGCAAAGGCCAACTTAGCGAACAGTGCAAGTTTCATATAAATCGGATCAGTACTTTGAGATGATAGAATTAAGTTTGTATCAGTAGAAAAATTGAAGCCGGTTAATTTTAATAACTACTTGGTAATAAATAAGCTCTGAATTTTTTTTTTCAAAATCCATTCAGTAATTTTTACGTGGAAGAGTTATAAAGATCCTCACATACCTCCTTTTCAATCCATTCTAATATTGTAAGGCGGTTAAAAAGCGTCACCACAGTTATTTTCCTAAAGCAAATTGTCAGTCCATAATAGAGCCTTCGTTCCCCATCACGAACGTTCGGACCGCAACAATACATTTTTCTGCGAGAAATTCTTCATTGTGCGAGTAATGAAATGGATTAATATTGGTATGAAATTAAAGTAAATACGGAATTGCCTCTCCAACCCATCTGGCTAGCGTGGAGAGTGTAGGACTAATCCTCTGACTGCTCTGGCTAGTAGTACATAGAGAGACGTGCTCCTGCAGTTGAGACTATAAAGGACCTAATGATGATTTAAATAACTACTTGCAATGTACAAGCTTATTCCATTTTCTCAATATCCATTCATTTTTTTTTTTACGTGAAGGAGTATTTAGGATCCGTACAATGATTCATACATCCCTTTCAATTAATATCCCTTGCAATATTGTAAGGCGGTTAAAAAGGTGCGGCCACAGTTATTTTTCTAAAGCAACTTGTCAGTCCATAATATAGCCTTCGCTCCCCATCAGGAACGTTCGGAACCGCAACAATACATTTTTCTGCGAGAAATTCTTCATTGTGCGAGTAATGAAATGGATTTATATTGGTATGAAATTAAAGTAAATACGGAATTGCCCCTCCATCCCGTCTGGCTAGCGTGGAGAGTGTAGGCCTAATCCTCTGACTGCTCTGGCTAGTAGTACATAGAGAGACGTGCTCCTGCAGTTGAGACTATAATAGACCTAATGATGATTAAAATAACTACTTGCAATGTACAAGCTTATTCCATTTTCTCAATATCCATTAATTTTTTTTGCGTGAAGGAGTATTTAGGATCCATACAATGATTCATACATCCCTTTCAATTAATATCCTTTGAAATATTGTAAGGCGGTTAAAAAGGTGCGGCCACAGTTATTTTTCTAAAGCAACTTGTCCGTCCATAATATAGCCTTCGCTCCCCATTAGGAACGTCGGAACCGCAACAATACATTTTTCTGCGAGAAATTCTTCATTGTGCGAGTAATGAAATGGATTTATATAGGTATGAAATTAAAGTAAATACGGAATTGCCCCTCCAACCCGTTTGGCCAGCGTGGTGACTGAACGCCAAATCCTCTGACCGCTCTGGCTAGTAGTACAGAGAGGGTCGTGCTCCTGCAGTGGAGACTAAAAAGACCTGATGAAGAAGAAGAAGACGGAATTGCCGGAATATTGTATTGCCGTGTTAACCATCAGCCCATACTAGTTATATGAAAACATAATTTTGGCCTTTAAGGTCTTTAATCAATACATAGCTTCACTAAGTTTTAATAATGAAAACATGAAAAATATTTTTACATAAAATGACATTTAATACGGTTTTATAACGTAAATAACGCCAAACAACGAATAATTAAAAAAAAATGTGTCCATGCAAGAAAGAGATAAGATGATCCATTTTAGAAGTCTCTTGGTAATATTCTTTGTCTGTATTTAGTTAGGGAAACTAGTATCTGAAATATTCATGTGCTTGGTATACCATCACAGAGTGGCCGTTATTTCTGCGTTAATCATGCCATTTTTATAAGGGTTCCGTACCCAAAGGGTAAAAATGACCCTATTCACGAGACTTTGATGTCTGTCTGTCTGTCACCAGGCTGTATTTCATAGACCGTGATAGCTAGACAGTTGAATTTTTTACAAATTATGTATTTTTGTTGCCGCTATAACCACAAATACTAAAAACAGAATGAAATAAATATTTAAGGGAGCTCCCATACAACAAACATGATTATTGGACGTTTATAGAAGATTGCCTAATTTTGTATATGTTGATAATGGTACGGAACCCTTAATACGCGAGTTCGACTCGCGTATAAGCGCGCGATAATTAGATGAGAGAAATACTATGAATTATCCTATTCTAATTATTTTCTGTATTTTCTATGCATACAACGTCACATATAAGAGCATATTCTTTGAAACGAGAGAAAGTTATTGTGGCGATGTAGTAGTAAGAAGTAGGTCTATTCTCCTGTACTCACATTATTTTGAGATAGCAGCGCGTGCGAATGGTACACTTTGGGCTATTTTGAATATAACTATTGCGTAACACAGCTTAGGTTTGATGTTTCGTCATATTTATGAGGTTACCATGATTTAACTGACACAAGTATCAGAATTCTGTAATATTTCAAAAAACTAAAATCTTTGTCTTAAGCAACTGACTTGTTGGTAATTTAAGCTGATGTATGTAATATAGTGAGAATTGCACGGTTTCTGTTTGCCTAAATCAGCTTCTAAATATGTGTGCCTAATTTTATAAGTGTAGTGTATATTTGTAAGATTGTCCGCGTATACATCAGAAGCTCGAAGTTGCATTACAAAAATGTGTTTTTACTAAACTAGGTATTCAACTAAGAGAACATTGCGAGTTTCATCAATAGTTTTAAAAAACTTATATATGAAAGCGAGAATGTGCAACTGCTTCATTGCGGTCCGCAGCAATTATAGAGTTCTATTTACCAACAATATTGGCCAATCGATGGTCGAGCATTTAATTCAAAAACAGTAGGTATTCAAAGGTAAAAAGTGAAATTAATTCAAATCGCAACCATTTCAACCACTAATGGGCAGTTTGCCATATCCTCGTGTCAATCCGGCACCACCATTTGAAACTGGTGGAATTGATTTTGCTGGTCCATTCATATATATCAAATTAAAAGGGTATAATCACAAGAAACCTAACCTTCAGGCGAGTAGGCGACCAATACTGTATAAAAGAGTTTCTTTCAGCGTTTCTTCTCTGCAGTGGTCAGTTTCGAAACGCTAGTAGTCTGTAGCTTTTGAACACTAATTAATAATAAGTATTAACATATTTCTAAGTAAGTCATATTTCTAAGTAAATTAGAATTATTTAAATTATGAAATGACGTGAAAAAGTGCCTGGAAAGGCCTATTTTCTGAATAAAATCTTTGAATCAAACACCACCTGATATTTATTCGGCTTCCGTTTTCTGCAACGTTATTATGTTTGCCAATGTGTTAATTTGCCCGAGCTGTCGACAATCGGGCAAAATTAGATTCCGGTTTGCCGTAATCTATTTTCGGATGGAGGGGACAATGTGTATTTTTAAGATTTAGGTAGTATATGCGATACTTGTACCTCCCAGCAATTAATTGTTTTTACTCTTATATCAGATCAAATAAAAAATATAATAACTTACTTCACTATGTAAATTACTACTAGTATTTTTTTGTAGCCGGTTTTTCTCTTAATTTTTCAAACGAAAATAGATGAAATGCGCCTTAATGGAAAATATTGCATAAGTTTTGAGGCATCATATACCTATCACACATTACATATTTATGCTCAACTGAACAACCAAAAACAATATGTGCCATGTCACAGTCCCAACCACAGAAAAAAATATTGTTCAGCTAGCAAAATTTTCGTGCGAGAAAAAACAGTGCATCAAATACGACAAAATACACTGCAATTCAAAGTTTATGCTTCCGACTTTCGCCCGCGGCCTCGTTCGCGTTAAATTCAAACTTTATACCCCCGTTTCATCCCCTTAGAGAGTGAAATTTGAAAATCTTTAGTGATTGCCTACATTATCACAACGATAGTAAATTAGTGCCAAATTTTAGTAAAATTAAACCGTTGCGTAGTTTGAGCTGTGTGTTGATAGATCAGTCAGTAACGCCTGCCTTTTATAATACAGATTTGTTTCATGCAGCTTACTAAATTCTCAATGAAACTTTGAAAGTATATTAAGGCCTGGTGATTCTGAACCCCGATAATATTTTATCCTCTGAATTATAAATTAACATTACTTAAGTATACAAATTCGTTCAAAAGTAACTGAAAAAAAAAAGTTTAGGAATCCTGACTCCGAGCTTGAGAAAATGCCAGGGGTTAACCATCAGCCTATACTAGTTATATGAAAACATGATTTTGGCCTTTAAGGTCTTTAATCAATACATAGCTTCACTAAGTTTTAATTATGAAAACATTAAAAATATTTTTACATAAAATGACATTCAAGGTTTTATTGCGTTTATTACATTATTTATACAACTAACCTAACGTTTCAAACATTTTACAGTGTTCGTCTACCTGCGACCTACCACGAACACTGTAAAGCGATTGAAATGTAAGGTGTATAAATAATGTGATAAACGCGATATAAGCCGTAGTAAAAGTATTTTTTTTATTTAATTGTAAAACAATCGCGAGAAATATCTGCTTTTGTTTTTTCAACGAAAGTCTGAAAAGTAAATTTGTTTTTCTTAAACGAGAAAATCTATTTGTCGGCAATAATACAAATCCTATAATCCTCCAAATAGTCTATTTTATGTCTATTATCCACTACTGCAGTCAATAAATGTCACAGAAAGAATGTCCGGGATCATCCAAACGCTTGTTATTCCTACTACTAACGAGTCTGTCCACTAGACTTGTATGATTCATTTAAAATCCGGTAGTAACGAATCAAATGCCACAAAAACACTAATTAACATTAGATATAAGGAAAATGACAAGAAACTAATGCTACTTAGAAAGTGATATTTTAAGAAAATAAAAAAGAGTTTAAAAGCTGGAACAAACAATATGCTATTACAACTTAACTTATGTGATAAAATCAATATTTACGTTTACATACAACTCTACCTTACTAATATGAAAATAAACCCCATTCTACAAAATCTTTTTTTACGTTAATAACAATTACTTAGGAGTGATGATGATAAACACAGTTGTAATAATGCTCACTCTCAATTGCGCACGTGCTTTTAAACATTTGATACATGTCAAGGAATTCTATAGTATCTTTCATACTTTGATTGTAGTGGGCATACCCCTTCTAAGTTTAGAACTTAAGACATTTCTGAAATAGGGTCAAGAATTGCGTTGGTAACGCGTTCGGTTATTTTCGTGCACATTCGGCCGTGCGTTCGGCTATTTCCGTGCGGTTTGGTAGAGTTCGGCTATTTTCGGCGGCGGTTGGGGCCGTTGTTTTAAAATTGGAAATCGCTTTCGCTTCGCTTTGATGTGAAACAAATGGTGTTTATGCTAAGTCACGCGTAAGAAGACCTATGTGTTTTTGTAATACCTATTGAATGTGCGATTATTTTAGCGAGATGGTTAAATAAATGTGTTGCATGTGTTTTAATCTGTACGTCTGAAATGTTTGGGCAGTTGACGGCTCTCAGCTGTTATTTGTAAAGATAAGATAACATGATTGTAGTGATGGAAAGATATATACAGTATAATTTAGCCGATACGATAAACGATACTGATTTTTGAAGTAAATGATCGGCGATAGCGATACAGATACCGATATTGATAGCTTAATAGATGACTTAATAAATAAACTCTACTCATTGATTATCTTTACTACATTTGATTAATTAACACTACATTTTATTTTATCTAATTAAAATAAAAACTTAACTAAAAAAAATTAAACCCATTTAATAAATACTAAACTAAATAAATAACAAAACATAGCTAAGGTTGGCCGTATGCCTGTTTGCCAACTTAATTGTATAAAAAAAGAAAATACAAAGGCATTTCTATTTTTATTCTATTTTTATATAGAAGGTAAAGTAAAAACTACAGAAGGTTGCCCAATTTAAGTCTGATAAAAATATTTTTGTCTGACTTAATAAATATCCCGCAGGTTTACTCATAAAATGCAGCTTCTTCAAAATAAGTTATACTTGAAACAACTCTATTCTATATTTAGCATCAAGTAAAAATACTTGAACTGGCAATTGTTATCGCTAAAGCTAAAATAATTTAATTAAGGTATAACTTAGTCGTATTTTTCTATCAACAACATGCCGAATAAATTTGTTTTATTTATCGGTATCGGAATCGTTACATCCCTACATGTTTGTATCTACTAGACAAGTTTGAAGTTTTGTTTATTTTATATAAAAAAGTTATCCCTTACGGGAAAGCACAACACCCAAAGACCGTTTTGATGGACATGTAATTCAAAAAGAATCCATGTCAGTAAGCGATGCGGTGCTGCATTGATTAATTTTTGCCTATTTTCTCCGCCGATTGTGGTTTGCGCGGGAAGAGAGGCAGCTGGTATTTATATGCTGTTTTTTTATGTTTTAACTATCATAGATCACTATCACTACATATTATAAAACAAAGTCCTCTGCCGCGTATGTCTGTCTGTCTGTCTGTCTGTTCGCGATAAACTCAAAAACTACTCCACGGATTTTCATACGGTTTTCACCAATAGATAGAGTGATTCACGAGGAAGGTTTTAAGGTATAATACATGCCCGGGCGCAGCCGGGTAGGTCTGCTAGTATGAAATAAGGAAAAACCGAAAATACATTTCAAGTCCGTAGTATTTTTCTCACGGCTACGACTACAGCAATACAGTAAAACAGTCCACTTAATTTTACCACGGTATGTCTATTTTTTCCCATATGATTTAATTCTTTTGTCACAAATTTTAGGACAGTATAACACGGAATTAAATTAAAGAAGCATTGAAGTATTTTCCTAATATAATTAATAAGCTCTTATTTTGGTTTTTAGTACTAAGTAAGGTTACTTGAAATCAAAAAAAACTAGCTACGCAATAAATTTCCGCTAGAGTCATTCATTTTGTTTTGGTTATTTAGTTTATACCGCAGGAAACGTGCTATAATTTCTTCAACAGCATGTAAAATTAATCTCAAAGGATACCTACATCATACTCATAAACGTCAAATTATTAATAATTTATGTTTTATTAAGATGACACTTTTACACATTTTAAAATATCACTTGCGAATGATATGGTCGATGTATTTATTATATTTTATATATGAATTCGCGTTGCTATTTAGATTTATGGATTTGGCAGTAAGTTAAGAGAAGATATTGTAAACGGAATTGGAGTACAAAATTTTATATTTTAGAAAACAAATCGCACTGAACTTGAAACAACATATAAATTTCGTATAATGGAAACATTCGGTAACTCGTGTATACGGCAATATATCTGATTCAAACAACATAATGAATTTAAACAATGATTAAACAAAACATTGTTTAGTGTTACATAAACTTATGAAATGAAATGAAAATATTTATTTTTTCCACAACTGCTTACAAAATACAAAATATGTGAAACTGAGGAGGTGGACTGGAGCCTAAACTAGGGAATCCTGTATTTCAGGCCTCCAGGTCACTTATGGCTCCGCTACGGCCACAGGGAAATGATATGAACATTGTACTGTACAGTACATGGCTGTTTTTTTGTAATAGTTCCGAGTCTTTTTCTTATCTGTAAAGATTTATTACGAAAAACTCAATACGGACTAAAATTTTCAAAAACAGCAGTTAGGATAGGAGAAAACGTGTAATTTATTCTAATACTTATGTGAAATAAAGATAACCTTCATAGTGTTATTGTTGTTTTGTTTTTCATGTGTACTACTTAATCATGTCTTATGTGACCTAGAATCCAACTCTTCTGACCCGTAAGGGCTCTTTAAGATGTTAAATGTGTGGTGGACAAGGGAATCAAAATAGAGACGGGTTGCTAGCCCTATAGCTCCTTGGGTGGCTTTCACAATTTGCGCACGAAGAAAAGTAGCTAGGATATTTTATGTTTTCTCCTTTACTCGACAAAGTGGAGGGCTTTTTTAATTTGCAACTATTTAATGGAAACAAAAATAATGAAATTAACTTAACAATAAAACTATAGTATAGGCTCTGTAGCGTAGTTATCGAATCCGGGCTAGATCATGTTGGAAAATGATATTTTTCAGTAGTTTTTCAATAAAATTGACATTGGTGTCAGATTTTATTTACCTACTAATCACATCTTTATCTAGATTAAGACCTTAGACCCTAAGCAGTAGTAAAGTACTCACTACTTTCTAACCCGTAAGGGTTCTTACGGGTTAGAAAGACGTATAGCTTGATGGTGGGCGTGTGGTAGACATGGGAATCAAAATAGTGACGGGTTGCTAACCGCACCTAGGCTGGCTTTTACGATTTGTGTAGTAGCTAGGATATTTTATGTTTTTCTGTTTACCAGACAATAATTCAAATTTCCTTTTTATAATGCAACTATTTAATGAAAAAAGAAAATAATACAATGAAATTAACTTAAAAATAAAATTACTAAAACAAGAGAACTTTTAACTATGTCTTAGAGCTGAAGATTGACATCTGTTTTGAATCTAAAAATAGGGTATTTGATGGGAAACTGTGAATTGGCTCCATCTTTAGTAGCCCAGTGAGTTTCACACTCCATTTGCCAATACTCGAACCGCGACCCAGTGGGCTAGAAGTATTGGACATTGCCGTAGCTACCGCCCCGCTGGACATTTTTATTTTTCGAAAAATATATTTTCTTTTTATTCAAATCCATACTAAAATTATAAATGCAAAAGTCGTCTGCCCGTCTTGCTTTTACGCCAAAACTACTGAACCGATTTTAATGAAATTTGTTACTCAGATAGTCTAGAGCCTGAAAGAGGACATATTTTACTTTTTTCCACGCAGACGAAGTCATCGGGTAGGACTAGTTATTTTATACATTACAACGATATCCTAGTTGTATTTTTTTAAATCATCACTTAATATTCATCATCATCATCAGGTCTGTGCCAGTCTCCACTGCAGGAGCACGACCCTCCCTCGACACTTAATATTATAAAACATATAATGTTATAAAACAAAGTCCTCCGCCGCGTCTGTTCGCGATGTACTCGTACTTTAAAATTACTGCATGGATTTTCATGCGGTTTTCACCAATAGATAGAGTGATTCGTGTTTGTTAGTAAATAAATGATTTCAATTTATTTCAAAAGCACTATGGTTTCTCTTTCCATTGCGTGAGATTAAAAGCAAGCGTATAAGACGCAAAATGCTGAAGCCTCGCGCTGTATATCACATGGAACGGCCAACATTTTATCAGTGTATCTTCAATTAATTCTCAAGTTTATGTTCAACCTTAGAGTTTAGTCCCTTTGGTTCTACTTCAGGTAAAAGCACCTCATTCCGTGGTGGTTTCATCTGCAAGTAGAATCAAATTAAAATTTAAGTATTTAGTGTACCTTTTTGTAAAATTAGCTATTTTATCGGCGGTGTCATTTATCTTATTATTGTTATATACTAACAGTTTGACAGTAAACAAATATTATTAATGTGAAATAATGTAAAAATACAAATTAGTCCAAGGGCCTTTATTCCGATTTAAAATTCCTATTTTCGATTCATATTGCTCCTAATTCTGAGTATACAAAATATAAGGGAATGGGAGTGAGGAAAATGAACATGATGTTCAATAATAAAGTGTATTTATTGTCCTTGGGTTTTAAATCAGTATTATTCTCTGTGTTACATGATTAATAAAATGGCATTACAGTATGTAATTTACTTTCAAGTTATTTTTTTTTTATTAAGTGAAATCTTCTAATCATAAATTCAAATTAATGACTTTTATAAATCTCGTATAAAATCAAAATGATTATCACCTGAATATAATACAACATACCTATGTTTACATATAATAGCGAAATAATATTTAAGGGGCATCATCTGTCCACGATACTAAACAACAATCCCCAAGAGAAATACATCGAAATGCGAAAAAAAAAATTGTATTCCATAGAAATTTGATCAGATATTTCCTCATTTTGTATAGGAGTGTAAAATTTACAAACTGCGTAGGATAATGAACAGTCTGTATTTTTCTGGAATCATATGCTGGTAGCATCTTATTCCCTCTTATATACATCGAAATTGCGTTTTTTAACACACAAACAAGTTTTTCTAATTCCGAGTAATAAAAAAATTAAATATTGTCAATATTCTGTAAATAAATTAAAGCTTAATTGCAATATCTTTTGAAAAGTATATAAAGCATTATAAGAATTGTATAAAAATACATCAATAACAATTTTTTTTCGACTTTGCTTTTCAATACAAGGAATTAATAAAGTTCTTGAACAGATACTCTTTCATCTATTAAAGCTAATAAACGGGACGCCACAGTGTATCTCGGAATTACATTTTTACATTAATTATTTATTTAAGTGATCAGTCCTTAAACATTATTTCCTGATAACAGTAATGCATCCGAAAATTTTAAAAAAGTTTTCTTCTATTTAATTGCATTTCCGTGGTATACATCGGCAATGAAAGAGAGAGAGGAACCAACTCAAATATTTTTAACCGCCGCGATATTTTAAAACCCATTTTTCTCCATAGCCTTAGAAAAAAATTGACAAATGTTAAGTGTTTTTGATACATAAAATAACCCTTTCAATATTTCAACTTAAACAAAAACTTTCCCTAGGTTAAACTCACAAGTAAAACACTATTTAATAAACCGTGGAACTCACATGAATTAGGTCCGAAATGTAGGATATCGGAGTTAACTGCTAGCCTCAAATTGACCAATTATTTTTTAAAGGAACACACGCTAAAGCAATCATTTGCTCATATAAATATGGTCAGATATATAATTAACCGACCAATGTAATTTGCAGACAAATCGAAATTAAAAATTGAATGAAAACACAGTTTTTCTACCTAAATACATCGCAATAAGGTAGACTATTGAACGGGCTACATTGTAAAAGAGGATAATGAAAATATGCATTTGTTACCAGATGATGATGTGTATGTGTGTGTGGAGGGCACACAGAAGACATGATACTGTATCATATTTTTTCAAATAGTATATCCAAAGAAGCATTGTCATCATCATTTCGTGTAGGTGACACGGTCAGTCGACCATGCACACCCTGGTGTCAGAGTTCTGCGGAACCGCCTCTCGGCCTCTGACGTGGTTCCTTTAACGACTACCAGATGGCAGCCGGAACCACCAGATTAACGTGCCTTCCGAAGCACGCAATCATCTTTCTTATTAGACAATCAGGTGATTCATACCTGCAATGTCCTAACCAAACTGAAAACAACTGCTTCCCGTGGGAATCGCACCCACGACCCCCCGGTCCACGAGGCTAACGCCTTGACGACTGGACCACGGAGGCAGTTGCAGAGCAGAGGATGCAAGAAGCATTGTAACATTGAATTAATATACCCAAAAAACTAACAACTGTTTCTAGGAAAAAATGTCTCTATACCCCAAAAGCCAACACGGGACGACTGAAGTAAAGCAGTAGGAAAAAAACCACTTATATAGATTCGAGTTAACAAAGTCCACAGATAAGGAACTCATGTAAATTCGTTAAGAAGTGCGCCCTTGTCGTTTATTTGATACGGGGTGCGAGCGTGCGGGGGTGAGGACTCGAAATTAAATTTATTACGCTTCGTGGTTACAAATTATAATTGATCATCATCATCATCATCAGGTCGTCATCGTGGTTACAAATTATAATTGATCATCATCATCGTCATCAGGTCTTTCCAGTCTCCACTGCAGGAGCATGGCCCTCTCTGTATCGCCAAAGCCATATATTAGCCAGAGTAATCAGAGGATTTGGCCTACACTCTTCACGCTGGCCAGACGCGTTGGAGAGGTTTCTTGTGCTTCCTAATTCGCCTTTTTCGCCCTATCTACTGAACCGATCCTCATGAAATTTTGCTGACACGTTGTCTGAAGTAGACATATGCTACCTTTCATCCCAGAAAAAGTACTGTTCCTGAGGGATTAACACTTACGCGAGCGGAGTCGCGGGCAAAAGCTAGTAATTGATATTTAAGGTAAGATAAGTAACGGCTCTATTGGAAACTCCATATCCTTGCAGCTGTCGAAAAATATGTGTAACTGCCCCGTAGCATGGCTTTTTTTTTTTTTTTGAATGGACTACGTAGGTAGCTCCAAGTGAGCTTTCACTACTTCACCGGACTTTTTGAGGTGAGGGCAGAGTGCCCTCAACCTGTAAGGCAATCATCACCAAAGGGTTCCCAGGAGGGACGAACCTCGGCTTTGGGCGTTGCCTGGGTGCGCAAGGCTTGGAGAGACAGCAAACTCTCATATGCCTGATGGGCCGCGATTTGCATGCATGACCTGAAGGGCCGAACTGAGAAACCCGTAGCATGGCTCCTGCGACGCCGTTTATATCGCGCGCTAAACTATCTACTTCTCGCTCTTCAGTATTGCGAAAAACAAGATGGCGATGGTCGATAAACGTTGTCGCGCGTGCCATGCTACGGGGGCTGGATCAATTAATCCAAATTGAAAGTTCCGGCTTTGAGGACGACGTCTTTCCAAGAATCCGACTTGGCTGGGCAGTGTTTCGGAAGCTCCGCAGTGTCTTTTCGTCCAAAACTTGCTTGACGAGCTCCGTGGCGCAGCGGTCAACACGCCAGTCTGTGACACGGATGGTCACGGGTTCGTTCCTGCCGTCAAGATGAAAAATCTTTTCCAGATTGACCTGGGTCTTGGATGTTTACCTATGTATGTATTTGTTATAAAATATAGTATCGTTGAGTTAGTATCCCATAACACAAGTCTTACTTAAGAACTTACTTTATGGCTAGCTTAGTCTGTGTGATTTGTCCGTATAAATATATTTATTTATTCAAAAGTACCTCAGTGCCTAAAGTCGAAAGTCTCAATACTGGTGCCCACATGCCATACTGGCGTTAACCTGCTGCGGCTGCGCTAAAGAGTAATGTTTTTCCGCACCTAAACCCATGAAACGAGGCACGTACTTTATGAAATTAGTTTGGCATGTAACCACACGTGCGTGCACCACGAATCACTCAAACTTGGTTGGGCAAATCCGAGTTTAACTGCTTGTTTACACGAACGAAACTATTTTTAAAACGCTCCAATGTACGGCAAATGCAGCGATTTGGTCAAGGATTTCTCGTTATTTTAAAGGTCAAAAGAGCTTAGTTTATTTCCTTACGACTGCGCCTGAAGAGAGTTTTTAAGGTACATTAAACAGCGTGTGTGTGCAAATTAACGACTGACGTTCATTTCTAGGAGTGACTTAACCTCAACTCGTAAATAAATTCAAAGTTTTTATACAAATTGCCAGGCTAGCCAAATACTTAGCCCAAGTTAAGAAGTAGGTTCGATCCCCAACCAGCCCCCTTATTTACTAACTCGGATGACAGGTGTCGATGCCTATCAATCTAGAATTTACAGTTACAATGCGGGTTTTGCTTGCTCGAAATTTTTATTTGGAATACAAAAACCGCATTGTAATACCAAATCCTAGATTGATAGGCATCGACACCTGTCATCCGAGTTAGTAAATAGGGGTTCAGATCATGATGGAAAACGATCTTTTTCAGATTGGCCTGGCTTTTGAATCTATCTATATAAGTTTCTATTACAAAATATAGTATCGTTGAGTTAGTATCCTATGATACAAGTTCACAACTTACTGTGGGGCTAGCTCAATCTATGTGGTCCGTCCCTACATATTTATTTATATTGAAACACATGTATGAAAATATCATTTTTTTCGAATTTTCAGCATTGACACCTATTGGCCAAGCCCTTCTAGGGTATATCCGTGGTTAAATTTCACGCTGAATTATGGTATTAACAAAATGATTTTAAACTTAATTAAAAATCGACCAGAATATGGTAAGAAAACATTACTTCTTCTTTAGACTTACGTATTTGTTAGAAGGAATTGAGAAGCCATACCTGAAACAAAAAGTCGCCAAATTAGTTTGTGCCTATTTGCCTACTTTGTAGTAAACACAAACATAAAAGGACAATATATAGGCTATGTAAATAGACCGAGCTCGTATAAATAAATAAATAATAATAAATAAATATACAGGGACATTTCACACAAATTGAGCTAGCCCCACTGTAAGTTGTGAACTTGTGTCACAGGATACTAACTCAACGATACTATATTTTATAATATATACTTATATAGATAAACATCCAAGACCCAGGTCAATATGAAAAAGATCTTTTTCCATCTTGACCTGACCGGGGATCGAACCCGGGACCCCCGTGTCGCAGGCTAGCGTGTTGACCGCTGCACCACGGAGCTCGACAATATAATATATATATCGATATGTATAGTAACTATTAGCATAGAAAAAAGACAAAGTAAGTAATCCTAACTAGCTTTTAAATTTTGCTGAAAGATGTTTAATGCTTTAGTAGATATACTTTACGTATAAGATCAGGCGTGCCTTGAACAGAAGCTGTCACAGGTGACACTGCGGGGTATTTCCGGTATTCTGAATATTTCTCGTTCGGCTTTTTCTCGGTTGCTTTGTCGCCTATTTGCTTTACTTTGTAGTAATTTAATAAAAAAAACTTAAGTAGTGAAATCGAATGAACGTTATATAGGTATAAGAAGGACTGAGCTCCAATAGTAACTATTGCCAAAGAAAAAAAAAGCACAAAAACTTAATATTCTTACTAAATTAGGAAACAAGGGGGAAAAATCCGCGCCGGCACGATTTGAACCTAAGTTTTTGTCTTTAATCGACAACGCCTTATTAATTTGGCCACCGCGGTTCATAATTTATTAAGAACTAGCTGTTATCCGCGGCTTCGCCCGCGTAATTTATAGCCTATGTCCTTCTCGGTACCCTAACCTATATGTATGCAAAATTTCATGATGATCGGTTCAGTAGATACGGCGTGAAAGCGTAACAGACAAACAAACAAATAAACAAACAAACTCACTTTCGCATTTATAATATTAGTAAAGATAGTTAGGATTAGGATATAATATAAGAATAGCATTGTGAATGCATTAAACACGTATAGAAATTAAAAAAAAAAACCCTTATTTTTACTCGTTTAAGTAAGTCTTTCTAAAAGGCATTTAGTGCTCTAGCAACGTACTTCACGCGTGATTCAAACATGAGTTGTCACAGGTAACAATGAGGGGTATTTCAGGTATTGCGAACATCATTTCTCGTTCGGCTTTTCTCGGTCACTTTGTTGCCCAATTTCCAAGTGAAATATAGTTAACAAAAAAAAACTGAACATGTGGAATTGAAGGACGTTATATAAGTATTAGTAGAAAAACTAAGCTCTCACAGTAACTATTAGCATAGAAGAAGATAATTTAAGATATTTTGAACAAAAAGCAATAACCGACTTCAACCCTATCAATTTGTTTGATTAAGCATTAAACTAAAATGGAAGTAAGTGTAAACCGAACCGGCATTCTTGTAAACATTTATTTGGTTTTTGTGTATTTTTTCTTTCAAAAAGCGCATTAAATCAGTCCAAGCGTCTTCGGGAAATCGGAAAAATTATAACGACGAATTGAGAACCTCCTCCTTTTTTTTTAAGTTGGTTAAGAACCACCTCCTTTTTTTGAAGTCGGTTAAAAATGTTGTCACGTTGTGATTTTTTATCTATGTATCGATGTCGTGATTGTGCGTAATTCTAACTGTTTTCAGTAGGTTTAGCTGAATGTTTTCAGTAGGTTTTACTGAAAAACATTTAATGCTCTAGTAGACACATACCTTCACGTTTTAGATCGCGCGTGTTTCAAACATGAGCTGTCACAGGTGACACCGCGGGGTATTTCAGAATTCTGAACATTTCTCGTCTGGCTTTTCTCGGGCACTTTGGTGTCAATTTCCAAGTAAAAAAAAAAACTGAAGGAGTGGAATAAGAGAGACTGAATTCTCACAGTAAATATTGGCAAAGGAATTAGAAAAAGTGCGTAATTTTAACTCGCTTTTAAGTAAGTTTTGCTGAAACGCATTTATTGCTCTACATGAGCTGCCACAGATGACACCGCGGGGTATTTCCAGAAGTGACACTTTGGTGTCAATTTACAATACTTATTGTAATAAACAAAAAAAATATCTAAAGGTGTGGAATAAGAGGGACTGAGTTCTCACAGTAAATAATATAATAATAATAAATAAAATTCGTTTATTTGCCAACACATCTTCAGTACATACAAATTACAAATGTAAAATACAAGTAGGTATCAAATTTAAAGTACAACAAAGCACAACTACACCGTTACCCATTTGGAAGACCATCCTCGAACTAGACGTGAGTCTGTATCTCGAGGAATGAGCTAACAGCAGGGACAGTGGAGGTGAGCGAGGTAGGTGCAGGTACGAAAATTGTGCATATCGGCTACTAAAAACAAGGTTTGATTTACTTCTTGCCCAGCTAGAAGAATCTGTTTTTGGGCAGAAGCGAACTTAAGACTATTCATACAGTTATATACTATATAGCAAAAATGTCTAAAACATAAACTGACAATTAAATGAAAAATAGAACTTAGCAACATAATATAATATCTATTGCGCAAGAGATGAATGATGTGAATACTTTGAAATACTATAGCATAGGAATAAGAAAAATTCGTTTGTCTAACTCGCTTTTTAAAAAGTCCTGCTGAAAGACATTTAATGCTCTAGCAGACATACTTTAAACATGAGCTGTCACAGGTGACACCGCGGGGTATTTCTGAAATTCCGAACATTCACACATTTCTCGTTCAGCTATTCTCGGGTTTGCGTAACGGTTGGAGTCGTTAAATCTAATATGGGATTAAGTGTGCATGGGTTAAGTTTGATATTTTACGCTAAAGGTTGTCGGGTCAAACTTTATTTATCTAGAATATGAAGAATTGATATTCAATGTGGCAATGCTGATAGACTTCTGAGCATATTTCCGCAGGACAATAAACTGAGAGATATTTTTTATTTTTAGGTAATAAAACCTTTATTTATTGGCAAGCAATTCTATTTTGGTTAGAATTGAGAGTTTAGTTTTCGTTCATTTTATTTGATTGGATATAAATATACGCAAACAAGAACTGTAGGTAGATCTTTTAAGGCGCTGTATTTCAAACTGATAATTTGAGTTTAAGTACCTATTGATTTTTAGTCTTTATTTAATTTGAATTTGATTACAACCATACAAAATTATATTTATAAAAATTAATCGTTAAAATGCAGTCACAATTAAATTCTTATCTCATTCTTTTGAAAAAAAAAAAAAGGTTTTCACGAACAGTACAGGAAAAGCAAACTCACACTATGACTGCTAGGGGTCACAAGTTTTCAATCGAGCTCCGTGGCGCAGCGGTCAACACGCCTGCCTGCGACACGGAGGTCCCGGGTTCGATCCCCGGTCAGGTCAGGGTGGAAAATGATCTTTTTCAGATTGACCTGGGTCTTGGATGTTTATCTATATAAGTATGTATTATAAAATATAGTATCATTGAGTTTAGTATCCCATAACACAAGTCTCGAACTTACTTTGGGGCTAGCTCAATCTGTGTGATTTATCCGTATATATTTATTTATTCTATAATTACCGCCCCACCTAATGACAAAGTAATTAAATTTGGTAACAATTTCACTGCAAATTGTATTGTCTCACCCGTTTATTTTCCATTCTGTGTACAAGACAAATCGTATTTAGTAAGACGCACATCTGCAGCTTCCCACGCCAATCAAGTCTGATTCATTCCCTGAAAGCCTACAAGGGCACGGGGATTAATATTGAGGGAACAGATGCCTGTAGGGGCGCATACAGATTGGTAGGGTTTAGTTTTAATAAATTTGGAGCCCCGTTTCACCCTGTTAGGGGTGAATTTTGGGGAATCCTTTCTTAGCCAATTCTTACTTTATAATGATTCAGATCAGTCAGTTTGTCATCATCAGGTCTTTATTAGTCTTCACTGCAGGAGCAGGACCCTCTCTGTACTGCCAGAGCAGTCGGAGGATTTGGCCTACACTCTCCACGCTTGTAATTATTTCTCTCCGTCAGTTTGTTATAATCGCCTTCTATATTTACAGATTAATATGAATGGTCTAAAGTGCTTCGAAAAAAGAAATGGGTACGGCCGTGCCGCTTTTTTACTTGGGGGGGGGCACTGCCATATCCCCAGACTGTCTGTTATTTTCAATCAGTTCATTCTTACCAGCGACTGGTGTTTTATTTAAGTAAATTACATAAGCTAGCATTCACCTATTTATAATAAGAATGTACGTCTTTTCTTCTGATATTGAAAGCTTTTAAACAATCTTAAGTTGGGGGCTAGACTCTTATTGGTGTTATTGAGTGGAAATATAAGCATACCCTAACTATTTACCAAGTTATAGACTGTACTAAATTATAATTTTTTGTCCAGCTGTATAGTTTTCCTTAAGATCCAATGAGTCCATCGTATCGGTACATCGGCGTGAAAGTATAACAAACAAACTCACTCCTGCACTCGTATAATATTAATTGTTTTGTTTGTTTTTCGTATGTGTAAGTGGCCAACACTGGTGTCAGATTTTTCAAGCTGCCTTAAGGCATCTGACATGGCTTAACGACTGCCATCAACGATGACAGCCGGGACCAACGGTTTAACGTGCCTTCTGATTCACAGAGGAGCTCGAGATATTTTTATGCCACTTGCGGTCACCCATCCAAGTAGAGACTGCGCCAGGAGTTGCTTAACATACGTAAGCGCTCATAGAGCTCACACCCACTGGAACATCGGGCTCCTCATAATATTAATTACTTAGGATATATATCTCCATACCGTCACGAGTGACATAGACAAAATCTAGGTCTTGACCAGAAAGGAGCTATTGAATTTTTAAAGAGAAACTAGTTGGATATGCGGTCGTAATATGGCTTTTACTTGCCTATTGGACAGGGCCAGACACCTGCCATCAACATGATAACTGACGACGCATACAATTAGGTTGGCTTGCAGCTCACTAGATAGGACTCACAAACAACTCGACGATTACTGCCGGCAAAGACAATATAATACTAACGTAAAAGACTGCCCACCTCATACAAAAACATTGGACCAAATTAAGGTTGCGAAAAGCAGGCGAATGTTTGGCGCAGGAGAGTTGCTTGCTACTCGATACTAGATGGCGGTAATCTGCGTTAGCCTTTAAATTACTAAATATACGGTATCATTTTAAAATGTTATGCCTAAAATATTGTTTTGATTTTTATTATCATATATTTTGTGAATCATGTTTTTATATTCTCATAAATACGGTAGATACAATGTTATGTAGTTTCGAGTGGCGCCATCTATGCGAGTTTCTGAGAACAAATCGTTGAGACCACATGCTGCCGGCAAAAGAGGCAATACCGGCGCGGGCGACTCAGGAGTAGTGAGAGATGTGCTGCGCTTTTCCGGGTGTTACCCATGGCGTTATGCCCTTTAACACTTCTTAGAGCAAAAAGTCTCACGACTCCTCTCTGGGCGGCCAACTAGGCAAGCCAGTGCAATGAGTTTTGCGATAGCCCTCTTAGGTTTCCAGCACGACCGATGAAGAGACACGTCGGGGGCGAGAGCTCTGAGCGACTTTCTGGAGGTTTCCAGCACGACCGATGAGGAGCACTTTGGTACGTTGTGTCGTCACTCACCAACAGCTCGCCACAAATTGCCATGAGGTCTTATTATTATTATTTGCTTTTCTTTTAAACGACTTCAAAAAAAGGAGGAGGTTTACAATTCGTCGTAATCTTTATTTTTTTTTATGTATGTTCCCCGATTTCTCGAAGACGCCTGGACCGATTTAAGAAATTCTTTTTTTGTTCGATAGGTAATACTTTACAGATGGTCCCATTAAATTTTTATTAAAATCGGTCGATCGCTTTTTGAAAAAATACACAAAAACAAAAAAAAAAAAAATTTACAGGTAGGCCGTTTGGATTACACTTATATCCATTTTTTCTTAGGCTTATTAAAAAAAATTGATAGGGTTGAAGTCGGTTGTTGTTTTTTGTTAAAAATATCTTAAATTATATTTTCTCGGTTTTTATGTAAACCGGTATACTGAAATACACGGGCCTAAGCCAAGTGTATATCAGGGAGGTCGTAAGATCCGTTGTTATCTTCAGGGTTGTCGTAGTATTCTCTAGTTTCCAATGCTACTTCTGATTGCTGTGTTTGTGAGATAGAGGAATGAGGTTCATTGTTTAGGTGCACTGTTTGTTGTGTGCGGTTTAAAGATACGTGAATATTGGGTGTGTGTGAGACAGGGTGCGGGTCAGTTTGTAATATTATTATACGATTGTATCAAGTGTGTATTCATCCTTAGGCAGGCATTGGGCATTGTCTAATTTGGGATGATTCTGTTCTGTGATTGAAGATGGAACACTCGAGTTAATTTGAATGCCATCATAGTAGCTTTTGCCCTCTATTGTTTGCCTTCTTTTATAATAAGAATAATACATAACAATAATTTTTGTTTTATTCAAATTAACTTTGGGATTTTCAAACATTTTGTCTTATGTTAAGTTATGAAACTACTAAAAGGAAAATTTAAGAAGATATGTGTGTTTTGCGTTACTCCTTCACGCAAAAACTTATGAAGATTGACAAAGATTTAACATAACAAAAGTTATATTTTATCTACTTAAGCTATGATCAGCGTTGTCGTTCTCACCACAACTGCTGTGACGACTTGTATTTTTTTTCCTAGCCTGTGTTATGCCAAATTATGTCCTGAAATATAGTATTTAGCTTAGAACAGTTCTGCAGGCCTACTTGTTAACTTTTGACATGTACGTTATCGAACGGTTTGATAGTCACTTCAACATTCATTACTATCTTACGAAAACCGTAATGGACGTTGAAGTCTTGCAGTGACTACCAAATCGTTGAACGTTAGTGATTTTGACCTGAATCGCTTTATAAGCCTTGTTCATTAAATATTGTACTGTCACTTGGCTGACGAGCTCCAACAGAATAGGTTAGCATCTAATAATTTGTGGACGGAATGTCCTAATTGCGTTGCGGTTGTCTGCATAGCTGCGTGTTGCACTGCATAATATTGATGCGACACTGTAAACACAGGTATACTATAAGCCAGGGATATTGCAGATGCCAATTTTTCCTATAAGTACCACGGAAGCAGATGTTTGAAGGCCTACATCCGCAAATACAAATTTAGATGCGGATCGTGCTTGTTAAAGACATACTCGTAACTGTTCATTATAGTGGGTAAAGTTAAGTTGTTTCCAGTTTGGTTAGGATATTGCAGGCATGAATCACCTGATTATCTGATAAGAAAGATGATTCCATGCTTCGGAAGGCACGTTAAGCCGTTGGTTCCGGCTTCCATCTGGTAGTCGTTAAAGGATCCACGTCAGAGGCCGAGAGGCGGTTCCGAAGAACTCTAACACCAGCGTGTGCATGGTCGACTGACCGTGTTACCTACACGAAATGATGATGATGACCGTCAATATTAACTATTTGGGACAAAAGCTGGGAACTAGAAAAAATATTTGGACTTTCCCATAGATATTGCCCGGGCTGCTTGAAAATGGGCAAAAACATTCTTAGTTTCAAGCTTTAATCCTGTAGGAAAAGTTGTTCATATTGTCGGGCTGAGTCGCCCCTTTAAGAGTATCATCATTATCATCAGGTATTTTTTAGTCTCAACTGCAAGAGCTCGACCATCTCTGTACTACCGAGCCATATAGTGGCCAGAGCAGTCAGAGGATTTGGCGTACACTCTCCTCGCTGGCCAGACGGGTTGGAGGTCTTTGATGTTTATTTGTTTAAGGGTAGGTATGTTGAGAGACAATTTACATGTTGTCAGAGGCCTTTTGCGTAAGTTTTCCAATCTACGCCTCCCATCAGTATTCACAGTCACGTCTGTTTGTCCTTGCCTCTTGCCTGTATTAAAATGGAGATCTCTCACCTCGAGAAATAGAGAAAAATTCCAAAAGAAAAATACTTATTAAATGGCTACACAATTAAATAATTATTTAGAACAAATTATTCATAAGAAATAAATAATTCTTAGCTGCGTTTTGCACGACCAAGTAGCAAACGTAGCAAACAAAAAAAAGTCATTTATTACCAACATTTGTAACAATGGATCCTGAATTTTATATGTGCTAGGTACTTAGACCTTTGGCAATATGTAGAATTACAAAATCTCATGACAAAAAAGTCAATTTAAGGCGTGAAAGCGCAACATAGGTAGGTATTTAAAAAGTATTGAATAGGTACAGTAGTAAAAGTATTAAATATTTTATTAATTTTTGTAATAAATGTACCAATTCTATCTAGATAGAATAGGTACATTTATTACAAAAATTAATAAAACACAAGTTACATAAAATTTTGAGCAAAGACCGTCACGAAAATCCCTCCGTATTGTTTACGGCTGATTTGATTTTGATAAAACATTATCTAAGAACCATCGCCAAAACCTACGGACAAATAAAAATAACGCGATCCATAGATCCGTTTTAGAGCTACGGAGTTACAACATACAGCGGTCCCACTAATAACACCCATCTTTTTACGTCGAGAGTTTATTAAGAAACACCAAACATAACTTGTTAGGCAGCAGAAAATTTCTGAATAAACAAAATGTTGATAAAAAAATGTGTTATCATATAAATCTAAACATAATATGCACACAAGACCACAATTTTTAGGGTTCCGTAGTAAACTAGGAACCCTTATAGTTTCGCCATGTCTGTCTGTCTGTCTGTCCGTCCGTCCGCGGTTTTACTCAGAGACTATAAGTACTAGAAAGCTGTAATTTGGTATGAGTGTGTATATTAATCATGGCAAAAAAGTCGTAGAATAAAATCTTGAAAAAATATTTTTTTTTGGGTAGCTCCCATACAAGTATAGTGGGGGAGTATTTCTTTTTTCTCTATTTACCCATCGTGTGGGATATCGTTAAATAGTTCTTTGAAAAATATTGTGAGGTTGAGAACACCATTTTTCGATTTAGGGATCCGTTTCCGAAATATTTGGTTTTAAAGTGCAAAAATTTGTTAGAGGTACGTGTCCCCCCACTCTATCTGCTAAACGGTTATATATGGATACGTGAAAAAAATTACAGCAGTAGTATATATACTGAAGTTGAAAGGAAAACTATCAGAGCTAGGTACTAAGTGCAAACTAAAAAGTTATAGGCAACCAACTTATAAAATGTACTGGAAAATGTAAAATTTCATGCAATCTTCATTGTTAGATGTTTTTGGTCGTTAAACTGAGAGGTGCGAGTGTAAACAGTGTGAACTCAAAGTTGTCATTCGCAACTACGGAACCCTACACTGCGCGTGGCCCGACACGCACTTGGCCGGTTTTTCATTAAGTTTTTAGTCTTTTTTAAAAACTTCAATGACCTATTTGCTTTTCGCAAAAGTTCACTTATCGCCACACAAGACCCCAAATTAGATTTCTACGCGCGGCTTCGAGCAACACGGCTTTTCCGTACCGGAAACGCGCGGCGACGTGAGAATGTTAAGAATACCGGAAATACTCCGCGGTGTCGCCTGTGACAGGTATGTTTGAATTACGCATCACCTAACGACGTTTCAAGTAGGTCCATAAAATTATTAACTTCACTTTGAGTTAAATTATTTTGTGTGCTTCCGCCACCAGTTAGTTCTTGCAAACTATTGCTAGCCAGCACCCACCCGCACTGTTAGTCCCGTCATGCCCGCCACCAATAGTTAATGCATGCTACCCTTGCCGAGACTACAGCATCATCGGTCGTCGTGCTTGTATTATAAAGTTCGTCTTTTACTTTTTTTACGAGTAAAGGACTCGTTTAAAAAAAGAAAGTTTGTCATACAAATAGTAAAAGACAGCTGTTCAAATCCCAACCGAGTGTATTTTTTCCCACGTCTTATTTCTTAATTTATTTAGGCTATAAGAATAGAATTTTAAATGCATAAAAATACCTATAAAGTAAGGCCCATACAATGTGTTGTTTCTGAAAAAAAAATACAGTGGCACTCCGGGAGTGCTGTGAAAACTTGAAGTATTTACGTATGAATTTTTTGAATATTCAGTAAATATTATGCAATCTGCTATTTTTGAAAAGCACATGTCATATTCAAAGCTCAATAGAAGGACGGGGGTACGAGGTCAATTTGATATGATATGTTTTAAAAGCACATATTCGAGGAAGAGTTATGTATGTAAAAAGAAATAGTTAACAAAATATTTAGTACTATTGTGAAGAAGAGGACCTCATTTCGCGAGTGACTCAAACAAGGTCGGTTTTTATTTTGGTAACTATGTTACAGGTTCAATGGTATTTTCATCATCATCATCACCCAAGGCAGTTCCAGTTTTTTACGCCGATAATCATTAGGTCTTCTTCAACAACATCTGACCATCTCAGCTTTGGTCTGCCTTGACTACTACGACCCTCTGGCCGACTTTCCATGAGGCGTTGGGCACTCTGTCCTCATTCATTCTTACTACGTGTCCTGCCCGACGTAGCCGTCCAATTTTGATGATCTTAATAACATTTGGTTCATCAATGATATTTTCCTATCTCAAAAATGCCCAACGCGTCTAAATAAGTTATCACTTCAACAAAATTTTGTAGCACAAAATCCTAAATTAGATTACTACGCGTGACGTGGCCACGTGAAACTATTCGGGATACCGGAAACACTCCGCCGCCACCTGCGACAGCTCTTGTGATTCTCTTCAATGTCATTTCCCTGAAATTTGCGGGAAATTTCCAATAATTCTTGAGAACTTCTCATTAAACATTAGTATAATCATTTAAGAGTCGGCATCGCATCGGCTGAAGAGTCGGCAATGCAACAACACCTCTTCTGGTGTTGCAGATGTCCATGGGCGATGGTGACCACTTTCCATCAGATGGCTCGTCTGCTCGTTTGCCATCGAAAACATTAAAAAAATACAGAAATCGATTCTCGGAAATGTTCTGCGACCCGTTCTCTCCGTTCATGAAAATTTCGAGAATGGCCCATCTCAAAGCATGCATTATCTAACGCGTTTATTTCTTATATACAATTCTAAAACATTTTTCTTGCCATACACTACATCATCATCATCATCTCAGTCATAAGAAGTTCACTGCTGGACAAAAGCCTCCCCAAAGCATTACCAATACGACTTGTTGGAAAGCGGCCTGCGTTCAGCACCTTCCTGTGACTTTTATCAAGTCGTCCAACCACCTGCCGGCCTATTTACTAACTCGAGTGACAGGTGTCGATGCCTATCAATCAAGAATTTAGTGTTACAATGCGGTTTTTGTATTTCAAATAAAAAGTTCGAGCAAGCAAAACCCGCATTGTAACAGTAAATTCTAGATTGATAGGCATCGACACCTGTCCAGCCCCCCCCCCCCCTATTTACTAACTCGGAGTTAGTAAATAGGGGGGGGGGGCTGGTCAATATAATTGGCGTCCAACGCTACACTTGCATCGGCCATCAATTTTACGCACTTAATGAGTAAAAACCGATGGCCGATGGGGCCAGCACTACTGATTTGCCGAAAATGTACCCGTAGTGAAAATGTATATCATAATATATTTTTATATCAATTGGAATTGATGTGTTCAGCCAATTGGAGGAATTTTCGGCACACCGGAAATACTCTGCGGTATCTATGACATCTGATGTTTGATGCACTGTCATCTAACGCCGTTACAATAAATAGGTATACAATATTACCTCCAGCATACTAGCTCCAGATCTAGACATTTTGGAGGTGGGGAGGGTACTGACAATGACGAAAGTGATGCAAAGTGACTACGAGGGCGGGCAGTTAAAAACAAAAAATTTGCCGCTTCTGATGTAACCAAAAATATACCAGTATTAAAGTGTTTACAAAATGGCAGATACTAAACCAAAATACCAGAAAAAACATTAAAATGACCCAATATGCTGTTGGTATCATAATTACAGTAAAAAGGTTAATAAAAAAATTCTGATATAACCTTTATCACAAGTCGAAAATAGCAGATTTTTGCTTTTCTACAATTACCTTACGTATGTTAAGTAATCCCTGGTGCAGTCCCTACTTGGATGGGTGACCGCAAGTGGCATAAAAATATCTCGAGCTCCTCCGTGCTTCGGAAGGCACGTTAAGCCGTTGGTCCCGGCTGTCATCGTTGATGCCAGTCGTTAAGCTATGTCAGATGCCTTAAGGCAGCTTGAAAAATCTGACAATAGTGTTGGCCACTTACACATACGAAAAACAACAAACAACCTTGAAATCCAAAACCTCAATTAATGGAACCGCCCCCTAAAGGTACGCGCACATTATGACTGCCGTATCGCAAAAATCCACATCCACTTCAATCCGCTGAAGCGGTCGTATGTAATTTTATACAATTTTTTGCGGCCTGTCATAATGTGCGCGTACCTTATCACGTTTGTTTCATTATGTAATGTGTTGAAAAGGCGTCTCTAAAATCGCGCGACGGACAGTCACATTTCTTGCTCTGTAAACCTTACATAGAGGGTACGTTAGGATCCCAAAACAAGAATGGCTAAGTTTTTTGATATTATGCCGTGGGCCTCGCCTTGATTTGGGGATATTGTGGTCTCGTTATGATGAATTTAGCTATGAACACTTTGATTTTAGTTATCGTTTGATTGTTAGTGGGTTTCCCAATTATAATCCATTGAAACTTCCACAATGGCGACTGAGGTTTTGTAATTAAGGCTTATTTGTTAAGAGCGAACAATGGATTACTGTGTAAATACTCTTTCAACTCAAAGACTGAAACCACAAATTAATTAAGTATAGATGTTACACTTCTATTAAAGTTAGCCCGGGCTACGCAATACTACAGATGAGCATACAAACTTGTAAATTACCCACAGACATTTTCTTGAAGGGGTAACTCAGCCCGTCAAAATGAATAACTTTGCTGAAAACCCAAACAAAATCCAGCCTGGCAATTTCTTAAAACTGCATTAAAATTGGTTCCACCAAACATGATATAGAATCACGGACAATCACACACATGTAAACATACGGGTCAAACTGAGTATCTCTTTATTAGAAATTTGGTCAAATAATCGGGCCTTTGTCACTGGAGTTAAGACCGGGATTATAACGATATCGTACTTAGAAATCAGTTCAGGCACTATGAAATTGCAGTGTAATAAAAAAAATCACATACTTAGGGGGCGTCTTTAAGGGGGCACACTAGGCACAGTAGCGACGCCAATTATTTTATTCCTAATACTTTACAAATAGAAAGAAATTCAAGAATATAAACAATATAAGCCTTAGTAAATAACCTGAACTATTTTTGGAATCATGTTTTAATATAATGAGAATCAGTCATTGAGAGAAAAAGTGAATCAGATTTTCATAATTCTCACTGATTCCGATAATAATAAATATGATTCCAAAAATACTTCAGGTTATTTACTAAGGCTTACATTGTTTATATTCTTGAATTTCTTTCTATTTGTAAAGTATTAGGAATAAAATGATTGGCGTCGCTACTGTGCCTAGTGTGCCCCCTTAAAGACGTAACACTTATATTTTGACCAATGCTTAATAGTGATGCTCAATGACAATGAAACAAAGAAATTTTTTGTCCTGTCACTATCTTTGTTAGTAGTAGATTCTGTGGCAGTGAATTGGTAACAATAAAATTATTTGACGATCTAAAGTGAAAGGTAATTGCAGGTCGTGTAATGACTCTATTGCAAAGATATCTGTTAAATAATGTATGGGCCATCGCTCAATAAAATTTTTGAATGTTGACGTTAAGACTCAACTGTCAAAACTCACAAATTTTAAGGTATCCACTTCTCCACTCTCCTTAATTTTAAAAGCGAAAATCATTTTAGAATAAAACCTAGCCTATTGTTATACGATTTCTATTGAATATTTACAACTTTGTAGAATTTTACCAATTTTTTAAAGTAATTTACGTGAAAACAAGGGTTCTAAATATACCGAGAAACATGGCTGGTATAATATTCAGTATGACGTAAATTTTGAGTATACATTATAATAAAAGTAGTTTGTGAGCTGCATATAGACCTCGCTAGTGTTTATATGTGCACCGTGTGGTTCCCGGCAGAGTAGAATAGGACCACTCCAAGTCATTCCGTGGATGTCGTAAAAGGCAACTAAGGAAACACAAGCTAAACAAAGCTTATTAACATCAAAGAGACCTCTCCAACCCGTCTGGCCAGCGTGGAGAGTGTAGGCCAAATCCTCTGACTACTCAGGCTAGTATATGGCTCTGGTAGTACAGAGAGGGTCGTGCTCCTGCAGTGGAGACTTAGAAAGACCTAATGATGATGATGATGAATGTTTATACATCATCATTCATCATCATAATCAGTTCTTTTTTAGTCTCCACTGCAGGAGTAAAGTCGAGTAAAAACCTTACACCTTTTTTGAGCAGTATGTAATAGGAAATATCACCGTATCATTCGATTCCAACCTCTAATTCGTATGATTTGTTCTGACAGTTGCTCAAAGATGGCACCACTGGTTACATTTAGAGGTGTTACTGATATATCAGAACTGATACCGCGAACATAATATGAGAGCTGCAGAACATAATACAAATATATTAGGTTATGTGATATCCGAAGAACGCGTTCCCGAAGAACCGTCAAGAACAGTTAATATCCAAAGTATCGTATCGGTGTACCGGCTGCGTTACTGCGTTCCGCGCCAGTTCGCGTTATTTTGACAGTTCTAAGCCTGTTATAAGTATGAAGGAAAGAACAATCGCTTAAAAAATGTCACATCTCTTATTTTATATTGATAGGAAGATGTAAAATGCCTCAAAAAAAATATCGCCTGCAAAATCCCAGCCTGTTCTTCACCGTTCTTGGAGAACGTTTAACGGAACATAATATCGGTAAACTAATATATTCGATAACACGGTTCTTGATATCTGACCCTAATATAACACCTCTAGTTACATTACAAATTTGTATCTACAAAATTATCAGAAAATAAACACACTCTTCACGGAAAATATCTTATTAGAAGTTAAAACAATATTTTTGGCATTATATTTAAATTATAATCTCAGTTTTAGCAAGTTTAGACTAACGCGGATGAACGCCATCTAGTGAAGAGAGGAAAATAACTCTGTAGCGTCGTAGCCTAACTATGACTCCTACCTTGTAGTAGGCCTAAATTTGGTCCAATATTTTGGTATGAGGTTGACAGTCTATGCGTTAGTATCACATTGTCTTTACATACATATTACCAGTACCACGGTTAGTATTATATTATAGTGTCTCCACATACATACATACATATTATCACGTCTTTGTCCCTCGCGGGGTAGACAGAGCCCAAGGTCATTAAACCCAAAAGCCACATTTAGCATGTTAGTGGGCGTAAAGGTGGAAAGCGGAATCAAAATAGTGATGGGTTGCTAGCCGCATTGCCTTTTGTGATTCCATAGATTTTCGCTCAATCCCTTGACTGACTTTTACGGTCTGCGTGGGAGGAAAATCAGCTGGTATATTCTAAGTTCTTCTTCCCTTTTCTCCCAAACCAGCAAAGGAGAGATATTATTGTCTTTGACCGTATCGACGCTAATAAGAAATAATTTCCCAGATCCAATCACAATAACTTTGCCAATATCGCGCCATTGGAAATGGCTTATCTCTCTTATTACCAATTTGCTCTAATAATAGTTAGTAATTAACGAAATAATGGTTTATTACTTTCTGTCCAACTAACAAAAAGTTGTCAATGTATTTATTGTATTGGCCGTGTAGTTCCCGGTAGAGTAGAATAGGACCACTCCAAATCTTCCCGAGGCTGTCTTAGAAGGCGACTTAGGGAACACAAGCTAAATAAAGCTTATTAAAATCAAAAAGACCTCTTCAACCCGCCTAGCCAAGCGTGGAGAGTGTAGGCTAGAAATCCTCTGACTGATCTGGCTAATACATGGCTCTGGTAGTATTGAATCGTGCTCTTGCAGTGGAGACTCAAAAGACCTATTTTGATTCCGTTCTCACCTACAAGCCCACCAACAAGCTTAACGTAGCCTTAAGGTTTTACAGACCTGGGTTCTGTCTGTCCCGCAAGGGAGAAAGACGTAATAGTATGTATGTATGTATACATAATATGTATTTTAATATGTTTCTAAAAAAGAGATGTTCTTCAAGAGAATCCCTTGATCGACTATTGCGATCTGTGTGAAAGGTTTGAACTAAAATTTGAACTAAAATATTAACTAAAATAAGGAAAAGAAGGTGAAGAAAAGACTGCCAAGCCAGTGAACTAAGGAAATGCACCATAACAAAGACATTTCTATTAAAATATTGGAATGCCTGTGTTAGCTGCGAGCTCCGTGACTATTCTAGACGGGAAATTGGACGCTGGAAATTGACGCGCACGAAGCCGCGCGTCTTTCGTTGACAGCCACTTTATATAGGAAAGAGGTTCTATTTTTAAGATAATTGGTTATTTAACATATAAATGTATAATAATTACTTTGATTATTTATGTTCAATAATTACTATAAGAGATGAGAGAGACCTTTGCCCAGCAGAGGGACAATATAGGTTAAATAAAAAAAAATACTATAAATGAAAACTAAACTAAAACTAATCTAGAAAATAAATATTAATTAAAAAAATATCTACTAAATTATATAAAAAAAAATGTTGGTTATTAAAAATCATTTTCTGTCAGACTTTTCTATTCATTGTTAGAAAATATGAGTATAAATAATAAAAAAAAAATATATAAATATATACTGAGCTAGCCCCAAAGTAAGTTCTTATGAAAGACTTGTGTTATGGGATACTAACTCAACGATACTATATTTTATAACAAATACATATATAGATAAACATCCAAGACCCAGGTCAATCTGAAAAAGATCGTTTTCAATCTTGACCTGACCGGGGATCGAACCCGGGACCATCCGTGTCGCAGGCAGGCGTGATGACCGCTGCGCCACGGAGCTCGTATATAGTAAGTATACCAAGAAGTAAAAATATTAAGCATAAATAGTTACATGTTTCTACATGTAACTCTTATATTTACTTCTCTATCTACTCTTGGTGTTCTCACCAGAAGTAGATACTTGGCATGAAAAATAACAAAAGATTTTCTGTGGCTTTTGTTAATTTATTAGACTTTTCTTTCATACAAGAATAAATATTTAATTATTTTTCGGTTGAATGTTAACAACTCTTCGCTCACAGCAAGCGCGCGCCAGCGTAGTGTTATCCTTTTATATGAATGATGAAACATAAAAATCAACAAAAACATTTTTATTTAATGTATTGAGTTATGCCAAAAGTCGTAAAACAAAAGTTGTGGTATAAGATGTTAGCTATACTTACCTGCTAGGTTACTGATTTTTGTATTGTTTGTGTGATTTTAAGTAACCGTGAGTGTCGGGTAAAGAAATGATTGCATACAATAAGACATTTCTAATAAAATATTAAAAAGTACTTGCCGCGATCTCCGTGACTATTCTAGACGGGAAATTGGATGCTGGAAGCGTCGAACGCAACTAAGCCACGGGGCGTCTATTACTGACGTGCTCTTAATATGAGAAATGAATCTATTTTCGAGATTATTGGTCACCTGGAAGCGCATGTTTCCATACAAACGGAAAAAGGGAATTGTGGCAATATTCATAATTTTAGGGCAAAGTTAAGCATCCAATCAATTAATCTCATTATAATCTACGTACGTTCCTATACAGTTTGGTAAAATTATTAAATGTTTGAGAATTATTTGACTTTTAAGATTTCCATACAAATTTGAAAAGGCTTGTAATTCTCAAACCATTGGTATTTTAACCAAGCTGTATAGGAACGTACGTAGATTATAATGAGATAAAATGCTTAATTTTACTTCAAAATTATCAAATATTGCCACAGTTCCCTTTTTCCGTTTGTATGGAGACATGCGCGTTCAGGCGACTGGTGTCTTCTCATTATTAATGCGAAATTAACTCTGTGTATAAAACTTTTCCTATGGGAACAATACTGGAAACTTTTTGTTTATTTATATAAGTAAGTATATCTAAATATACATAAGACAATATTTCACCGTATGTGCTGCCATATTGGCGGACCCCGGGCGCCAACGCACCAAAGCTAAGGATGCTATCGGGAAAACGCTCAGAAGATGTTGATGATAATGAAGGAAATGTGTATATGGCACGCTGTTGCTTTTAATGTATAGACTTACGCATTTTTGTATGTTAAGTATCTCTTTAACTAAGCCATACCTGAAACAAAAATAGTTAAATTAGTAATAGTGAAGACAACGAGAAAAAATTCGAAACTGAAATAAACTTCATAACTTTTATTTTGCGAACGCGTAGGTAGTATGTCTGCACTTTAATGTCTATTTTAAACTAATAAAATTACTTTCATAAAACCCCTTTAATTAAAATTTATAACCCCTTTTTTGAAGTAATTTATATTTTTTTAAAGTCACTAGAAAAAAAAAAGCGACCGAGAGGCAAGCCAAGGAAGCGATGGATTGATTGTGTGGAGGAAGACCTCAGGAAAATGGGGAAGTACACCAACTGGAGAAGGGAGGCGCGTAATCGTGTCAAGTGGAGAAAAACTGTGGAAGAGGCCAAGACCCACAAAGGGTTGTAGCGCCGCTGAAAGTAAGTAAAAAAAGAAAAATTCAGTGCTCATTTAGAGTTAGTCACAAAGTGCAATAAATAAAATAAAAGAACAAACCTATTCTCCCGTAATTAAGCTGTAGCTTAACTTTCATGTCCGTCCGCAAACAAGCCAATTAGTGGGATAGCAGCCAAATAATAGTTGCCATTAGTTGCTTATTGACAATGGATTTATCTCAGTTAAATAAAGCTTTTCTATGTTCAATCGCATTACTGTCTACTCTCTGCGGTCTCTGCTCAACACGCCTGCCTGCGACACGGATGGTCCCGGGTTCGATCACCGGCCAGGTCAAGATGGAAAATGATCTTTTTCAGATTGACCTGGGTCTTGGATGTATATCTATATAAGTATCTATTATAAAATTATAGTATCGTTGAGTTAGTATCCCATAACACAAGTCTCGAACTTACTTTGGGGCTAGCTCAATCTGTGTGATTTGTCCGTATATATTTATTTATTTATTTACTATTGTATTTAGATGTTGGTTCAGGATATTTGAAACGCTTTCGATGCATTCCAAAATAGAATATTAATTGTGGTAAATTATGAGAGCCTTTACGGATATTAGGGCCTAGAACATACGTCAATATAGTTTGAATTTGTAGCCCCCAATAGAAATTCAAATTTAATTGTATGACATTTTAGGGTTCTATAGTAAACTAGGAACCCTTATAGTTTCGCCATGTCTGTCTGGCGTGGGTATGTATATTAATCATGGCAAAAAAGTGGTGGAAAAACATTTTGAGAAAAAAAATTTTTTGGGTAGCTTTCATACAAGTAAAGTGGGGGAGTAATTTTTTTTCTCTACTTACCCATCATGTGGGGTATTTTTAAATAGGTCTTTAAAAAATATTGTGAGATTAAGAACACAAGTTTTCGATTTAGGGATCCGTTTCAAATTTTTGTTAAGGTTATATCATATGGATACGTGAAAAAAATTACAGCAGTAGTATATATACTGAAGTTGAAAGGAAAACTATCAGAGTTGAGTACTAAGTGCAAACAAAAAAGTTACAGGTAACCAACTTATAAAAGTACTGGAAAATTTAAAATTTCATACAATTTTCATTGTTAGATGTTTTTGGTCGTTAAACTGTGAGGTGAGAGTGTGAACAGTGTGAACTCAAAGTTGTCATTTGTAACTACGGAACCCTACACTGTGCGTGGCCCGACACGAACTTGGCCGGTATTTTTTTTTTTTTCATTTTTACCCTCACTCCATTTATTCTATTAAGTCTATGATTCTTATTGCCAAGAGAAAACATAAAGTAGTGGATCGTCTAATACTACTAATAGTATCTTCGTCGTAGTAATACATAGAGCAACACGGCTTCCGTAGTAATAGCATGGAGATATATGTAGGTATCGCCATGTGGTTCCCGGCAGAGTAGAATAGGACCACTCCAAGTCATTCCGTGGATGTCGTAAAAGGCGACTAAGGAAACCCAAGCTAAACAAAGCTTATAAACATCAAAGAGACACTCTCCAACAAGTCTGGCCAGCGTGGAGAGTGTAGGCCAAATCCTCTGATTACTCAGGCTAGTATATGGCTCTGGTAGTACAGAGAGGGTCGTGCTCCTGCAGTGGAGACTAGAAAGACCTGATGATGATATGTAGGTATATACTTCGTAGTATGTGGTCCGTTGGTTGACGCAGTCGTCGCCGTAAGCTAGTAATAAGACACACATGCATTAACTATTTTTGAAGGAGTAAAGTATAGCAATGGGAAAACCGTCATAGTTTTTTTTCAGATCTCGTACACATCCCGTTTTACTACTTAACGAATTAAGGTGCTTAAGCCAGCCAACTAGCGCCACCCTTATTTTATTTCTTTAACTTCTTATTAAGATCAAATAAAAAAAACTATGACAGTATTTCGGTAGTCAATTAATTGTAGTATTATTGGTATTACTGTTCATTATTTTGTATTTGAAAAATTACGAGGACGCTCATCATCATCATCAGATCTTTTTTAGATACTGCAGGAGCACGACCCTCTCTGTACTACCAGAGTCATATATTTGCCTGAGCAGTCAATGACAAGACAAGACTTCTCATTACCGCTAAGGCCACGTCCACAGTAGGCAAACTGTTAGCGGCCGACTGAGTTTGCGGCGTATCGATTTAGTACGCCCTTCAATATTTTTGAAATGGAGTGTCCACAGTTCGCTAGTTTTGCGCTCACTGTACGCAGTTTGTAGCGTTACGCGCACCGACTATCTCAGTGAGCGGCCGACTCCCAGCAAAACCGGTTCCAGTTGGCGGCGGCGATATGGTTGTTCGCCGGGCGTAGTGAGTCAGGTTGCCGCAAACTGTACAAACACAACCACTCCCTTCGTACAACAATAGTAAAGTGATGATTCAGTCGGTCGACCTAATAAGCGGCTAATTCATAACAGCACAAATATTGATCTGAGTTTGCAGCTAACTCAAATTTCAGTTAGCCACAAATTTGCGGCTCACTCAGTCGGCCGCTAACAGTTTGCCTACTGTGGACGTGGCCTAAAAGCGGTGACTTTTGCTGATAATTACGACATTGATAAAATTTATACTAAAATACTACTAGTAATACAAGAATAAAATTACAGGTGTACTCACCACCGGTCACCGGGTGTCGGTGGACTCGACATGCACAAGACCGCAATTTGTGGCGATCTATGGAGGAGGCCTATGTCCAGCAGTGGACGTCCCTGGCTGGTAGATAAATAGATAGATAGAAACTTCTTAAGGTTTAATTATCCAATAATCGTGGCTTTTAAAAATACGCTTAGCACCTGTGCGTGCAGTGACATTACAATGTATTGACGCTAAAAGGTCGTAGCGACCTAGAGGCTCTACGAGGCCGTGCTACGAGGCTACGGCGTAGCAGTTACGCAAGTAGCGACGTCAGGTCAGGCGTGACGTCATCGATTGTATCGAAATGAAAATATTTGAAGCTTACATTCAAAGATTTCAAGAAAAAAATTGCATATTAATGAAAATGTTTTAAATCTTACAGTTAAAGGTTACAAGAAGAAAGAAAATAGGAAATTAAGGATAATTCGGTAGTTGCCTAATGTAAAGATTATATAAAATTTGTTTCAAATTATACTAATTTCTATCTTAAAACACCATAAAGAATACTTTTAATTTGATATCGATTCGTTAAGTGATGTTAAAGCTTCTTTAAAGTTGGGTGAATAGGACCATTTTTAAAAGTATGAAAATCTTTCATTATAATTATACTGTATTGTAGTCCGCTAAATGTATAGCAACTTTTATTATGAAACCGTTACCACAAACGAAATATTTCATATAGCTACCAAACAAAGTTCTCACGCCACCCATACAAAATACAAAGTTGTGACGTCACAAATATGTAGGCAAATCTGCAGTGGGTTTTCACGTCTAAAAATTAACGTCTAAAAACATGTGTCTTTAAAACTTTTATATCTGAAAGAGTTTTTTGCTTAGAAATGTATAACTGTCACTATTGTGTTTATTTTTGGCAGGTCTTTACATAGCAACACGAAAATAATTTAAGTCAACTAGCCAATTATTATAAGATAATTATTCTGGAGTTCTCCGTAAATAAAAGCTCGACAAATGCGATACTTAGGAGCTTATTTCTCTTAGACGATCAATTCGAGACTGCCCGACCTCACCATTACAATACGGTTAATTGTAAATACAAAAGGTATGTTGCTGTATAAATAATAATTTATTGCCAGCACCTATTTATATAACATTCTAACTTATATTTTTTAAATGTTTAATCTATGTTAGTTTTTCTAAACTGTGGAGTCTTTATTTTCATTTCCAGGAAAAGGGGTGCGTGAAAATCAGCGCAATATAAGAGGCCTGTTTTCGGCAGCTTGTCCTGCCTATTTATATACTTGATGGAAGTCTACCTAAAGTATAGCAATAAATTACTTTTATTTACTTAAGTAAATTATATCATTTGACACAATTCATTGGTGTTTCATATCAACCTGTCAACTTTATACATACATCTCGGTCTCGATCTCCCTTGCGGAGTTCAGTCATAAGACCCAAAGGCCACGTTTAGAGTATTAGTGGGCGTTAAGGTGGAAGGCGGAATCAAAATAGTGATGGGTTGCTGGCCGCATCACCTATTACCATGATTCAGGCAGAGACGCAGCTGGTACATTCTACTTTTTTTTTCTTCAAGACTAGCATGGAAGTTTATATATTAACTAGCTTTTGCCCGCGGCTTCGCTCGCGTTAAAAAGTACAGTTGTCGCGGCTTTACTTTTGTTTAGCGTGTGTAAAAAAATGAGGGCCTACAAAACTTCTTTGTACACTATTGAGATTACTACTATCAAGCCATGGGTAATTGAAAACTTGCTCCAGTCATTAACCACATGTCTGACAATTTCTGAACGCACCTCCATCGCTCTATCTTGTGTTCCGTTCATTAATTAAGTGAGAGAGAGCACGAAACAAACATGCACCATCACCAACAATAACTTCTCCATTAACGTTCAGATTTTCTTAAGTCATTTAAAAAAACTCTAACCGACAAAACCTATACTTAAACCAAACGAAAACAAAACAAATGCCAAATACAAAGCACAGTCTATAACCAAAACTACTAAACCGAAACAAAGCAAATGCAATCCAAAATATGTCAAGAAAAAAAAACAGCCAAAATCGTCAAATATAATACGTCATCAAATATAATACGCTAGAAATATTTATATTTATATTATACATAGTATGTACTATTAGATACGGCGGCCACTTATCATCGGGTATTGTCGTAGCTCAGTGAAAACACAACGATAGCGGTTTAAAATTGACAAAGTTTCATACAAAATTTCATCCCCTATTTTATCCCCTTGGGGGTAGAATTGATCAAAATCCTTTCTTAGCGGACGCCTACGTCATAACATCTACCTGCATGCCAAATTTCAGCCCGATCCGTCCAGTGGTTTTGGCTGTGCGTTGATAGATCACTATGTCAGTCAGTCAGTCACCTTTGAGTTTTATATATTTAAGATATAAAAAATAACATAATTAATTCTAACATGATTTAGAAGTCATCTTTTGATAGCAGCGTAGGACGTAAGGGAAACTTGTTAATGATGACGGAAGTATCTATCTACGTCAGACGTGATGAGACCAAATTGTATAATTTCAAAAAATCAATAAGTGGATCCGATCTCATTATTTAGTGATGGGTTGCTAGCTGCATCGCGTATACCGTGATCCCTTAGATTTTCGCCCAATCCTTTGACCAGCTTTAACGATCTACGCAGGAAGAGGCAGCTGGTATATTCCACGTTTTTAGGGTTCCGTAGTAAACAACCTTATAGTTTCACCATGTCTGTCTGTGTCTGTCCGTCCGCGGTTTTACTCAGAGACTATAAGTACTAGAGAGCTGTAATTTAATATGGGTATGTATATTAATCATGCCAAAAAAGTGGTAGAAAAATCTTGTTCGGTACATAATATTTTATAATTTGACATTTTGCTATTTAAATTTTACCTATTTGATATTCAATGATGACATAATTTTTTTCCAATTTAATTTTTATCATGTCATTTAATTAAAACAATGCACACTCAGTCCACATATATATAAGTAGTTTATAAGGTCTAACTAGAATTGTGAGTTGACGTCGCTTGGAGAAAATGCGCTGTGCAGTTTGTTGCCGCTTCTTCTGCACTCCGCTTTGGAAGCGGCCTAAACTTAGCCATAAGTAATTATTAACGTCAACAAAATTTTTTTGTTGTAAAAATTGTAAACACAAATATGACAATTACTAAGTGTTCAAAGATGCCTATATTAAATAAACGATTGAATCTTGAATCTTGAAATATATTTTTTTTTTTTATGTCATAGGACGGCAAACGAGCAAGTGGGTCACCTGATGGGAAGTGATCACCGCTGCCCATGGACAACTGCAACACCAGAGGTGTCACAGGAGCGTTGCCGGCCTTTTATTTTTCTCTCCCCAAAGGGGAGAGGGAGATGGGCCTCCGGCTCTCTCACTCACCGAACGAAGCATAGTAGCGGTAAAGCTACTACTCAAACGTCGATTTTCTGTGAGAGTGTGGTACTTCCCCGGACGAGCCGGCCCATTCATGCTACTAGCAAAAGTGATTTTCGCCGGTAGCGAGGCTCTACCACAACTATACCAGCTTTTATACCAGCATCCTTTGATAGCAGCGTAGGACGTAAGGAAAGTTGTTGCTATCAAAAGATTACGGAAGTATCTACGTCAGACGTGATGAGACGACATTGTGTCATTTCAAAACGAAAAAACACGAAGTGGATCCGATCTCGTTATTTCGGTGTTATCGGCTTCTCCTTATTTAAGAGGCTCTTGTGTGTGGAGTGGTTTCAAGATATCCCTGCAGTCTATTTGTTTTAATAAATGTTATCAGCGTCAGGTCTTTGTTAGGCTCCACTGCAGTAACACGACTCTCCTTATACTACCAGAGAAAAATCATCATCATCATCATCAGGTCTTGTTCAGTCTCCACTGCAGGAGCACGACCCTCTTTGACCATCAGAGCCATATATTGGCCAGAGCAGTCAGAGGATTTGGCCTACACTCTCCGCGCTGGCCAGACGGGTTGGAGATGTTTTTGATGTTTTAAAGCTTTGTTTAGCTTGTGTTCCCTTAGTCGCCTTTTACGACATCCACGGGAGGACTTGGAGTGGTTCTATTCTACTCTGCCGGGAACCACACGGCGTGAAAAATGAAATGAAAAATGAAACAGAGAAAAATAAATGTTATAAAAGGTTATATACTACAAAATAAGTATTAATAACAAAATTTATCTCTCTTGACTCTTCCATGTTGGTTTGGGAGATAAGGAAAAAGATATAATATACCAGCTGCTTATCTTTTCGCGCAGATTGTAAAAGCCCGTTAAGGGATTGGGCGAAAATCCAAGGAATCACGTCAATAGGCGATGCGGCTAGCAACACATCACTATTTTGATTCCTATTTCCACCTTAACGCCCACTAACATGCTAATCGTGGACTTTGGGTTTTATAATCTTGGGCTCTGTCTAAAAGACGTGATAAGTATGTATAGAGTAAAATATCACTAACAATTTGGAACAACTAGTTATAACAAGTTGCATCAAATTTAGCAATTTTATTTTTAGGTAGTTTGACTGTTTATTTTTAGTTTTCATTTTGTTTCAAGTTTCTATATAAGTTTGTAAAATTAATATAATGTAGTAGATGTATTTCATTCTTAATTTAAATAAACTTATTTTGAACTCCAGCAAAATAAAAATAATTTTAATTTTTGTCAACATAAAAAATAACAATATTTGTATGTCTATACTTTCTCTAACGCTCTAAGGCATAGCGGTAACATTCCCTGTACGTGAGAGTTCGTGCACTGGTGACCTTGAGCGGGGCGTGCGCGTAGGGTTGACAACGCGCTGGTACTCACTCACAAGTTACTTCGTGCCTGCGGTGCGAGACGTGCGAGATACGAACACAACACAGACAGCCCTGCAGTTCCATGGTGGGCCGTTCTCACCCCGCGCGCCTTTCGCTGCCCCCGCACACGTCCATACACTCACACATAGTCGCAAGTGGTTCTACGTGCACACATGCTTAAGTGTCGTTTATTTTCGCGTGGTGTTTAAATTCTTTGCCAAAGGTGTCAAGCACGATTGCACAATGTATTTGTACATTTGAACAAAAAAGAAACCAAGCGTTTATTTTCCAAAAAAAAAAAAACAAATTAACCACTTTCCAACAAAGCCACATTTTACTCAGATATTTCTCAAAAATACGACGTATTCTTTACAAAGAAAACTGAGTCTTGTTACAACGAAAACAGAGTAAATTCTCGGTTGGCGTAATGTAACGCCTGTTTCACACTGGAACAATATAACGCTAATGACAGACTTTGCGGCGTATTCGCAATGTGTACTTGTATAGAGATGACACGAAATAAAGGTACAGACAGAAGAATAGTCCATACATTCAGTCACTCATCCATCAATGACCATGCTTTTTTTAATATAAAAGTTTTTTTTATCTCTTTGATACATATGTTTGAAATTTAAGCTGACGAAAGTAACAAAAAAAACTTTAATAATACGTTTAATAACTGACAATGATTTTTTCTTTTTCTTCTATATAATATTCGTCTTCTTAGCCGCAAGGTGTTTACTGCTGGACATGGGCTTCAAAAGGATTTCTTTATGGATAGGTTTTTGCCATACTCACCTCGCTTGCCAGACGGGTTGTTATGTGCAGTTTGTTTGGCTTATTATGCAAGGGAAGGGTAGGAATTTATTTGGCTCGGGGAATAGGACATGCTATATTTTATATAGCAGGTCACATATAGCACAATATTTGGGATGCTACTTGCTCGGATGGAATTGATGAAAGTTGCAGCCTCCGATGCCATGCCTGCAGCCACCGGACAATTGAGGATGGCAGCTCTGACCAGACTGACCATTTTACTAGGAGCATATCATAAAGATTGGTATGGTATTCGCTATGAAAAGAAGTACGAATTATTTCGTATGAGGTGGTCAGTCTGTGTGTTTCTGCATTTCATGCACTAGTAATCCTAATAAATTTTAACTAGCTTTTACTTGTGATGTAAATAGACTATTTTAATAAATTGATAGTATAGTTTTCAATCATTTGTGAACTATTTTCTAAAATAAGTACCTAGTATAGTTTTGGAGACATCGATAACAATCGCACAATCAAATATTTTGTCTTTATAATATTAATTTTTCTACTTCTGTGTCGCATCTGTAATTATTTTTATTTTATTTCACTGTCATGTTCCGTATTTTGAATGAACAATGCGAAGCAAGTAAATTGTAAGGGTAGGACTTCACATACTGAGTGTTTGAAGAACTTTAAAGCCCTTGTAAATGTTTTAAAGTATGTGAAACTAAGAAGATCGATACTAAAGCGGCGCATTCTTTGATTTCTAAATGCCATCGGTTCGAGAGACTGATTAGGACGTATCGTCAGAAATTTTACTCAGCCGAGTAACATATTTTTAATTTTAGTTTTTTTTAAGTTTTAATTTTTTTGACAAGTCAAACGTTTTAGGCTTTTTTTCTGCGTTTAAATATAGAAACACACTGTGAGAAGCCCTAAAAAAAATTAAAATAAAAGACGGTGGTCCCGGGTTCGATCCCCGGTCAGGACAAGTTAAAAAATGATCTTTTTCAAATTTACCTGGGTCTTGGATGTTTCTCTATATGTGTATTTGTTAAAAAATATAGTATCGTTAAGTTAGTATCCCATAACACAAGTCTTACTTAAGAACTTACTTTGCTAGCTCAATCTGTGTGTTTTGTCAGTATATATTTATTTTTATTGATTTAATTATTTATAGTTAGTGGGGTACAATGATTCCCTTTCATCATCATCATCATCAGGTAATTTTAGTCCCCACTGCTGGAGCACGACTCTCTCTGTACTATAAGAGCCATATTAGCAATAGCAGTCAGAGATAATGTTGCATAATAAAGATTCTCTTTACTATGCAATTTTTAAGCAGCTCAAAATCTTAGAAAAGCGTTGGCTGATACGAATACAAACTCATCATCATCATCAGGTCTTTCTAGTCTCCACTGTAGGAGCACGACCCTCTCTGTACTACCAGAGCCATAATACTAGCCTGAGTAGTCAGAGGATTTGGCCTACACTCTCCACGCTGGCCAGACGGGTTGGAAAGGTCTATTTGATGTTAATAAGCTTTGTTTCGCTTGTATTTCCTCAGTCGCCTTTTACGACATCCACGGGATGACTTGGAGTGGTCCTATTCTACTCTGCCGGGAACCACACGGCTCGAAATATATACTAAAATATAATACAAACTAAACTAGTTTAATTCAACGCTTTATTGCCTTTGCCCATCCATTTACTTGAGTTTATGGTCGCTCCATTGAACTGACCGCTTTTTCAACTAGTTAACAGAGGGAAAACGGCTAGTTCCTATGTTTATATTATTTCCCTTTTTTTGTTTTAACTACTTGCATTTCAGTTTTTGACGAGCTCCGTGGCGCAGCGGTCAACACGCCTGCCTGCGACACGGATGGTCCCGGGTTCGATCCCCGGTCAGGTCAAGATGAAAAATGATCTTTTTCAGATTGACCTGGGTCTTGAATGTTTATCTATATAAGTATCTATTATAAAATATAGTATCGTTGATATCCCATAACATAAGTCTCGAACTTACTTTGGGGCTAGCTCAATCTGTATGATTTGTCCGTATATATTTATTATATTATTATTATTTTCGAGGGTATTTGACGAGCTCCGTGGCGCAACGGTCAACACGCCAGGCTGCGACATGGATGGTCCCGGGTTCGATCCCCGGTCAGGTCACGATGAAAAACGATCTTTTTCAGATTGACCGGGGTCTTGGATGTTTTATATCTATATATGTATATTTAATAGTATCGTTGAGTTAGTATCCCATAACACAAGTCTCGAACTTACTTTGGGGCTAGCGCAATATGTGTGATTTGTCCGTATAAAAAATAAAAATTTGTATGCGGTTCAGAATCCAACCTGTGTGCTTCGGAAGGCACGTTAAGCCGTTGGTCCCGGCTGTCATCGTTGATGCCAGTCGTTAAGCTATGTCAGATGCCTTAAGGCAGCTTGAAAAATCTGACAATAGTGTTGGCCACTTACACATACGAAAAACAAAAACAAACAACTTAGGAAACTCAAGCTAAACAAAGCTTATAAATATTAATGAGATCTCTTCAACCTGTCTGGCTACCGTGGACAGATAACGTATATGCAAAATTTCATGATAATCGGTTCAGTAGATAGGGCGTGGAAGCGCAAAATAATATTAGTTGAGAATTTGGGATTCCCGTTTTGTAAATCGGTAAAACGGAACCCTAAAAACTCGCCAACTAAAAGCAAACCCGCTCTGTTCGCAGTCACACTGCCGCGCTTCATTGAACAATGAACACTTTCAACTAATGAATGAACAAAACTGGGCCGTAGCTTTGTGTTGGTGTGAATTGTACTAGCTTCATGTGTAACACAGGTAGGTATGCTAGGTATGTTTGACGAGCTCCGTGGTGCAGTGGTCACCACGCCAGCCTGCGACGAGGGGATCCCGGTCAGGTCATGATGGGAAACGATCTTTATCAGATTGACCTGGGTCTTGGATGTTTATCTATATAATATAAAATATATTATCGTTAAGTTAGTATCCTGTGACACAAGTTCACAACTTACTGTGGGTCTAGCTCAATTTGTGTGATATTTCATTTATTTATATGTACCCATATACAGAAGCCGTGTGGTTCCCGGCAGAGTAGAATAGGACCACTCCAAGTCTTCCCGTGGATGTCGTAGAAGGCGACTTATTAAACACAAGCTAAACAAAGCTAATAAACATCAAAGAGACCTCTCCACCCGTCTGGCCAGCGTGGAGAGTATAGGCCAAATCCTCTGACTACTCTGGCTAAAATATGGCTCTGGTAGTACAGAGAGGGTCGTGCTCCTGCAGCGGAGACAAAAAAAACCTGATGATGATGATGATGATGAACCATATACAGCGTGAAAATTAACCCTTGACTTACTCGGCCAGTCTGGAGACCGGCCACTCGTACCCAATACCATACCTGCAACCACCGAACTAGCAGTAGAGGAAAATACCTCTTACCATACTACTCCTACGTCCATGGCGGCTGTCCCGTGGAGTCATATCAGTAGTATGAAGCGACTTATTGCTTTATTACACTACTAATAAATAGATCGCAGAAAAATATTTGAATGCTTAATTAGTCTTTTCTTCTTGTCAAGTCGAAATGGTTTCCTTTAATATGCATTGCAGAGAAATCCGGTGACTTGCTCTGGCTCATTTCTGGTGCAAAGGATGGCCATAGCAATCCAGCGCGGTAACGTAGCTAGTATTTTAGGCACCTTTGCACTAGTGACGCTAAGGTCAAATTGTAAGACTTGACTGATGAATAAATATTCGGTCAGTTATCTTTTCACCAGTATTTGGCTACGCTGATTGCCTTATCGTACGCTTAATTAGTGTAAACCGCAGACTGATTAAACAATTTTAAACATTATAGCAAACAAATAAAACGAACTGATCCGCAGAGAGGAAGCGGATTGACGTTTTCACAAACGGAATTGCGTTGGACCAATTACGTCGTAATAAGTTGTTCCCATTGTTTTGACGTAACTTATCATCGTTAGTTTATTAATGCTTATGACCACCATTTCATCGTTAAAACAAACTATGCTAAACAAGCCGTAATGAAGATGAAAGCTTTTTTTATATGATTATATTAGTGAAAGCCACATAATAATTAAACACGCAACTTTTTATTAAATCAAGAAACAAATTGGTACTCGCAAAACGGAAGCGGATTGACGTTTTCACAAACGGAATTGGGGTTTTACCAATTCAGTCGTTATAAGTTGTTCGGATTGTTTTGGCCTGACTTCTGTAACGGGAATATCCATCTGTGATTGATTTGGTTATAATTATACAAAGTTTTGACTGACGTTTGTTATAATATGTTAGGTTATATTTGTTATATATATGTTAGGCCAGCCAATATAAATACAAAAACGTCCAAATATTGCAAACGCGCATGTAACGCCGATTTTTTAGGGTTCCGTACAAAAGTTGAAAAACGGAACCCTTATAGGATCACTCGAGCGTCTGTCTGTCCGTCCGTCCGTCTGTCACAGCCGAACAGCCGATTTTCTCCGAATCTACTGAACCAAATTATGTGAAATTTGGTAAGATGGTTTAATCCTATTACCCAAACACGGATTACGCAAAGTAAATAAAGATATTTTTGAAATAAGGGTCATTTTCAGGGGCCCAATTACAAAATTTTAAAAGAAAGTTTTGCAAACCTTACTATGTCATGTATCAAATGAAAGGGCTCATTATGAGGATCTCAAATATTTTTTTTTTGTTCGGGTAAAATCAATACTTTTGATTTTATTAACGAAAGAAAGCAAAAATGGACCATTCCTCCCCCCCCCCCCCCCTGATCTCCGAAACTACTGAGCTGAAAATTTTGAAATTCCTTGAAGATTACAGGAAAAATAATAAGAATTCTATCACTTAAAAATTAAGTGGTATTAAGTCATAAGTAGCTTGTCAAACCATGTCATTTTTTTTCCAATGGGCACAATTTGGAGTAGTTTTGTATTCCGGGCCCGTACCAACGAAACTATAGATCTTACTGAATAGTTGTAATGCAATAGAAGATAGAAGACATACAAGCTTTCAACTGAGGGTAATTTTATCTCGCTAAGTTTATTAACAGTAGAGACTTTCAAAAATAGATTTTTCGTCGGGTAAAAATTATTATGTATTGAAAGGCAGCTGCTTTTTTGCCCAACGAATTTGCAATATCCAATATGCTAATGCAGCTAGTATAGTAGAGATTGCCAATTCATAATTTTGAACTTATTTTATTTCTGCTAAGTATCACCCCCTATCTAGGTATTGTTTGTTATATTCTTCTTTAAATAATAAGAAATTGATCACAGAAATACGCTTTTGTTCTCTAAACAAAGCGTCACAAAAATAAATCTAAAAGTGTTTTCATTTCGCATTTTCTATTCAATATCTTTACAATATTTTTATTAAAGCCCGTTACTCTTATATAAAAGGGTGCCGAGCGATTTTACATAAAAGTATTTTATTCAGTGACACATTTTTTTCCAGTAATTAGGCGATTTTAACATTAATTACACGAATGAAAATAAATTCGAGGTAAATCAGTAATGGTTAGTTTTATAGTGAAGTCTGAATCCCAACAAATGAAGCTCTAACAGAATAAATATTACATTTTCGACAAAATCTCTAGAAAAGTTTAAAAAGGTTCTCAATTCCTCTTCAATGTCTCTCCGATATTTTCTTTAAACTAGCAACGCCTGAATAAAAGGGGACAACCAACAGATAACACGAACGTATTTTCAGCGGCGGAATATCCAGCTGACTCTCAAAGCAATGACCTGGTTATCGTGCCTGTTCGATTTAAGTTTTCTATTTTATTTTTTATTTTACGGCTTACACCGAGTTTTGAGTGATTCTGCCAATGTCCAGTTTAAAGGATGCATTCTGATATCTATGGGATGCATAGTATCGCTGTTGTACGGTGGAGCTTCGGGTGACAAATCTTTACTATATGTCATAAAATTATTTAATTCTATGGGTAAATTTCCACAAAAATTACATTTATGAATATAAATTAAGATAAATCAGTAATTGTGTGTCTTATAGATAACTTTAACAAATGCTAACAAAAAACTTACAGTTTAGACAAAATCTCTACAAAAAATTAAAAAGATTCTCAATTCCTCTTTAATATCTTTCCCATAATTTCTTTAAAACCAGCAACGCATGTATAAAAGAGGATAACCGACAGATAACACGAACGTATTTTCTGCGGCGGAATATCCAGCACACTCTCAATACAATGACTTTACCTGTTCGATTAAAGTTTTCTACTCTATTCTATTTTTTATTTTATGGCTAACATCGATGTTTCAGCGATTCTTCTAATGTGCAGTTTGAGACTGTGTCAATAGAAAAAAAAACTGAAGCACGCTTTTGACAATCGGAAAGTGTTTCCTTTTTACAACTTCTAGTCAATATCTTACCGACGCTTGAGCCCACATTTTTATACATTTTAGACACGATCTCTACAAAAATTAAAAATGTTCTCAATTCCTCTTTAATATCATTCCTATAATTTCTTTAACACCAGCAACGCCTGTATAAAAGGGGATAACCGACAGATAACACGAACGTATTTTCAGCGGCGGAATATCCAGCACACTCTCAATGCAATGACCTTGCCTGTTCGATTAAAGTTTTCTATTCTATTCTATTTTTTATTTTATGGCTAACACCGAGGTTCCAGCGATTCTTCTAATGTGCAGTTTGAGACTGTGTCAATAGAAAAAAAACTGAAGCACGCTTTTGACAATCGGAAAGTGTTTCCTTTTTAACCGACTTCAAAAAAAGGAGGAGGTTTACAATTCGTCGTAATCTTTATTTTTTTTCATATATGTTCCCCGATTTCTCGAAGACTCCTGGACCGATTTAAGAAATTCTTTTTTTGTTCGATAGGTAATACTTTACAGATGGTTCCATTAAATTTTTATGGAAATGTGTCGAGCGCTTTTTGAAAAAATACACAAAAACCAAAAAAATTTTTACAGGTATGCCGTTTGGATCACACTTATTTCCATTTTTTTCTTATGCTTATTCAAAAAATTCATAGGGTTGAAGTCAGTTTTTGTTTTTTGTTAAAAATATCTTAAATTATTACAACTTCTAACGTCTATAAAAAGATATAGGCACTGAGTAATCTAACTTGATGTAATGGCATTAATGTAAAAAAATCGTTAAAACACTTTACGCCCTCTTACTTGCACGAGATAATTTTTATTCACCAGAATTCTTGTAATAGCAAACGACCACCATTTCAACCCCCATCAAACCGAGGGCTGTTTAAAATGAACCCTACATAAAGTACGTTATTACTCGGCCATATTGGATTCCCCATAAAATGTCAATTCTTGTTAGGCCACCCTCGCGGACCGAGTTGACATTTTAAGGTTAGCAAAACATTCCCTGTTACATGGTTAAAAGTAAAGAGGTATTATTACGTACACTGCCTCCGTGGTCCAGTGGTTAAGGCGTTTGCCTTGTTGACCCGGGGGTCGTGGGTTCGATTCCCACGGGAAGCATACTTTATTAAGTTGTTTCCAGTTTGGTTAAGACATTGCAGGCATGAATCAACTGATTGTCTGATAAGAAAGATGATTCCGTGCTTCGGAAGGCACGTTAAGCCGGTGGTCCCGGCTGCCATCTGGTAGTCGCTAAAGGATCCACGTCAGAGGCCGAGAGGCGGTTCCGAAGAACTCTGACAACAGGGTGTGCATGGTCGACTGACCGTGTCACCTATACGAAATGATGATGATGATGATTATTATTACGTAGAGATAAATTAGTCTCTTTTAGGCTAATTTGGGAGAAAAGAAAAACATAGAAAGTACCAGCTGCTTTTTTTCCCGCACATACCGTAAAAGCCGGTCAAGGGATTGGGCGAAAATCTACGGAAGCATGTTATAGGCGATGCGGCTAGCAACCCATCACTATTTTGTATCCGCTTATCACCTTGACGCCCACTTACATGCTTAACGTGGCCTTTGGGTTTTATGACTTTGAGCACCGTCTATCCCGCAAGGCATAAAGACGTGATAATATGTATTATGAGATAAATTAGGCATGACAAGTGAAGCCATCATGATGAAGGCAATTTTACCTACATTTGTGATAGAGTTTTGAGAATTTTTTGCCCAGGTGGCGGCACTGAGGCGAGAGGTATTTTTGACAGCAGCTATCAAAAACCACCAATCATGTTTCTTCTTCTTCTTCTGTTTTATATTATGGCTTTCACCTAAATTTCAGTGATTCTGCCAATGTCCAGTATAATGAGATACTAAGTATCGGTGTTGTACGGTAAAGTTTTTCCAAGTAGCATCAAAGATGGCGTATGTTCTTTGATGCCTCGTGGCAGCTTGGGGCGGCAAATCTATACGAGTCCATTTATCAGTTCACTTTAACTATTTCACAAATTGTTCATGAGCACGAGCATTTATAACACCAAACTACACCAATTTCATATTATAAAGTCCACTAAAATCAATTTGCAAAATTGTCTAAGGCAAACTTCAACTGTACCCCTTGACTTCCCACCACAAACTCCCACCAATCATGTTTAATCATCGTTTTTGTGATTGGTGGATTTCGACAGTGACTATCAAAATACCTCTCGTCATAATACGGCCACGTGTCATTACCAAAATCAATGTCAATGACTTGTCGGGTCCTCCTCACCCAGCTAGTTAGAGTAGGCCCAACATGAATATGGGAGGGAGAAGCGAAAGATCACAAACACAACACAGTTTTAGGATATTATAATATGCTTCACATAGGTATATTTTAACACTGTTACTTGGTAAAAATACAATTAATAAAATAATATTGTAGGCGAGTGCCTGTAAGCAAGGGTCGAGAGATCACGACCAAACTTAGGAAAGGAATTGAATGGAATCAATGACTGATGAGGAAGGACTGCGAAGAAGATTTGAAAATGGAATTTGGAATTTAAAATGAATTTCGAAATAAAAGAGGACAAGATGATAATGATTGGGAAATGAGGTGAAAAGCAAGATGCAGCATGAAGGTTATCATGCGCATCGTTACAGACTTACGAATTGAATGCGGGTTTGAACTTTTCGAATAGTATCGGGGAGATCATTCTAAAGACGGATGGCAATGACGCCGGGAATTCGAAAAGTAGGTTTAGCAAGAAGATTAAATAAAGAGCACAGTTGCCTGTCATTTATGTGTCGTTCCTATAAAGATAAGCATGGATAAGTGCTCTTCAAGGAATGGGAAAGCAAAACCTAGCACATGAATTCCGTTCGCGTTGAATTAGATTTTTCAAATGCGTATATATCGACTGTATTTGCGTTTTCCTCATGGGCAAACATATGCACAACTAGTTGTGCCAACCCAAAAAGGTATTCCTAATGGCACAATTTATAAATTGATCAATCCCAGATAAGTTTTTCTAACGGCACAATTCAACACAACTCTATTTGTGCCATCCCAGATATGTGTTTCTAATGGCATAATTCAACACAACTCTATTTGTGCCATCCCAGATAAGTCTTCTTAGAGGCACAACTTAACAAAACTCTAGTTGTTTCATAGCAATAAGTGTTCCTAATAGCGCAATTAAACACAAAAAACTTCTACCGTTTTTTAAATATTGATAACAATGTCACCTCAACTGTTTAGGAGAATAGGAAAAACATTGTATATACCAGCTTCTATTATTCCCGCGCAGACCGTAAAAGTCGGTCAAAGGATTGATCTAAGGAATCTCGTCAATAGGCGATGCAGTTAGCAACCCATCACTATTTTGATTCCGCTTTCCACCATAATGCCCATTAACACGCTAACCGTGGCCTTGAGGTTTTATGACCTTGGGCTCTGTCTACCCCGCAAGGGATAAAGACGTGATAATATGTATGTATTTATAATAATGTCGGTCACTTGTCATATAGTTGCAGTTATTATAAACGTTGCAGTCTAGTTGATGTAAAAACTAAAGCCGTCTACGAATAGAATTCGGCTAACGCGTCACAATGTATTACATTTGGACGGGCACCAAGTCTGTGACGCGGACCACGCCTTCCGACTAACGGACGATATCATAACCGAGATTTTAGTATCAATACGCATACAGGGTATAATCGAATACATTGGCATTAAAATGTTTACATGTAAAAATATTTCTTGCGTCAACACTAGATTTCTGGTTGTATACTTACCAGCCTAAATTTCTTTTGTATGAATTTTTCTGACTGACGGAGTTTTATCAGCGCTTTTGGTAGTTCAGTCCTGTTTTAAATTTGGGTTTCTAACCGAAATTTTAGTATCAATTCTTATATTTATATTAAATTCAATGGCATCCGCAAGAAATGTATGTAATGTAAAACATTTCTAGCGTCAACACTATTTTATTTTGTTCTGTTGTGTACCGGCCTAAAATCACATGTTTTGCGTGAACTTCGCTGACTGACGGCGTTTTATTGGCATTTTTGGTCTCCAATAGGGGTGGCAGCGCAAAGCTAATTGTAGATGTCGCTGCGTACGTTAATCCTTAACAAAAATATAAATATCTTTATTTTTAGATTTTGATGCAATTAATTAGTGCATAAGAATAGTGATAAAACATTAAACCTTTCGTAAAAAAATGTATAAAACGCATATATTTTGCAAACATAACGTACAATAATATTTTTTGTTATAGTAACAATAAAATATATATGCCAATTTGTGGGAAACTAGCTAGTATAAACAATTTAATCGTTTATTTCACGAGATTTGGTCTGATTATGACGAAAAATATTGATTAGTGTAAAAGTCCATTCATTTGACAGTTGTATCGGAACAACCCTACTAAACTGTAACGTGACAGTTGCCATCCCCATTCAGTCCTGTTTTACTTTTTGAACGTTAGTAATGAACTCTATAAAAGCGTTTGAAGTATTTATTCAAAAATTCATAAATGTGAAATTTATTTATTAAAACCCATAAAGAAACTCTTGAAAGGCCAGCTTTCTATGTCAGTAAGTTTATTCAAATAAAATTCACTTCACTGATAGCTGAATGAAATACTATTCAGCATTTGCATATTGAGTGAGAACGATCGGTGTTAGGGTTCCCCACAATTTTTCAATTTCCCGGATATTCCAAGATTAAGGTGTTATTTTTCTTTCTCTTCGTTCTTTTTCTTTCTAATTCGAAAGTTTCCCGGCTATGCAGCCGGCCTGCATACTTAGCTATCCCAATCCTAACTAATATTATAAATGTGAAAGTGAGTTTGTTTGTTTGTTACGCTTTCACGCCGTATCATCATGAAATGTTGCATACACATAGGTAAGGGTACCGAGAAGGACATAGGCTATAAATTACGCGGGCGAAGCCGCGGGTAACAGCTAGTATATAATATAAATACTAATATGCCGTGTGGCTCATTGACCATCCAAAAATTGACCACCACCATTGACCACCACCACCTAACATTGACCTTTTGGAAACGGGATATCGTAACGCGATTTCTTTATGTAAGGGATGGATTGAAGGAAAAAAGGACGCATCGGCAAGCTCGATTTAAGGGTTGTTCATAGAACAAAAGTTATTCCTTTTCATGTTGAGATCGTGAATTAAAATAAATCCAGGCCACAAGACAGGCTAGACTTGAAATATCATCATCATCATCATCGTCAGGTCTTTTCAAGTCTCCACTGCAGGAGCACGACCCTCTCTGTATTCTACCAGACCCACATATCAGTCAGAGCAGTCAGAGGATTTGGCCTACACTCTCCACGCTGGCCAGACGCGTTGGAGTGGTCTCTCTGTTGTTTAGATAAAGCTTTGTCCAGCTTGTATTTCCTAAGTCGCCTTCTACGACTTCCACGGGAAGACTTGGAGTGGTCCTATTCTACTACTCTGCCGGGAACCACGCGGCGAAATTTATCAGAATATTTTTCCAGAAATATCTTATATTAAGAAAAATAGTTGCCGTAATCTGTGCGCAAATTTAATGCTATGAAATAATAATGTATGAATTTAAATAAAATTAATTTAATACGGTTTTATCACGTTTTATTTCATTATTTATACACCTAATATTAAACGCGATTAAAACGTATTAAATTAATTTTATTTAAATGTGTAGTGCCCGGCAGAGTAGAATAGGTCCACTCCAAGTGGATGTCGTAGAAGGCGACTTAGGAAACACGAGCTAAACAAAGCTTATAAACATTAAAAAGTCCTATCCAACCCGTCTGGCCAGCGTGGAGAGTGTAGGCCAAATCCTCTGACTGCTCTGGCTAATATATGGCTCTTGTAGTTCAGAGAGGGACGTGCTCCTGCAGTGGAGACTAAAAAGACCTGATGAAGTGAAGTGTAACATTCGCGAAAACATTGGACAACATAATGTATCAATTTGTTTTACAAATACTGCCAAATGGCACTGTGCTTCGATATTTTGAAGATTATCCGAGAATAAGGTGTCAGCAAACCGTGCATATATGCACATCTGAAGAAAGTGGAACTATTTTATGTGCTTTGAAAAATTTTCAATCTCTTGAATTCAACGTAGCATGGATTTCGTTGTCGTGTTTCATGTGCTCGAGCTACTAAGCGTTAATGTGTGGCTTACCCAGGCCAATCTGAAAAAGATTGTTTTCCATCTTGACCTGTCCGGGGATCGAACCCGAGACCCTGCGATTGAAAAACACTCGCGGTACCGCCTCGCCATAGAGGTCGTCGTGGTCATTAACATTATTTTTCATCTCACCTGCCCTTAAACAGTGTCATTAAATGCAAGCAAAGTGGGCTGGATGGTCGCTATTACGACCGCGGGCTATAAGATTTCATACAAATTTCATAAAGCCCGAGAGCGCATAAAGTATTTTTTTTAAATTTAATAGGGCACTATACCATGCACAAGTGTCAAATCTTCTACATCCAAAAAGTTTTCTAGTCGAATATTCAAATTTGGAATTGCCAGTGAACCCTATGAAAAAAAACATTTAAACTATTCTGCGAGATTTTGTCCTTAATTCAAATTTGGAATTGTAAATGGCCGTGCGTGGCTGGCTGTTTGTATTCATCGATCTTTGAGTTCCACTTTTTGGATAAAACATTTTCGTTATCTATGTAATCCTCGGATGCATTTTCTGTTCACTGTTTGCCGCTATTTATTTTTAGGCATAATATTTATAAGTAATCGTAATTTTTATTAATTTGCATGAAATACATTCGCTATGATAAATGAATACATGGTCAATAATGTTGTTATAGATAATATACTTAATCAGCCAGCTTGCAGACGCATAAATATTAATTTTCAAGGTAAACTATATAGAATATTCATACTATACAATTTCAACCAATATAATATGAAAAATATTTTTTTTTACTCTACTATTTACTCGGTGAGATGAAAAACATTGTGTGTATCACGGCCGGTATTAGACATTACAAACTCGGACTACTAAAAGCACTCGGCTTCGCCTCGTGCTTGTTAGTAGTCGCTCGTTTGACGTAATGTCTTCTATCCCGCCCTTGCTACACAATGTACTATTACATTTCTGTTGACTACACAAGCCACTAAAAACGAGGGTCGAGGATATTGCCCGAGGAAAATTACCCAATAAATACTCTCAACACGAGAAACATGCGAACTTCGAAGTAATTTGTACGGAGAAAGTTGCCATCGGAAAAATCACGTACAAAAATCAGTAAAATAATGAGCGTATAGAAAGGTAACTCACAAATTTTACATTCAAATTTAATGCCTCTGTCACCTTCAAAAAGTGTTAACTCAAATAATTGATGCTAAAATAAATAAAATAAATATAAATAAATATATACGGACAAATCACACAGATTGAGCTAGCCCCAAAGTAAGTTCTTATGAAAGACTTGTGTTATGGGATACTAACTCAACGATAGAATATTTTATAACAAATACATATATAGATAAACATCCAATGCATGATTTTTATGTCTAAAAACATGTATTTTGTTTCTCGGGGTTTTGCACTAAGGCTTTATTTACGTGGGTGGTACAAATAAGGCATTTTATTTAATAAGTTTAAAAAAAAATTTAAGTTTAAAGTTTAAAAGATTTTCTGTTTTTGCAACCTTTGACTTACCACATAAGGATAATGAGTAACGACACTTACCATTTTAAGGATAACTTGCAATCGGTGCTGGAGAGAGCGATACCTGTCGCGAGATAGCTGTCGCCCATCTTTCAATTAATCATTTTTTAATATTTTTAACTCGTTGTGTGGTGTATGTGCGAAGAGTATATAAACGCCTTCGTTATCGGACAAATCACACATATTGAGTTAGCTCCAAAGTAAGTTCGAGACTTGTGTTATGGGATACTAACTCAACGATACTATTAAATATACATTTATTGACCTGCTAGGCGTTTGATGTACTCTGCGCACATACATCACAGTTGGATCTGAAAAGTTTGGACTTTTTTGAGTTCAATGTTCATCTTAACCACAGGGCAAGGGAATTTCAATGTAGCTCGAGCGCTAAATTTCTTGCTCTGTGATCTTAACCATTATATTGTGAGACTAGCTCAATATGTATTATTTGTCTCTATATATTTATTTTATTCATAAATTGTTTAAATTAGCCCTTTATCTGTACATTATTTAATTTATAAAAAAGTTTCAAAGAAAAGATCGCTCTTTGAGATTTAACAATACTCCAAGACGTTTCAGAAAGTTTGGGGATACTTTGTGAATTGCCGTTTTCAGAAAGACTGTTGACGCTGTATATATAAAATATCTAGCTATGAAAGTAACTCACTTTTTGTTAGTTAGTAAAACTTGATTTAAATGGTAAGAAATCAACAAAGTTAGCTTGATATGCGAACAAAAAATACTGAACTGCTCGAGTTAATATATTTACGTTCCGTATACGAGTTAATAAGTGTGCTGTGACCTTAAAAGTCCGGCTATATCAGATGGGAACTATTTTTGGCTGGTAGTGAATCATAGGAGTTGGTACCGTAGTTGCTTCACGTCGAAGGTTATATTACAATTTAAGTCCTTCCGCGACGGATGGGTAACATCATCTGTTATATTGGAATTCGACAGTTCTCTCTCTCACTTCACCATTACTGATCATCAGTATGAGTAGTGAGTAGATTACTGATCATCAGTAGTGATAATAGTCATATTCATCAGTGGTGAATAAGACTATTATATCATACAAGTACGTTAGTACTAACTGAGTAACAATGAAACGATTGTCATTTAATATACAAAAAACTAATTATGTTTAATTCAATCCAATATTTTGAGTTAAAAGTTTAAAACAGTAAATTAAAGAATATAAAGTTAATCATATTAATCAAATTAATATCACTAACATAATTCGCAAATGTAAAATAAATACAAATTTTTGTTACATAATTAAAAATATGGTCCTAGTATACTAACATAATAAAATAATAATAAAATACGTTTTAAATTTAGTAATGCAGTAAGTACTTTTTACAAATTGCAATAATTAGTGGGTACTCCCATTCATTTATGTGCGTCCGCCTCTAATCTAATATTGCTGTGCGACAGGGTCCATAAATGGTCTAACTTTGTAATTTGTCATCTAATGTCTTTATGGTTTGCAATAAATATTTGAGTATTGAGTATTGAGTACAAAATCAGTACGAGTCATCCATGTGAAATTCCACTCCTTGATTTTTTGTCACGTCTAACTCTTTGAGATAGTGTACTTAGGCCAAATCCTCTGACTGCTCTGGCTAATTATGGCTCTATTAGTACAGAGAGGGTCATGCTTCTGCAGTGGAGACTAAAAAGGACCTGATGATGATGATGATGATGAAACTCTTTGATCACATGACCGCTCTAAATTTATAGGCAGTAAATAGACATAGGCAAAGTAAGCAACAATTTTATTGGAAGTCACCCAATTTGCCTAACAATCCAAATACAATAACGCAGAAAAACTCGTTCAAAACTTCGATTTGCGTTGCTAACTTGTTATTTTGTTACGACCGGAAACAATTTTGGCAAAAGTAGCTGATTTATTGAACAGGTAAACATTGTACCGCCAATAGACGTCAAATACAGGATATTGCTTCGAAAAAATATGAATTAATTTATATTTAACCGACTGCGTCAAATGAGGCTTATAATTTTCGTTGTTATGTATGTGGGATTATCATTATCATCATCATCAGGTCCTTCTAGTCTCCACTGCAGGAGCATGACCCTCTCTGTACTACCAGAGCCATATACTAGCCTGAGTAGTCAGAGGATTTGGCCTACACTCTCCACGCTGGCCCGACGGGTTGGAGAGGTCTTTTTGATGTTTGTAAGCTTTGTTTAGCTTGTGTTTCCTAAGTCGCCTTCTACGACATCCACGGGAAGACTTGGAGTGGTCCTATTCTACTCTGCCGGGAACCACACGGCTGATGCATGTGGGATTATATTAATAGGTATATGACTAATAATAAATGTCTGTTTAAACTTATCGTCATTCATATCCACTTCTCACTCACTCACAGATCTTAGCCTATGAGCCTTTTGACCATTAACCCTGACAGATTGTACATACGCAAAGAGTCACATCAAAATAGGCAAAGTTGAGTAACTCATTTGAAGTCCTTCAAAATTGAAGGACTTCAAACGCAAATGCGTAACAATGTTAACTCAATTGAACAAAAGTCGTTCAAACTTCAATTATCGTTGTTGACTTGTCAGTTAGTTACGGTCAGAAGCAATTTAGGCAAAAATAGCTGATTTGTCGTACTGATTCCAATTGTGCCACCAATACATGCCAAAAAGGTTATTGCTGATTAAAATGGGAACGGATTTCTATTTATCTGACTGCGTAAAATTAACTTTTTTTACGCATGTACATATGTTCTTATGTGTGTATGTGAGTTCCAGTAGGGCCACCTTTTATTTCAGATAAGTTTCTTTTTATTTTTCAGTTTGAACAACTTCCCCACAATTACGTTTACCTATTATACAGCGATACAAATTAAATAGGCAAAGTCGAGGAACTGTTCCATTGGAGGTCCTCCAATTTGCCAAACAATGTAAACTCGATTGCACCGAAAAACTAATTCAAACTTCGATTAGCGTTGTTGACTTGTTATTTAGTTACGGTCGGAAGCAATTGTGGCAAAAATAACCTGATTTATTAGGTTAACATTGTGCCGCCAATACATGTCAAATACAGTATATTGCTTGATACGGATTTGTATTAATCCTACTGAGTTGGATGAAGTTTATGTTTTCTCTGTGCGTATTATTTTATATCAATATGTTCTTTTATATTTGCGTTTCCATTTAGTTAGGGCCATTTTTAATTCAGATCCCTTTCTTTCTCTCACAGGTTAATGTTCTTGTGCTATGAATATGTGCGGATGTCAGTTTAAGAAGCGTAACATTTGATTTTGACCTACATTTCTATATAAAGCACCGTAAGTGCTTTATCCACTTGACCACAATCACTTTAATTTACTAAACATAAGGCAAAGTTGAGCAACTATTTTATAGGAATTTTTCAAATTTGCCTAACAATGTAAACTTAATTGCGCTAAAAAAACTCGGTCAAACTTCGATTAGCGTTGTTGACTTGTTATTTAGTTCGGGTCGGAGGCAATTTTGGCGAAAATAGCCTATTTTATCGTATCGGTTAACAATGTGACGCTAATAGTTGTCAAATACAGGATATTGTAATATTATTAAGGCATTTTCGACTAAAAATACACGTGCTACAAAAATAGGTGATTGCTTTAAAAAAATTGTTGTGTTGCGTTGCGTATTTGGCTGACATGAAAACGGGTACTGTTTCGTCTCGTTCCAAATAAATTCAAAATAAGTTCTCAGCCGAATTTGGAAATTTTCTCCAGGTGGCGTCAATGAGACTAGAAGACATTTTTTACAGCAGCTGTCAAAATCCACCAATTTATGGTTCAATCATATATGATTGGTGAATATTGACAGCTGTCATCAAAAATTCTCTCGTCACAGTGCCACCAATTGGGAGAAGTGACGCCCAAAACACGATTTATTGCTAATACTAGTAAAAGAAAGGATGTTGCTAATTTTGGCGTACAGGTTAACTTTGCTCTGCCAATAAATGTCAAATATAGGTACCCACAGGATATTGCTTCAGAAAAGTCGGAATAGCTTTACATTTCTATGTAGAAGGAGATTTATGTTTTTCATTATGTATGTATGTGAGTTTGTTTTCCTCGTTTCTTTTGACACGCTTACTTCTAAAATAAGCAATCAGCCCACCAACATGCTAATAGTGGCCTTTAGGTTTTATAGACTCGGGCTCTTTTACCCCGCAAGGAAAAAGACGTGAAAGTATGTATGTATGTATAAGCAGCGGCAGCGGTGAGGCGTCGGGTCCAGTAAGCTGTGATTGGGCTACAATGTGTCAGTTGTTGCTGCTTATCAAATATTATCCAATGACAGCGGCTTATCGAGGTCGGCCTCAGTGCTGCCATCTGGTGGTAAGCATTTCAGAAAACCCTCATAAATCAACGGACAGCCTAAAGAAACTTGAACTTATATACTGAGAAATATAGCAAGAAAGATAAAGGAACTCAAATAATAACAAGAAAGATAAATTCCGTTCAAAGAGTGATACATGAGATCCAAAATTTGAATAAAAACTATTCATTTCATTTCCTGAAATGATTACAGGGATTCCACTTGCCACTAACAAAGGATATTTAGAAATTCAACCCCTAAGGGGATGAAATAGGGGATAAAGCTTTACGCAGACGGAGTCGAGGGAAAATTGCGAGTTATTCATACTACTTATACTGTACTAAATACCACATCTTTGTTCAAAACACAAGCTTCACAATTACAAACCTAAACTGCGCTGCAATCATGACAAGTTTATTAAAAACTGAGCCAACTGAAATCCCGCTCGAGCGTTGCTGCTCTGATTTACGATTGGTAGTCACGCAGGTGTTGCCAGCTACCGTGATTTATGTCGCTTTCCTAAATCCCACCTTTTTAGGGATCCGTACAAAAGTTGAAAAACGGAACCCTTATAGGATCACTCGAGCGTCTGTCTGTCCGTCCGTCCGTCTGTCACAGCCGATTTTCTCCGAATCTACTGAACCAAATTAGATGAAATTTGGTAAGATAGTGTAATCCTATGACCCAAACACGGATGTGCAAAGTAAATAAAGATTTTTTTGAAATAAGGGTCATTTTGAGGGGACCAATCACAAAATTTTAATTTTAAAAGAAAGTTTTGCAAACCTTACTTTGTCATATATCAAATGAAAGGGCTCATTATGAGGATCTCAAAAATATTGTTTTTGTTCGGGTAAAATCAATACTTTTGATTTTATTTACGAAAGAAGGCAAAAATTGACCATTCCCCCCCCCCCCCTGATCTTCGAAACTACTGGGCCGAAAATTTTGAAAAAATTACAAAATATAGTTCATTCCTTGAAGATTACAGGAAAAATAATAAGAATTCTATCACTTGAAAATTAAGTGGTAAACTCACAATAATAAGTTCATCTAGGGAAATAGTTCACTAAAACACCACTAGATGGCGCTAGTGAATTGAATAAAACATTTTTTGCACATTGTGTGTGTGTTCACGAAGCATATTGTACGGAACCCTCATTGTGCGAGTTTGACTCACACTTGGCCGGTTTTTGATAAACCATTGGACTTTAATTGAGCTGGGAGATGAGAAAAATGATAGAACGTAATAACGCTACGGAGCAGTCCTGTTCATGAAAAAGACGTGTACCTATCTGCATTTTAAACCTAAATTCTTCTTAGGAATACCTTTTGTCAAAAAGTGGGAGTGGAACTCGAAATATCGCTTTATGGTCCCTGCTCTGATTCACGAGTGGTAGGCACGCCGGTGTCGCCAGCGTCGCTTTTTAAATCCCTCCTTTTGTTAAACCATTCGACATGCAATCTTAAGCTCTGTTTTAACCGTTAGGGAGAAAGACGTTTTGCGTCCCCGCTGTAATTTATGAGTGATAATCACGTTAGTGTTGCCAGCTACTGTCATTTAAATCGCTTTTTCAATCTATATTCGTGTGCTGCATCTGCAAGGCCATCGTCACACTTAACCGGGCCAGGGGGTAATGTCACTAGGTTATGTCTACCCCGTAAGGGATAATGACGTGATAAGAATGAGTGTAAGTAAGCAAACAGCTGTGTCCCAGCTGGGCGTTGCTGCTCTGATTTACGAGTAGGTGCAACACAGGTGTTGCCAACAACTTTGATTTACGTCGCTTTCCCAATCTCTTTTTGTATGTCTTACATTAACTAAAGTTAGTTTCGTGCACCCAAACTGACTCAACAAATGCTTCAGTTCCAGGAGCGCTATTTTAAAAGGGAGAATTCTTGAAAATATTTAATTTTTATATAGGAAAAATGTCTTGTAGAGACAGTCGTTCAAAAATCGTACACCAGCAGGCCTATTTGCTAACTTTTGACAGCTACGGTGTACATACTTTCATGGTAACTTCTATTTCCATTACGGCTTCGGTATGAATGACTATTTTTAATAAAGATATGAAAACCGTAATGGATACTAAAATGACAATCAAATCGTTGTACACCGAGTTAGCAAATCGGCCTGATGATGACTGAGTGGCATTTATACAGGTGTTGTCATCAGCTACAATGATTTACGTCGCTTTTCCAATGTATCCTCGAGTGCTTCCGCTGCATTCTCTGCTATTGTTGATGGACTAAAATATGGATAAAATAAGAGTTTTTACTAAATTGTCATCTTTATAAGATGTAAAAGGATTGAGACATATACAGAATCTACATATTAATCATACCTACACAAATTTACAAAAAAAAAATTGTTATTTGAGAACTGTACAAGTTATTGATTTCATTCTTTTGTTTGCAATGCGCAAAAGATGAAGGTTTCTACTTCAAAAAATTATTTCAATTCACAGATCTTTGTCCTCGACTTTTGACTCACGCATATAATTATTATTGCGTTTAGAGATTTTTAAAACTACAAATCACTTACAAGTAACAAAATAAAGTATATTTTTATTATTATCCACTTTATTTATTTACAATCTTAGGTATTAGGATTTTATAAAATTGATATAAAAAGTAAAATAAAAAAACATAATACAAAACATAAAAACTTTATAAAAACCTAAACCTAGTTCGCCGCCAGCAGTGGGGCTGGGCTCAAGCTACCAGCGGTCAGGGCCCCAGCGAGAGAAACCTTCTGACAATACGTGCCGTATCCAAGAGTACTGCCTTCTGTATCTGTCCCTTGATCCAGCCATCTAGCGAAAGCCTCTTATTATTATTAAGTCCTGATCACATTGAACGTGCTTTGGCTTAAGAATTTTAAATATTGTCATACTCTGTAAGTGATGATGCCATATGATTCGCATGTCTTTATACATAATATATAAAAAAATTTCATCTCACGACTCAAGTATTCCTGTAAAAAACTTGATGGAGATATTTCGGTTGAAAATTTTGCGGCTTCGTTAACGACTTTTCCGTTCTGTTTTCGGTTGACATTCAGAAGTTCTGGGTTCAAATGTCACTGAAACAATTACATTATCAAACTGCGCAAGCTACAGAAATAGTTCCCGCACGTGTTGTCGGCCTCCTACGCAGAGCTATTGTCGAGCTCCGTGGCGCAGTGGTCAACACGCCAGCCTGCGACACGGAGGTCCCGGGTTTGATCCCCGGTCAGGTCAAGATGGAAAATAATCTTTTTCAGATTGACCTGGGTCTTGGATGTTTATCTATCCCATCCCAATCCCAATCCTAACTAATCCCAACTAATATTATAAATGCGAAAGTGAGTTTGTTTGTTTGTTTATTTGTTTGTTTGTTTGTTACGCTTTCACGCCGTATCTACTGAACCGATCATCATGAAATTTTGCATACACATAGGTTAGGGTACCGAGAAGGACATAGGCTATATATTACGCGGGCGAAGCCGCGGGTAACAACTAGTATAAGTATATATTATGAAATATAGTATCTCGTTGAGTTAGTATCCCACGACACAAGTTCACAACTTACTGTGGGGCTAGCTCAATTTGTGTGATATGTCCCTATATATTTATTTATTTACACCACATTTCATACGAAACACAGCATTTTCATCACAGCTCTTATAGCCAGTAAAGTAAATACTTATATGCCATCATTTTTTTATTTGCGACGTGTAGCACGTCAGAGCAATGTTTGCTTCTTTATTTTGTTAAGAAAATATCAACATTTTTTTCAAATATTAATCATCATTTGTTGTTTTATAAGCTAAAGTCGTTTATTTTAAGGTCAAATCTTGTTAAATAAAAAAAAATCTAAAGTATATTTAGGTTTGTTCAAAATTAACGGTAACATCAAAAAGTGACCTTGTGACGTGGGTCTACGCTATTATTTTCACCATAATTTTCACTCAAAGAGCAACATTAATTAAAACAGTCTAAAGAAAACTTAATTAAAAGCTCCATCAGACAAAGTCAACGGAAATGTTCAGTTTTCTCGTTAACACCGCAAACATATTCCGCGCTTTCAAATTCATTGTGGACTTAACTTTACAATTAAATCATAATAAAAGTCAGAAATGGCTTGTGGTTACCGGCAGAGTAGAATAGGACCACCCCAAGTCTTCCCATGGATTTCGTAGAAGGCTACTTAGGAAACACAAGCTTAACAAAGCTAATAAACATCAAAGAAATTCTCCGACCAGTCTGGCTAGCGTGGAGAGTGAAGGCCAAATCCCCTGACTGCTCTGGCTAATATATGGCTCTGGTAGAACAGTCGTGCTGGTCGTGCTTCTGCTGTAGAGACTAAAAAAGACCTGATGATGAAGAAAAGTCAGAAAAAACTAAATGACCCACCCGGCTTTTGCGGCGCAGTGGTTAAAACAGCTTGCGACACGAAGAGCACTGGGTTCGGTTACTGGTGCGGGTAAAAAATTGTATTTAATTTTTATAGTTCCGCGATTCTGAAGCTTATTAACGATGCAAAAATTTAATGCTTTTGTCTTCATGTTTCGACTCATTACGTTTGTGCCTGATTGATAAAATTCCTTTTTATTTTTTTTTAATGTGACAAAGACCTTTTTCCGTTTCTATGAAAATAAATGTCAATGTTGAGATTGTTTAAAATATTTTGTTTTTAGCCTAGCGATTCAACGTGGAAATGCGGCCAGTCTCTTGGGTACATTACCCTGTGATGACAGCGATCTGGGCTCCATCTTTTATTTAGTTTAGATTTATGTTTTTTATTATTCTTTCTTTTTTATTCCTAAGTACTTATATATTTATTTTGTTTAGTTATAATTTGTAATTATGTGTAAATAAAATTCAACTATTTTGTTTTTTTTTATATTTATGATTAAAGGAGATTTAAAAAAGAAAAACAAAAAACCAGCCCTAAAATAAGCTTTCAACATCAAGCGTAACCTTAGTATTTTAAAAAGAGAAAAGCTTAACAGAACTCGTTTATTTTTTCCTAAAGCCGAGTACACACGCGACGCAAAAAAACGTTAGTGGCACGAAGCCAACGAACCGAGACTATGATGTTTGGGAACGCAAACATTTTCCATTTTTAGGGATCTCTACGAAAATGGCTTCAAAAACCAATCAAAAACATACCTTTCATCTGTGATAACCTTTTGTAACTAAGTACATTTAATATGAAATCTAATTGTTGTTGTGTTATTATATCTAGGTTTTATCACCATCACTAATCGCTGTCTGTCTGTCCCCATGTATGTTTAGATCTTTAAAACTAAGCAACGGATTTTGATACGTTTTTAGGGTTCCGTAGTAAACTAGGAACCCTTATAGCCATGTCTGTCTGTCTGTCTGTCTGTCCGTCCGCGGTTTTACTCAGAGACTATAAGTACTAGAAAGCTGTAATTTGGTATGAGTGTGTATATTAATCATGGCAAAAAAGTCGTAGAATAAAATCTTGAAAAAATTTTTTTTTTGGGTAGCTCCCATACAAGTAAAGTGGGGGAGTATTTTTTTTTCTCTATTTACCCATCGTGTGGGGTATCGTTAAAAAGGTCTTTAAAAATATTGTGAGGTTGAGAACACCATTATTCGATTTAGGGATCCGTTTCCGAAATATTTGGTTTTAAAGTGCAAAATTTTGTTAGAGGTACGTGTCCCCCCCCCCTATCTGCTAAACGGTTATATATGGATACGTGAAAAAAATTACAGCAGTAGTATATATACTGAAGTTGAAAGGAAAACTATCAGAGCTAGGTACTAAGTGCAAATTAAAAAGTTATAGGCAACCAACTTCTAAAATGTACTGGAAAATGTAAAATTTCATACAATCTTCATTGTTAGATGTTATTGGTCGTTTAACTGTGAGGTGCGAGTGTAAACAGTGTGAACTCAAAGTTGTCATTCGCAACTACGGAACCCTACACTGCGCGTGGCCCGATACGCACTTGGCCGGTTTTTTTAATATATAGTCTAAGTCAATATTTAAGAGGAAGGTTTCTATGAATGGATGGATACTAGTAGACAAATAAAAAGTTTTTTTAAATACCACAGTTGAGATAATTTTAACGAAACCTTTTATATTAAAGTCGATCATATTTATGTAGCAAAGAATCAAAAAAATTATCCTCCGATCTCACCTTATCTCCAAAAAGAACTTATCACTGCTCTGCGCGTGTCTACAATCCCAATCCCAACTTCCCAACTAATATATAAATGCGAAAGTGAGTTTGTTTGTATATTTGTTTGTTTGTTACGCTTTCACGCCGTATCTACTGACCCGATCATCATGACATTTTGCATACGCATAGGTTAAGGTACCAAGAAAGACATCCCATCCCAACTAATATTATAAATGCGAAAGTGAGTTTTTTTGTTTGTTTGTTACGCTGAAATTTTGCATACGCATAGGTCAGGGTACCAAGAAAGACATAGGCTTATTACGCAGGCGCAATCGCGGGTAACAGCTAGTAGAAAAAGTTACACACTAAATATAGCAAAGAAAAATACTTTTAAAATAATTTGTGAATGTCAAACTTTCCTCATTATCTATTAGTTAAAACCTCATGAAAATCCATGCAACACTTCTTGAGTTAATAGTGAACAGACACGGCGGAGGACTTTGTTTCATATATGTAGTGAAAATCATAATCAAAATGCAACTCCTCTTAACTACTACTTCTACCGCCGTGAGGTTCCCGGCAGAGTAAAATAAGCCCACTCCAAGTATTCCCATGTCGTAGAAAGCGACTTAAGAAACACAAGCTAAACAAAGCTTATATACATTAAAGAGACCTCTCCAATCCGTCTGGCCAGTGTAGAGAGTGTAGGACAAATCCCGTGACTACTCTGGCTAATATGGCTTAACCTTATGATGAATGCTACTCATACTGGAATGATGAGCAAAAACGGAATCAGAAACTGTACGGAACCCACAGCAAGCCCAACTCCCACTTAGCTGCTTTTCTATTTATTATTGGCACCCGATTGTTACCATTTTGTGAAGTCTGGAAAGAACGCGGTATGGCTTTTGGACAAGTTACAAATATTGCTAACAATTCTTGAATTGAATTTGTTGGTATTCGATATTATTTTACCTCTTTGTAAAGATGGTGGCTTTGCATATATTTTTACATACATTCTATCACGTCTTTATCCCTTGCGGGGTAGACAGATCTCAAGGTCATAAGACCCAAAAGCCACGTTTAGCATAGTAGTGGGCGTAAAGGTGGAAAACAGAATCTAAATAGTGAAGGATTGCTAGCCGCTTCGCCTATTAAGAGGGTATACTAGCAGTGCGTTTTCTATACAAATGTATTTCCCTATTTTCTCGCTGAAAACTGCTTCTAGAGGCACAATTCTTTTAACATACAATCTATTTCATAAATACGTATGTCCCTATGTTTTATTTTTTTCTAAAAACCTGTTAAAAAAAAAAAAAATGTACAAAAACAGTTTTTTTGGAAAAAATAAAAAATAGGGGCATTCCTATTTTAGTACTAGATTTTATGAAAAAAGAATTGTGGCTCTAGAATCAGTTTTCAGCGAGAAAATAGAGAAATACATTTGTATGGAAACCATATTGAAAAAATACTGCTAGTCTACGCTCTTAATGTGATTCCTTAGATTTTCGCCTAAACCCTTGACCGACTATTACGGTCTGCGCGGGAAGAAAGGGTAAGTATATATTTTTGTGACATACAAAATATTATTAACCAGAGCAGTCAGAGGATTTTGGCCTACACTTACCACGCTTTTAAAAGACGGGTTGTAGAATTCTCTTTGGTGTTTATAAGCTTTGTTTAACTTGTGTTTCCTGAGTCACCTTCGATGACATCCACGGGAAGTCTTGGAGTGGTCCTATTCTCCTCCTTCAGGAACTACACGGCCAACTTACCCCTAATTAAGCTAATTTCTAGTTTCAGCACAAAAAAGAACTTTGCTTAACTTTCGCATCTGTCTCCCAGGGCGTCCATTTCGTGAAGTAAGATCGGGACATTTCTTTTGGTAATGGGTTTCGATCCCCGAATTTATTGAAAATTACTTCCATGCTTTATTATCCCCGCGGGACTTTAATAGGGCTTAAAGAGGTAATGGCTGAATCGTGGTATTTTTATGGTGTACTTTGGGACTTTCATCGATTGGATATGCGTGTAAAAGAGGTACTTTTTAACCGACTAATAAAATAAGTTACTGTTACGGTAATATTAGTAACTTATTTTATTATGTTTGTTTGTATGTAAAATTGACAGAATTGCACAGTTTTGGTATATGTTAGTCGATATATAAAATATCAGCTTCTAAACAAGTGTGCCATAATCCCATCCCAATCCCAACTAATATTATAAATGCGATAGTAAGTTTGTACACCATAATTATTTTTTTTTTTTTGGGGACAAAGATATCAACGCTTTCACGCCGTATCTACCGAACCGATCATTATGAAATTTTGCATACACATAGGTTAGGGTACCGAGAAGGACATAGGCTATATATTACGCGGGCGAAGTCGCGGGTAACAGCTAGTGCATAATATATACGTAGGTATATTTGTATGTTTGTCCACGCATATCTCAATAACTATTGGTTGGATTGAAAAAACTATTTTTTTGTTGAACTTGGAATAGACTACTTATAGTGCAGTGCAAGTTTTATCAAAATCGTTATCGGTTCTCAAAAGAGTGTGTTAGCTGCAATCACACTATGATGAGAGAGTGTGATAGGTTAGGACGTGTAGAATTAAGAACTTGGCTCTCGATAATGAGATCTGATAACTTGTTTACAACGGTATGTATTTACTTTACTTGCCATTACTTTACATGAAAATGTTTTTGGTTTGATATTCTTTCTTTTTGTAAGTTACTCGTACATACTTGCCATAGCCAACCCATTTGGCCAGCGTGGAGAGTGTAGGCCAAATCCTCTGACTGCTCTGGCTAGTATATGTCTCTGGTAGTACAGAGAGGGTCGTGCTCCTGCAGTGGGGACTAACGAAGAACTGATGATGATGATGACATAGCGTCGTGGTTTTTATGATTATGTTTGATTTGCCAGTTATTTTGTAATTATTGAAATGTGCTGAAGTGTAAGGTATTGTTACCTATATTCTTATCACCAGTTTTTAGTGTTCCTGAATTTCTTTAAAATTCCTTTCTCAATTTGTATGACTGCGGTGCCGATCAGACCATGTCTCACCTTCTGTCGTGCCCAAACTGCCCCATTACTTGCACCGTACAGGACCTTAATGAGGCCAACGACAGGGCTATCAGCGTGGCCAAATACTGGTCGAAAGATATTCAATAGAATGAAACCATTTCGACTCGATAACAAGAAGTGTTCCTAGCTAGAAATAGACAAAAGTTCTATACAAACTTTCATCCACCAATTTTAAGGTATAGGGGCAAAATGTACACATTTCATAATTTTTACGTTGTTTGCGTGCTACTCAAAGCTTTTTTGTCTCTCTATACCTTACTTTCCCTTCCTTCCCCAACACTTTTGATGATCGTTATTCAGTGAGTGAGTGACAAAATCTGGGTATTATAATTTGTTGATTGTAGATAATTATTAACAATTTATAAAGTAAAATAGCTATACATTTGTGACTTAACATGTTAAGTAAGTAATCTATATCCTGAGTATTTGGACTTTGTACACTTAGACTCACTAGTCGTTTCAGACTGAGTCAGTCTATGCAATATGGCAGCCGCTATGTTGTCGAAGATCACACGAAACTCAAAACTTATTGCGGTCCGTCAGACCCGTAGTAAAAGTAATACAAATCTACAGCGTGTAACAACTTTTTGGCTTTCCCATACTAATTCCCTGGCGGTTAACCAATTATGTATGACAAAGTCGAAAAAAATTCTAAGTTCCCAGCATTGATCCCATAGGAAAAGTTGCTCATATTGACGGGCTGAGTCACCCCTTTAAGGGCATGACGAGGGTCAAGTTATACGCTATATAAAGGTACAAAATTACGACAAATGCTTCGAGAAAAGGTAATTGGCGCCATGCGCTTTTGTTGTCTTTTCTTGGCGGAGATTTTATCATCATCAGGTCTTTTTAGTCTCCACGGCAGGAGCATGACCCTCTCTGTACTACCAGAACCATATATTAGCCAGAGCAGTCACAGGACTTGGCCTACACTCTCAACGCTGGCCAGATGGGTTGGAAAGGTCTCATTGATATTTAAAAGCTTTGTTTAGCTTGAGTTCCGTAAGTCGCCTTCTACGACATCCACGGGAAGACTTGGGGTGGTCCTATTCGCCTCTGCCGGGAACCACTCGGCTCAAATTTACGGAAATCAACGGAAATTTCATATCACCTTGTAATACCTACATATACATATTTACGTTTATTGTCTTCCGCCAATACTCGCGAAGGGTCACGGGTTCAAATTCTGGGCACGTCATATGAACACGAAATAAAACGGCGATCTCATAATTATTATGCGGGTGGCGAACTTGGGGTGCTATTTTTGAACGTGTGACACTCGTCTTCGAACGATTTTTGTATGGAAAAATCGTTCGATGAAGAGTGGCACGCGTTCAAAAATAGCGTACCCTTGGTTTAATACAACGGCTACGAACTGGGGTAGGCCGATGTAAGCACAACCTAGCCAAGTGGGGCTACATCAACCAAAATATTTTGAGTATGAATGTGGTCAAAGAGACCAGACCATGTCGCACCTCATGTCGTGCCCCATGTGCCCCACTACCTGCACAAAGTACGACCTCAACTACGTGCAAGTGTTAGTGTGGCGTGGCTGTTGCAACATACTGGAGGGATAAAATATAAGATTTTACAGATTTTTTACACGATAAGAAGAAAAACGGCTGAACTACAGATCAGGGAATGTCACTGTCGCTTGTTTCTAGAGACAGACGACCGACTGCCTTATGTTTTCTCTAGGCAATAAAGATCATAGACAAATGTTGGAATGAGGGTCAAGATGATGAATTTTCATACAATTAGGTTTGGATTTTTATTGGTGGTTAGTGCAGAAATGCAAAAACCTGCTGCTATTTTCTACTTAAATATTTGTCAAGTGGTAGGTTACATCAGAATTTATATTTAATCAACTTTAGTTACAGTAATTTTGTTACCATCACAGTCGATTGGAGCATTTTTTATGTTTTTTGAGGACGAATTGACAGGCCGTCGACTCTAGTCGAGCGACATTGAGTAGTCTGTGGGCTAAAGGGAGCGAACTCAGGATTTAAGAGGTAGGCAGTTTCGTTGGAGTTCTCTTTCGCTGAGTCTACACTTTGTACAAATACATGTCTTTTGAAATAGGATATATTAAGGGCCACGTTTTTTCAAGTGAACTACCTATGGCGCATTGAGCATTTTTTCGTATTCATACTTCTATGATGGTCAGCACACACAGCGTAGAGGGAGACGCAATTTTTCTTTTATATCTATGGTAGTGGTTATTTGCCAAGTAATATATCTCCATGTAATTTGCTCTTAGATGCACACTACTGCAATAAACGTGCAGTCAGTAGCCTTAATAGACTGCAAAGACTGTAGCACAGAATTAATAAAAGTACTAACGTACAGAACGGAAACTCGCCGCGTCTCTTGCGATATGGCGTTGCCGCACTTCTCCCCGTTCTCAAGAGTTCTTATGATTTTCAATAGGGTAAGCAATAGGGTTAATGCCGTGTGATTCCCGGCAGAGTAGAATAGGACCACTCCAAGTCTTTTGGTGTATGTCGTATAGAAGGCGACTTAGGGAACTGAAGCTAAACAGCTTATAAACGTCAAAGAGACCTCTCCAACCCATCTGACCAGCGTGTAGAGTGTAGGTCAAATCTTCTGACTGCTCTGGCTAATATATGGCTCTGGTAGTACAGAGAGGGTCATGCTCCTGCAGTGGAGACAAAAAAGACCTGATGATGATGATAGCAATAGGGTTAGGTAAGCTATTTTTGTCAGTCGCACGTTACGCGCCGTCTCTAGGTATTATCTTATGCGACAGTTAATATTTAAAAACATTCAGAGGGGCAACCCTGATTTTTTACTCATACATTGACGTTCGCACGGTTATGAATTTTCATAAATATTAACTGGTAAGGTGAACGTATGCCATCGTCGTAAATTTCCATGATATTCTATATCTATGTATAATATCACCATCATGCTTTGACGTCACCTTTGAGGATATTAAAAACCGATCAGCACGCATCGGAACGCATATTACTTGAGACAGAAAATTGAACCCTACACCTAGTGGATACATTTCATATTTGAATGGGGTGGCGTAATCGCCATAAGTCGCTTGCATGCAACTGACTCAGTATTGTAACTATATTCGATTCAAGTATGGAACTTAAATGGTGTTTAGAAAGATGAATTTTCTTATAAATGACTGCGTGCGTACTCGATCGGCGCAGTGTTTTTTATCTTTTAGGTTTCATATCCCAAGGGAATAAAAAAAAAACGTGATTATCATGTAAGGCTTATATTATTTGCGTGGTAGAAGAAGCAACACGAACAATGTTAGATTTTTATATCTTAGACTTTCATCATACTACTGTGAATACAAAAAAGTCGTTATTAATACAAATTCAAATAACCATTCCATTCAACCATCGATAAATAAAACACCATTAGGTAGACTATTTCCCGACTTTAAATTACCGCTGCGATCACGAACAATACGCCATATGAAAACCATAAAGCCACACGCCTCCCCCCTACAGGGGGTCGATGATTTCAATAAAGGGGTAAGGGCCTTTCGGGCGTCGAATATTTCTTTGTGGAAAATTATGAGGTAAAGACGTTGAGCCTTAAATTTTTCGATTTTGTTATTAATGTATAAAATCATGTGTTATTTATTCATTTAATTAATTGCTCTACAATAGGAGATATTACTGAAAGCTGTGCCGCCAGAGTGCGCCACTAGCACATACAGTAAAAAAGGTTTGACACTGACAAGTATGTACATGTCAGTGTCAAAGTCGCAATTAATTTGTGAAATTATACATTAATCCTTTATTAATTTGATTTTAAAATACTCCTATAAGTATTAAAATATAGAAATGCAATTATGCTGCGTATTCGGATGTAAAATAAAGGCAATTTATTGCAAGTTTGACATACTTGTTAATGTCAAACATTTGTTTACTGTCTCTGCTAATGCTGCCCTCTGGCGGGAGAACATTGGAGTATTATCTCCCATTAATTGATTTTGATTGAATATACGTTGACGTGTAAATTGACCCTGGACAGTCTTTAAACGTGGTGTATCAGACCGTTATTTAAAAACTTTTCCTATGGAAGCATTGCTGGTAACCTAAACAAAAAAAAAACAACATTCTTCGCTAAACACTACGGTTAAAAATGAAAAGTTCAGAGCATTGGTCAAAAGCAAAAAGTTTTTCATATTTATGGGCTGAGTCGTCCCATTGAGGCAATGAGATGGGTAAATTTATACCCTATTTACGCCTCATAACGCCGTGAAAGAGTTGAGTGAATGCACGAAACAGTCCGAGCCCCTGGAAGCACAATGTTCATTTATTTGTATATTCCCACTTTAATAAAAGGCAATGATGGCGGATATTTTGTGAAAATTGAACGCAATTGGACTGTAATGAGATTGTTTACTGAAACGATTATACCATGATCTGTTTTCAATAATGTTATTGAATAACCAAACCAAATAACAAATCTGTAATCGAACCCGGGTTTCTCAGAATGGTTTTATGTCTTCAGGGATACATTTCCCCTTTTGAAATATTATTTGAAAGAAAACGGAGATATCTATATTAAAAATCTAAGGAGATATCATTGTAAAGTTTTTTTATTGCGAGGCCCTGCCCCCGTAGCATGGCACGCGCGACAACATTTATCGACTATCGCCATCTTGTTTTTCGCAATACTGAACAGCGAGAAGTAGATAGTTAATCGCGCGATATAAACGGCGTCGCGGGAGCCATGCTACGGGGGCAGGTAAACTGTTTTATCAACTACTGTTTACAGTTTTTAGTAAGAACGTGAAGCTTGCCGTGTGGTTCCCGGGTGCCGTGTGGTTTCCGGCAGAGTAGAATAGGACCACTCCGAGACTTCCCGTGGATGTCGTAGAAGGCGACTTAGGAAACACAAGCTAAACAAAGCATCAAAGAGACCTCTCCAACCCTTCTGGCCAGCGTGGAGGGTTTAGGCCAAGTCCTCTGACTGCTCTGGCTAATGTGTGGCTCTGGTGGTGCAGAGAGGGTCGTGCTCCTGCAGTGGAGTCTGGAAGGACCTGATGATCTAAAGCTTACATAGCATTCTTACCAAAAGTGGTAGGTTTTGACAAAAATGCTATGAAAAGCTGTATAAGTTGTATATGTAAGATGTATTACTGTATAAAAATATTGTTAGTTATGTTTCTTACATGCCTAGCATTGCAGGTTCCAAAATAATACAGTGAAAACCTACTTTAAGGTGAGTATTCATACATAACCATTTACTTAAACGAAGAAGCAGTTTTCGATCAGGGTTGATGACTGGAACCGGTCAAGAAAATAAACCATGTCTAGAAAATAACTGAGGAAAATAAGCGGTCCATGACATGTCATGTCCAAAGGTTTCCGTGATAATTTTATAAAGATACATTATTTTTAAGGGGTTCAGTGCTGCCCCTATTTGAAATATTTCATTTAAAAGAAAATGGGGAGATCATTAAAAAATTGTTCAGCAAGCCCCTAAGATAACCATTCAAACTATTTTATAAACAACTTTTTACAGTTTAAATTGAATATATATTTATTTTTTCATGTGATTTATTTCAAATTAAGAACATAATCGAGAGAAAACTTTAATTTTAAGGTAATTATTCATGACCACTAACCTAAACGAAGCTATTTTCAATCCAGGTTAATAACTAAAACAGGTTAAGAAAATAAACATTTTTCTGAGTCCTCATTACATTAATTTTTCCACCCTCCATGACATGTCATGTCAACTTGTTTTCATGATAACTGATAACACCAAAATATTTACTCACGTGCGGAAATATCGATCGAAGATAATGCCCCAGCAATTTCAGCTGTAAAGTACGTTAGGTACTTACGATGTACGAACTAACGATTTGAACGGGCTGCGTGAAAGCTTTTACCTGTAAACAAACAAAACAAACTTATTAATGTAAGTTGTTAAAAGAAATAACCCATAATGTGCAATTAAGGGTTGTGTTTTCGGTCGGATACAAACAATTATGATGTTTGGCGTGGCGTGGCAACTCTATTGATTTTTTCACTAAAACGAAACCATTAAATAATATTTTTTAGATCAAAAATTAACATTGAAACAGAGTTTCTATCTTTAAAGTGACGTATAAAAGGAATAAACAAGGCTCAATGTTTTATATTCAGGATGGTGATAATAAGTGACACCGTCCGAGTGTCCGAGCATATATAAACAGACGGGCAGATTTTCGAACGTTTTGTTTCATCCTTTATAAGATTTAAGGCCCCGCACTAGGCACCCTAGCGACGCCAATAATTTTATTCCTGATACTTTACGAATAGAATGAAATTCAAGAATGTAAGTCATATAAGCCTTACTAAATAACTTTCAGTATTTTTGGAATAATTTTTTAATCTTATGAGAATCAGTAATTAAGAGAACTACTGATTACCACCTAAAACGTTTTTGGCGTCGCTAGTGCGGGTCCTTAAATAAAATCCACAAACAGCTAAATCTACAAACCTTGAAAGCCGAAAATTGGAACGACGATGTTTCTCTCAACTGGGTGTTTTGCCGGCAAATACAATATGTTAATAAAACCCTGCCCGATCCTTCAGATTCCTATGGGACCAATGCTAGATATTAAAAAAAAACAACATTTTCATACAAAATGCCTGGCCGGCTGAACACTTTTTGTTTAAGAATGTAAATTTAAGTATTGTAACCTCTTTGCACAAAATAAATATGCTTATAACAAATTTACATGAACTCGAAAAACAATACACTCCATTTTGACAGTCACAACAACGAACAGCTGGAATACCTTCCAGTGTTTTCATATACTACAAAAGAATATTAAAAGTTGCAAAGACTTGGTAAACAAAAGTGACTAGCACAGTGGGGAGTACTTGGATAACATTCTCCCCACTGGCCGGTAAGTGCGGATTTCCGCGCGCCGGGTTGCGGCGTAATGAAATGTGACGTCACATGTTGCTATTGTGCTTATAAAATGAATTGTCGGCCTTTCTGCCATCTTCAAGTAAATTGTGTACTTATTAAAAACAAAGCAAAGTAAAATATAACCATTATAAATTGCCGTGTAGTTCCCGGCAAAGTAGAATAGGACCACTCCAAGTCTTCCTGTGGTTGTTGTAGAAGGCGACTAAGGAAACACAAGCCAAGCTAAACAAAGCTTAGACTGCTCTGGAGAATATATGTTCTGTTAATATAGTACAGAAAGGGTCGTGCTCCTGCAGTTTAGACTAACAAAGATCTGATGATGATGGACCATCATAAGTAGTTGTAGGTCAAAAGTCTAAAGGTCAGCTTAGTATAAGCTTATGATAAACGGAAATAGAAATCGAGAATATCAACTAGCCCTTCGCTGGTTTAAATAATCTCATAGTTAAGACACTATTTATTATAAAAGACATTAAGTTTTCGAAAATATACTTCCATGATTACAGGTATTTGTGTTCCCTAGGCGGCCGGCAGCAGTTTTATTAACATATCGATTAAAAAAACTAATATATTTTAGAGAGTATACTTGTAGAGAGATATTACTAAGATTAAGGGAGTGCCTTACAATCGACGCAGGTGCAAGCGACGTTGATACATTTGTCTTTTTGTCTATTTACTCATTCAAAATCAAAACACATTCGTCAAATAAAACTCACAAAGCTGTTCTTATTGAAACGTACTTGTAAACCAAAGGTGTAAGCAATTTCGCCTCAGCTTATTCAGGTGGTTTATCTCTTTTCACAAGTTTCAACTTTATGTCATTACCAATAAGGTTGAAATTTATTTAAACTTGTTTAATCAGAGGGTTAGATCGGCCGGATAACCCACGATTCGTCATTCCGGTGTCGGCGACTTTTTCATACATAATACGGGGATATTCGGATCAAAATATGTCATTGGGACCGCAAACGATTGGATTCAATTTCAAATGTATTTTATTGGTTTGTTGATGTGTGTTCCCTTTTTGCTTTGACGGGTATTGATTTGGCGTGATGCTTATGTGTATTGAATATCTTTGTCAAGATGTCATGTTTGTATTGATTTTAACGTGTTTACTATTGGTCTCATCATATTCTCAACTGTAAAAAGTTCACTGTTGGACAAAGGCCTCCCCAATGATTTCCATCTTTGGAAGGGTTTTGCCATACATACCACTCTTGGCAAACGGGTTGGTGGGCGCAGTCCATTTCTTGTGAAGAGACTTTCCTGAAATAGGGCCCTGTGGGACCTGTGCTACAGGTAACTAGGCCATCCCTCGAAAATACTTTATTGTCAAGAGTTGCTAGTGATTATACATTCAATACACATAAATAAATAAATATATAGGGACATATCACACAAATCGAGCTAGCCCTACAGAAAGTTGTGAACCCGCCCCCGTGTCACAGGCTGGCGTGTTAACGACTGCGCCACGGAGCTCGACATAAATAGATCGTCTCTGTGAAGATTAATTAAATCAGTGGTAAAATCTACTCTTGTCTTGTCTACCTCGTCGTATCACGCGTAGCATCGCAGTAAGTTACTCTAGGGTTAACACTCCAAAACAAGTAACTTCGAATAACTTTGTGAACAGAGCATATTCGCAAGGAATTCCATTACGGATCCGCATCATTAGTATGAGACTGCAGTCTAACGTTTCGGATTGTATTGAACTCAATCATAGTTCAACAACTGCCTCCGTCGTCCAGTGGTTAAGGCGTTTGCCTTGTTGACCCGGGGGTCGTGGGTTCGATTCCCACGGGAAGCATACTTTGTAAAGTTGTTTCCAGTTTGGTTAGGACATTGCAGGCATTGATTCATGCCTGCAATGTCCTAACCAAACCTAATTGTCCGATATGAAAGACTATGCCGTGCTTCGGAAGGCACGTTAAGCCGGTGGTCCCGGCTGCCATCTGGTAGTCGTTAGAGGCCGAGAGGCGGTTCCAAAGAACTCTGACACCAGGGTGTGCATGGTCGACTGACTGGCGTGTCACCTACACGAAATGATGATGATGATAGTTCAACAAAATTTTAGTATACCGTGGGCTACATAGGAAAGTATACTATCCCCATTCTATTGGTACTATTATACGAGTATTATTGGTAATATTGTCTATGTGGCCCACTGTACCTAATTCTAATGTTGGAATACTCAAAGGCTTCTTTGAAGCATCGTTCGCAAATCTAGTTCTGTCCCTTTGACTATATACTCTCAGACACCGTCAGGCCTTTATTTCAATGATTAAAATACTGGCCAATTTTTTAATGCTTGTGTCCGTCCTTTTTATGTCATAGGACGGCAAACGAGCAAAATCAAAATCAAAACGTTTATTCAGAAAATAGGCCTTTGCAGGCACTCTTTCACGTCATATTATATTTAAAATTATCTCATTAGATATATGTATTTATTAATTGTTAAAAAGCTACAGACTACTAGCGTTTCGGAACCGACAACTGCAGAGAAGAAACGCCGAAAGAAACTCTTATCAACAGTTTTGGTCGCCTACTCGCCTGAAGGGCTTTATATGATTACGAATATTTATTCCTTATTGTCTTTTTCTTTCTTTTCTTTTTTCTTTCTTTTTTCTGTTTTCATGTTACAATTTCAATATACATAGATTTATTATTTTTGGAACATGGTTATGTTAACGATCGAGTGTGCAAAGATAATAAACGACATATATGATACTTAAATAGTAGTCTCAAAGAGGCCGCGGGTCACCTGATGGTAAGTGATCACCGCTGCCCATGGAAAACTGTAACACCTGGGATGTGACAATAGCGTTGCCGGCCTTTTATTTTTCCCTCCCAGAGGGGAGAAGGGATGAGCCTCTGGCTCTCTCGCCGAACGAAGCATAGCAGCGATATAGCTACTACTCATACGTCAATTTTCTGTGAGAGTGTGGTACTTCCCTGGACGAGCCGGCCTATTCAAGCTACTAGCAAAAGTGCGTGACAGCTTGTGTTATCACACGCGTCAATTTATGCCCTCAAAATTCGTCAAATTGGTATTAGTGTGTGTGTGTGTGTGTGTGTGTGTGTGTGCGACAGACTATGGATTGGACACTATTTTTTTCTGCGCTTTTAGGCTAATAGAGTCCATCTTAACTTTATATAATCTAAGTTCTGTCCCTGTTTATATTACCTAGTAAGACAAAGGTAGGCTGAGATTTAAGAATGTTGCTATCAATGTCAGTTACGATAATTTTGAATATTCAAGTTAAGTAACATAAGTCGGGAAGTAAAAACCCTAACAGGTTTAATTTACATAATAATATGATTAAATTTTATTTTACTTTAGAAATAGAACGGAAATAATGTTTTCAGATTGACCTGGGTCTTGGATGTTTATGTATATAAGTATCTATTATAAAATATAGTATCGTTGAGTTAGTATCCCATGATACAAGTCTCGAACTTACTTTGGGGTTAGCTCAATCTGTGTGATTTGTCCGTATATTTGTAAGTTCTGTCCCTGTTTAAATTACCTAGTTACGATAATTTTAAGGTTAAGTAACATAAGTCGGGAATTAAATTCACTCTCTAATGGGTTCAATATAACTACATATTATAAAACTAAGTCCTCCGCCGCGTCTGTCTGTCTGTATGTCTGTCTGTTCGCGATAAACTCAAAAACTACTCCACGGATTTTCATACGGTTTTCACCAATAGATAGAGTGATTCACGAGGAAGGTTTTAAGGTATAATACATGCCCGGGCGCAGCCGGGTAGGGCTGCTAGTACATAATAATATGATAAAATTTTATTTTATTCAATAGTTAGAACAAAATTTATTTTTTATTTTTCAACATTTTACGAAAATTAGGCACCCTCAAAACTCTACACTCCTTTTCTTGAGCAATCGCTTAAAAGCTTTTAATTCATAAGCTTCTATTCGAAAGGAAAATAAAAACAACAGAAAGCTCCACTTAGGTCATTCCAGTTCAAGCAAAGCCTGGATCCCGACTGTCTTTAGTATTCTGCACACGTAGGCTAGATATATTAGCTGTTGTTCTACGTTTGACTTTATATCTTCTATACATGGCGAAATTTTGATCCTTCTGGACCCTTAAAGGCGTGATTCAGCCCGTCGATATGAACCACTTTTCCTATGGGACCAATGCTGGAAACTCAAATTTTATTTCGACATTTTCATACAAAAGTGTTCAGCCGACTAGGCAATTTGTATAGGAATGTCGAAATTTTTTTCGAGTTTACAGCATTTGTCCCATAGGAAAAGTTGTTTATATTGACAGGCTAAATCACCCCTTAAATTGGTCCGGAACGATCAAAATTTCACCATGTATAGTATAAAATGCAAATTAAAAACAAGTGTGAATAGTTATTTAAGAAAACCGATGTTCCATGCTGATTTGGGAGAAAAGAGAACCTTAGAATATACTAGCTGCTTTTCTTCCCGCGCAAACCGTAAAAGCCGGTCAAGGGATTGGCCAAAAATCTAAGGAATCACATTAATGGGCGATGCAGCTGGCAACCCATCACTATTTTGATTCCGCTTTCCACCTTTACGCTCACTACGATGCTCCTCAGCGGCTCTGTGTACTCCGCAAGGGATAAAAACGTAATAGTATGTATGTATGTATATCATTAAACCGACTTCTTCGTCTTTTGATCACACAAATTGAGCTAGCCCCACAGTAAGTTGTGAACTTGTGTTGTGGGATACTAACTCAACGAAATACTATATTTTATAATATATACTTATATAGATAAACATGCAAGACCCAGGTCTATCTGAAAAAGATCATTTTCCATCTTGACCTGACCGGGGATTGAACCCAGGACCTCCGTGTCGCAGGCTGGCTTGTTGACCACTGCGCCATGAAGCTCGATGAGATACAGACAATTAGATAGACGGCCAACGGAGGTCCGGTAATACCGCCGTGTAATTGATATTATTTTTGATGCATTTTCATACGATACATACAACTACAAATAGATAGGTTTATACAAATTATATAATTGAAACTAACGTGATAAAGACATTATGCAAAAAACACGGGTCACTCATATACTATTTTGTCGGGATTGTCGACTATTAGTCTAGCAGATGAGCCCAAAACTATAATCGGCAATCCTGACTAAATAGAACGTGAGTGCCCCTTTGCTATACATCTTAACTAATATTATAAATGCGAAACTGAGTTTGTTTGTTACGCTTTCACACCCAACTTACTAAACCGATCATGATGAAATTTTGCATACACATAGGCTAGGGTACTGAAAAGGACATAGGCTATATATCACTCGAGCGAAGCCGCGACTAACAGCTAGTAACATATAAACGAATTAAAAATGTTGAAATTCCAGCAAAATACGACCTTTCACCAATGTTCATATTCACTGGACCACCTAGAATATTCAATATCCAGTGGAGTGGCACTTAGGTCTGCGAGCAGGCTGAGTGAACCCTTCACTGCGGATCTTATTAAGGGCTTGGGTGACTGAGATTGGTTGTTCTAGATATGCTAAAAATAGAGTTATAGGGGATCGTGATAGCAACTTTGTCTCCGTTTAAATCTTCGGAAGCTGAAAGGATTTTTAAAGTTATAATGAAGTTTTCTAAAGTAAATATAATACTTAGTATATGTAGAATACACTCTTTGAACAAGATTTTTCTTCCCGGTAACAAAGTGTTTTATTTTTATGTAACTATGTAATCATTTATAAAATGAAGTTACTATCTATATTTTTATAACTCAATCTCAAATTCATTTATTGTACATATAACACAGGTTGGAAAAGATCTTAAAATGTCTATGTTTTTTTAATAGTAGTCGATTTTTATAGAATAATAATATTAAAATGTAATAACGTTCTGTAATAGTCTTCGAGCAACACGGAAGGGAGTAGCCATACGCTGCATTCCCCTCTGTCAAGGTACAAGCCAAAATTAGGCATATGCATGTCTATGCGTTAGTTGTGTGTGACTCATCTGTACACAAATTATTTTTTCTTTTTTATGTCATTTTTTGTGACAATGTCATAATTACTATCAAGTGACAGTTTAAGTTTTGTATGTAGGTGTGCGGAACTAAACTTGTGTGCACATTTCCCCCCGCAAAAAACGCCAGAAAAATTGTCATAGTAAATTGTCGCTTTGCCCACTCCCTCCGTCCGGTACGGAGGCCGTGTTGCTCGAAGGTAATAGTAGTTCAGAAGGGGAGGCTTTTGCCCAGCAGTGGGACCTAAATAGCTAGTAAAAAAATAATAAAAAAAATAGTAGTTCTGTATCAGGCATGTATTAAAACTGCTTTAAAATTTTTGATATTGTTGAAAAAGTCACCCGGTGCATGTTCCTATGAAAAGGCACTCAGTGTGACAGCGAATCCTCTGATTGCTCTGGCTGTTTATTCTGATTCTGATTCTGGCTTATTATGTCTCGGGTAGAAAAGAAAGGGTTGTGTTCCTGCAATGGCGACTGTAAATAACCTGCTGATATGATGTGTGACAGCGAATCAGCACTCAAAAACAAAGTTTTAAATAAAAGTTCGTTCTAAAACTAATTCAGTAGTAGCTAGCGTGTTGCCGGAAACATATTCAAGAGAAGATAAATCGCGCATGAAAAAGTGACAGTTTCTGAGATCAACAGTCGGGGCAATGTACGAACCAGTAGGTATAATTTCGTGAGATTGTGTAGATGTAAATACTTTTAGCGTTTTGAATTTCAGAAGACCTATTAAAAATGCGTTGTCTGGCTGACATGGACTTAATTTATTTCTTTTAATTTTAATACAGCTCAACACACCTACCTATTAAAATAATTCAAATTTTGTATAACAAATCTACTTTAATACAGTATTGTAAATACCCAGCTTAGAAACAAAACTATGATAATACTGGTAAACAAATAATAATAAAACTGGGCTTATAACCTATAAAAATGCGTTGTCTGGCTGACATAGACTTAATTTATTTCTTTTATTTTTAATACAGCTCAACAAGACCACCCTAGAATTTCAATGATTTATATTTTTTACACTGCTGAACAAAAACTGAAAAAGTTATGTTTTTAGGTTAATCTAAATTAAAAATCGGCATTCATTCGAACTTGGGCCTTTGGATGGTAGCCTTACCACTATTTTTTTTCATAATTATGTATGTTATTTAATGGTGACCAAACCTTGTTGTTATCAACTTCTTATTTTATTTATTTATTTATTTAAACTTTATTGCACAATTTAAAAAAAATGTGTACAAAAGGTGGACTTAATGCCATATGGCATTCTCTCCCAGCCAAACCTTTGGACCAAAAAGAAAATTAAAAATGGGTGGTGGGTGGTGCGATAAAGTGCCAGAATATAAAAAAAACTTCTTTACGGATACACAGGACATTCGCGTACGTAAAGTGGTGGCTATATCATTCCACCCGGTCACCAGATTCCAAAATAAGCTTCTAGCATAGGATAGAGAATAATCTGGAAATTTACGTGGAGTAAGCTGGTAAATCATTCGTAGCATTAATCTGTTTCACAGGATATTAGGAGAATAATTAGACGTAGGAACAAAGAAGAGGCATTTTACGTAATAAAGTCGAGGAAATATCTACCCTTAATGTATTATACTAAAGTGTACCAAATACATTAATTTCGCAAGCTGTCTCTATGTTGTACGTCTTTTATTATTGCAGCTTGTGGGTTAGTTATAAGCAAAAGAGACACAGTGCCTTGCGCGTGCAATATAACAATATGTTCAGGATACTGTTGCGGCTGCCTCGCTTCTGTAGCGCCTCTGCGATGTTTGCTGAAGCCCTTACTGATGACTTCTATGCCATTAGACGCAAACGAGTCGCTTCATTACTAAACAGATTACGAGACAGCAACAACAATATTCTGCAGGCATTATGTGCTAAAGCTGACAGCACACTCCACTCGTTCTGGAGTGGCATTGTAATTGGTTTACGTAAATGATACTAACATAGTTTTTAAGTTAAATTGTTACTAACAAATAATGGATCTAAGTTATCTGAATAAAAATCATTCTATTTATTACTGCTATTATTCTCCTAATTACCTCTTGAACAGATTAATGCTGTACAAATGATCTGCCGGCCTCCATTACGCTTATTACCAGATTTCTCTCAACGCTCAGCTAGAGGCGTATTTTGAATTCTGATGACTGGGCTGAATGTACTAGACTTCACTTTATGCGGTGTTCCAAAATCGTTGATTTTGCATAATATCTCTACATTTTTCCTTCGTCTAATTATTCTACTTTTTATTTTAATTCAGTTTATTCAAAGCCATTCGTTACTCATAAATTTTGTTTTGTTACCTTTTTGCACATACTTTACAAGTTATCTTTATGTTAACAGTTTTATAGCCGGCTAGTATTAAGCCGGCTATATTTATTGTTAAACAATAACGGCTGCTACAGGACAGGCATGTTCCCTAGTGTGGGGCCATTGTTAAATCAGAAGCATTATTTTTCTGTTTAAATAAATAAATTTTGAAATACTAATGTCTTTGCAAACATATTAATGCTATAAAAATGATTTATCGGTCTCCTCTACGCCAATTAATAGACTTTTTTCTAGACTCTAAGCTAGAGGCGTATATTGGAATCTGGTAACTAGGCTGAATGTAATAGCCGCCACTAAATGCAGCGTACCAAAACCTCATCATCATCAGGCTTTGTTAGTCTCCACTGCAGGAGC